>CM077015.1:122066566-122762549 GCA_039090855.1 Macrothele yani | reverse complement strand
GAATTAAATAGCCTAAATATATTTGAAAGAAATGGACAAAGAAAAAATTTGGATTTCAACAATGATTTGTTTCAGGCGCCATAGGTTGCATTAACGTCTAAATGATTTATATGGATTTCGTAGGTTTCTTGCAGATACACAAATTTCGCGTACTGGAATTTCAATAAAACCATAATCTTCTAAGAATTAAAAATACGTAATTCATGACTCTTCGTGAAACAAGTTCTGAGCTGCTTCCGTCGATTTTGCACGAAAGGGAAGGCCTTGCTTTCGTACTGTTAACAGCAAAACGAAATATATATGATGTTAAATTGGGCTATATGATTATTCTTTTGCTTCGATTATCTCGTAATTTGCCTCTATAACATTGAGGATTGTTCCAGAGCTTTCTCCACTGTTCTAATTAAAATTTTGATTTCCTACGGCTTAATCACTCTTTATCCACAACGTCTACTACATTTTCAACATGCACATGAATATTGTGATGCAGCAGCTTCTCTGAAACACGACGAGAAGCAAATTGAGTTTAATTTCAAGGAACTTGTTTGATGCGATATAGTAGTATTCACGAAACAAAAATCGGTTATTACAAATTCTTGAATGTTGCTAACGTAAATACCTCTTTAATTTAGAGAATAAGATTTCTGATCAATACTATGCACTACGTGATAATCATAAAATTACATACTTAGTGAAGTTCTCATGTAGGGTCCTGGAAACCTCAAACACAATTTTTGAAAAGTAGAAGAGAAAGGAAATTTGCATTTCTGTAAATTTTCAGACTTCCTAAACTTATGATAATTGATTTAATTGTCGAAAAAGAAATGTAACCGTGCGTGCAGATCTGTATGTTTTATCGATGGTCTTCATTTCCAAACAAGTGTGAGCGATATGTATATAAATTCGCATGTTCATACGTAGGGCACTCACGATATAAAGAAAACACCGGACTCTTGAGTAAATGAAATTTTACATGAAATTTTAAAGGAATTTTTACAATCAGCACGTCAAGGACTAATGTATTATAACTTTTACTTTATAATCTCTCAATATTTTGTTTTTGAAAATCACTCATGACAAGCTGACGCAGAATTCCTGAGGAAAACCATCTTGTCCCGTTTAAAATGACTAAGTACAGCCATGATATTTTAATAGGTATATAAAACTTACGGATGAAAGAAAACCTGTATTTTGGATAGTTGTAAATTTAAAAGAAAAAAACACCTTTTATTTCTCTTACGATAAAAATGAAAGTACTGCAGCGTGAAATTATAACGAAAAAAATTATAATAAAAATTGCACAAAAAAATGAAGAATATATGAAATTATAATAATAAGGTATTAGAAAATTATAATAATAAGGTATTAGAAAATTATAATAATAAGGTATTAGAAAATTATAATAAGAAGCTATAAAGAAATTATCATAAAAAGTTACCTAAAACATTTCCTTCAGGGCAATCAATTCCGCTATATGCTCACTACAAAGCTAAAATCTGCTTGGAACAGACTTTTCGCAGTCCTTTTGAGATTCGTGAATAATCACCAGGCCGAAAACTATGAGGAGCCGGTTTGAGAAACTGATGAAGAAATGCATCAAAATGAGCTGCAGGATGTCCGTGAATGTCCATATCCAAGGAGCGCAACTTGATACTTTCAAGAACAATGGTCAAAATGCATTCTAAGGAAACTATCTGATATGCATCAAAATGTAATTTCAAGCGAAAGTACTGCTAATAGCTTTCTGTATTTTAGGTGACACACGTGTGATTTATTTTTATGTAAATTTGTTTGTTAATTCTGATGCCTAGTTTGCAAAGTAGGACAATCGAAAATCTAGGGCCAGAAGTGGTTATCATTCATGTCTTTTAGGCGAAATTTCTTGATCCACACATATAGCGTCACTTGTTTAATAAGAGTCTTCTGAAAGGCGAATGAAATAACCACTCCGTTAAAAGAAATACATTATTATAAATATTTCAATATAGGTATATGAATTATTATATACATATTTTATATTAGAATGCCGCAAATTTTTAACCCTTATGTCTTGAAACTTGTAATTAAAGAACATTGATAACTTCCAAAGAAATATGTATTTAAAACATGTGTCCATTATAAATTTTGGTCTTTCTTATTTTGCACTAATGCATTTCAGAAATGGTTTTATAAGCACATCTAAATCTTTGAAATAATATTTGAACTCAACTTCGACATATAAATAAGAAATACTTCATAAAACTTCTGAATGATTTGAAAAGGTATCGCATTGATTACGTAACCCGACTATATGGAGATAAACTGCAAAAGACATTTAAATAATCTTACTCTTACTTGTAAATAAAATCACAAATCCACCTATTTGTCTTTAAGGTTTGCTTTGATGACGAAGCATCCTCCATCATTTTTTTTTATGATTTTCTCTGAAGAGGAAGAAATTTTCAGTAATCGTATAAATGGCTTGATCCATGCTTTGTAGCAGTGATAGTACTTTAGTGGAAACGGCCATCCACTATAGCTTAACAAAAATAATACCCATTCTGGAATAAGTGTTTCAAAAAAAAATATTTTTCATATAACCGAAGGCACATCAAATTTATTCTTTTGTGTGAGCTCCAAGATGAAATTTTACTGGTATTACATCACATCTCGCGGTGCATGTAAATATCCACGTAAATGCATCGCATCTGGTAATGCATTTACATGAAGTATCAATACAATTTAAGGTCGGTGTACCATTTTTTTGCTATGCTAGTTCTAATGCTAAGCAATACGGATGGACATTTTTAAAAATTAATGAGCGTTTTTATAATATATTTCTGCTGATGATAGAAGCCTGCGCCCGCGTTACTGAATTCGATCTCTTATTTGCGCGATTGCCGGTTAAAAGATAAGAGTAAACTGAATAAACTGTACCAGCAGCGCAATTTCTCAAAGTAAATTAGTCATATGAGTTCTACGCGAATGTGTAGTATTGCATTTAAAGGAGTTAGGCTGCCACTGTATCTAAATTATTATCGATGGGTAAAATGAATTATAGCTTCCGATGGTAAACAATATCGATAACTATCTATACCGTTATCGATAACGTGTTGGTAACAATGGTTCAAGAGAAAAACTGCTTTTCATACTGAAGAACGATTTCTCACAATGTTTCGTTCCTACTCATTCATCATCATCATCATCATTGTCAACCATTATCAATCCACTGCTGGACGAAGGTCTCCCCAAGTTTCCTCCACAACGGTCTGTCTTGTGCCAGTCCCCTCCATGTCACTCCCGCATACTTTCGAATTTCATCCACCCATCTTCCATGTGGTCTTCTTCTGGGTCTTTTCCTGTCCCTTGGAATCCAATCTAAAATTTCGGCTGTCCATCGATGGTCTGTTCTTCTGGCAGTATGTCCAGCCCATTGCCATTTCAAGGATTTAACTCTGATCATGATGTCTTCCACTCTTGTCATTTTTCGGATCCACGTGTTCCTCTTCTTATCTCTCCTGGTTACACCAAGCATGCACCTCTCCATGCTTCTTTGAGTTGTCTGCAGCCTTTGTATGTCTCTTTTAGCTAAGGTCCACGTCTCTGCACCATACGTAAGCACTGGAAGGATGCATTGATCAAACACTTTTCTTTTAAGACATAATGGCATATTGCTCTTGAAAATTATGCTGTTTCTTCCAAAAGCTCTCCAGGCAAGTTTTGTACGCCGATTAATTTCTTCACCAATGTGACCCTCACTTGATATCTGCTGTCCAAGATAAACGTACGTGTCTGTTATCTCCAGCTTTTCTTCATCAATCGATAAATCTTCATTTCTTGTAAAAGCATTGTACATCACTTTTGTCTTCTGAAAGTTCATTTTTAATCCCACTTCTTTACTCTTGTCAGCAAGTTCCTGGATCATATTCTGTAGCTCTGATGGGGTAGTTGTAAAAATGACTATGTCATCAGCAAAACGAAGGTGGGTTAGATAATCTCCATTAATCTTTATCCCTTCGTTTTCCCAGTTCAGTGATTGAAAGACATTTTCCAATGTGGCATTAAAGAGCTTCGGAGATATGGTGTCACCTTGTCTCACTCCTTTTCCAATTTTTATGTGTGTTGTATTTTCAAACAGCCGAATCTTTGCACTTGCATTTTCATAGATGTTATTAATAATATGAATGTATGCATCTTCAATACCACAGGATTTCAGAGCCATTGCAACTGCTGATGGTTTCACCGAATCAAAGGCTTTTTCATAATCGATAAAAGCCATGCACAATGGAAGTTCATATTCCCTCGCTCTTTCAATTAGTTCTCTCAGTACGTGGATATGATCTATTGTGCTGTAGCCACTCCTGAATCCAGCTTGTTCTCTCGGTTGAGCCATGTCCAGTGTCACCTTCAAGCGGTGTGAAAGAACTTTAGTGAAGATTTTATAAACCACTGATAGGAGGCTGATAGGTCTGTAGTTCCTGAGATCCTCAATGTCACCTTTTTTATGTAGCAAGATCATTGTAGCGCTGTTCCAATCCTCAGGAATTTTCCCTTCATTAAGGCATCGAGTGAAAATTTGGGCGAGTACTGTTTCGATTTCTCCACTTGCTTCTTGTATGATGTCTACAGTAATTCCATCTTCTCCTGGAGCTTTTCCCCGCTTCATGTTCTTGATTGCATGTGCAACTTCTGCTGGAAGGACTGGAAGAACTCTGGTACTGGTACCTTTCATGATGTCTGGAGTCCATGTATCATCCCTTTCATATAATTTGGAGTAGAAATCTTTCACTCTTGTCAAAATTTCGCCTCTATTTCTTGTTACAGAACCATCTTCTTTTCTCAGTGCCATAATCTGTTTTTTCCCCTTACTGAGATGTCCCTTTGCTATCTTTAGGCTTTGGTTGTTTTCAATTGCTTTCCTTACCAGTTCACAGTTGAATTTCCTTACGTCTTCAGTGATACTTTTTCGTACTGTCTTGCATAGCTCTATATATTCCACTTTGGAAGTCACATCTTCTTTAGTTGTCCTCATCTCTCTTCTTTTTTGCATCAACATTTTGGTTTTTCCTGATAATTTGTTCACATGCAATTTGTTCTTAGACCCAGCTAATTTTGTTGCTGTTTCCATAAGAGCTTTGGTTACTTTTCTGTTAACTTCAGAAATATCCACTTCTTCCGATGTTAGGCCTTCTAAAGCAGAGAATCTGTTCTTCAGTTCCAATTTGAAGGTATTATGGTGTTTTTTAAGGTTGGTTATGTCAATACATTTTGTTTGTCTTATGAGCTTGCTACGTTCGAGTTTAGTGTTGAGGTGCATCTTACATCTCACCAATCTATGGTCACTACCTGTGTTGAACTTGTTTAGCACACTGCAGTCTTCCATGACAAATTTTTTGTTACACATAATAAAATCAATTTCACTTGTCATCCCATTTGGATGTCTCCATGTCCATTTCCTGTGTGGCTTTTTCTTGAAAAAGGAGTTTAAGATGAAAAACCCTTCTGCCTCTGCAAACTCTACGAGAGTATTTCCACGCTGGTTTCTGTTGCTGTGACCGAATTTACCTACTGAAGTTTCATTCTGTTGCCGTTGCCCTATTTTTGCATTGAAATCTCCCATAATTATCTTCAAGTGCTGCTTACCTTTATTATTTAGATCACGAATTTCCTCATAAAATTCTTCAATTTCTTCTTCAGCATGACTTGTGGTGGGTGCATAAGTTTGAATAATCTGAGCCTGGTATCTTCTCGAGAGTTGGATAACGAGTCGTGCAGCTCTGTCAGAGGAACTTTCAACTTCTACAACTTTATCCTTCAGTTTCTTGTTTATTATAAATCCAACACCACTAGTTCTGCCAGTATCTGTCCCACGATAGTAGAAGAGATGTCCACTTTTCAGTTCAATGAGATCTTCTCCTTTTCTCCTTACCTCACTTAGCCCCACGATGTCCCACTTGATCCTTTGTAGTTCCTCTTCCAATTCAAGAAGCCTTGAATCAGAAGATAGGGAGCGTCCGTTGTACGTAGCCAAGGTCAGCATCAGATGGCAGCCTAGTCCGGTCTTCCGGGGATTCTTAGCACCCTCTGCCTTCATGTCGCACTGGCCGCTGCCTTGGCCAGGTACATTCCAGCTGCCGGAGACTGAGGGCCAAGATTTAAGTTGTGGAGTCATTTTGGAGGGGTTTGGCCATAACTCACCACGCTGGCCAAGCGGGTTGGTGAGTGTGGGATAGCATTTCCTCTAATCCCGATGGTATAGTTATACCGCTATTGGCGGTCGTCAGAGCCCCTTTAGTGGGAACAGGATGTACCACGAGAAGGCGGGGTTGACATTTGTCAAGGAGAGGCTGTGATGTTACGCATCACCTGACCCTACTCATTATAATCATTTAAATGAAAAATGAAAGCACTGGCACTTTAAATCCTTTTTGTTTAGTTATAATAACTGCTGTACTATGCCTTGAAGTAAGTGCAGGAGCTGTCACGATTGACAAGTTGCCATTTTTTTTGCCAGAAGCTTGATCACTGTCTGCTGAGAAACTGCAAACAACTTTAACTATTCCTTTTCAAAACGTTGGTTAAACATTACTCAATTCAGCAGGTATCCTTGATGGGAAGTGTGTTCGGCGATACTGAGCTTATTCTGTACTTAAAGAATGCTTTGCCCCACTGTAAGGGTGATGGTCTCCCCTTGTTGGGGCTTCACTTCGAAAAGACAAGAGCTTATTTGTCCCCCATTTTACCTTGAATTTGTTGTAGCTTATTAGAACACAGGAGAAGAAATTTAGAAAAACTTGCAGTACATTTTGGCACTTTTATAGTAATGTGAAGCTGATTTTACATTCGACTGGATCTTAATGCGTCGCGTATTACGTCGAAAGCCATACATAATGACGAATATGGAGAAATTAAATCAATGATACTGTATTTGCATCGTTATCTGTAACAAAGCAAAACTTATTTTTCTTTTATCGAGATGGCATCGCTTATAAGTTACCGCTTGAGCTAAGAAGTAATAACAGCAGAGCAGCCCCCCACCTCAAAAATTGTACATCCCACTAACTCCACTCAATGTTATTTAAAATTAAAATTGCAAGTTTTTGAATGTTCTCTGATTCCCCTACGCTTCCGATGAACCTTGGCGTATTTACCTCCACAGATATTTTTTGCTCAAAATTGTTGGATGTTTTCCCGTGTGTTCTCTTTATTTAGCAAAGTAAAGGGTCTGGATGAAATTCGTCTACTCCACAGCTTTACAGCATATATCTGCATTTATAATATTTCGGTATTCTCTTCACGAACATTTCCTTATCAGAGAACTCTCGCTCTAATCTAAATATATAAGGCTTCCTGCTGTACAGTTGGACAATAGAAAGTGTCTAGACCTTCAGAAATTTTCTTATTTCACAGACCACAGAGCAAATTACATGTATCGTGTAAGAGCATTATCGATCATCGGAGTGTCTGGAAAATGTGAGGACGGCGTTCCAGAATATGTTCAGAATCAAAGACTGATCAGACTGATAGAGCGTAAGGAACATCATTACCAAATTTCGCATAATGGGTTCGTATTGGACCATTGGTCCCAAAGTAGCAGAGCATTCCGCCTTAAGACGTAAACCAAAGTGGTAAAACTGCAAGAAACATTTTACAGAAGCCCGAAAAAGTCTATCCGACTGACTGCGCAACAGTTAGGTTGACACAGAGCAGGGTTTATCGAATTCTCAAAACAGATCGGCATTTGTTCGCTTAAAAATTTCGGACACAACAGCCTCTAACAACAAGTGAATACAGGTGCACGGGTGGCATTTGATGAGACAATGCGCAACAGACTTGAGACACAACACATGCACACAGAGCTCATCTGGTTTTCTGATGAGACTGATTTGCACATCAACGGCTTTGTAAATAAACAAAATTGGAGTTTTTGAGGGTTCAAAAGTCTATACTTTGGTATAGCTGCAGTCACACAGTCACAGCTTGTGACTGTGGGGTGTAACTGCAATATCCGTGAGATATCGGAGAGTGTTGGAAACGGCTTTCATTCCAAGTCTGCAGCATTTCCCTCGTGGTGTGCTTTAAGGTCTCATTTTCATGCCAGGTGTAGTACGTTCATATCGTACAGTACAAATGTTTCGCTGCTCCACTAGTATTTCAAAGAATGTTTCAATGTCTTGTACTATCGCAAATACTACGGCACCGTAGTGGATTTACCACAAGATATCCGGAGCTCAATACGTGTGTAATTTTTATGGGCTTATATTTAAGATCAGGAGCGCTGATCCAAACCACGGACATTAGAGAAGCGCCGAATAGCCGTTGAGCATGAAATCTGTGCTATTTCCTTTGACCTCGTGGACAGTCTGGCTTCCAGTTTTGCACTGCGGTTGCGTAATGATATTGCAGTCAAAGGCAGACATATTGAACATGTTAGCATGTAATTTCCTGGTGTTCCAGATTATTAGACACTCAGATTCCTCTTTCTGGTCTTCATTCCGCAGTCATATCGCCTTACTCTTGGTAGGGATATTTTGGGACACCCTGTACGTGCCAACAGCAACTCAATGGACTGTGTCCTTTTTCTCCTGATTACAGAAACTTCCGCTTATAAAAGCATTAACGTAAAACCTCTATTCCATCAATCATTTAGAACTTAATAGAAATTACGTTCTAAAATGAATAAATCAGTACTTTTATTATAATACCGCCTGCATCGTGTAAGCTAATTTATAAAGACCCAAAGCTATTTACACCTGTTTCCATATCCATAGAAGTTCAGAAATGGCTGTATAAAACCCATTGTCGGCCATTGTTTTAGGAGTCCTGATTGCAATGACACAATAAACAAAATTACACAAAAAGAGATAATATTCAGATATTACGCGGAAACACGTCCAGTCCAAGCAAAACTTCTCAGTTTCTCAAACATTTCTTTGCCTTTGTAATATTTTTGAGTAGGAGCTAAAGGAAGTAATAATCCGATGGTGCGCTTTAATCCACGCGTGCTGTGAAGAATTCCTCTAATTATTTTCTTAATTAGGACTAAAATCAGTGGTCACCTCTCTTTCTTTTTCTTAACAAATTCCTAACCGTGAACATTCCCATGCTGAACAAGTTGTAAAATGATGAAACTCTCAAAGCCTTAATGTGAAAAACTGGCACCATATTCAAATACAATACTGATAGAGCTATGTTCATTTTTTCCCAGTGCGTGCTACATATTTAATTGTTTCATTTTCGCTGAGCCCTATAGCGACCGGTGATTAGTTTCATTATGCCTCATCGTGCAGTAAATTCTCATTTTAGCACTGACAATTCACAAAACCCATAACGCGTAATAATTCTTTTTAACAGCGCATTATCTTTCAACTTACCAACCATAAAAACACCATTCTATTCTTTGTGTGTAAGTTTTGTCACTCAAATTTTGAGGTTCACTGTTTTACGAATGTCAAATTGGAGAAATAAAAACGGGAAATAATTATAACTAATATTATTCGATATGAAGCGGTCACTACATTTTTCGATTTAACACAAGAATTCGCGACGATGTATTTTAATATGGACGTGTGAAATTTTATCTCAGCTTAGGGAAGAGATAGTATTTAATACACACAATTGACGTGGATTAAGAACATCAAATAGAAGCGATCGCTCGTTCCACTTTTTATATATAAGTGAGTCGTAGATAAATTATCATCGGATGGCACAGGGAATCGAACCCCGGTCGCTGCCGATGAGAATATTTTTCCGCCACTGGAAATCGATGTATGTGAGTGTGGAAAGTTCGAGGCCGCTGTAGTGGTAGCATGTCAGGCGCTGTGGTCGTGCTACAGTGGTAGCAAGTTCGGCACTTAACCGGAACACCCTGGGTTCGATTCCCGGTGGCGGCAGGTGAGAAGTTTTCCCTGACTTACTTATAAAAAAAACGTGGAACGAGCGATGTCTTCTGTTTGAAGGAATAGTAGCTTATGACCTAGCAATGTGTTCGAATTTCACAACAGTAAAAATTAATTTTTAGTGTAAGCAAAATAGGCTGGAATCCTGATTTGTGCCTTTTCTATATTTTGGATAAACCACACTCCTGAATTCATAAGCAGCATCATGTGTCTCTTCAGCGTCAGCAGTTTAAGGATCAGAGCAACCAATATCGCCCCTGTAACTCTCAGCCAGTACCGATGATTCATTTCCTCAGGTGGACCTGATGACAAGGTAAAGCAAGATAAAAATACGAGACAAGGAAACATTTCCCATGTCCTTGTTCTTATTTCGAGAATAATGCCTTCTGCGCTGTTTCAGTAGCCTCGGAGAGCAGTGAAGTTCGAATGTTGTGTTACGGTTTGAAATGCTCTGAATGATTGTTTGTGTAGCGTGCTGCCAAATAATGTTGTTTTTATTGCCACATATCACCCGACTCCGGGCGGAGGATTTAATTCATCATAATGCTTTCACAACATTGGGCCTACTAAAGGCGTTTCTTCTTTGTTCTTGCTAACGAAACGGTTGAAATTTATTTAACTTTTTGCATTTATATGCCATTTTATTCAGATATAAGAGTGCAAATTATTTTTTTTATAATGTAACATTATGTTGAGCACATATCACCTAAGAATTCCAGTAATTTCCTACTTATAGGTAATTTAACTGCATTACCTCTTTTGGAATATGCCGTAAAATCACGATGTATAGATTTTCTGACATATTTGAGAGGAAACATTCGCAGTTGAATTAACAAATATGTTGAAGCTTAACTGAATTACATTTTAGATTTTTTGAAGTTAAGGGAAAATAATGTATACTTCCAGTTGATATCAATTCGCATAATATGTATGCATATTCCAGTCTTTTGAAAATATTGCCACCAGGACGACATAGTTTATGGGCTTTACTTTTTGTCTGATACTACGAGTTGAGTACGGGTTTGTGTCCTGGCACCGTCAAGTATGGTTCACTATTACTTCAGTGCTGGCTATCCCCAACCCTGCTACTAGCAGACGAGAATTAAGCATAGGAGACTGATTATAGCTAACTTTCCCGATACGTGCCCTTAGTGAACCGTCAGACTCTTTCGATACTCAACTGTTGGGTCCTCCTCGCTAGATGGTGGAGCCTAGGTGCATATGCAAGCCGAAGTCCAATTTATATAGGCAGAGTTTACTACATTATTTACTGGGACCACGTATTGCACAACACCAGGCGGTCACTAACCCTACGTCGATTCCACTGGCTACCTGCTTTGGTAACTTACTTAACAACACATGGTATGGGTTCCGGGGTAACCTCCCACACAACTTTCTGCCACTCTAGTGAAATCTAATAAAATGGAAATATTAATAGAAGGCATAAATTTACCTCTGCCATAATCCCAATAGATGCCTGATTTGACAACTTACCTTAAAACCCCAGGTAAACGCTCCTAGGGGAAACCCATACACAACTTTCCGCAACTCTACTAAATTCCCATAAAATGGAAATAGAAGGTGTAAATTCAAATTAGAATACATTGTCGTCACTTTCACAAATGTAATTACGTTCCACATTAAGACATTATCAGTGGTAAACAACTGCTATAATAAAAAAAATGCCATTAAAAGTGCGGCATCGTGATCGTACTGTAACTATTGATAACTGAATTCCGTTGGTTAATTTTCTAACAATTGCTACTGTTTTCCGAAAGTATTTAGTTTGTCAACATTTAGATGAATGTACTTGGATGTTTCGTAAAAGCATGGTTTTGTATTTTCATATTTTACATAGTATATGTTCTATTTCTGAGCTGTCCGATATTAATAAGAGCTAATCCGCATTATTTTAGAGCGACCACCTGTAATTTTATCTCTGCCCTAATTTTGTAGCGTATCTGGTCATAGCGGCCCAAATAGATCGTAACACCAAGGCTGAACACGATGATACTAATACACTATCGATAATACACCATCGCAAGACTTTGTTCTCCTCGTGAGACTGTATGCTAAGCCAAACACTTAAAAGAGACAGGTTAAACAACGTCAAAAAATAGATGGACTAAAATATTACTTTCTACACAGGACAAAACAATTTAAGTAAATGATAAATGCCACAACTATTCTTGATTATTACTTTTCATAAGAATTGGTAGCTAGTATGTTTGGTCCTTTTGTTCGACAATTAATACCACTGTCAGATTTTATACCTGATTCTGAATTCCTACACATTTTTAAGTAGTTCGGATTATTTTGGCATGCAATAATTCAGTGTATCTCCCCGAAATAGCTCCTCATATATATCTCCACTGGAAGCGCTTAACAAAATCTGGAAGATTCGTTTCAATTTCTGTCGAACGAAACTGCTCATGAGATGACACAATTCTCTGCATGCTTTACGAACGGATTTCCTGGGGCTTCGTCTGAAACTTTCATTAACTTGACAAGCCGTTTCCCCGCTGACACTAGGACTGCAGGCTCCTCCACATTGTTCCACATTGCCAGTTTCTTTAAACTGTTTCATCCACCGCTTAACTGAATTCGTTGACGGAGGATTACAACCATACTCTAAACGGTACCGTCTTTTAACTTTAATGACAGACTTTATTTCCGCAATCCGTAACACAAACATCGCCTCCTGCTGTACTGATGACATGGCTACTGATTGCGCATTTTTCATACATTCCTCATCAGGCCAAACCTAGCGCCATCTTTCGGATTCTGGGAATAACAGCTCTGCAAAACAAAAATATAGAAACCGTGTTAGTAATAGGGGACATAGAAAAACAGACAATGCTCATGTTTTTGCTTTTTTTGTACATAATTCTATAATGTGTCCAATAATTCTCGGACACCCTGTACATCCCAGTTTCATAAGGCGAGCACAGCAATATTAGCGATATCTACCTTTTACCTCAAACATTTATACCATTCCAGTTCAAATAAGGTAGTTCGCCATTTCTTATTGTTAGGGTTTTCTGCGCACAAACGGATCCTCTCAGAAGAAGAAATTATAAACAATGAGGTACGACAAAAACTGGGAAGGGCGCAAATATTTCAGCCAAAAGAACGGGGAACGGTGCTAATATTTCCATTACATACATCCACATCCATGAGGTAAATTTTTATCATCCGCAAATGAAGTATATGTAGATTTTGATATATCCGCAAGCTCAGAGTAGTCTCAGTCGCAGTTCAGATGGCACGTAATCAGGATTTAAGCAATTACAAAGATAGTCTGATAGTCACCACCCATAAAATAGACCACTTCATTTCGGAAAATACGATTAAATTTCGATTTCCACTGTCAACAATTTCAACGAAGATCCAGGACAACACAAACTCAAGGAAATCATCTGGAGTGCGATACGGTGTGTCCGTAGAAATGCGCTGAGTGAGGGTGGACAGCGACGTGTTGAAAGGATGTTAACATCTGTCAGGTGTGCAACATTGCCGCAAATGACAGAGGAATTCAACAGTGGAGCTAATAGTAGCATCAGCGTTCGGCCAGTGCAACTTTCCTTGTGCTCTATATGGTTTCGGAGCCTGCGGCCCACAAGGGTACCATTGCTGAATCAGCAACATAAGGTTGGGCTGCTCGCCTGGTCTCAGGAACACCACCTTTAGAAGTATGAGCAGTGAAAATGTGTCTAAAAAGAAAGCTAATATCAAATTTTGGGATTTTTTTATCAAAAATCAAACATCGAACGACCAGAGCCTAATCCAACATCCGTAGATTTCAGTATCAAATATTACACATACAGTCTCTCCGCAGAAAGTCTTTAATCACTTGGAAAGTTTTGACGGAAGTTTATTTTCATTATGCTACTGACCACTCGTTTAATACATGAGAATGAAACAAAATTTCCTCGCACAGGGTGATGTGGTTTTATAAATACGAAACTGAAAACTCCTTATGTCTTATAAAGCTAGAATTAAAAGGTATGACACCAGGAGCTCGGTTTCTATTTCTCTGATTTTCAAATAAAGTTCCATCTGTGAAACAATAAAGTGAAGAAAGAAATATCGTTTACGAGGAACTCAATTTGCTTTGCGTTCATAGATGCTCGAAGAAAATAAAGTTTATTCAGTCAAAATGAACATGTTGGAAAATTAGAAAAAATATTTTTGTGCTGTCGTCGAGAGACACGGATTGATGACAAATGATTCCCTTGAAATTCCGAGACAAGAGTGTGGGGGACGACCTCAAGATAATAATGAAACGCATATAACGTATGAAATCCGTACATTTCCGTTGTGTAGTCAGCACCAATATTCGCCAAGCTTTCGCACTCCACTGAAAGGCTTTTTCAAGGCTATGGTACACATATAAATGCAGATATTTGGAACATGTAAAGAACGAACATGATTTTTGAAAATAACGCGGGTGACATCGCGAGCATATTACATGAATTTTTTATCACGTAATTATACAGAGCACCGTGATGTGTTTTCATCTTTTAATAATGCATGCCAAACCATTGGTAGTTCCGTAGATACTATATCATTGCATGCCACTTTGCTGGATAGGATATATTCGGCCAGGAACAAAATCCGGAGAAAGAGACAAATACAAAATCTAATGAAACTAAAATTTACAAATTTTAAAAATGGAACCTTCATATCCTTTTCCACGACATATAAGTGCAACACGTTTGCATTGAAGTTTTCTTTCCCTATGGCACAGGAAAAATGTGAGGTTTAAATTCCTGACAGCCGAAGTTCTTTAAAATGTCACTGTTATTTGAAAGATGGCACAAAACCGACGACGAGTGTGCTTAGAAGAATTATTTGAAAACATCGTATCTCTGCTGCGTTAAAAATAGCAAAGCAGATGTTGTGGGATCTAGAGAGTAAGTCCAGCTACTTGTTCACTCTAAAAAATGTAATGAAATTTGGTATAAAATTTTCAATTTTTCCAAATGAAAAGAATGTTTCAATAACGGAAGTTCACTATTTGCATGAACTAAATAATACATACATACATATGTTAATGCATACCTTTTACTTGTCTCTTTAGCAGAAGCAAATATATACTTGTATTTTCTTATCAACACATCGCATTATATTCTTGTATAAATAGTTGTAATATTTTTTTCAAAACCGTATTGATATTTTGTTGGTCACAGAACGAATTGGCATGTGGTTTGCTGCTATATCCGAACGAATGTTTCCAGAATGCTCTTAATTTACAGCTGGTTGGCGCATGTATATGCGCGAGACTTAAAGAATAGCATGCCCATTTAAAATTTAATTACAGTTTAGTTACCATTTTTACCAAATATTTCGCTTTTAATACCTATGAGAAACCCTCAAACTATGCAACCACTTTAATATGTGCATCGTAAAGCAACCATAAGAAGCATTAATTTAATATATATTAATTTTTAATACATATTGAAATAATACTTCTTATGGTAAAGCAAACTCCATAAGCGGTATTATTTCAATATGTATTAAAAATTAACTTCATATCATATTTCATTATGTTCTTTGATAATAGTTGACAATAGGGTCACTGATTCTGTAATGTTGATTTCAGGGAAAAGTACATGAGACTGCATGGGAAAGGATTAAAAATATCCCTAAATTGTTAAACCAGAAAAGCGTATATTAGTCTTCAGTCCATCAGCTGGATTGGAAAGCCAACAAGCTCCACAAATGCATGAAATTCGTCACAGTTCACAGTTACTACTAGAATCATTAGCTTGGTATTGATGTCGAATCTGTGCATGGTTAGAGGAAACAATGACTTATATTTGACTGATATTTTTCTTTCGGATTTATATTTTTGATTATAAGTTGTTCGTAGAAATCTGCTGTACTTCATACACAGCAAATTATGCGTACCATCTATTCTCTAATTTTCATTTCATAGCAACAGGTGATTAATGCATCGGCTTTCGTTAATTTTGAATTCTCGATGAAGATTAAAAATACTTTGACTAGAATCAGAGATTTTATCAAATAGAAACTGAATAAAATTCATATCAACCTGGAAGATGATGACAAAATATGGTGATCCTTAGATGTAAAAGATTTGTTAAAAATATTTTAAAAAAAGGACGATATTGAAGTTACAATGTGAAAATGAATCAGAGAAAGAAATAAAAGAATCAGATATCCTTCTCGACACTAAAAAACGAAATACAGAGCACGAAGTACGTCCCTGCTCCATTATATATGAACAAAAATCGTAACAAATGGCACAGAGTCTACGATTCTTGAAATTGGATGATATTTTCAGAAATACATACTTTAAAAGGAATTATTGATTAACGATATACTAAAAAAAACGCAACTTTTGCAGGATATAAAAACATTTCGTGCTTATTAATAATGTACTGAGGAGGACCAAGCTGTCATTTTGCAATTTGGTAAAATGTGAATTCGCCAACCCTGGCGGAATAAGAAGAGTTTCAAGAACTGCTGAAAAGAAAACAACTTGGACAGTGCTTTGTATTTATTAAATTTTACCATAAAACTGCTGCACATCAAAACAAGGCACTAACGAGAACGAGATCGCTATTGTCTGTAAAAGCCTGTATGATTAAACTGGACTTCCTGTGCACAGCAATTGACAGAAGCATTGAGTAACGTAGTTCCGATTTATATTTTAGCAAATTAGGCGTAGAGAAGAGAGGATAATCACTATTTACAATCGCAAGCTATACGAAAACCATTGATTTCTAGAAAGACCAGAAAGTTCGTCTACAGCAGTATCAGTAACACCGTGACTGGACACTGCAAAAAACAAAAAAGTCAACAGCTGGTTCTCTACCGACGATAGGCACTTTGTTCTGCAGTACGAATGGAACCAGCTTGGCTTTTAAAAAGAACACAAAGTTCTGGAGGTGATGATATTGCGTGGGGCACCTTCTGTTGTCACGGAACGATTCCCTGATGCTTCTGGAAGGTCGTGTGTTCTACAAGGTTTGTATGAACATTGTGTGACCGGTATTTGTATTGCCATACGTATGATTTTCCGGATGTTCTCTTTTGTTCTGCCTCATTCCTTTTATCATAAAATTCATATTCAATAACACGTTAGAAATTTTATTTCAAAGCAGCTATCACTGAATCCCTGTAGCCAACGTGATAGTGTAGTGATTTTGATATATGTACTTAGATGTGTTACGTAATGAAAAAATTATTAAACCTAATTTCGTCTTTCATAGCAAAGACAAATATGCACAAATAGTTTATGTTCGTTTCGTACGTTTTTACATGTATGTCAAAAAATTTTAATCAGATGAAAAAGAAAATCAGCGTAGGAATGTTTATTTATCCACCACTTTGGTGTACATCCAGTATTTCGCAACAATGCTTTTTATTTCTGCTTAAAACTGTCTTGTTCTAATTAAAAATCTATATTTTTTTGAAATTCCATTTTGAAAGACAGCACTGACGACATGATATTGCATCAAATTACACGCTGACAGTGCTCCTTACAGCACTTACAGGAATGTTACCGCCGCGAAACTCATGCAACGCGCAATGTCCAATGTGCTCCTTGTCCATTTTCTTGTTGGATGGCGCTTACACTCTTCGCCGTCTGACGGCTTCTACTTACTCAAGGCACCTGCTGCTGTTGTCACTCAGGGATACTACGCAATCTCAGTGGCGAATATACGCGGTGGTTGAGGTTTCAATTTCGTGTACCACCACACCGGACTTGGGTGTACTTTAGACTTCAGCACATGTCGTCTGTTTCAAGCAAAGCGCGGATGGAATCACGGGAAATGGCACGTGTAATGATAGGTGGCGCCGCAGCTGCGTCGGAGTTGTTTGCTCTTTCGCTGAGTGCAAAGGAGCAAGCAACTTAATCGGTGTATGGCTTGTGCGGAAGGAGTGTTTTTACATAGTCTTAGTCTAGGAACGCAAAACAATGAAATCCCACGCAGAGTCTAGTTAAACCAAGACGAAGTGTTTTATGTTCCTGGATATCTTATGCATAATTCTTCACTTCATAAATGTTTTAACGCATATACGAAATACTTAACTGTCTGCGATCACATAAACATAAATCTAACTTCTGAAACACTATTGCTCTCTATCTCAGCGGATGTATTTAGTGTTCAAACAGTTTTTCGGTGACTAGTATGTGTGGTCCCATCACCAAACATATAAACTCGACGTCGTGATTATTCGGCCTATATTAACCTCATAAAAGGAATACGATCAAGATGACGAGAGATTTAACGAAAAGGTCCGTCGTATAAACTATCATTCTTTTATCTATAAAATATGTATAGCCATAATGAGGAAGTCGAAGAAAATTTCCGAATTTTTATTACTTAGCAGTGGAAAAAGACAATTATCTAAAAAGCCTTTTTATTTAACTACGTTAGTGAATTCCAATGCCATGTCAAGTGGCGGTGCTACAACATATACAAGAGCATGGATTTTAACACCAATGTCGTCAGAAAAGAATTATGAGGACAGAAATGCTACTAAATCTCATTCACAGCCCTATAATTCCATTCAAAAGGCTTGGTACAACAGCGTATGATTTGCATCATTACATATTTCAAGAAGATAGTTTCTAGACCGACCCGTCGTAGGTATATTTGTACTTTTAATAGTTCGATCGTATTTTTCATTTATATTTTAAATCAAATCTTACCGGTATCATTGAATTTGTAACAAAAGAAAATAAATACTCATTATACAGAAATGCATACCTGCGATTATGCTGTCGGGCGTCAATGCACGCCAGATCGGATGGTGAATGAACACTGTAAAACAAGTTAGGAACTGCTCTTTTTAGTTTTTTTTTTTTTGTATGCACGATCAGTGCTTCGAAATGATTGTAACCTTTCATATCGTACAGGACAAACAAAACTTGATTACTGTTTTATACATAACATTTTATATACGAAAATTACTGCATGCAATTTACAAAAGCCCCGAATTTAAAAAAATGATTTCTCCTAGAAAACAGTTTCTCCATAGAAAAAACAAATTTATCGATAAGAAACATTTTCAAGGCTGAGAATCCAACATATGTATAAAAAAACAGAAAAACCTTCAATGCAATCAGCAGTTACTACGAACAGGAAGCAGGTGTCTTTCCGTTTAGTTAATGTAAAGCTCTTTTATGGAAATATCTTTTCCTGTACCGTTTGAATTCAGAGCAAATCGACTGAAAATCTGGAAGATTCGTTTCAATTTCTGTCGAACGACACTGCTCATGAGGAATATATGACCTGTGTCGGATCGAAGTAATATCCATGTAAGTTATAAAAACCTTCAAGGTCAGCAGCTGTTTATATATTTCGCGGAGAGCCAGTCGGAGAGAGCAGCTTTGTGGCTAACAAACGTAATTACCTTACAAAGCAGTTGCTGACGACAAAATAAAAATTTCATTCGACTATGATGCGTACCTTATAAAGGAAACTGCTAAGTCTCAAAAGCCGTGGCGACATTGATGTGACTTTAAGTTAACCAAAAGTCCGCAGCTGATCCAGAAGAGTATGTTGACGTACAAATTTATGAGGAACAAACTATTTTGCTGCTTTATACACGGAGTCATGAAGCTTTATCGAAACAAAGAGGAGCTATAAAAACGAATTTTGGAATCACTTGATATTTCACCACGTTCATTTGTCTTTATTCTATCTATGTTTCTCCTTAATGTTTTTATTGAAGAAATTATAACTTCAATGACCACGGAGTAGTTTGAGTATTTATTTTGTACTTAATATTTCTGCATTTATTTTGATTTACTCTCGTGAGGCGAACTTCATCCCATGGTAGCAGGAATAACTAAAAGTCGTTTGTCAAGCCAGGTCGCTACACTCATTTGCTGTGAGAAACCTGCAAAATGTTTACACCATCTGAGTGACATAATACTCGAATTAATGAGCACTCTTTCAAAGAAGAAATTGACCGACCCTACAGGTAAAGATCCTCTAGCTGGTAAGATTTTTGTGATATCTTCCAGAATAAATACCGGACACCTCATGCAATTGAATCTGAAATAGTGTTGGAGGTCGTTTTAAAGGTAATATTATGAATCCGTAATTCAGGGAAAGACCTCGGTTATTTCATTTTTCTTGTGCAAAAGAATACAACACTGGCGTGCAAAAATTAAGGACGAGACAGTTTTTTGAATGTAACGTCGTGCAGAAGTGCTCCACATTGACTCAAATCATACCATATGAACCCCAAGTTGAAAGAATATGGGACAAGTGAGCAAAACCGTCCAAAAAAAGGAATCCAAAGGATACAAAGGCACTTTATTGAAAAAGTAGCTTCAAGCACAACTAGACATAAGACGGAAACGTCCATGTGACAAGTGGCTGCCAAGAAAATTCCAGTCTTTAGTAGGTGATATGATCACCCCTGACAGCGTTGAAGGATTTTCAACGTCTGTCCATGCTGAGGACGAGGTTGTCGAGGGGCTGTTGAGGCATCTCGGCCCATTCCTCTTGTAGCGCCACTCGCAGCTGCGGAATCGTTGCTGGCAGCTGTTGACTGGCTGCCAAGCGTCTCCCGGAGAAGGTGCCACACGTGTTCGATTGGATTTAGGTCCGGGGGCCGTGCGGGACAATTCATGCGTTGAATATCTTTACTATCCAACAGCTCTGCGACAGCCACTGTACAATGAGGTGTAGCGTTGTTCTTCATAAAGAGGTACTCAGGACCCACAGCACCTCTAAACAGACGCACGTGAGGCAGGAACACCTCGGTACAATAGCGGACACCAGTGACTGAAGCTCCTTGGAAGATGTGGAGGTCAGTACGACTACCAAGCATGATACCGCCCCAAACGAGAACTCCGCCATCTCCAAACCGGTCCCTTTCGATGATGTTGGAGGTGTGATTGCGTGTTCCATGCTCTCTCCAGATGTGTATACGTCCAGAATCGGTCGTCAGACTAAATCGACTCTCATCCGTAAAGAGAACTAGACCCCATTGCTGATGCGTCCAGTTCTTTTTTTCTGGCACCACAGAAACCGCCGTATCCGATGAGCAGGCGTTAATGTCACACACCGTACTGGTCGTCGTGCAAATTGACCACCTTTGTGCAGCCGCCTGGCCACGGTAAAGCGCGATAACGGACGTCCAGTTGTATGTTGCATGTGCCTTGCGATTTCTCCCGGTGTCTGCCGTCTGTCCCTTTTCGCCAGTAGGACAATATACGGGTTGTCCGCCGCCGTGGTTGCTCGTGGACGACCAATGCTAAACTCTCGGACAGCTGTTCCTGTCGTTTAAAATGCTCTCAAAGCTCGAGAAACGATGCTGTGAACGATCCCAAACTCCACGGCCACACCAGTCACACTTTGACCTTCTTCCTACTTCCCAATGACGCGACCTCGGGTAAAGTCCTCCAGATGTCGTCCACTGGATTTCCTGCTGTCAATATCACACGGTGGCAGCAACTCGACGTCGTTCAAACCGAGGTAAACCGGGCAATAGCTTTCACCGAATTGCTGAGAGTACACTGCCCGTGTGCTTTATACCCTTTCGACACCCCCTTCCTCTACGTCATGCTGGACGTATGCGCATTCCCTACCGTACCGGACCCTAGTCTATCTCCTGAGTGGTCTTTCGGTCCGTTCTGCCTGCTGTTTCCGCTGTTATGCTAATTTCTCCTCTTCGTCCTTAATTTTTGCACACCAGTGTATATTTTAAAGACATACTGGAAAATCGAGCACGTCGTTCAGTTAACCTAAGACACATCCACCGACAATTTTAGCTTTTCATCCATTTACAATAACATGCCGATATCTTAAGGAAAATATGATGGCCAGCACGGTTATGTTGACGACCATGTCTTAACAGAAAGAAGGACAGAGAATGCTTAACTAACATCTTTACAGAATAAGTTCTTTAAATGAATAATTCGTTTGATAAATTATTTTCGTAAATAATAATAATCCTTTAATACATATGCAGAATAATTTCTTTAATACATTTTTAAACAAACGAGCTTTTTACGGAGAAATCGATACTTGCCAGAAGCATAATGTGGTTTGAAAAAATTGTTACATTTCGAAGAGATGCAAATTAAACAACAAATTTATGTGCAATTCTGGTTTCTAAAATCCTGCATATTCGTTAGCTTGCGATAAAAAGATTAAACGATTACTCTCATACCAAATAATGACATAATAGAGTGAAGAAAGGCCACAAACTCCATGGCATATTTGAAACTATCGGATTCTCTTCGAAATCGTTAGAAACACTGGAATGAAGATGTCGACAACTGTAGCAGGATTTTTGTCATCCCATAAAGAGAGAGAGCAATTCCGTGTGCCATAATGTAAAGATCTTACACACCGTACTCGTCAACATACATGTCGCAAGACGTACATTCAGCTAAAAGAGGACAATTTTTAATTGATTACAAAGAAAAATTTATCCTTTTTTCATTGAAGTCATTTTAAATGATTTTTAAAAAATCTCATTAATTAACTCATAGAATTCAAACTCGCTCTAGTCCGTTCGTAAACTACTAGGAGGTGATATTTGCCGCTCCGGGCGCGTTGGAGTCTGAACATTCGCCAGAGATTGGTCCTGGTTTGAGAGTTGTGTGCTTGCCTTAGCACTGTTTGTCTCCCTCCCTATATAAGTGACGGCCGACTGCTTATATACCACTTGCTCATGGTGGCCCAAAAATCCCTAAACAAAACAAAGGGAAAGCTGGAGGATGTTTCCGTTCGCATCACTGAAAGATCAAAGAAATCAGTTCCAAAATTGCCACAACAAGCAGGTGTGTCGTAAGCAGCACCCGTTAGGCACTGAAGACGCAACTGCAGCTGTACCCGTACAAATTCAGAACAACCCACGTACTGAGAGAAACAAAATACGATAAGCGTGTGGATTATTGCAGATGTTTCAAGGATTTCATTATAACAACGAAGAGTATAGTCTGGACATGGGCTAGTAGGATCCCATCCACATACCGCTGGGCCGTCAATAATCCACGTATTACTACTAGAGCTGATCGTCTATCGTAGGTAATGGCTACCCAGAACATAATGCCCACAGTGGGGGAGGTGTGGCCATCAATAGCGAGGTTGGGATTGTGCCGTTGACCCGGTGATCTTCAAACCCGGACACGATGATCATGTGCCCCCAAAACGAAGCGGCGTTCAACGCTAAACACCAGACGTGGATAATCTGTGGCATTCCTCGTCGCTCTATCCTGGCACCACTGCACAGGGAGCCGGCGATGTTCCGGTGTTAATTTGCAACACGTGGAAGGGTTGCTGGGAACGCAAATTCCCTTCCGCGAGGCGTCGGGAAATGGTTCGTGGGAACACAGGG
The DNA here is from genome assembly GCA_039090855.1 of Macrothele yani. NCBI lineage: Eukaryota > Metazoa > Arthropoda > Arachnida > Araneae > Macrothelidae > Macrothele > Macrothele yani. Next base: position 122,739,330 of record CM077015.1, on the reverse strand, counting down.
GCCGCTACATTAGCCTGTATAGTGACCGGATCCCTGCGGGATCCGTTTTTGCCTTGCGCACGATCCGTCGATCCTCTCTACTGGTGATCCTCCTGGTCCTTCCGTAGCCTTTCCAACTTAGGGCAGTGCCGTGACGTGTCAACTGTTCGCAACACAGTCGGATGAAATGGTCAGAATGATCCACGTGGCGGGCTGTACGGCGCACCGACCACTCTGCATTTTACAGCCCAATGATCAGTCTTTCTCAAAAGCCGTACGTTTCCTAAATCAAAGTCTTTGGCGTCTACCCGTCATTCTTGTCACTCGGTACTCTTGCTTGCGTCGGCCGGTGCTTTTCGTTTTCGTGGGGGATCGACTACACGCCGGTTTATAAGGCTGCCAGTTCGTGCTTGTGAGCCACCACAGTGTGTGTGGTCATGCCCAATCGCACCAAACGTGGATCATTTGCACACCAGCACGCACTCTACCTATTTGCAAATTTTCGCGCATGTAGCATGATTTCTTCAAGTTGCGCAAATTTCTTTGTCCGTGCGTGTATATGCAAAATATTTCCCATCAGAAATTATATCCGCTGCAGAAAGAATTCTTCAGATCGGAGTTTCAAAGCAGATATATCGGAGAAAGCGCAATTTAATTTTACGCACCGTAGCGGAAAATCTATGCGTAACATGAAAAAGTGACTATACCTAAAATAATGTTCGACGTAAACGAAATGGAAAGGTAAAAAAAAATTCAGTCGACTGTTGAGAAGCAAATATATAGAGTAAAGTGTATTTTGAATTCGATCACCCTCTAGTGACTAAATTGTTCATCGTAAAAAAAAACGGAATAAAGGTTCATCATTCGTACATTTCAAGCTTCCCCATGCAAAACGAATTTTGCAAATCTGACTAAAAATTGCAGAGATATGGGGTCCACAAGCGGATGGACGGACGGAGGGACGGACTAACAAATCGGAAATATAACCAAGATCTTTTTTACAAAAGACGTGCTTAAAAAAAATTTATGAGTGCTGCTATATTACGTTGCCCATCATTTTATTTTAACTTTCATAGGTTTTTTTATAATAATTTTTGTAACGTGGGAAAGACTTTAGAGACATTCTGCATATTCACCTGAAAGTATAACGTCGTATAATTATAGAAGGAACAGAAGAAAAGTTTTCAAACCACTTTCAGAATGCGCTGGAGATGAAAACACGTGCATGTGCCGAATAGACGAAAAAATTGCTATAAATCATTTAAAATAAATTTAAAAGTAAAAAAAACTGTCTGGGACGCACTGGGAAATGAAATTTTCCAACCTGTTCGCCGAGCGACATGACGTGCACGCTTCTAACCATTCCTGTGTAATGTGACCTTTATCGAATTCTGAGTTGAGAATAAATGGCATGCTCCTTTGACATCCGCTTTTCCTGGATCTAGTAAAACCAATGTAGGGACAGGCAACTGCTAACAGCACATTTAACTTGTAAAATTTAAACGTTACATCCTTTATTAAAATAAAAAAGGAGATTTTCTAGAACACACGTGAAGAACCTCAAATTATGAGGTCAAGGGAATATACTTTAACCCCCATTTTGTAAAATCTGGGCAGAATTTGGAAGTGGAACTCAGCATGAAACGGACTTTGTCTAAGACTTAGATTAGAAGGATGCGAAAAAGTTTATTTTTTGAATGATAATTTTTTGAGTGATATGATGTAATACGTTAGGCGTATCAAGAGCAAAAGCTTTTACATTTCCTTCCTCTTATGTAAATATTACTCTACTTCTTCTTAGACTGTTGACAACCACTACAGTGTATGGGGCTCCCCGAGTCTTTTCCAACTTCTTCGATCCTTAGCTTCAATCCACTATTTAGCACCTCTAAGTTTCTAAAAGTCACCTCTCCATCTTATTCTCCAGCGCCCTCCTTGTCTCCTTCCATCTCTCGGTCACCATTTACGTTCCATCTCGCGGCTGGCATTCTTCTTAAATATTATGTTCCGGTAAAGGACGAAAAGTCACGGATCTACTCTTTGTAGCATATCTGTCAAAGGGCATTACTCAAGTAACATTTTCTTCAGATTTAGTAGCTGTTTTATATACACGAAACCATTGGTTTAAGAAAGAACACAGGAGTGTTCTTTCGAGGAACATCCACATTTTCAATCACAAAAGTCGACCAAAAGTTGTTTCGCAATTAGATTTGAGATTTAACAAGCCACATTGCTACACAGATTTATAGTTTCAAATAATCACAGTTTTAAATAATAATATGCAAATAATATCAAAAGTCTCTTATGTAATCACATGAAAACTATAATGATAACAAAAAAAAGTATCTCAAAAATATGTTGGAGAAAACATTTAATAAAATGGAGTAGTAAAACATTAAATTAAATAATTTTATAAATATGTATTCCCACGCTGCGTATCTCAAAATACGAAACGCTGAAATTTAAACATAATATTCCAAATCGAAATTACTGGAGAAAAGTTGAAACGTATAAAATTCAACTAGTCCTATACAGGGCTACATATCTATGAAGACGCAAGCACTAACGGTACAATACAGCAAATGTGATCAAATGTTAAAAGATGATTCATTTCATACATTTTTAAATTTCATTTCATTTTTTTCTGCACAATTTCTGCTTTTTCGCAGAACAAGGCTTTTGCATGGACCAGTTTTTTGCAGAAGTTCACAGCTCACGCATCTCCATATTGAAAGATGGTGTAAAACAAATTATTTGCAGCAGTTTACAGCTGTTATGTGTATTTCCATGTTGGAAGAGGATGCAGTAAAAATTAGAATGTAGTTAAAATGTCTAAACTACGAAGTCCTATTTTTCCCAAATGCTGTCTATCACTACTTGTCGTGAATTCAAACGCTTATTTTCTGAGGACGTTACGATATTCAAATTTGTGTGGCATGTAGCGGGACATTTTCTTGATGCAGAGAGAGAAAGAGATTAACTTTGCAATGCTCGGATGCACTTTTGAATATTTAAATACACTGACGGAAAAAAAATCCCTACACCAAGAAGGGTTTGTGCTAGATAAACGACAGTTGGTAGGCGGTGAGAGTACATCTGTAAGATGACGTCTATGCGAATTTCGCGCTCGGCGCATACGTGTGGCGCTAGTAGCGACGCTCGGAACATGCAAAGCAGGTTTGCTGTAAATACGCGCTGTAACGTTCGTCAGCGTTAGTTATCGTTGAGATTCGAAGTAGGGTGTAGATGTTATTAAAGAATGTTTTTAGAAAGACGAAGAAGCCATTATCAACAGCTCACGGAGTTTGAACGAGGTCGTGTAATAGGGCTACGAGAAGGTGGATTTTATTTCCGCCATATTGCAGAACGACTTGGCAGGAATGTAGCCACTGTGCATGATTGTTGGCAGCGGTGGTCAAGGGAAAGTACTGCTTCAAGAAGACCGGGTTCCGGCTGGCCACGTGGCACTACTGAGAGGGAAGACCACCGGGTACGGCGTATGGCCGTGGCGCATCGTACCGCGTCTGCGGCAGCAATTCCAGCTGCAGTTGCCACCACAGTGACACAACGAACTGTTACAAATAGGTTAATTGAAGGACAGCTCCGAGGCAGACGCCCTGTAGCGCGCATTCCACTTACTCTAAACCACTGCCGTTTGCGACGTCAGTGGTATCAAGCTAGAGCTCATTGGAGGACGGAGTGGAGATCTGTTGTGTTTTCTGATGAAAGCCGGTTCTGCCTGGGTGCCAGTGATGGCCGTGTGTTGGTTAGAAGGAGGCCAGGTGAGAGCCTGCAATCAACCTGTCTCCGGCCGAGACACCTGGAGTTATGATCTGGGGAGCAATTTCCTATGACAGCAGGAGCACTCTCGTGGTTATCCCACGCATGCTGACGGCACAGTTATACGTCGGTCTGGTGATTCAACCTGTTATGCTGCCATTCATGAACAGCATTCCAGGGAGTGTTTTGCAACAGGATAACGCTCGCCCGCATACCGCTGTTGTAACCCAATATGCTCTACAGGGGGTCGACATGTTGCCGTGGCCTGCTAGATCACCAGATCTTTCACCAATCGACCACGTATGGGACATCATTGGACGACAACTCCAGCGTCACCCCCAACCAGCATTAACCGTCCCTGTATTGACCGACCAAGTGCAACAGGCATGGAACTCCTCCCACAAACTGAAATCCAGCGCCTGTACGACCTAATGCATGAACGTTTGCGTGCTTGCATTCAACATTTTGGCGGTTACACCAGTTATTAATGTACCAGCATTTCACATTTAAAATGGCTATTCTCGTGCTTACAATAAGCTGTGATCTGGAAACCTTAATCGATTAAATATGTTACCTATACGAATGTATTGCCGCCATTTCATTCCTCTACAACTATTTTTTCGTGGTGTTGGTATTTTTTTCCGTCAGTGTATTTACAGGTCTAGACTTCCATTATATTAGGATATTAGCTGGAACACGTAAACCCTGTGCTTACAATTTATAATTCAGCTTCTTAGCTAACCAAGCAAACAGAGGCACTTTTACTTACTTTAAACGGAATCTCTGTGACAAAAGATATTGTGATTAGCTTCTACTGAAACAGCTGCTAATGGCAAAGTCTTGTTACAATCAGAATATTGTTGTAAGATGTCCCATGACATACAGTATATGTGTATACATTATTCCAATTAATTTTCATACACCTGACCTCACATTGCTGCGCAACCTTGTATCGAAAGTTGCGCTCCTTATTCTCCCCTGTTATTGAAGCACATAATTTCTTGTGACCAAAGAGCACAAACATTTTCTTCCAATTCAATTTCTTCCTTGGAATGAAATCTGCTTGGAAATCATAACTATGTAGGCCGTTTAATGTCAGTCACAAAATATGCTTGTGTCCTACCTTGAAAAAATATCAAATAAGCTCAGAAAAATCAAACCACATTATATTTGCTTGCATGACACTTTTTTAACAAGATAAATTCCTTCGAAAATACATTCCTTACACTTTTTAGAGCATCATTTGTAACAATTGTTTTACCTCTTTAAGAAAAGAAAATCTATAGAAAATCTCACAACAAATATTTCTTGCGCTCTAGCCCATCCCAGAAATGAGAGTAACAGGCTGTTAATTCACTACCTGACCAAAGAAAGCAACAGTACACCGGCAAAGGAAGCTTGAGAATTTTCAGTGATAAAAATGCGAGCCTCCCCATTTCGAAGAAATAATAATATCGATTAATACTGTAATTGAAAGTAGTGTTGATTATTCTTTTCTTTTAAACGGTGCTTTCACATCAATGATATGCTTTTGTTTGATGTAAAATTGTTACAATTTATCTTACATTCATGGAAAATGTTCCGTACGAAATGTTTTTTTTTTTTTTTTTTTGTGTATAGGTTTACATAATTACACTGGTTATTGAAGCTAGCATAGCTTTCCGTACAGGAGACACACATTCAGAAACCAGTATGCATGACCACCTTAACAAATAACTGAGATTTCGGCAATTGTGAGAAACGGATACAAATTATACGAAACTGCCAGAAATTTCCAAGCATATTAATATGTTCTTTGCCCTGATGTACACTTTTGAGATTTTGAAAGGGATATCTATCCAGGAGTTCTTCTGTATCTCTGCTTTTTACTACACATTTCTTAAATAAGAATTTGTAATAAATCCTAATATTTTTACCGACTTGTCGCAGAATTATTATTAAAAGAAATGGGCAAGAGAGACAGAAAAATGTTATGGAAATTTGCCATCCCGCAAGAGGACAACGCAGCGTATGATATCATTTTCCGGATGCAAAATGTTTATTAAAAGAAACGGTCAAGAGAGGCACAAAAACTGTTATGGAAATTCACCATCCCTCAAGAGGACAACGCAACATACCAAAGTCTGAAAGTAAAAGAACCGATTTGCAAGCGGAAGAAGAATATCTAAGCAAATCCTTTAATTTGAAACAACTTAGTTCATATATACAATTCTTACATTATCTACCAAAATACTTGTGGAAAACGCAGTAGCCTGTAAAGAAAGCATTCCAGTATGCGGTCTGTTATATTTCGTAATCAAGTTACGGAAACGTTGGTTTTTCGTTCGTATTCAAACAATACGATACAATGACTTCATTAGGAAAAAGTAGAATTTCCTGAATTTTGGCGGGAACAGCAATGTATTAAGTTTTTGGTATTTGACAAAGGCATAAAACAAATATTTTGCTGGCTTTTGATAGAAAAATTTCCTTTATTCTGTTGGCATGCGTTTGGAATTTCATTGCATATACGTGTATTATTGGAAATATTTTTCTCTTTTCTTTCAGGGTTTCTTTCGTACGGTGCAAACTTTTGCTGTTTATTAAAAGCAAAGAGAAATTTTATTATGTTCCTCTTATATTAATGGAAGAAAGCTGTTATGTTATCAGAAAGCTCTTTCCTTTGAAAAATCATAGTGATTTTCAATGACAACACTATTAATCATCAGAAAAGGAAGTACACATTAAACCTCTACTCCCATTTTTTTTGGAGGTTTAACGACCACCGTGAGCAACTCAATGGGCTATAAGCAGTCGCCCGTCCCTAATTTAGGGTCACTGGTTCCAGGGAAGGGAGAGAGCCAGTGCCGTAAGACAAACACAACATCCATGCCTCACCGGGATTCGAACCCGGACCCCTGACGGACGAATGATCAAAGTCCAGCGCCTTAGACCACTGCGCCACCGGGGCGGCATCCCATTTTAGTGAATGCTTTTGATCTTGATATTCACCCAGTTATTAGGGAAATGTCATCCTATTCGAAAGAAAAACCTACAATAAGAATAATAAATGTTTGCTACGTGTTTATCGAATCAATTTCCAGTTCATCGCTGACGCTACGATGAACTGGAAATTTCTTCAACTAGCACACATCCTGAAAGCCTGGTTAGCTTCACTTTCGTTAAACGTCGTTGTCCTAGGTGATGTAACGGTAGAATATGGGGAGATAAGGGTTCCAAAACCTGTTCAGGATGATGCAATTTTCACGCTTTATGAAGGATTGCTACATGGACAAAAAGTAATATATAAAGCATGCATTTTTATGCAGTCAAGGACAAGAAGATAATATCTTTTTTATGTCAACAGCTCCTCTCGTTCTGCCAGAATTCAATAGTATTGCAGGCTTTTGGTGTTAGCATCACTTATGTTGCAACGTTCTGGAGAGCACTATGTAGAACAATAGAATTATATTCGGAGAAAATGTATGAAACGAGTGTCGTATCCCTTGTTAAACAAATGAAGAAATATTAATTGGTTTTCCCTACATTTGAATAATTCGTGGGTACATAGATTGTTTTTTTACGAACTGTGCTAATTATTGTGGTGTTTTCTTTCAACAGCTTTTGTCTTATTTGGTTATATGAAAATCGAGCTGCAGGAAACGTTATATCCGTATTTCAGACCATATGATAAGTAAATGGACAACTCTCATACCTTCATGGTTTGAAGTGAACAACATTACTGTCCTTCTGTGCGTACGGTTGAATATTTCAAACGTAACATTGTTCTTTACGACGAAAAACAGAAAACCAACTTCAATCCGTACTTATATGGACATAAGATACAGTTACCCATGAATGCTGCATGCGTTCTTCCACGGCTGCAAAGTCGGTGTTGTAGCATGAATGTAAAATTTCTACCCATATATGTTATAATCATACTATGGTTGACCATTTTTTGTTTTGCCCTCCCTTTTTCTGAGTTTTGCTGTCATCAGGCATGAAAGCTCGTAATGCAGTTTGAAAATTTCCAAACGGAATTGTAGCACTGAAAATGCTTCGCCATTTTTGTGCACGCCAGAAGCTCTCAGTGGATCCACGGGGTGATCTGTGAAATCCAGTCCGTGATAATAACACTTTATAGGCTCCCAGTTCCAAATCAGTGTGAAGGCATACGTTATTTTTTTCTGATAAAATGGGGATATATCTATGGAAATTGGCACTGAGATTGGCCTAGTCAATATTCAAAATTATGCTTTTAACTACAATCGGAAGAATGTCATCAGTTTTGCTGTTGAATGATGGGATAAAAAATTTGAAGGCTTATAATGTATGGACTTGCAAGGGACCATCATTCATCACGGATGATTCTTGTCATAACAAAGAGCAGCATGAAGGGAAATCCAATAAAGTCACCAAATAAATCGGTATTATGATACGCACACAAGACTCCGTTTTTCGAGACAGAAGGGAGGATATGTGTACAACGCTAAAGCACAGAAGGACAGAAACACATACCGCTAATCAAAGAACATATTGTTTCCTGAACATCATATGGCATAATACAAATTTGGAAGATGTGAATCCGTTAATTAGTGTAAATATGACATGTATGTTAAGTCAGATAATATCCGAAAACTTCAAAATTTCGTCGTCCTGGAGCGAAAACCGAATCCACGTCTCTCGGATAGCGCCCGAATATGCTGATCCCTACAATACCCAGAACAACCAAGTTTCAAGCTCCGATTCATTTGAATATAACCATCACAGGATTCGCCGGTTGAAGCAACCGGCATTCATATATAGCGAATCTGGAGGTTTTAATTCAATCCCGTGATTCCCTGTGGGCGCAAAATATCAATGAATGCAATACGGGACGTTTTCGGTTATTGTCTGATTTAACATCCATGTCATATTTACACCAATTAACGGATTCTCACCTTCCAAATTTATATTGTACAATGGTGTAATCCCGTATTTCATCCTATTGCCTATTTTTAACGTACAAAAAAAACTGAGCCTCGCTTGATTGAGCGCCGTCGGAGAGTATCGTTACTAAATGATACTGTAAGGTACTAACAGCCACTGCCACTCAGGTAAACCAATCGCTATACTAAAGAACGGTTATCCCACGGAGTTTCCTAAGAGCGGTTCTGCTTTAAGCAATCAAGAGCAGTTTCATGTTGCGCACAGTATGCTTAAGTAACTAACTAATACTACAAATCTCTGTTTAAGCTTCATCGATTTAGATGTTCTATATGTACGAAATTATTTTTCGCCTTCCCTCCCATAAATTTGTACCGCGTTGTAAAAAACTTCAACCTATCAAATCATTTCGTTTGTCCTAGTTCAAAAATATCTGTTAAATAGCACTGACAATCGGAGAGACATTGTAGATGCTTTTTCGTCTATCACAATTTTCTAAACACTAACATATACGTGCCACGCCGGCAGAGGAAGTTTTTTTGGAAAAGTATATATTGCCGCAATTTTTGTTTATTTTACACATTTTTACACAAAATGTGCATGCTAGTTTTTTAAAAACTTCCTCTCCTTAATAGTTACATGTTACCTGTATTTATACAGGAAAAATCACAGTATACACAACATTATCATAAAAATTTAATATAATTAAAAGTGATCCGTAGGTTTTTCTTGTGATAAATCAATGTGTCAAAGACTTCGGGAAACTCTTTTCCCAAGTCTCGTTTGCACAAATGGCGAGGCATTATATGGAATTTATATGAGGGTTGTTATAGTCGAAAAAGGGATTTTTTCTAGTAGATTGTCACAATCCAATATTTTAAATTCGTCACAAGGAGCCGAACGTTTAAAACGTGTGTGGAAGTTTAATGTTTCAAGTGTAATTATTGAAGAAAAATATTTCCTTCGTAAGGGTAAATTCAGTTTGTTTTAGATTATTTTCTTTTTACAATTTTTTTCATTTTTCTTAGGACAATATTACCTTCCCTTTCCTACGAAATTATTTGCTTTGCCTGTGACTAGTGACAATAAAAGGTCTCTCGGTAAAAAACAGCAGAGTGCAACATCTCGATTTCAGAGCTACTTGAAAGTGCATTTTTACCGCCCTCTTGAAATTAATGCGGAATTCAAATATAATTATAAATGGAAATATTAAGGTCCTGAAATTCTAGATCTTCTTTCCTTTAAACTTATGCAAGTTATTATTTTTAAGGAAAAATAATCTGTGTAAAAATATTAAAAACCTATTATTCCGTTGGATGCTGTTAGTAAACGCATGCATAAAAGGGAAGTGAAGTATCCACCACAAAATATTCGAAATAGATGACCCAACTTCTAATCTTGTCTAGCGTTTTTAAAAGAAAGCCGGCATCACTTCTGTAGCAAAATGAAAAGGATTAATTTCTGTTATAATTCAGTACAAAATTTTATTTTGTACCTAAATTGTGTATCCCATTAGTTATATATGTGTAGGGGGTCATCTTGTTATGCTCCATAACCTGTTGCTGTTTCCTCACACTTTCGATACGTATTTGAAGCTGTCACGCCAAATGGTGTAAAATTGTAGATCTACCTTACTTGAAATTCTTACACCAATTCTTGGGAACCGCTGGATCATTAGACTGCCGCCAGACGCTTGTGTCTGCAAGTTGCATATTCTGAGATATCCTTTGTTTACATGTACGTTTTAAAAACCAAATACATATGTTATGTCCAAGATGAGTATTTTATGTTACATGCAGTGTAGATATTTAGTACCTGGGTACTGCTCGCCCATCAGGCCTTCAACATCTATCGGTCCTCGATTTGTTTTACTCATTTAGCAGTATAGTTTCAAGCACAAGAAATGCACCTATAAGCGTCTTTTCAAGCTCTTTATTACATAGTAAGAAGAACAGAGTTTCCGATACTTTATGTCATTACTTCTCCGGAACACATAAGTTGTAAATAATCAGAGAAGTGAATTTCAAAAGATGTTATAATTTTAAAGTATGAAACGCAAATTTTCGGTCTACATTTTTCATATAAGCCCTAGATTTGCGATTTAAAACAGAATGACTTTAATTTTCTTTCAAAGAAGATATTAAAAAATAAATCGAAATTGTTCAAATATTCGAGTAAATTTAAAATTACGTGAGAAGTATGAGATCCGTACATTTTCTACTGAACATTAAGACTAAGACTGTCAGTGAGTAGGGGCCTAGCTTCTAGCGGCGGGCAAAAAAGAAGGTATTAACAAAGTGAAATAATGGTTGGCCGCAAGTATTTTTAGAAATTTATTCCTTTCTTTTCCCAACGCCTGAAGTTGTATACATCATTGCATTAGTTTTATGACATTATTCTTCTTACTTTATTCAGAAAGTTTTAGGCCACTACTTAGATACACAGGACAACACATAATTAGCCTTTGAAATAGAAGTAACGAAACTTATTTTAATTTCAATGTGCTGAACACGAAAAGGACAATAAAAAATATCAATTCGCGGTGGTTCAGGAGACTCACCCCGAAACATATTGCATATGCCCATCACACACTCCACCCCGGGAGATATTGCATCAATGTCTGATGCAATGCAGTTAAGTCATGACATCGGGGACGTAAGATGATGCAATAATTAATATAAATTGAATTCACGTAGGGTGAACAACTGGGTTTTTGACTTCCTGGGCTGCACATCCATTTACTCTTGCGTCATATACACAAGTGATAACTACTGTCAAAATCCAGCAGTAATGGTGCCTCGTAACTGGGCTAATAGTCCAAATAACTTTATATTTTTTTCGAGGAAGTGACGATTGCAAGCCAGTAAAAGACCATCACTTCGTGAGTGCAAAAACCCGTATCAGCTTTATTTCGAATGTCAGATAGGGTACCAGGACATCGAATGGGACCCACACACATGCTGCTGTCCGTTTGTAAGAAATCTTCTGATGTTGCAGAAAGGCGGTAACGTGTTGATGCCGTTTTCTATACCAATGGTTTCGAGGGAGCATAACAATCATTCAAATGACTGCTACTTCTGCATGGTACCACGTGTTTTGGGAGCCATAAAAAATGTTAACAGTACCGCACACGAATATACCATGTGGTAGCCGACCAATTCCACAGGGCGATGGGCCTTTCTTTCCCGAACTTACGAAAAAACATTTCCATCGATTCAGAGGACAATGTGTTCGGAGCTGAACTAGTTTCAGGCTATCCTGAGCTTTCGGCGTTTAATGATGATCCACATGTCGGCCACGTGGGTCATCTGAGCCACACATTCTAACACAAGAAGAACTAAACGATCCTGTACGCGATCTGGAGGTATCCAAGGCCGAAGCGGAGTTACTCGGATCAGGACTTCTACAACGGATTCTTCTCAAGGAAAATGTCCAAATGACTTCATTTCGTCACGACATGATCAGGTTTTGCCTTACTTCCGAAAAAAGATGACCTTGTGTTCTGCTACGACGTGGATGACATGATGAATGCCCGTCGAATCAAACATGACCCGCACGAATGGCGACTATTAAATGACTCGTAGAAATTCAGTCTCAAGGAGGTATTGCTGCATAAGAAAAACCATTTTCCATCTCTTCCAGTGGTTCACACTCTCTACATCAAAGAAACATACGAAATTCAACAAGAGCTGAGACTAATTACAAATATATCAAGTACGGCTGGCACCTATGGTGACTTGAAAGAAATGTTTGTGTTAATGGATTTGCAGGTGGGATATACGAAGTACTGCAGTTTTTTTCTGTGAATGGGACAGCCAAGTAATGAGTTTGTACTACGTGAAAAGAGACTAGCCTACGAAGAAATCTTTGAATGTCGGAGAGAAGAATGTGCAACAACTAGCACGAGTACAACGCACAATTTTCTGCAACTGCCTTACACATCAAACCCAATCTGGAAAAAAATTCGTAAAACCATCGTCGTAACTGGATCAACCTACAAGCACCTAGCTGATAAACTCCTTCGACTCAGCGAAGCGAAAATTTAAGAGGGAAGGTTTTGTGGCTTCTCAGATCCGAGAGCTCTTCGTTAACGAGATGTTCGACAACCTGCTACAGCGTGATGATAAAGAAGAGTGGGGACGCGTATCACTGGATTCAACTAACTTCCTAGGAAATGTCATGGCAGGAAGCAAGTTACCGGTTGAGTATCCCTTTGTCTCTGCATCAAAAACTTCGCAGTAATATGTACTTGATCCGCTCCCAGTTAGATGTCTTCCCTGATAACTGCGACATGGTTAAGTATGGGCACGGGGAACATTTCCATCAGGAAGTTGCATTCATTTAGAAAATATACCAGGGAAAATTGTCCACTCCTGTGTTGCATATCTAATGTTGGGCGCTCACTGGACATGATCCTGAGCAGCTATTCATGCGGTAGCGGACATCTGCCGGTACATGTGGTAGGTACTATCAGAAATTGACATCTATCTCACATAAACCGTAACTAACTTTGCATTTTCACTTCCACGTTTGTGTCCAGCACACCGAAGTCTATAAAAAATGATTAATTTAATCTTGGGGGCAAGACTTTTGTAAACATTTGTTTTCCATTTTACAGACAAAAATAGCATGAAACCTGATTACCAAAAAGTTGACGAGAATCTTGCCATTTATTTTTCAAATCCATTGTATTATTTTAAAATTATAGTGGTTAGTTTAACCGCTATAATTTTAAAATAATAGTACAAAAACATTTCTATGGAATATGTTAAATAAAGTACCCTCTGAATATAACGACCTGCGCTTTAGTGATATAACGAAGTAAATTTCTCCGTCATTTTTGGTCTATGCCGGGATTCGAACCCAAGTACGCTTATTCCGGAACAAGCAGCTCTACCAACTGAGCTACGCAGACATGTATTCTGATTCCTATCTGCCTTTATGTCATGTGCGTCCTGCTGGCAGGTACGTCACAGTGACCTATTCAACGTAACGACCTATCAGTGAGCTTCAACATTGATTTCCTTAGAGCGCTTTACTGGTTTCTACTCCACATAGCAACCACCGCAAATCTAAGTGTCTCTTTATAGCGACCATAATAGAGAGGATCCGGTAACGAAGGACCAGAGGCGAAATCCGTTTTTTTACGCTTCCCAACCGTAGGTTGAAGAAACGTATATGTTCCAGCTTTGTCCGTCCGTCCGTCTGTCCGCACGTTAACTGGCGTAAAAATGGTTCGATTTCGATGAAAATTTTAGTATGTGGTAGGGGATTTCCGGGGGACGAACCCTATTGAAAATGGGACAAATGGGGTCAAAGGTCACGACGTAGGTGCAGGATCATTCCATTGCCCTTATGCGACATAACTTGCGTAAATATGGTTCGATTTCAATGAAAGTTTACTATGTGGTAGGAGACCGCATGGGGACGAACCCTATTCGAAATGGGTGAAGTGGGGTCAAAGGTCAGGACAGAAGATCAGGATGCATTTCATTTACCCTTATGCGTCATAACGTGCATAAAAATGTTTCGATTTCGATGAAATTTCAGTATGTAGTAGGGTACCTCCTAGAAACGAACCCTATTGAAAATGGACGAAATGTGGTCAAAGGTCAGGACATAGGATTGCGATCCATTCCATTGCCCTTATCCCATATTATTAAGGTGGACGTCACGTAATTTTGCTTCCTATACTTCCAATGGAAAAACTTTTGTAAACATTTCCTTCACAATTAATGTGTTCCCAAGGATGAAAATTTGAACATCGATTAAAATAACTTCATATTATAACTTGGAAAACTTAATATTTTCTAAAACACAACCATAATTATATTAAAAATCAATCACTTTTCCTTTGGTGGTGTTGAAACCAGAGAAAAGATGGCGCGACATGTACTTTGATGACGTCAGTGGACAAAAAAAATTTTGGCTTGCATAATTACGGTTATGGTTTAGAAAATATTAAGTATTCCAAGTTATGAGATGAAGCTATTTTAATCGATGTTCAAATTTTTATTCTTGTGAACGCATTAATTGTCCAGAAAAAAGATGGCGCGACCTGTATTTTCATAACGTCAGTAGACAAACAAATGTTGAATTGCATTAATATGGTTATGTTTTTAGAAAATATTAAGTATTGTAAGTTATAAAATGAAGATATTTTAATCGCTGTTCAAATTTTCATCCTTGGGAACGCATTAATTGTGAAGAAAATGTGTACAGAAATTTTTCCATTGGAAGTATAGGAAGCAAAATTACTTGACGTCCACCTAAAAGTAGCAATTCTTGTATGTATGTATGTACATTTTATTTTGAAAACGGCTCTAAGAATTTGGACGAAAGTCGTTCACCTACCGTTTTCTGGTACTAGAAATCGATTTAGCTTGATCTCGACTTTAGGAGAATTCGTTTAGTGAGTTAAATAACCACCCCGAATTATAACGTTTTTAGTGATGGCGTTGTTCCATTATTGTTACCAATGCTTAGAAATCTTATGACGTCATAATCTCGCCTTTGAGAATGTTGGCGCGCGGTCACGCCATCTGTCTCATTACGTCACGCATTGTGTGTGGATCCTATTCAAGTTTTATGACGTCACATTCTTGCGGCAAGCAGATGGTCGCGATTCCCATCTGCCTCATTACGTCACGCGTTGTGTGCGTATGCCCGTCCGCAGGATAACTCGCGTAACAATCGTTCGATTTCGATAAAATTTTAGTATCTGGCAAGGGATCACCTAGGAAGGAACCCTATTTAAAGTGAACGAAATGGGGTGAAAGGTCAGTACATAGGAGCGGGAGTCATTCCACTGCTTTTATGCGTCATAACTAACGTAAAAAAGGTTCGATTTTGATGAAATTTCAGTATGTGGTAGGGGACCTCCTGGCGACAAACCTTACTGGAAATGGGAGAAATGGGGTCAAAGTTCAGGACATAGAAGCGGAATCACTTCCATCGATATTATGCGTCATAACTTACGTAAAAATGCTTCGATTTGGATGAAATGTTAGTATGTTGTAGGGTCTTGCCTGGGGACAAATTCTATTGAAAATGGGCGAAATGGGGTCAAAGGTTAGGACACAGGAGCAGGATCTATTCCATAGCCCTTATGCATCATAACTTACGTAAAAATGCTTTGATTGCGACAAAAGTTTATTATGTTATTTCGGAGGTATACCAAACCGGTTCTGCTGAATATAATCGAAATGGGATCAAAGGTCAGAGCACAGGACCGAGATTTATTCCACAGCCATTATTCTCATAACTTGAGTAATAACTTGAGTAATGATTTCTGATATGTTGGAAAGCGTATTATAATCAATGCATTGCATGATTTTACTAACTTGTTTATTGTCATAAAAGCTATTTTTAGAAGAACAAGTCATCTAAAAATAACATTTATGACTATAAACACCAACTGAGCGCCAAAGACGGTGGACAAGTAAATTGCCTCTCCGTGAGTTTTTCAACAACAGCAACAACGAAACAAAATGGCGTGCGCTGCTGCAAGCAGTGGAAGGTAGGAAACGGCAGTTACGGGCTCGCGTCAAGAAGGAATTAACTTAACAGACTATTTATTTTTTCGGAGTAGTCTGCTGCCGCAGCGCTAATTTCTCTCTAATTGTAATGGATATACATATCGCACTTTATGCTTTTCAATGTATTTTCCGTCATAACATAGTTCTTTGTCAATTGACAAAAATGTTGAGGCTTTGAAAGACCTTGACATTAACTGTTTTAAGAAAAAAGAGATTATGAAATCATTTGACATACAGAAAGTGCTATCTTCACGATCTTTCGAAACCGGTAGACGATTTAAACAGATAAAGGATACATAATTTTTCACATTAGTATTCAAACAAGAGATGAAAAATATCGAATGTTTGAGAAAGTTCTGAATGAGTGCAGAAAGAATGTGCGCTCCTCTAATATGACGACTATTGGCAATATTCTTAACAAAGTATCCAAACAGTGGCGGTGAAAACAAATGTTGATCAAAATTCCAAACTTCAAGTGTCTAGGAACCAAACTTTGAATTACGACACTGAGATATCTCCATAAACTCCATGGCGAAAGTGTTAATTGACTGACAAAATTTTTGTTTTCTGTAATGAATAATACAGCGTCGAAAAACGAGAAAAACAGCGAATAATTAATCTTTTAGCTGAAAATATGTAAGGGAATGTAAAGCTATTTTTGATGATGGGTATTACACAGAAACCTCGTGTATAACCTTTTGCAGCTAAACAAAGCGCTAAAAAGAAGGCATGTACGACCGCAGAATGGGATTGGGATCTTTCAAGAGTATCGATAATAGTGGAAGAATGATCCCATTGATTATTGACAATAGCGCAGTGCATCGTAAAATCCGAAACTTAGAAGTAATTGAAATAGATTTCTATTTCACCTAACTTTTGCTCATTGATCCAGGCTTTTGGCTCCAAGTATGACTCAGAGCTTCAAGAATCACTACCGAAAAATGCTAATGAAACGCATCGTCATTTGATTATTAAAAAAAAGGCAACATATAACAGACATTTTAACAGCGATTCACATGGGACATGCAGCCTGGCAAGCAGTTAGGCAGGAAAATAAATGCTTTCAACCTGCAATGTAAAAAGATTAATGGAGCTTTTGTTTTAATTGTCCTAGCGAGCATCAAATTTGGTGTCATGCGTTTTAAGTAATGATAAATTCTTTATTTTAAAAACAATGAATTTATCCCGACATTTAGAGTAAAATATATTTACCACAAGAGTTAAATATTGATCAGCAGGTTAGAGTTCTATGGAAAGTGCAATGCCCTCAGGTGCTGTCCAATTAGATATTAATGCATATAGAAGCTGAACAAATGTCGGATCGCAGTTCGTTTGAAGAAGGGTAGCCTATGACGCACATTCTCGACCCACTGTTATTAAAGAATTTGAAACATTTCAAGTGATTCGCGATTTCCTACAGGGCAAAGAACATAAACAGGAGTGCTTGTCTGTCTATTGATTACCGAAATAATGAAGTTTTAAAATACAGCATTTAAGCAGTGTACCATAGCAGGTAACTCTTAAGCAAATATTGTGCGGCTGTTCATAACATTTTAAAATAAAGCATGAACACGTTTGGAAATATCTCTTACATATATTTGAACTATTGCTTTAGGGTAAATTTTACGTATGTGGGGAATTTTATTTTTTTAATTATGCTGAAAATATCAGATAAGATGATTGTTTTTTTGATGAATATGTTCTGTTTAATTTTGACTGTAAACTGTATGAAAACGAAATCTATAGTTTCATGTGAATTATATTCCTTACACGTGGTTTAATATGCTTAAACTACTTTGTCATAAAGCACTTTATTTCAAATATTGAATTCGGTGCTTAAAGAAAGAAACATGATGTTTTAATTGTTTTTCATTTCCAATCAATAGTGCATCGAATTTTAAATAGGCACCGTGCTCTTTTTATTTATATTTTTTTTAAGTTTCTGATTCTGTGGGAATATCTTTGGGACCTAATCCTACCGGGCTCTTAAATTATTGGCAGTACACTTTTCGGAATAAAGAAGATATTCAACAATTTTAAAGTTGAAAATAATATTAATATCATTTTACATTGGTTTCAATTGCACTAACTAATGCTTTGAAAATTGGTTGGTCAATGACAAAGCAAGTTGTCTGTATCACTATTCAATTCGTGTTTTTGTTCCCATGAATACATGTCAAATGACATATTCTTCTACATGGAAACGAAGCAGATTTATTTTGTAACCTAATGTGTAATAAGGTGCGTCGCATAAATATAGAGACAGTCTACTTTGCGCCGTGAACGCAATACGAATGGAAGCTGAAGTGGTACCTTTTTAGACATAACCCTACAGAAAACGTTTCGATCCATCGAGATGACCGGATTGTGTGAAAACAACACCACACAGTGAAATAGTAAAATTTTAGGTGTCTCATAAATATAAAGACAACTATGTAAAGTAGCCACATTCAAATGAGATGCACAAATTAGCATGTTGTACGCACGCGAATGGGCCGTAATTCGGTCCAGCCTACAAAAGACAGCTGACCTGTCGTTAGACATTCATTTGTCGAAATGCCATGCAACAGGCAACTTTATGGTGAGGGGGTTCAGAAGATTTGGAGACTGAGAGCAAATGAAAATTGGTTATAGCGAAAATTTAGAAAATCATGGGGAGGAGTCGGGTAGTCATTTATAAGACTTTATCGAAACGCGGTGCGTCAACTGCCAGAAAACGGCATGGGAAGCCTCGAATAACAACAAAGCGAGATGATCGTGCCATCATGCGTTTAGTTTCATCCCAAAGGTTATCACTACGTCAAGTTTCTCGGAATGTTGGTGTCACCGTCTCAAAGGACACAGTTCATCGACGAATCAAAGAAAGTCGCAACATTGTGCTCCGTAAAATGCACCAGCTGCCACACTTTACGCGGCGCTACAAGGAAGCTAGATTGATATGGGCAAGCAGCCACATGCACTGGACGGACGACTAGACCACAACTATTTTCTCAGATGAGAAAAAGTTCAATCTGGACGGCCTTGACGGTTGGAACTGCTATTGGCATGATTTACGACGCGAGCCACGCACCTTCTTCAGCAGACAGAAAGGAGGGAGATCTGTGATAGTCTGGGGAGCTTTTGCGTTTAATAGGACAACGGATGTCGCTTTTCTGCAAGGCAGGCAAAACTCCCAAACGTATCAGGGCATACTGAGCAGCCAGTTTCTGCGGTTTGCCGAAACTCTAGCTTGTATTGATTATCTGTTCCACCAAGACATTGCCTCTATCCATCGGTCTGCATCAACGAAAAGCTGTTGTAACACTCATTGTGTGACCGTAATGGATTGGCCAGCACTCAGTCCAGATCTGAACCCTATCGAGAACTTCTGGAGTATCCTAGCTCGTGATGAGTATGCGAATGGACGGCAGTTCTCAAGTGTGGTGGCATTGAAAGAGCAAATTAAACAAAGCTGGTACGCACTCCGTCCAGAACACTTACAACACTTGGTGGATAGCATGCTCAATCGGGTTTTCAGTGTTATTCGGAACAACGGCTCCAGTATTCGTACCGGAGGTGCTCATAACTAGTAAGTCTTTATATTTTTGAGACAGCGTATTTCTGTTTTGTTCTTGTACTTGGCGTTGGAATTGTTATGTTTCCGTCAAAATGCTATTGTGCAGCTGCGTGTCCTATTCTATTTTTGCTATAAATATGAGGTGTACATTTCAGCTCGTTGTTGTTTCTTTTTTATTCAAGAATTTCTTCTGTCTCTATATTTATGCGATGCACTATATCATGAGCTGCATTTCTAAGACAACCTTAAAATTCTAGTTTCTTTTTCTTGGGAACATTTCTGCTCCTTCTTTACATGTGTTCCTTTACCATAAACTATTTGGAACAAAAAAATCCAATATCTTTTATAAAACTTATTTTATAGATAAATTGCTGCAAAGATGCGAACCTAATGAGCTTAGGTGTGAATGTCAATAAATTGAGTTATTAAGTTACATTTTGTTTTCAGTTTAAATTTAAAATACTTAATTTTGCTGGAACATACGTTTCGAAATCGATGATAAAGGTTGCAGTTAAAGGAAATTAAAAACACTTCTTAAAAGATAAAAAAAATTACACAATATATCCGTAGGTACTAGATGAACATGAAATGTGATTTTCACTTATTTGTACCTTCTGGTAGGACATTTAATTTACGGCTTCAAATCACAGAGACCAATTCCAAAGTTTTTTGTCAATGTGGTATTTCTACGTTTTTAAACAATTTTGGCTATTTCTTTTTAATACATGAAGAGAAAATTATTCCATGGCTTTTATTTTCTAATGTTTTTTTGCAAATGCGAAATTCATAAGAAAATAGCAGGAACAGATAAAATAATGTATGCTGAGAAACTATTGCTCCAGAAAAAAGCCCCTCAAAGTTTCGGGACATCGAATAATTTGTAATACTTCGTCTACAGGAAATAATACAAAACCTCATTCATTCTTCAAGTAAAAGCACGGAAAGCCATGCTCCATGGAATAATTTATATACACTGTTTTTTTTGACTAGTTATGTTTATAATGGAAGAACCAGGAGTAGCTTTGGTTTAACGAAAAGAAAAACTTGAAGCAGTTCATGGGCCATGGTTTTCGGAGATTTTCAAATTTTTTTAGTATGATATATTGCACAGAAACATTTACCTGAAATATGCTCCTGTAATGAAAAGAAAAATATTTAAAAAATTTTTTATGCCGACACAACTACCTTCAACCTACAGTTTTTATTGACTGTGATTATAAGAAATTTGAACCATCTGAAGCATGCTCTATTTACTGTGAGAGCTTCCAAATAATACTTTCAACGTAGGTATAATATATATATGTATATATATAATTTAATTCTTATCTGCAGGACAATAGCAGGTCTTACAAGGAACCAGATCTCAATCTCTTTTGATATGTAATAAACACTAATGCTGCTCTCTTGTCAGCTTTAGTGTACAAAAGAATGCACTTAGGGATTTATTAGGTATAATGCCTTAAATAGAGAAAGGAAAACATAATTTCGTGTAATAAATCCGCACTACTTTAACTGCCATTTTTAAAGAAATGCTCCTGAGAATTACGCAACGAGGAATATAACAGGAATTAGGAAAATAAATGGCAAACTTCAAGTTGGTTTGAGGATAGGTATAAGATTAAGTAAGCAAATATTAAGTTATGTCACATGATGGTCTTCATATGTTTCTTTAACATTTTTCACAATTAAATATGAACTGTATAAAATTTATATTTTAACCTCTATGCAAATTTGTGCATTTCTATTTTTCTTAATTCCCAATATCTTGTATTAATAATATATTTTTACTATTTTTTTAATCATTTACTATTTTTTTTTATTTATGTGTATATGTAATACAGATATATGCGGAATAAACATTCTGTGAAAAGTGATTTCGGAAATTTCAGTTTAAAACCTTTAAAAAGAAATCTTTATAAAAATATTCAAATAAAAATTGTTAGTGTTACAATCACGCTATGTTAATTTAACAATTCGACTTTGAGTAGGTTTATTCATTTTCAGGAGCGTAATGGTCTGTCATTGTGGCCATTTTGTCACCGAATCTGGAGATTTCCAATTGCATCTGACGCAAATATATCATTTCAGCCACATGTCTCAATTGTAGAGGTAGTAATCACCGAGGAGGGCGATTAATTGTGACAACATATACGTACTCCCGTTCTCTGCGTCTGTGTGGATTGAATCCATGCTATACTGAAGCATTCAGGTTCTGCGTTCGTATGCTAATATATTAATAGTTATGTGCCATATTTTCAGTTAAGCTGACCACCGTGGTCTTACCTTACCTGCAATTCACTTAATCTGGAATAAATTACGACAGCACATATCCATTAATGATAGTCTATTTAAAAGCTTTGAATTTTTTTTTTTTTTTTTTGAAACACTTTGCCGAAATAATTGCTGCCCTACCCTTCATGTAGTTTAGAAACGAAGCCACACCAAGACTTCGTTTGAAGCGATATCTGTAAATACAACCAGAATTGCACAAAAATTTGTGTGATTAGAAGTATATAATACATTTTACAAAGAAAATAGTGTGTACCATGACCAATTTCGCTACTATTGTTTACAAACGATCTCGGAAAATATATCTTCAAAGGTTTTCATTTACTGAAGCACTACAAAAGGTCCAAATAAAAAAAACAATGTTGGTTACTCATATCCCAGACAAAAATAACAAGAAAGATGACACCGAATTTTTGGGTGTAATAAGCACGTCTTTTGAATCCGTTTTGATGCAAATTAAATTTACCAAACCTATTCAAAGTCAATGGAGCCGGTATGGAAAACAATAGTATCTAACGGAAGAAAGCAATTTTTCAATCGGGTTTTTAATCCCTCAGAGATTGCTGTAAAAGCAATCGTGAACATACGCCCTCTGGTTGCAGACTTGTGTGTTGATAAAAACATGAATTTATATGACAAACATTCCGCACAAGAAACGCTCTACAACACAGAAGGAGTTTTTCAAATCGGACTTTTTTTTTTTTTTTTTGGGTGGAAGTTTAACGACCACCGTGAGCAACTCAATGGGCTATAAGCAGTCGCCCGTCCCTAATTTAGGGTCACTGTTTCCAGGGAAGGGAGAGAGCCAGTGCCGTAAGACAAACACAACATCTATGCCTCACCGGGATTCGAACTAGGACCCCGTTAAGACTAATGATCAGAGGCCATCGCTTAGACCACTGCGCCACCGGGGCGGCATTGGACTTTTAGAAACAGAGATATCGACAAAATTAAGATGTGACTTTACATCCCCTGGTGGGAAAACCATGCATTATTTTAGGAAAAAAGTATTCTTAAAAGAATTTTGTATATGAGCGCTATCTGTCCAAGAAAAAAAAAATTAGTGGAGTTTTCAGGAGCCCAGATCTTGCTACAAATACATGAGAAGCAGAAATTAACATTTATACCCCCTGGTGTCCAATCCATTCTTTACCAAACATTAGAAATTATGTGAAAAATATTTTCCAGCAGATCTTGTATGCGATACAAGAAGCATTTTTCAAATCTGAGTTTTAGAAGCAGAAATAACACATAAAACGCAATTCGACTTTGTGCCCCCTAGCGCAAAGTCTATTATTTATTTGAAAATTTTGAATTTTTAGGAAAAACATTTGGCATCAGAAACACCATCCAACAAAGAAGGAATTTTCCAAATCGGAATCCTAGAAGTAGAGATATTGACAAAAATAAGATATACGTCTACGCCCCTGGCCTCGAAACCATGCATTATTTCAAGAAGAAAGTGTTCCTAAAAGGTTTGCCGACATGAGTAGTATCGGTCAATCGAGATTTTAGAAGCTCATGTTTTGCTGCAAATACATCAGTAGCGGAAAATAAGACTTACGCCACCTGGTAGCCAAATCATTTTTTACAAAAAATTGAAATTATGTGCAAATAATTTCCCATTAGGAGCTGTATCCGATGCAGAAAGAATTTTTCAAATCGGAGATTTAGAAGCAGAGATATAGGGAGAAAGCAATTTACCTTTACGCCCCCTAGCGGAAAGTCTATGAATTACTTGAAAATTTTCAAATTGTATGTAAAACATGTCACACTAGTAACACTATACAACAAAGAAATAATTTTTCAAATCGGACTCCTAGAAGTAAAGATATTGACAAAAATAAGGTATACCTCAACGCCTCCTGGCGTAGAAACTATGCATTATTTTAAGAAGAAAATGTTTCTAAACTGTTTGTCGACATGAGTACTATTGGTCTACAAACGACGCTTTTTTCAATCGTGATTGTACAAGCTCATGTTTTGCTGCAAATACAACAGAAGCAGAAACTAAGATTTACGCACCCTGGTGGCGAAACAATTTTTTCTTCAAAAATTATAAATTATGTACAAACGATTTCTTTTCAGGAGCTGTATCCGGTGGAGAAAAAGGTTTTCAAATCGGAGATTTAGAAGCAGAGATATAGGGGGAAACGCAATTTACCTCTACGCCTTCTAGCGGAAAGCCTATTAATTACTTGAAAATTCTGAAATTATGTGAAAAACATGTCACACGGAAAACGCTATCCAACAAAGAAGAATTTCTTCAAATCGGATTTCAAGAAGCAGAGATATTGACGAAAATAAGATATGCATCTACGCCCTCGCGGAAAAACTGTGGAATAGTTTAAGAAGAAAATATTCCGAAAAGGTTTAGCGATGTGAGTGGCATCATTCCACGAAAGAATTTTTTCAATCGATATTTTAGAAACTCAGATTTTATGGTAAATATATCAGAAGCAAAAATTAACACTTACGCCCCATGGTGGCCAAAGTATTCTCTACCAAAAATTTGAAATTATATGCAAAATATTTTCCATCAGGAGGTGTATCATCTGAAGAAATAATTTTTCAAATCGGAGTTTTAGAAGAAGAGTTATCGGGAAAAATGTATTTTAATTTTACGCTACCTAGCAGAAAATCTAAGCATAATTTGAAAAAAGTAACTATATCTAAAGTACTCATCGACATAAATTTAATCGAAATTTAAAAGAACTTTTTCAATCGGATATTTAGAAGCAAATATGTGGATTAAAACGTATTTTTGAATTCGACATTATCTGCATTTACGCCCTCTAGCGGCGAAATTGTATATTGTAAAAAAAATGAAATAAAGGATCATCATTCGCATATTTCAAGCTTCCCAATGCAAAAAGAATTTTTTTCAAATCGTAATAATAGTTGCAGAGATATCGTGGGTACAGACGGACGGACGGACAAACCGATAACATAAGCACGATCTTTTTTACAATAGACCTTCTAAAAACTGCAAGTCAGACAAAACAATGAAAAACTCATGGTAACTTCAGTCGCGCATTATTCTCCTAATTATCATGAATCAGGATTAAGATGTTTTTCTAAGTAGCAGGAGAAAATTGTTGGGTGCATCAGGAAAAATAATCAGCTTAGTTTCATTCTTCTTTGGATGAGTTCCACAAACAACAGTTTCTACTTTGTTCTGTAAATACTGGCATTTCTTTCTGTAGTAAGTTGTGTTAACATGGATTTTTCAGAAACCATTGATGTATTAACAACCCTGGTGCAATTTTTAGCACCTCATCCTGATATTTCCTTGAACGGCTGTTTTAAAGATCTCTGTAGGGATTCAGATATATTTTTTCGTTATTGCGCTATCGAATAAAAAAAACATTTTGCGTAGCATTGAATCCCAACGTATGAAAAATATTTGTTTTTACTTTTTAGGAAAACATATCAACATATGATTTTTCCAGTTACTTATATGCGGTCGTGGCTAAAAATTAATACAGTTTCCCGCGATTTCTATGTTATGTTTAACCCTTTAAAGACTAGGACCCAGAAATATTTTATGACTTCAATTACCATAACGCCCGAAAATGTCTGTTGTTACACTTCTGTGTTTAATAACAACAATAGTGACTGAGGATGACCCCTGCTGATCCCTCATAGGTAGAGACAATTTGAAGAACAGACAAGGGTAGGACATCTGACTCATTCGACACAAGCGTTTCGGCCGGCTATGGCCGTTTGTACCCACGGGCGTTTTGGGCACTGTGGTCGTACGTGTGATATCGTTTGCTATGGCTATAGCAGTAATCTTAGTGGCCAAGGGAGTCCCATCTGACATGTCCTTTAATGTTTTGAGTTTGACAATCTTATAGTTACTGTTTCGAATTGAAAGGACATTGGATAATTATCAGAGTTATTTTATAATTTTTGTCTAATCCAACAGTTTCTCACAAAAGTCACCAGCTTAAACTGCGTCTGAATGCAACTCAACAACACCAATTAATTTAAAAAGATTTTTCCTTTGAGTTTTCACTGAAAAAGTTTAGTCAGGCTGAACAGACGAATATAGAATTTTGGCTCGAGAAGTTGATGCAAATTCCACATATTTCGCCATTTGTTTTCTAGATAATAAATGATTTAAGAACAATCGTTCTGAAGAGACAAAACAATTAAAACTTGGTGTGTTTTATTGCACATGGAGTAGGTACAAAATGTGTCATAATCTCAAATGCTTATCTTTTGCTCGAGATTCTACATTGCCTGTAGTTTTCAAATGTTCCCAAAATATTGTTAAAAAGTATAAGGTACTTTACATTACTAAAAATTCTGTGACAATGAATCTTTAGGTATTTTGCAAAAAACGTTAACTGAAAACCTTCCGGAATTTGGAAATATGGTTTTTGATATTTCAAAATGTTTCTCTCTATTAGAGTAGCAATAACTGTTACTTTTGTAAAGGACGTACGACCTATTTTCGCAGTACGAGCGGTATTTACCTATGGTGACACTAAAATCAGATACAGCAACTTATTAAAATAACACGAATAATATGCGGAGTGGGAAAAGTACTGTACACACATACTGAAAAAATCCACTTAGTGTAGAATATATATTTGACAACAAACTCAATATTTGCTTCCTTCTTAGGTTATAAAAAATAGATTATTTTAGTAATATAAAGATTACCGCCTTCACAGTAATCCATACTACAGCGATAATTGCAGTTTACGAAAATAAAGAGATGTCAGTCCAGCAGTCTAAAATTCCTGTAATCTCTGTCTTTGTTTTGTAAGTATTTTGAAGGCAATAAAACACCGCTTTTTCGATGTTTACGGAATTAGGAAACACCCAGAAAACATGCACTGCTTTTTGTGTTACTCGCCGAAATCTCCCCGAAACTGCATGTATCTCTGCATTCCATAATTTAATTGCATCAGGAAACGTTCATTCCTTTATGTATTTCTTTAATGCAGCAAACTCAAGTCTTACATAAGGGTCATCAATTCCTGTAATACTTTGGAACACTGTTTTGTCAACAGTATCCATGTTGAAAAATTTTATTTGGCTGAAAACACTCGACCAGCCTTTTTGAAGTTAAAATTAGGTTGGCAAGACTTCGGTCCTCGCGTTTTAGAGATCATCACTTCTGGGCAGTAGTAAATGTCTAACCTTACGACAGTTCTGCGAAACACTGCGTACAAAAAGGAATTACTTGCAGCTTTTTGAGAATAGTTTGCTTTCGACCATCGCTGTAATTTAGATTCCAGGTCAAGTACCTTGTTGTATGCCTTGTGAATGGAAACTCTACATGTTTCAAAGAAGAATGGGGTGTCCGTCAGTACTTGATCCTGTTCCGCAATGAACTGGAAGTCTTTACACATACATTTGCTTTCTATCTGTGACTTTCACACATTAAGACTAGCACTGCAAGGAACACGTACAATTTCACTGATGAAGAAATCTGTGTAAACGTCGTTTTCCGTAGCATGGTACTGAACCATTTCGAAACAGGAAGTCCAGCATTTTATCACGAATACTGGTCATAGTTTTTCTTGTTCCTTTCATCCTGTTAACAACTGTAGATCACGCAACTTTCGAGCAAGGCAATGAATGCTTGAACAACTTTTTAAAGCATTCCGTAAACTTCTCCACTTTAGCAAGATGCACAGGCATAAGTAATATTGGTCAGATGCTAAGTTTGCAATATCAGCACTGCAAGTCATATGCACCCCATTAGGCTGTAAAGTGCATAGCACTTCTTCGTAAGTTAGGGCAATGCAGTTCGCATTGTCAATAAAGTTTGCAAACGCTTTGTTAAAATCAACTTCCGTATTCGTAAGGTATATCCCGAAGTCTGAGGTTCTGTTGTCGATTGAATAGTTTCAAGATGGACGATATTACATAGGCAAGGACGCAACACTGCTGATCTTTGAATTGTGGAATAACAATAAAATGTAAAACACAGTTGTCTTTATCGTTGTTGCTTTCAAAAAACCAACGTAGATCTAGTCTGCTGAATTGACAATTTTTTCTGTTTTGCGTCTTTTCGTCCTCAAAACTTAAGGGTAGATAGTTCTGGTGTAGAAAACTTTGGCATTCTTTGTAAGGAATTCTCTCACTTTAAGACGGTTTAGAATATTGGCATGTGCAAACGTGTCGCCAATTTCAAAGTCCAGGGCACTACGCGTTTCGCCATATTCTGGTTGTTTTCTGAAAATGGTGTGTAATACTAAATAACTCATTGATTTAACTTAAACTTTACTTACGGTATTATCGGTCTATTTTTCTCGTAACACTGGAATTTCGGATAGCTAGTATACGAAATCCATAATTTTTTTAAATTAGGCAATTTAACGGCTAAAGAGCGAAGACTTCAATTACTCACATAAAATCCAATTTTATTGTTATTCAGAAATAGCATAACAACGTTACAAGGGATTTCAGTTCAACACTGCGTCAAAGATAATCAGCAGCATAACAGATAATTAGCAACTATTCAATGATAGCCACAAATTGAAACTCTAAAACCTTAGGTTCAGCATGTGAACATCTCAATATAACGTTTGTCCAGAATACATCTAATCTATAAATTACAACACAATGCTGCAATATTCTGCCCATATCAAGCTACACTTTTCACTACGTGCTCCATACATTATATAGCTCACTTTTATTTTGTCAACACGCACTCGCAATTCACCATTGCCGCAAGAAGGCTACAACAAATACATTCATTGAGTGGGGAAAACATGACGTTTATATTGAAAATCTAAGAGCGAATGAACCACATTTTACAAAGAGAAAGAAAGTTAAAGTAAAAGTTAAATTTGTGCATATGTCATAAATGATATAGATAACTGACACTTTTTCTCCATGTCAGAATTTTCTTGCTCGGCTTCCGTCTTCTTTACTTCACGATGAGTACGTTGTTGATATATTACAGACTATCTTGTGTTATCGAGGGAAACTTTGCAGGTAGTACAGAACATTATGGCATTAGAAACGCGTAAAGGACGTGTATATAACTTGCACCTATACCTGGCAGAAATATTGCATTCTTCATGGGTTTTGATACAGACAGTCTTGTCAGCGTCTGTTTAAAAGCTTAGGAAGCGATAATAATCGATCTGGTAAATATGTTGTTTGTATGACCCCCCTACCAAACGAGACGGCACGATGACTTGGAAAAAAAGGTGGCAGCCTCTGTAGCTTTGTGATCTAAGAACTGTCTTCTAATCTTTCGTCCGCGATGGGTTTGTGTTCAAATCCCGGTGGGGCACGGTTGCTGTGTTTGCCTTACGGCTCTCCTTTTGCTGCAATCAGTGGCCATGAAATAAATAAAGGCAAATGCCTATGACCAATTGAGTTGCTCCTTAAACACCAGCAAAGCAAAGAATCCAGTGGAACGAATCAGAACCAGCAACTGATGCGATGATGACTTTGAAGCAACTTTCGGTCGGGTCCAATGACGAACAAAGGCAGAACCGATTTGCAGGATCGAACGATCATTGGAATTATTTGAAGTCCAACCTAAAATCAGTGACGGGCGATTTCGACTGAAAATTAATTAACTTGGTCGATAGTACTGAGCCATTGAATTAATCGGTTATTTCACAAATTCGTCAAATCAGTCGAATTTATCGTTATTCTCACGTCAGTCACTTTTGCTGCTAACCACTTACTTATCGAATAAACCGATTTGATTAACTGTCGCTCTCTTGCGCAGTAGAAATGGCAGTACAGAGAGGGACTTCTGCGTGGAGAGCCAGACCTTTTGTGTACCTGTGCATAACTCTTGAGCTGATACGAATATTCATTCAATTACCGAATAAGTGTTTCAGTTCATACGGTAGCTAAACGGCTAAACCTGTTGAGCCAAAGGCTCTATTGTTTCGCATAAAAATCATAAATTAATTCAGCCAATAGCCGAAACAACTAGCGACTAATCAATCGAAAGTTCCATTTAGCGATTTCACCCATCACTACCCGAAAGTAACTCTTCAGATTAAAGAATAAGGAACATGCTGTGTCAAAACGCTATGCACTGTGTAGGAGGCGGACGGTTCTGACGAGTGTTTGAATCCCAATCCTGCCGGCCATCTACTCTGCGCATTTTCCGTGGTTTTCCGCAGACTCCCCATGTTTGGGGACGTAAATGCCTAGATGATTACCTCTGAAGACGGCCCCAGACGCACCATGCACTTGGACGCCATTTAACAGGATGCCAGTGTTTACCAGATATGTGTCAACGCGCTAGTAGTAAAATGAACAAACGATTGTAATGTGTCCCCTTCTGACGTTCGACTCCTGATGAAAGCAAAGGGACATCTCAGTAAGAGAAAAGACAGTTTATGGCACTGAGAAAAGAAGATGATTCTATAACAAGAAACAGAGGTGAAATTATGGCAAGAATGAAGATTTCTAAACAAAAATATATGAAAGAAATGATACACCTATTCCAGTCGTTAAAATAAGTACCAGTACTAAAGTGTCCCCAGTCCTCCTGGCAGAGTTGCATATTCATTTAAGAACATGAAACTTTAAAAGAGCTCCATTATAAAAGAGACAGGCGGTGAAATAGAAGTACACTCGCCGAAATTTTAACTAGATTTCTCAACAAAGGAAAACTTCCTGAGTATTGGAACAATACTAGGATAATCCTGCTACATAAAAAAGGTGATACTGAAAATATCAGGAACTACAGACACATCAGTCACCTTTCAGTCGTTAATAAAATCTTCACTAAGGTCCTTTTACATCGCTTGAAGGTAACATTGGACATGGCCCAACCAAGAGAGCGAGATGGATTAGGAATTGCTACAGCACCATAGATGGTATTCGTGTACTGAGACAACTTACTGAAAGAACGAAGAAGTATGAACTCCCATTATGCATCGCTTTTACTGAATAAGAAAAGGCCTTTGAAACTACTAGTATTTACAATGGCTTTGAAGTCCTCCTTTATTGAAGATGCATATATTAGTATTATGAGTAGAATCCAATGAAAATGCAAGTGCAAATGTTTGGCTATTTAAGGATACAGCACCAACAAAAATTAGAAATTTATTAGACAAGGTGACAACACCATATCTCCAAAGCTCTTTAATACTACATTGCAAAGTCTCTTTAAATCATTGAACTGGGAAATCATAGGGATAAAAACAAATGGGGGTTATTTAAATCACCTTCCTTTTGCCCATGACGTAATCATAGTTGCACCTACCTCTTCAGAGCTGCAGAGTATTATCCAGGAAATTGCTGACAAGAGTAAAAAAGTGTAATTAAAAATGACCTTTCACGAGACAAAACTGATGAACAATGCTTTTTCAAGAAATGAAGATTTTGCGATTGATGAGGAAAAGCTTGAGATAACCGATACCAACGTTTACCTTGGACAACATATATCGAGCAAGGGTCACATTGATGAGGGAATCATTCGGCGTTTAAATTTTTTGGAGGAGAGCTTTTGAAAGAAACAATTAAATTTCAGGAGCAATATGTCATTATGTCTTAAAAGAAAAGTTTTTAATCAATGCATCATTCCAGTGCTTACCTACGGAGCAGAGACTTGTACCTTAATAAGAAAAGACACACTAAGACTTCAGACAATTGAAAGAGGCATGCAGAGATGCATACTTGGTGAAACCAGGAAAGATACGAAGCGGACCTAGTGTATAAGGAAAATGACAGGAGTGGAAGACATCGTGATCAGAGTGAAGCACCTGAAGTGGCAATGTGCTGGACATGTCAAAAGAACGGGCCTCGGACGCACAACGAAATTTTACACTGTATTCCAAGGGAAAGAAAAAAGTTCCAGAAGAAGACCAAATGGGAGATGAATGGATACAATTGTAAAGTATGCCAGATTAACATGGAGAAAAGTGGCTCAAGACTGACAGCTGTGGAAGAAACATGGGGAGACCTTCACCCAGCATTCGATTGAAAATGATTGATATCGATTAGGATGTATAAATAATGCACTGATTAATCTGACTTTAAAGCTGTGTCTATAATGGTACAATAGGAACAGACGTTATCTCACGTAGCTGACCCGAAGGATATCGTTGCCTCAGATAGCTGCTACATTTAGGGCATCAGCTGTAGTCTGCGTGCTCCCATTCGAAGAAATATCTGCCTTCCTCGAATAGAAATGCAGAAGCCAGTCGATTTTAAGCAGCTATGTATCGTTAACAGGAGTCATGATCTTGAGAGCAGGTGTTTTTTCACATTTGCGCGATGTGTTGGCTGTTGTAATAGAGACGACTTAGAGAATCGCCTTTCAGGTGTTAAGAATTTATAGTTTCAAACTGTTAGTAAAATTCGTGTTTAAACTTATAGATTTAATACTCAGAAATTAAGAAATTTACGAATCGCAATGTGAATTTCTGAATTTCATTTTTCATGTACAGTTAATGGTGTAATATATCTGTCATATGTAAATATTTTCTTCATGGGGAAAATTTATGGTGAGGCTGCGCGTCTCTTGCCTTATTGGAACATATGATCATGATAGCCAGTTCTGGAATATGTATTTCAACGTAAGCGTCGAATTAATATAAATCACTGCTTTAAGGGTTATTTTGCAAACAGTTCTTCCCTGATATTCCATTTGCCTATTTTTCTGCAAGATAAACTGCTTCGCCCTCATTAGGAAATCAAATTTTCCCATCACAATAACTATTTCGGTGTATGTAGACAATTAGCCTTACCCTCGAACGGTTCAACTGCCATCGAAATAATATACTTACCTTTAGGCACTTCTGTGTCCGAAAAAATCGTGTTGGACGAGACCTCATGGGTTATTATTTATTAGCCCATCTTCGAAAAACTATTGATTTTGATATATAATATACACTGGACTCTCTGGACAACGCAATACATAAATTGGCTGGCCCTTGAATGGTTCGTGGGTAAAGTAATTTATCTCTTTAAACCGAAATACTTATTGTATTTCATTTTAAGCGATTAAGGATTTGTTCCCTTTAGAGTGTCTTATGATACTAGATAGCGTAATATCGATTACAAAGAGTAGTGATTAAATTACTCATGATGCGTAAACAAGTAATTGAAATAACGGTATTTGTACTGGGCGAATCTGACTTTTTTTAAGGGTGGATCCTAAATTAACATCTCTCTCTGTGGCTCAGCTGCATTTCGGTTTTTAAAACATATTTTGGAAAACCGTAAAGCAATCAGGCAGATGCGTGTTGGCTTAAACAACTGAAAAATGTGCAACAGATATATTTGAAAGCACTATGAGTGGTGAAATTGTGTTTCTTTAAATAAATACAAACAAACCATGCTCAGTAATAAATTTAAATAATAAAACTATAGATAAGATTAAATAAAATTCTGAATTAGTGACTTGAATATTATGTATCTGCGTTAAGATTTTGTGTTGGCTCTACCGAATTTCGTTTCGATTGCGTTCTCTGTTACCCATACATATATTACATGCCTCACTTGCGTCTCGTGACAAGTAAGGGATTGACCTAGTCCTTATCTAATTGGACACTTGGCGTTAACGTATTGAATCGCTCCATTGAGTCTCATTTTTTCCAAAGTAGAGACAGTCTTCCAGCAAACAATCTAAGCAGTAAATGCTTCACTCCAATGATTAGGTAGGGTAGAACAGAGGGAGTAGTATTCTTGTTCAAAGCAGAAAGGGCTTGAGCCCTGGATTGAAGTCCGTTTCTGCCCGGAATCGACTATGGCAGTTACTAGATTACATGACTGTAGTACAGCTTTTTGCGTTTTCATAGTGTTTTCCCTGCCTTTTAACAATCTCATGTTGTTGTTTGATGCATTTTAATGTTGTGAGCTTAATTTACAAGTTTTCAAGTGAGAATTTAGGACACTACGGACAATACCAGCACTGAGAATATAGGTGAGAAAACGAAAAGTTACGCTTCGATATGGAAGCGAAATAGCGCAAAGCCTACCCGCTTGAAAGGTCAATAATATGAAAACTTATAGATAATGGGCAAGGTATTATGCAAAAGCACTGTAGTCTGAAAAACAACTTCAATAACAATAAGTAGAGAACAAAATTTGCGTTTTGGAATTAGTTCTCTAATGCGTTTTAAATAGATCACGAAATTTAAAGGTTGTGTATTTTTCACTCAATTTATTGACAGCATCGTGTATTATACTTTGACGCTAACGCATCACGGCAAACTATGCTCTATAGCTAGGCCGTAGCTGCCAGGAGGATACGGAAAGTGCTTGCCCTCCCAAAATGGTCATACCATGGGCGTAAATTCATACTGTGAAAGGCATCAAAAATACAAAGGCATAAATTGTGAATAAATTTACTGAAAATTGTAACTAAAAGTAGAAAGTGATACAACTTAGTATTTTCTTTCCTAAAGTTTTGTGTTAGCTGCGTACAGCATTCCGAGCAGCTAACCAGGATACAGACTAACCTACAATATGAGGCGAGAACACCTCCTATGTGCGAAAGGAATTATCCGAAACAGCAGATGGAAGCAAATAAGATAATTTACGGATCTACTTAACCTCCAGAACTTTCCAAACACGCCGCAATAATGAACAACTAATACATCATGTATTTTATTTCGCGGAAAACTAGCTCCTCTGAGGGTTTAACCTTGAATCGAATATTTCCAAAATATATCCCCAAAAACAACTTCCAGCTGCAAAGTTAATTTTGTAATATTCATTCGTATTGTGTTTTTTTTATTTTCTTTCTGCATTTCTTTCGGGGAACATTCTGTTGTCGGCGTTCACATAGCTTTTACCTTTTAACTGATATTTACAACACTTGGCTTGTGCGTATACGCGTAGAGTTTATATTTTTAATAAAATTATGTCAGAAGTGAGATTTTTGATAGATCTTAATACTTTCACAAAACAGCGGTGTGAAAAAGTAAAAACTGCCTCTTGTTTGAGTAGAAGTAGGAAGCCTTTGAATTCTGTAACGTATACTCTAATATAACTTGCTTTTTGCTTCTTCTATCTATGTGTGTTCTGATTCGATTCATTCACTCCAACCCCCGACAAAAGTTTAGCACTTAGATTCCTGGTACATAGAGCTTTTACTCACTCATTAACCTCTGATTGCCGAGATTTAGAAATAAGGAAAATTACTGAGATTGCTGATATTCATGGATACCCCGCTGGTTGTGTTCAAAGACTTGTTCAACAATATGAACGGAAAACTTTCACAACACTGACTAGAGATGTACCCAAAATTAAGTATGTAGGGAGCATGGACTACCAGAAATCTGTACTCACCTTATTTTACCCAAAACCTATTTTCATTCATTAGGCATGATAGAGACGTAGTTCCAACTACTTCCCGCTTTGGAGTATATAACATCCCTCTATTGCACAGGAATGGACAATCTGCAAATCTTTGCTATGTGGGCTCAACCTACCAAAGCCTGGGTACTCGCTGGGCTGAACACAGATATGCCATCCGTAAACAATCTGCTGCTTCGACATTGTCAAAAACTGTTATTTAGAAAGACTTAAGACCTGATTGGGACAATGCCAACTTACTGTGTTCTGCTTCTAATTAAACTTTTGTGCTTTTTACTGAAAGTCTATATATTATAAAACTTGGACCAAAATGTTGTAATGAAGACGTGCCTGTATATATTCCTCCTACCTGGCCCCGCACGGGGATAACTGGTTTTCCAGTTATTTGGGGAGCG
Source organism: Macrothele yani (assembly GCA_039090855.1). Taxonomy (NCBI): domain Eukaryota; kingdom Metazoa; phylum Arthropoda; class Arachnida; order Araneae; family Macrothelidae; genus Macrothele; species Macrothele yani. Next base: position 122,703,616 of record CM077015.1, on the reverse strand, counting down.
GCGCCCCCACGGCCCGAGCTGACCTTGTGACTGGTCAACATCTGTTGTCATGCTACCGCCTGTTTTTTTGTTTTGGTGCTGTTGGTGTTTGCAGGGACGGCTGTTCATCCAGCTGTTGGGGAGTCGCGGCCCCACGATCCCGAGCTGGTCTTGTGTCTCGCTTTTTCGTTTTTATTTATTTTCTACACTGGCTAGTTGCCCGTGTTGTATACTTTACCTAATCGCTACCACGTTATGTACTAACACCCCGGTCTTGTGGTTTTGTTACCCTCCACCACTAACTGTTTTATATTAACCGCTCAGTTCGTAGGTTGCTGAGATTCCGTTTAGGTTCCCTTCCAGGATTTGTCTTCTTTGGATTTCTTTTCTCCTTTTAACTGGTTTGGGTGCTAGACCTACCTGCATGTTTGCCGCGTGCGGAGACCCGTGAGGCGGAAATGGGATGTCTGGCGGCTGAGGTCGCAGGAGACCGGATAAGTGCCTCCTGTGTGCCAACACTCCTCTTCGACCCCGGCTTCGCTGTAAACGGGAGGCTAGAGACTAACCCACCTCTAGTCAGAAGTCTTGTACCAAGTTGTATGCAGGGCTTTAGCGGCTTTTTTGTCGTATAGCACGGCAGGGTGAGCCCGGGGGCTGTGGGATCATGCCAAAGGCGTTGGCATGACGGTACCCGGAGGCCGAAGTGTCCGCCGAGTGCGTGTGATCACAGCCAACGGACTATATCTGCAACGTATAAGCTCCAGAACTGTGTCCAGCGTCATTTTCTTGGCTTGCAGACCTCCAGTTCTCCCTTGTAGGGCTCGGTGGTGGGTGGAGTAGTCTGCAGACGAATCCTTCTCCTTTTTTCCATGGGTAAACCCAAAAACAAACGCTCCAAATTCAAGTCACCTGAGCAAATGATCGTTGACAACGACTCTCCTTCGTCTTCTCAACCTACCAAGTCTCATACCCTTAAACGATCTTTAGACCATGATCTGGACCAAGAATGTGGAACCTCTTCTTCGGCAGCTGTACCAGTCGCTCCGAAGCGTCGTCTCCCCTCGATTGTTGTGAATACGCATGCTACACACTTAGTTGTAGAATCCATCGATCCGAATGAGAGACTGTCCACCAGATCTCCATTCTTCATTTCTAAAGCTTTGGACGCTGCAGTTGGCCCCTTGAAGTCTGTGAGGAAGCTTCGCTCTGGGGACCTGCTTGTCCAAACTTGCAGTGTTTCTCAGAGTAACACTTTTCTGCACCTCACTAGTCTTCAAGGCATTCCTGTAAAAGTGACACCTCACCCGTTTCTTAACACCTCTCGGGGTGTTATTTCAGAGTTTGATCTCTTGCCATGCAGTGAAGACGAATTGGTGACTGAACTTGCAGATCAAGGTGTTATTGCTGCTCGTCGTATGATGTTCCGGCGCGATGGTTCCTTGATTAAGTCTAAAAATGTAATCTTGACTTTTAACTCCCCGAAAGTTCCGACCGAAATCAAGGCTGGCTACTTGGTCTGTGGAGTTCGCCCGTACATTCCCAGTCCTCTGCGCTGTTTCAGGTGCCAGAGGTACGGGCATTCCCAACGTTTCTGTAAGAGTTCCGCTCGTTGCGCAAATTGTGGCTCCAGTGAACATGACGGGGATGGTTGCACTTCTGCGGCCTGCTGTGTTTACTGCGGTGAGGCCCATGCAGCTTACTCCCGCAACTGTATGAAATGGAAGGACGAGATGGCGATCCAGCGCCTCAAGACCCTGGAAGGCCTCTCGTACCCTGCTGCCAAGGCCAAGTTGGGTATACCCACTAACCGACAGCGCACTTTTGCCGCAGTAGTTCAGTCTCTGCCACAACCCGTGCAGCCCTTTGTTCCGCGCCCTGTAGCTCTCGCCGCCCTTGCCAAGCGATCTACAGCTGACCAAGCGACACAGGTGTTTTTCCCCGAGCTCGAGATTTTTCGACTACCTGATTCTGGGCCTTCTCTTTTGCAGCCGACCGTCTCTTCCAGTTTCCATCCGAAAGCCTGCACGTGCGGAAAACCCTGCCCTCAATCCGCAAAGGTGTGCAGTGTCCATCCAACTGTCTCGGCCTCAGCGAGGTCCCCACCCTCAACCAACATTATAGAGGAACATAGGGGGGAGGAGAGTGACAGTTCGTCCCCAGCCTCAAACAACATTGCAGAGGAACATGGGGGGGAGGAGAGTGACAGTTCGTCCCCAGCCTCAAACAACATTGCAGAGGAACATGGGGGGAGGAGAGTGACAGTTCGTCCCCGCCCTCTGCCAGCATTGCAGAGGAGTGTGGGGGGAGGAGAGTGACTCATCCTTTGTGTAGTTGTGTTTAAAAAAAATATATATATATATATATATATAATTCTAATAGTAAATTAATAAATTTTTATATAAACCTAATTAACTACCTTGTCTTTACAGCTTTCATCATACTCTTTTTCAACTTTTACCAAGCCTGTCTGCTCTTAATCATTTTCCACGTTTTTAAAAATCTGTGGCTGATAGTTCTTTGTCTGGCGCTCTTTGGCCAAACCTGGCCCTTGGGCCAATAAAATCCACCAACCAACCAACCAACCAACCTCCTACCTGGAGGAATTAGATTTTGCAGTACTCTCGGGAAGAAGAATCCGAATGATTAGAAACAAACTTTTAACAATAATTTTTAGTGAATGGCAATGATTTAAGTGTATATTTACATAATGCGTGTTACTTGTGCTCCTATCTGTCACTATTTAACCTTGTGCTATTATAATTTGGTTTCACACAGCGGCCTGATGGTGCAACCACTGTGGTTGCAAAAGTGCTCGTCAGAGCTTTTATCTACCATATTTTAAATTGTAAATAAAAGATATTTTTAGGTCCTACGTATTTTAAAGGAAATTTAAAGTGTGGTGTGTGTGCATCGGCTGCTCCAAGAAAGTCACCGTGCTTCGACAGCTTTAACTTTTTCTTATACACAACGTAGCACGGAATACCGGTAATTCTTACATATATACTGTAGTTTCTGCCTATGGAATAATAAGAATCTCAATTTTTATCATTGTCATCCAATCGACGTTAATGGAAGGAGCGGTAAAGGACATCTTCTTAAGTAGGAGAAAGTTTATGACGGAATGTGAGCACCTATCATTCTTACTTAAGTGTCGTTCATTGCAGGTTATCCCTTAATTTCTTCGTATTAAAACAACCTCAATTTCACGTGGTGATGCTGTGGTCCTGGCTTTGGCTGAGAAGGAGAGACTCGGTGCTGAAATTAGGCGCAAACTTAGTTTCATCGATCTCCTCAACAGACAAGCATACCTGGCATATTAAGATTTTGACAATATTGCCCACTCTCTGTACTTTGATCATTCTTGTGTCATAGTAAACTCTATTATCGATATGTCTCTTCAGGATAAGCGAAAGGGGCATATCCAGAAACTGAGATTTCTTGTTTCCGAAGAACCTGTAGAAACCCTAGTCTCTTGAAAGACCAGCCTAGACAGCAACCAGGACAGACCTTTTTGAACTTAAGCTCTAAGGCTTTTACGACTTTCCAATCCGAGGCCTTAAACATGGAACTTAAATTCAGCTTTCCTAACGTTAACCCTAACCCTTTGAAAATAGTCCCCCAAGCTGAAGCGATTATTAAGCACCTCCCCCTGGGGTTAAGGAATTCACTAGACACAAAATTTGTAACCTTTACAGAAGAGGCAAACACCTTTTGAGTCTATCTTAAAGTACTTCTGGTCCGAACTGCTTACTCTTGCTAAAGATCCAGAACTAGCAATCTTTAGTGCCGACAAATCATATTCAGAATGATCATCTTTGATCATTCTGAATATGTTGCTAAAATGCTTGCTACCATTAAAGATATTCCCCATTCCATCGATAATACTGATCCAACGGCATATACGATTACAAAATGTCAAAACTACGTAATTCTGGCCTCCTACGTACTTCTATTTCTCGCAACATGCTACCGACCCCGAGATCTAAAGTTCCGGAGGCTTTTGGCAAAGTCAAAACCCATAAACCTGGTAGCCCAGTTGGACTCCTGATCCCAGGTTATGCTAATGCAACTAGAAACCTGGAAAAATCCTTAGCTGTCTTTTTGAAACCTCTTATAGATAATTCAACTTACTGTGTCGGAAAAAACGTTCGAGGCCTATTCAAAAATCAAATCATTTCAGTCCCCGAAAACTCAGTTTATTCTTGATTCATTAGATGTTGTGAATCTATTCCCACAAATACCTCGCTCCGTTGTTTACACTCTTATTAAAAGGATCTTGTACACGCAGAATTCTTACTCTGCTGTTGAAATAGATAATATCCTACAAGCATTGAAACTTATTGGAGAACGATGTCTTTTCCGATTTTAACAGACTTTTTCAGCAGAATGAATGGGCACGCTAGGTTCCCCTTTGTCCTCCGTTCTAGCTTAAATATTGCTTTAAAATCTGGAAAATAATTACTTAAAATTTTGTTCCATTTAACCATCTTTACATCTTAGGTACGTTGACGACGGCTTTCTTGTATGGTCTCATACTGTCCCTGAATTATTTAATTTTGCTTTGAATTTATCCTCCATCATCCCCGGTATAAAGTGTACCGTTGAGACTGAGGAATCAGGTTCATTTTTTTACCTTGACTTTATGGTTTCCCACACTACGGAGCACTCACATTTCGACTTTTCGGTTTATCGAAAACCAACCTACACCCCAGTTATAATTCCTTGGAATTCATTCACTCCAACTCCTATGAACTTTCAGCCCTTAGATTCCTTGTTCATAGAGCTTTTACTCGCTCATCAACCTCTGATTGCCAAAATTTAGAAATTAGAAAACTTACTGCGATTGCTGATGTTCATGGATAACCCCGCTGGTTGTGTTCAACAATATGAACGGAAAACTTTCACGACACTGACTAGAGATGTACCCACAGTTAAGTATGTAGGAAACATGGACTACCAGAAATCTGTAGTCACCTTATTGAAAAAACACATGTAACAAATACTCCATTGGGTTCGGGGTTAAACCCCAAAACCTACGTATTTTTATTAATTAGACATGATAGAGACGTAGTTCCAACTACTTCCCGCTTTGGAGTATATAACATCCCTCTATTGCACAGGAATGGACAATCTGCAAATCTTTGCTATGTGGGCTCAACCTACCGAAGCCTGGGTACTCGCTGGTCTGAACACAGATTGCTATCCGTAAACAATCTGCTGCTTCGACATTGTCAAAAACTGTTATTGAGAAGGACTTAAGACCTGATTGGGACAATGCCAACTTACTGTCTACTGCTACTAACTAATATTCTATGCTTTTTACTGAAAGTCTATATATTATAAAACGTGGACCAAATTGCTGTACTGAATACGTGCCTGTATACTTTCCCTGTACCTGGATGAATCTGATTTTGCAGTACTCTCGGGGGGAAGAATCCGAATGATCAGAAACGAACATTTAACAATAATTTGTAGTGAATGACAACGAGTTAAGTGTTCATTTACATAATTGTGTGTTTCGTGTGCTCCTATCTGTCACTATTTAACCTTGTACCGTTCTAATTTTTTTTCACTCAGCGGCCTCATGATGCAACCACAGTTGTTGCAAAAGTGCTAGAGAGCTTTTATCTACCATATTTGAAATTGTAAATAAATGATGTTTTTAGGTCCTACGTTTTTTAAAATAAATTTAAAGTGTGGTGTGTGTGCTTCGGCTGCTCCAAAAATCAAAAAAAGTCACCGTGCTTCGACATCTTTGACTTCTTCCTGTATACAACTAAGCACGGAATACCGTTAATTTTTACCGTGTAAGTCTGTAGTCATATTGAATTTTTTGGTTGTTACATGTATCTACAATACACAATAGGTATAAGTACAATACTGTACTACTAGTTTATATTAGTTTCCATTATTGTATATAATATGTATGCCTGTAAAGTTTATTTTATCTCGACCTCGGTTCTACATTCCGCATCGTACGACTTTTTATGCTGCAAAAGCTTACTATCGGTGTTTCACTGTATTTGAAAATTTATGCTTTATCTTTGTTGGAAAATTAAATTTTTATATGTTATTCAAGCCTTTAAGTAAGTCTAAAAAAGTTAAGTATCACTGAGAACAACATTTCAGTTTTATGAGGATGTAAGTACAAATCATGTATTGTAAGTACATTAGAGCTGTAGTGCAATAAAAATTCTTTATCAAATAATGAATATAATGCAAATTAGGACAACAGAATGCATGAAGAAGCATTCCATTTGTACCGTTATGAGCATTGGAATCACTACACGGAAGTTTGAAAGTCAAGTTTGTTTTTCTTTCTAAAAGTATTAGTTCCAGTTTTGTACATGTCATTTTGGAAAAAAAAACTAAAACTTTGCTACATTTACAGTTTAATATTTTCCCGTTACTGTTGCCGTTGATGTCATTATTACTTTGAAATTATTCGTGCGATTAATATCTATCTGCACTCTAAAGAACATTAGGAAAACAGTGATCTGATATTTTCCCGATCCTATTGCCCTTCACGTCATTATTACTTTGAAATTATACGTGAGATTAATATCTACCTGCACTTTAAAGAACATTAAAGGGAGACTGATATATACGGGTTAGCGAAATATAGTGCATCAGCTAATAAACCTCTTACAAGGAAACTGACTGCAGCGCCTATCAGGAACGCGATTCACTTTCCCATTGTTTTTCATGAAGTAAAATTGTCGGGAAGAAACTGCTTGTCCATTCATCAATAACAATCGTACACTGAATTTGAAGTTTCCGTACTAGACCTAAAAGTTTAGCTATAGGGCTTACATTCCTGGAAATGCAATGAATGACGTTGTTGTAATCATACCGCTGCGCATGTCTTTCATAAACTGTAGCCAAATAATAGACAAGAAAACACATTTCAATGGTAATTACTGTTATAAATTACGAAACACATTGCTAAAATATGTGACATATATTGTTTCATACTTTCCTCAACTGTACAAAATGAATATAATTTTCAGTCAAATAATGAAATTCAGAAAGTCTTGGTTCCCAAACACTGAATTAAGGTATGCATATTTTTACTTTTAATTAAATAATGATACTTTTTAAACTAATGCATGCATCAGTTATGCAGTACATGTGCGCAAATTGTGCTCTGATTTCATCCTTTTCTCTAATAAAATTACCAAATTCAAGAGATTTCTTCGCATTTTTGTTGCATTACAAATATTTTACTTTCAGTAAATTGCTAAATAAATAATATATAAATATCTGTAAACATAGAAGTCTAAAACTTTGCGAAAACCGTTAACACCAGAAATTAATCTCTCTACTAGGAGACGATAGGAGTCACAGAGATTAATACACAGAAAACACTGTCAAACCCTCTCCGCCATTCAACAAAAGGAATCGCTTCAAGGGTCTATATTAACATTCGGAGGAAATGATAAATTAACAGACATGAAGAAATTTGAATAAAGTGCACAGAAGCTGTAAAACGCTAAAATAACTTTATTTATACAGAGTAATAATACCCCTGCTGATGTTTCCGGTTTGAAAAATTAAAACGAAGCCTGCTCAGAGCCGTTTTTGTTTCCTAATCACACCATTATTCAGTTCATTACGTAAATGTATTTATATATAATTTTTTTGCAGGTATTAAACTAATAATATTGAAACTTTCCACAAAGCTTTTAAATTAACAATATAGCAAAACTCTTGATACACCAAGTTTATAATATTAAAATAACTATTCATTTATTGACGTAAGAATTTATACATACATTTGTTAGCCTTGGAAAAGCTATCCGTCGATGTGCGAAAGCTTGGCAAATATAAGGTCAATTTCTCTCACCAATTGTCAAATAGTTATCTTAGTCAACAATATATCATATCATATGCGAAATAAAAAAGAAATAAAAAAACCGAAGAGTATACAAATAACAATGAATAAAATAATTCTATAGGTAAAAAATAGACCCCGGATGTATTTTATTGTCATTTTAATTGTTAAATAGAAATATGGGAATTCAATAATAGTTTAAAAAAAGCTGTAATTGTAAGTAATGAAGTCCCAAGTAACTAATGTATACCTGGTGCTCGTCGAACGGTGATATCAGCACAACGTTTATCTCAGTAAACGTGACAGGTGAGTCCATTAAATCCTGCTGTGTCTACATTTTAGTCGGTACAGAAGTATGGTTTTCAACTTCATGAGTATTTTGACAGTTACGAAATACTATAAATCCAAAGAAAAGCTAAGAATTATTCTTGTATTCTACGCAAACGTACGTCACACGATTAAAAAAGATTGAGAATATTAAAGAAGAAACTCCATCTGCTTTATAAATAACGGTGTCAAAGTGAAGGCGGCAACAGCTAGTTGTGAAGCACATTTTTTTGAATAAACAGTCAAACCCGTTTGCATCGAAATCGGACGTGACTAATTATTGCGTATCTCGAAATTTTGAACATCTCAGAAAAATAACATGCAGCGCATTTTCCTATATCGAACGAATTGAAGCAGCCTTACTGTACATATCGAATTTTTTGAATAAAATTCCTTGCAAATTTTCTCGGAAACCAATCATGTCAAACAAGGTCACCTTTTTTTAAGCATAAGTGGAAATTCTCCTTGGAGAATTCCTAATGCTTCCAAAGCTTCCAAACTGGAAGTAGTCTTTTGGTTCATTATTCAAGAGAATCTCCCTTTTCCAAAATTTCAACGGAACGCCGTCCCCCCCTTCCGCCCACCTCCTTCGAATCGCACTGAGGGAAAAAGATAAGAAGGTCCAATTTGAGATCTTCAGACTGTGTTGATAAGAGAGAAAGCTTCTGTAGGGTGATGGCAAATGGCAGAGGGAGAACCGGGTGAGGGGAAGAAATCGCTGTTCCTGACGGAGAGAGCAAGAGGAGTGGTAGTGAAATGACTAAAGTAATTAACCGTACACCTACGAAACTTCTGCCTGTAAACTGGTTGACCGAGACGGGGCCAGGAGGGAGAGGCGGACTACATACTCAGGAATGTGATTTCCGATATTCTCGTGAAAAGACGTCAGAACATCTCGTTTCGTTCAGCCGAGGGCACACAGCAGGGTGGAGCGAAAAAACCTTTTTCGAAATTCATATTGCCTGACTCATTATTAGGTTTCAAATGGACTAGAACAAATTGTCTCCAAATTTCAGCTCAAAACATTGGCATCTTGAGGTTCCACAACTCAAGTGAATATTTCTACTTTGTCAAAATCGCCATTGTCAGAAATATGAATTGTTGCCTGATTTTGGTTATTTTGGTGTGGGAATCAAATTCTCGCATTGACAATGGCTATTTTGACAAAGTATAAGTATTCACGTGCGTTTTCAAGTGAATATTGGGCAAAAACAGTTTTCCAGAACTATAGGAAAATCCCTGGAAACTTGTGAAACCCATGCCGTGACAAGTTATGTATCTATTACAGCTGCTCTGCCAGACATTGACAACAAAGACCTCAGTACAGACCATAAATACCTCCTTGATATTTCCAGGGCAGTATCCTCGCAGGAGCGCCCTCCAAACTTAGCAAAATGGAGTCCTGGGAAGATGGCCCACCAAAGATGACTCACTACAGCCAAGAGAATTCTTCGCCTTTACGTATTAACCGCAGGACCACCAGATGACTTAAAGCTCTTAGCAGAATAAGTTATAAAGGTTTATGTGCCATCCTGGTTTGAAATAAAGAAAATCCCGAGAGCAACTCATGGAGCACGTCGTCTTCATGGAATGATAAAGAAAAGTTCATTATTGCCAGAAGAATTTAAGGCAATCGTGCACGAAGATATTCAGAGGAACTGTTATTTTGCTCACTCTGAAAACATTCTGTTGGCGATGCTGGAAGATGAAAGAGCACACATTCGAGAACTTGGCCTGAGACAAATACTGAAAGCAAGAAAAACTGACTGGAAGGGGAAAATACGTCATCTTGAGCTTCCCAAATTAAATTTTAAAGCAGAGGAGTATTTTGAGATGATACGCTGGGACAATATCTTGGAAACACCGGCTACCTTTAGCCTCAGCGACGAAGACATAACAAGATTGATCAGAGGCCGTTCACAGTTTGAAATGGGGAAGCTCCCTTGCCATTCTCAAGTAGTAGAGAGGCATGTGAGACTGGTCACAGAAGCGTCAATTGCAACATGTGGTGTAGAAGCCATTGATGGATACATACGCAGCCGAATCAAGTCCAGGAACGAAATTCCGAAGTTTGGCAGTTTTTTAAGCTTCCAAATTATGTTGGACAGTTTTTCCGTTAGGCAGTTTTCCAAGCTTCCGAATTATGTGTGACAGTTTTCCCGTGTGGCAGTTTTCCAAGCTTCCGAATTATGTGTGACAGTTTTCCAAGGTGCCTAACGACGGGAAGGAGCTCTTTTGTTTGTATAAATTTTCGTGTCGGTTCATACGAGTTTAGGGCAACTGGCTACAAAATTTCAGGGGGAAGGGGACTATAAAGTCTGCCGTTTCTGGGCCTATATTGAGGAATTTGTTTCAGGAATCTTGAAATTCGTTTGGAGGGAACTCCAAACGAATTTCGAGAAGACGTTCCATGTAAGCCAAGCGAGAATTGAACTTTAACTTGAAGAAATAAATTTCCGAGAATCCGAGGTACACTTGGCTTGGGGGGGGGGGGCGCTCTACCCCCAACTTCCGTAATATTATATTCTGGGCAGCTGGAGTCTCTCAGTGTATCCACGATGTTCCCCTTGAAACGTCCGCGAGGTACGTGAGCTCTGGGGCTTCCCCAAAAATGTTAAAATGGAAGTAGAGCTGCAAACATTAGTACCATGCTTTATATAATGATTCTGTAGACGACCATGAATTTTCAGGAGTGTGGAGTGAATTTATCCCCCTCCCCCTCCCAGTTTCTATAAGAGCCCATTAGGGGTAACATCGAGGATGCACTGACCGAATCTAGGGGTTCAGAATGTAAAATTACGGAAGTTGGGGTTAGAGCCCACCGAACCAAGCATCTCGTATCCCTTTTACAGACTTCACCAAATTTCTGGGGTAGGGAAGGAAGGGCATACATAGTCTGCCAATAAACACAACATGAAGCATAGAAATTGCGGGTAAATCCATCACAAATCCCTTACCTTGAACACTTGTTTGCGCTCTTAGAAACTTGGGTGAGGGTGAATTCACCCGACCTTCCTGAAAATTCGTGGTCGTGTACAGAATCATCATATAAAGCATGGTTCTAATGCTTACAGCTCTACGCCCATTTTAACATTTTTGGGGAAAGCCCCCCCCCCTAAGCTCACGGACCTCGCGGACGCTTCGAGGGTAATATCTTAAATACACTGACAGACTCCAGCGGCCCAGAATATATTACGGAAGTTGGGGTAGAGCCCCCCAAACCAAGTGTACCTCGGATCCTCGGAAATTTCTATCTTCAAATTAAAGTACAATTCTCGCTTGGATTGCATGGAATATCTTCTCGAAATTCGTTTGGAGTTCCCAATTTAGTTCTCAATATAGGCCCAGGAACGGCAATCTTTATAGCTCCCCTTCGCTTTGAACCTTTGTGGCCAGTCGCCCTAAATTCGTATGAACCGACACGAAAATCTTGACAAACAAAAGAGCTCCTTCCCGTCGTTAGACACCTTGGTAAACTCTCACACATAATTTAGAAACTTGGAAAACTGCCCCATTGGAAAACTGCAACACATTCAGAGTGTTCCTCGGAAGAACAGCAATTTGTAGCCGGCCCCTTGATGAAAAGCATGTGACAGTTTTCCTGTGTGGCAATCTGCCGGTGTGGCTGTTTTTCTGTGTGGCAGTTTTCCTGTGTGGCAATTTTCCGGTGTGGCAATCTTCCGGTGTGGCAGTTTTCGTGTGTGGCAGTTTTCCTGTGTGGCGGTTTACAGTGAACCAAATTTTCCCCACCCTGTCCAGCTAATTGTATGACTGTTTTTACTATAAACGGCGGTACAAGTTGAAATGACGACCACAGAAAATTCACATACATATTTGTGCTTGTTGAACGGCTGCATCTTGTTTTAGACAGCGTGAAAATGAAAACGCCGACTCCTGAAAACTCCCCCACATTCGATATTTTGTGTAAACTGCAATTTGCGCACGGTCCCTGACATGAAAAAGGTAAAAGATGGGGGTGACTTTTCCTGTGGGAGAGTTTTCCTATGGGAAACTTTTCCAATGTGGGGGACTTTTTCGAATGCGGGGAGTTTTCCTGAGCGGGTCTTCTCCGTTCATCATTGCGCCCTCGTCTGTGCTTCTACTATACATATATATATATATATATATATATATATATCATCATCAACATTGTCAATCATTATATATCCACTGCTAGATGAAGGTCTCCCCAAGTTTCTTCCACAACTGCCTGTCCGTAGCAAATCTGCTCCATATTACTATACTTTTCATGAAATTCGAAGCTGTTCTATTTAATTGCATATCTTTAGTTAATTTAGTTTGTTTGTTTCGGGATTTCACAACGACAATGATGAACTCGCATGGAACAAATTGAAATACGGTTAATCGGCGAAGAATCAGAACCACTGGAAAAACGCACGTCACACTTATGACATCCAGGATTGTCACCTGATTCTAGTTTAGCCAAAGACAAAGTCTTAAGTTACTAGGCATCAATGAAGAGTATTATATTTTATTTTAATCTGAAACGAATAAATCTTTTATGCAAAGTTCTTACGAGGATGACAACAATATCCTGTTTTTAATTACACATTTGTAGTAAGTTATCACCTTTAAAGGCAGATCGATAAAGCTTCTGGTGTGGGAGTTACGGGAAGTATAGGTGTGTAAGGTCAGCTTGTAACGTATATTTTATTTTAACTTTTCTTTTGAGTATCTTCTTCTATGTAAATTTGAGTTCGTTCTCTTAGACATTTTTAAAACTGAACTTTATGTCTTTTCCCTCAAGCGAGAATAATGTTGTCAACATACTGATGTCCGAACAAATGACGTATGTGTGGCCGGATGAGAACGATAGATAAAAAGGCAAAGCAGCGGTTGGTTACGGGGTATTGATGATTGCTGTTATTGATGAGATGCATGCTGTTATTCAATGATCAGGGCATTAAATCTGTCGCTGCGCGAATTTCCGCGATTTTTTCGCGAATTTTAGGTTCCTTTTCTGCAATTTCGCGAATATCAAACATATCCCTGAAATTCAATTTATTTTCTATTTTTGCCTAATTTCTATCATGATTTTTTGATTAATGCATTTTTAATAATTAAATAATTTTAATACTGCCATCCTTAGAATTTACGCGAAAAATATACCGCAAAATAATCCAAATCGAAAGTCCAAAGTAGATCTTTAAACCTTGAATTACCTCTAAAAATTGTTCGTTACAAAGTTATACTTTTCGAACAAGCTTGACGTGTAATTCAAGGACACATGCACTCTGTTGAAGAGTGCACAAGTGGTCTTCTGTGATTTCCCCGCGCTACTCGTGAATGACTTTTGCGACTTGCCGGACTAGTAAACCGTAAACCGTATGTCGTCAGCTCTGTTTGTAATTTTAGCTGGAAAAGCATCTCACAGAAAAGAGTGTTTTGCAGACGCTTTGCTTAGAAAACTTGTGCTTTCGTCAGAGTAGTTTATGAAGTTTCTGGAATTTTTTTTTATTTTGGGAATGAGCCACTTGAGTAACATGAGTGCATCTTAAAGATGCAAGCAGTATAGCAAGGAAACGTTTCATGTGAAGAAAAATCTATTGTTCTATTCCTGTTTCAACACACCAGTGCATGTTCCCAGAAAGGACAGTGGTGAAAAGCATTCAGCAAGCAAGCTGCATAAAAGGCGTGTCTGAACAGTGAACCGAAAATAATGCAGAAATGTGTTGATGACCTAAGTGAGAAACGAACTACATAAGAACAGCATCGCTCAATGGAGCTTTCGAAATTAACTGGTGCCGTTTGTGCAGCCAACATCCTACTTTCCAAACTGGATAACCATATATTAAAACATTACTTGAAAAATTCGTTGGAAAATATTGGTGATATTCCAAATGCAATTTGGATGTGGAAATGTTATTTACCGAAAATATATGATATTTACGAACAACAAGTGAATTTTTTTTTTAAATCAGTATCCGGTGTAAGCATCGTAGAAGACGAAACAACTGATTCAGAAGATAGATACATTTTGAATATTCTTGCTGTCCCATCAGCTGAACCGAATGTTGAAAGCTGAAATGATGAAACCTCTTTGAATTCAATCTTCCTTGAGTGCAACACTTTGGAATCCGTAAATTTTAAAGCACTGAGAGAGGCAATACTTCAGTGCGTTAATAACTGTGAAATACCGTTAGCTAATATAACCGCTTTTGTGACAGACAGTTCATCTTACATGTCCAAAGCGTGGGGAAAGAGCCTGAAAGACACATTTTTGAATGGTGTTCACGTCACTTGCAATGTGCATCTTTGAAATCTTTTGGACGAAATTTGCCAGAATGAATTTGAAAATGTAAACTCTTTAGAAGTTTCTGTAAAACGTGCGTTCACAGCTTGTCCCTCCCGTAAAGTACGTTTTCTGCTATATTTGTAAAAGAAGGGCAAAATACTTTGCTTGTCACCAGTGCCTGTGCAGACTAGGTGGAACAGTTTGTTGAAGGCCGTGATTTTTCACTGCAACCATTCAAAAGACTACGCAGAGTTTTTTGAAAAAGAAAAAGACAACAGTGGCAGTTGTATTGTGGATACAATCATTGGTTATTGTCAAGATAGGGATTTAAAAGAAAATCTGAAGCAACATGACGTTCAAGCGCTGCATATTTCCGGACAGCTCACTTTATTTGAAAAACTGCAAATTTCCGCGAACAAAATATATAATGAAATGTTGGATATCGCCAACAGTATTCTTAGCAAGAGTCAAGACTGCGATTTCGTCTCTGCAAAAAGAGTTCTATCTACTTGTTATGAAAAATCTAAGCATTATATTTTTAAAGATAAAAAGCATCGATTTCGTCAGCCAGCCGCGAATTTCTTCAAAGCTTGTAGGTTGTTTGATCCTGATCAATTTAAGTCTTTGGACCTTTCAGACGACGAAGAGTTGTTTGTTTTCAGCCACATCCCTATGTTCGAAGATGAGGACCAAACAAAATGTCAATTTCATTCATATAAAGCGAGTGTAAAATAATTTTGTGTCAGCAAAGGTTTTCTAGACTTCTGGAACACAATAAATGGTCGTTTTCCAAAGCTACATCATCCGTTGTCTGTCAGTAACCACAAACAGTGTCGATACTGAACTATCCGTTTCTGAATTTAAAAATGTGTTGCAGGACAACAGAAAGATCATTAAAGAAGAAAATCTGTGTATATACATAATAATGCATCAAAATGCCGTCCACGTAAATGGAAATCTTGATCTCGTGTAACTGCATTGATAACATTACCAGAATTTGAATACTTTATTAATGTAAGTGCCAATATTTAAAAACTTATAAAGCTTATTTAATTACGTACTGGTCATTTGTATTACTGCTTCGTAACTTGGTAGACTTTTTTTTGGAAATATTAGTGTATAACATCAGCAGCGAACTTATTGCGAAATTTCATAATTAACCTCGCAACCGCACCGCGTATTTCTTTTTTTTTAAGCGATAAATTACTGGCATAATCATTACTAATCGACTTAGAGGTGAGCCTTACGAAAGGCATTCTGGGAATATGATGCTGTTGGCGCGCCGACAAAGTTAAAAATATTTCATGTTAATGTATTTCTTTATTAAAATATTTTATTGAGAGTATCTCACTTTTCAGTAAAAGAGAACATATCGACGATTTGCGTTTAAATACAGCTAAGATTTGCTTTAAAATACAGAGACGATTTGCTTTTGAGTACAGCGACGATTTAAAAATGCAGATTTACGGTAAGAAAATACTACGACCACAACAAATATGTTCTTGCAAAAAACGCCGAGGAAATGCTTACCTCTACGTTTGAATGCTTGTCCTACTTTAGAGGCGAAGTGCAAGGATCGCTTGTCTACTTTTAAGCGACCAATTTATCATTCTGCTTTCTATAGTCAGCTTAGTTGAGCTAGTTTTATCCCTAATACATTAATACAGAAAATTTCGGAGGCATACCTTTGGCACAAAGAGAAGAAGTTAGTAAATTCATGCAATCCATTGACTATGATTCGCTTTCAAACATACCAGAAATTATCACTCAAGTTATGATTATAATGGCTCTCGAATAAATCTCACTCCTGTGCCCTGAACTTTGACTTCATTTCGATTACATTAAACATAATTCAATTCTCACCTTAGATGAACCTGTTTTATTCTAAATAAAGAAATTTCCAATACCTTTGACACAAACAGAAAAATTAAATCTCGATGTGCACTTTACATGTCATTCACCACCTATGAAATTCCAGGTTGATATTTGAACCAAAGCGACATTTATGAAACCCGTTCGCTGTAGCATTATTCCATTCCACACTTAGGAAAACGGAATTCTTTAACTAAGATATATGACTTTAATACCTACTAACTTGCAAATTATTTTAGAAAATGTAAGTCTTTTAAGATACTGTATGCGAATGAGAAATTTTGGAAGAGTGGGTGCACTAAAACTGCAGCATTTTGACAATCCACAGATGACTATTGAGATTTTGACATTGCCGCACTGATCGGACAGTCGTCTAAGCGCTGACTTCTGATCATTCGTCTGTATAGGGTCCGGGTTCGAATCCCGATGAAGAATGGATGTTGTGTTGATCGTAAGGCACCGGCACTTTCCCTTCTCTGGAACCAGTGGCAATAAATTAGGGACAGACGACTGCTTATAGCCTATTGAGTTGCTCGCGGTGGTCGTTGAACTTCCAATAAAAAAAATTGACATTCGCGACATTAAAAAACAATTAATTCTTATACGTTATCTTTAAAAATGCCATATTGGTGTATTAATATACGGTAAATAATGGAACATAATGAAATAAATGTGTATGAAAAATGAAAATGTAACATGAAAGAAACCAACAACGTTGAATGCTAATAAAGAACTGTGGGCTGTATTTCAATTGCAATTTTTTTGAACTTTTCATTGAAATAATCTTTTCAGCAAGTATTGTAAGCTAACGTTAAATAACCGTAAGCTGTAAGCTGTTTTCAACAAATTACCGTATCAGCAATTTTTCAGTTAAATGATCACCATGTGTGTTTTCACTGCTGAAAGTGCTTACGAAACATAGTAAGTTCTATCGCCCTAAGCGAGGAAGGATGAACGCGCTCTTCTCGTTCTTCTGCCCTAAGCGAGGAAGGATGAACGCGTTCATCTCGTTCTATTGCCCTATGCGAGGAAGGATGAACGCGCTCATCTCGTTCTATTGCCCTATGCGAGGAAGGTTGAACGCGCTCATCTTTTCACATTTCATGATGCGGTTATACGGTTTGTGTGGTTATGAATAAGTTTTTCCGGTTCACATTACGGTTCCTTTATCGAAATTCTTTGACCATCTACTTTCTGCTTTTGAACGACTGTTCTATGAAAACAAACTAAAAGTCAGGTATTTTCCTTTATTTTTATCATGAAGGTTTTTTTGGAGCGACCAGGATAAATAGTAGTGGTAAATTTACACTTGGTTCCTCGCATACTATTGTCATGCGATAAAGTGCTTGTATAGCTTAATCAGATAATGGTTACAGCCCGAAATCAAATTTCTCATAAGGAAAGAAAATACATGATATAAAGTAATAATGCCTTTAGCCTTAGCCATAAAATGGAAAATTTCCTACCAGGACAATAACAAAATTATCTGGACTCAGATTTGCGACACAACACTCCTGGGAATATAAATTCATGCTGGTTGATATTGTTAAAAAAATTAATCCCATAACACACTGAATGCCAAAAATATAGCTTTCAATGGATCTATTTATATTTGGTATCTTGATAAATCGTCATTTCAAAACGATCTAAAAAGTATGGGGAAAAAGAACTGCGTATTAATATACGGCGAACAATAAATTAAGATTTAGAGCCCATTGAACTTCAGCAAAAACTCAAAAACCCAAATAAAAAAATAGAATGAAGAGGCTTTTCGGATGAAACTCCTGTCACCGAAATCAACATGATTCAAAAAAAGGAATATTTATATTAAGAAAGTTGAAGCTGGGTTTAATCATACTGAATATCAATTCTACGGAAGTTCCTCAAAAGAAAGTATGATTGCAAAATTAAAAATAATTTGATCTATACCACTTTCTCATTTTTTAGCGGCAGGTAACTGAAAGTTACTATACTGAAAACAAAACGATATTTTGACTTCCCGGTTTACCTTTATTCTTCAAAATGATAATTTTTCTCGTTGGGAATTCTCTGTAGGCTATTATTATGCTTGATATTCTCAGCGAAAAATGTCGTTTCTTTTTGGTGTGAGAGATGAAGAAACAGAAATGTCGGATAGGGCACTCTGACTGAAAATTTATGAATCGAGTGGTACAGTGCGCGCTTTTACTACCGTTTTTATAAAACAGTTCACTTTCCTGGCAGCAATCCGATCCATGTGCCCTTAAGGTTCTGCTAACGTCCTATTGTATGCGACATGCAACTCGGACTACGAGATGAAAGGAGAGACCTTCAACAAGGTATGGTACAGAAATGGGATGAAAAATTATAATTGCAGTATAGGCCGAAACAAGGGTGAGCATCGGCATACAACCATAGCGTGATTTGGTTTCTCCTGTGCGTTACAGCCGAGTGCGTAGCGTCCGGAAAGTAAGAGCAGGCCAGTTTAAAAAGGGAAACAAATTGTAGATCCGTTCAAGTGCTGAGAGCTAGTAGCTCTTCGAGATATTGAAAGTTTCTCACCGTTTAAGGTTATTTAATACAAAACATTACTCGTTTTAGAATGACTATCATTTGTGGCATAGGCTATTAGTTGGGTCAGTTGATGAGTAGTTACAAATCAATTATCTTATTTAGGCGCATTCCCTGTACTGGTTATATGTGTGTATAACGAAGTAAATTTCTCCGTCATTTCTATCCGCGCCAGGATTCGAACCCGGGTCCCCTCATTCCGGAATAAGTTGCTCTACCAATTGAGCTACGCGGACATTTTATTCTGATTCCTATCTGCCTTTATGTCGTGTGCGTCCTTCGGGCAGGTACGTCACATCTCCTGGTACGTTACATCATCTCTCCCCTTTTTTTTTTTTTTTTTTTTTTTTCGAAGTGCTGGAGAAAGGATTCTCTTATTTTTCCTATCTCGCGGTGTGGAAATAACATCACACCAATGCGAGATTTTGAACGGTCGGGTCATCCGGATAGTTCGGGCGCCATTATAACGAAGTAAATTTCTTCGTCATTTTTACATTTTTATCCGCGCCACGATTCGAACCCGGGTCCCCTCATTCCGGAATAAGTTGCTCTACCAATTGAGTTGGTATCCGCGCCAGGATTCGAACCCGGGTCCCCTCATTCCGGAATAAGTTGCTCTACCAATTGAGCTACACGGACATTTTATTCTGATTCCTATCTGCCTTTATGTCGTGTGCGTCCTTCGGGCAGGTACGTCACATCTCCTGGTACGTTACATGTGTTTTGTTTTTTTATTATTATACAAGCTGACAATAGAGGGAGCATCTAATAAAGTATGCGCGTATCAGGTTCCGCGGGACACGTTATGAGTCTGGCCGATTTCAAGGTGATAAAAACAGATTCCACGAAATCGGTGTAGCTGCTACTCCCAATTACAGGCAATGATGAAGACTGAAGGAAAAAATAGCTTTTCAGTTTGTAAGATTTCAAAGCAGCAAAGATAATAGGCGCTCCACAGATATTGAGTACGTTGCAGAGTTTGCCAGAAAACAGATTACAATTGAGCAACCGTACCGGAGATAATAATAGTCTTAAGAAGACCATTAAAATGAAACTCACGTAGTAATATAAATCTTGATCAACTTACTACAATTGCACGTTGGCTGAGTATCAGTTTATGAATGAGTAGGGCAAGAATATCTGTAAAATGGGGAGTAACCGCATAGGTGGATGCTCTGAGATTTGTTTTTCAGGTATGTTAAGACGTGATATAATAGTTATGCATTCGTGCTTGGTGTGCCTACATCGCGATTGTCGTATTAACTAGTAGTTACCAGGTTTAGTCTTTTAAGCGGTCAAGCTGCCCAGCGTAATTAGGTTTTATAAAACAGAAGTAATGAGAGCTAACAAATGAATAATTCGCCATGCCGTCAATGGCTAGCAGACTTGATCAGTGAGAATTTACTGGGATGAATCCCGCAGTGTCTCCAATAAAGGTAATTATTAGAGCCACCCTCACTAGCTTAAAGAGTACCCTGCTGGCAAGAAGGATCCATCGCTTCATGTGGTTTGCGCCGTACTCGTATCCTGCCATCCGCATGTACCATGGTGAATCTCGACTCATCAGTCCAGGCAACATTTTTCCACATGTCTAGGGTCCCGTGGAGATGTTCCCGCGTCCATACTAATCTTTGCACACTGTGATGTGCGGTCAGCAGCGGTACCCCCGTGGGACAATGGCTTCTGTACCCTATAGCGAGGAGATGGTTCTCGATGGTGTGGCTGCTTACACGTTTTTGGGCACAAGCGTTAAATTGCCGAGTGATTTCTTGCCCTTTGGCCCGTCTATCCGCTGTTGCAATGCGAGCTAGCCGACGATGACCCCGCTCATCCACACGCTTTTGTCCACGGCAGCTAGCCCTTGCAGGGATTGTTGTACCGGATTCGATGTACTCACGGTACACCCATGACACCGTGGCTCGTGAGAATCCCAGTGCTTGCACGACTTCTGAGATGGAGTGACCCATTCGTCGGGCCCCGACAATTTGCCCACGATGAAATGAGCTTAGGTCCTTCGTCTTACCCATACTGCTTCCGATTTTTACTGATTCCCGTCTCATCACTCCTTATATTGTCGGATCAATGCATACGTCATGTCGTTTCCGTTTGCAGGGTCGCCCACAACGCCACATTTGCATAACGCCAGCTGTCTCTAATTCTATTTCTCTTCAGTGTATGTCGCAGATGTCCTGCAAAATGATACAGCAGTTGACATTCAAATCTGATCCACATCTTTTAGTGAATTTAATCTTTCAGCTGGATATGCAGTTTATCAGCTTAGTGCAAAGCTGCATTACGAAACGAAATATTCAAACGGAAACGGAACATGCCTCTACAATTACGGCAACTTTCAAAACTAAAACCTAGGGTTGTTCTAGGTAAATATTCGCATTAATTTTTAGGAAGTATAAGGAAAATAAAACGATAAAAAGTTTAGAATCACACTCCGTACAAGAGGTGCTCCAAATCCAAACACCTGAAAAAATATTTCGGCTTTCTTGCCGTAGTATATCACACTATAAATCTATGACAGAGATGCATTGATTAGAATGCTAATGACCCGAAATTTATTTTGATTTATCCTTTGGTAAATCTTACAATAATATCTTTACATTTCGCTTTCTGGCCTCCGTTGAGGGTAGAAAATGGCCAGAACAACCTTTTCTTAAAGGTCAAGAATAGTTTCACATAAGCTCCGAAATCATTCTGTAACAGTTTTGTTTAAATATGACTCTTCACGCAGTTCGTATGTGTGTCATTTCTTCATTGTCATTCCCAAGGTTAATAGACTACTAGGTTTGCTATACGGGAGTTCATGATGAGCTTTCGTGCACAACATTCCCTCTGACATCACCTGCCTTACAAGAGAAATCAGTGAACACGAGAGTTATTTGCTTTCCATTGACATACAGGCAGTTTGTTGGTAGAAGCAATGCGTTCGCATAACAACTTCGTATGTTTAGTTCTGTAATAAATGAATTTCTAATTATTTGTCTTCAAATTTGATTATCACTAAGTATCAACACCCTCCCAGAGAAAACTCTAAAGATTTATTATGCAAAATTCTGTAAACAAGCAAATTCTCTGGCGTTCCTCAGTTGGGTTAGCCCAGGGAACGGGTATTACTTGGCCCTTCGTTCTTCGTTATTGGCTGCTTATTTTTAAATGTATTTGTATGTGATTTTAAATTTATGTTTTATGAATCATTGGAAATACTTTAATATGGCGGAGATATTTTTGGTGCTTCCCAGTATTTTGGGAGATGTTAAAAACACAAGCATAGATAAATACAGAATTTTAAATTCAGATTAATGATTTCAGGTAATACAGAATTTTAATGTAAAATTAATGTTTCCAAGTAATGCAGAGTTTGAAATGCAGATGTTTAATGGCAAATGCAATTCGATTTATGTTTCATATGTCCCGAAAAGGTTATCACTTTGCAAATTCCGGATAGCTTACTTTACGAATGCTGTAAATGTCGGTGTTTTAAATAAATCAGTTTGGGATTAAAGATTTAGCTCGATCAGCTGAAGCAACGCATCGATAAGGCCCCTGTAGTGTCTGAATTTTACGACAGTGCGATTGACAGCGTGGAGTATAAACATTTCCCCAAGTAGTTTAAAATTATTTCGCTACGACTGCTGAAAAGACAATCGTTGTTTTGTAGCGGTGTAATAACACTGACGGAAAAAAATCCCAACACCACGAAAAAATAGTTGTAGAGGAAAGAAATGGCGGCAATACATTTGTATAGGTAACGTATTTAATCGATTACGGTTTCAAGATCACAGCTTAATGTAAGAGCGAGAAGAGCCATTTTAAATGTGAAATGCTGGTACATTAATAACGGGTGTAACCGCCAGAATGTTGAATACAAGCACGCAAACGTTCATGCATTGTGTCGTACAGGTGCTGGATGTCAGTTTGTGGGATGGAGTTCCATGCCTTTTGCACTTGGTCCGTCAATACAGGGACGGTTAATGCTGGTTGGGGGTGACGCTAGATTTGTCGTCCAATGATGTCCCCTACGTTCTCGATTGGAGAAAGATCTGGTGATCTAGCAGGCCACTGCAACATGTCGACACTCTGTAGAGCATGTTGGGTTACAACAGCGGTGTGAGGGCGAGCGTTATCCTGCTGGAAAACACCCCCTGGAATGCTGTTCATGAATGGCAGCACAACAGGTTGAATCACCAGGCCGACGTACAACTGTGCCGTAAGGGTTAGTGGGATAACCACGAGAGTGCTCCTGCTGTCGTAGAAAATTGCTCCCCAGACCACTCAAACTCGAGGTGTAGGTCCAGTGTGTCTCGGCCTCAGACAGGTTGGTAGCAGGCGCTCACCTGGCCTCCTTCTAAACAACACACGGCCACCACTGGCACCCAGGCAGAACCAGCGTTCATCAGAAAACACAACAGATCTCCACTCCGTCCTCCTATGAGCTCTAGCTTGACACCACTGACGTCGCAAACGGCAGTGGTTTGGAGTACGTGGAATGCACGCTGCAGGACGTCAAGTAACGGATTGGTAACAGTTCGTTGTGTCACTGTGGTGGCAACTGCAGCTCGAATTGCTGCCGCAGACGCAGTACGACGCGCCACGTCCATACGCCGTACACGGCGGTCTTCCCTTTCAGTAGTGGCACGTGGACGGCGGGAACCCGGTTTTCTTGAGTCAGTACCTTCCCTTGACCACCGCTGCCAACAATCATGCACAGTGGCTACATTCCTGCCAAGTCATTCTGCAATATTGCGGAAAGAAAATCCACCTTCTCGTAGCCCTATTACACGACCTCGTTCAAACTCCGTGAGCTGTTGAAAATGGCTTCTTCGTCTTCTTAAAGGCACTCTTGACTAACATCAACACACTACGTCGAATCTCAACGATAACTAACGCTCACGAACGTTACAGCGCGTATTTACAGCATACCTGCTTTGCATGTTCCGAGGGGCGCTACTAGCGCCACACGTATGCGCCGAGCGCGAAATTTGCATAGACGTCATCTTACAGATGTACTCTCACCGCCTACAAACTGTCGTTTATCTAACACAACCCCTTCTTGGTGTTGGGATTTTTTTCCGTCAGTGTAGTTAACGGAATGGAGTTCGCAAATGATTAAGCAGATTTCCAAAAGAGAAAGAATTTTTGCATAAATTTGTGCTTGTCAGCACACTATGTGTGTTTAAAATTAATCGTAAAAAACATTATGGAAAATGCCCTGGTTTATATACATTACGAGCAATGCTATATTTATATAAATGTTTGGTGTTGTTTTGTAATTTGACACTGTCCATTAGTTGAAAAGCGTTGCTAAATTAAAACTGAGGCTCCCATTTGATCTTAACGCAAAGTTTTCAAAATTGAAATAGGAAACAAATTTTACACAGCTATATAATTTACCAACAGAAAACGTGAATTCTCTCAAAAAATTGTAGATTACTGATTTTAGTAATTTATTTGAAAACTTATTTACTTATGTAGTATCATTTAGGACGTCCTTTAGCCGACGCGCGGGGCCTAATGGGCTACATTCGTGACTGCCGCAAAAGAGACAGCAGGTTCGATCCAATAAATATCCGCCGTGCGTCGGGTGGGCACGTTAAGCCGTAAGACCCCGTGTACTGCCCCCGGTACTACATGAGGGCGTCTTCCTCCCGCTTTCTACTTCGCTTCCGTGTCGCTTTCCTATCGGACACTCTAGCCCAAATCTCCTAGCTTCCCATTTCTAAGGGTTGTTTAAGACCTGGGTTCAGACACTCCCTTCCTTAAATCCTCTACATATGATCAAATAGTGTACGTTCTTTAGCCGGGCGAAGTGCAGAAAATCGACGTGGCATTGATTCCACGAGTGTACGGAACTTATCTAGAGAGATTATGAGCCATGACTTCTAAACAGCCGCCTACAGTTCCATGGTATTTGTAGGTCCAGGATCTGGGGTGCAAATTGACCTTTCCACCATGTCCGATATGTGCTCTTTTGGGTTCATGTCGGACAAAGGGTTGGCCACGCCATCCGTCGGAACTGCAGATATTGCCCCTCCAACCAATTTTGGCCAACTTAGGCCCATTGGCATGGTGCATTGTCAGCCTGGAAAATCGCATCTTTGTTGGGGTACATGAAGAACAGCAACAAAACAATTGTCTGTTAATTACGTGTTTAAGAGGACAAGTGGACTCTAACCGTACCATGTAAAGACACACCACACATGTATGGAATCTCCACCAGCTTGCACAATGTCTTGTTGACAGCTTGGCTTCATGGCCTCATGCGGTCTACGTCACAACGGAACCTCACCATCAGCTCGTAAGGGTGTTCCAGGGTCCAATCATCGTGCTCACGAGCCCAAGTGAGACGCTGTGTCCGTTGTCGTTGTCGGACTCCTGCTCTATGGACCCTACATGACGCTGAACTGACGGGATGGATGTGTCTCTGGTGCCTCCTGCATTGAGTTTGGATGTTATTTGAGCCAGTGTAGCTGGTCTGCCGGTCAAGCGTAGCTGGTCACGGTCACTCAGCACTCGTGGTCGGCCAGTGCTCTGTTCACGGTGGGTGGTATTGCCATTCACGAAATATTGTCGGTACACACGTGGCACAGTTGATCCACGAATTTTGAATGTTCGCACAACTTCAGAAATTGGATGTCCCGTCCATGTAGCACCGTCTACCATGCCTCGTTCAAACTCCAATAATACACGTCGGCTTGCTCTAACCTTACTGGCGCTCGTTCAACCTGACTCACGAGATTACACTTGGTAACTGATAAAAATCATGGCTTTTATACGACAACAGCGCCTGTTAAATATATACGTAATGTTATTCCATGAATTTCGGCACTTCAATGTATTTGGCTTTCGACGTTTAACTATGCACAGGTTTGGAACATTTTTCCTTATGTCTGTCTGCTACATCACTTTTTTAAATAAACATGTCATCTAAATGAATGAAGTCCAGAATCCTGGCAACCTCTAGGGTTCAAACAATGTGATAGTTCAAACACTTCGTGAGCAGAATTATTCGATATCTTCTTCAAGGCAACAGTTATTTTTTGAGCTGTATTCCAAAATTATTCTCAAGTATAGACAGGACGATTAATATAATTGATTGCTCACATTTAATATTAGGCAGATGTTGTTGGTTCAGTTACCACTTAGGGGAAAATCAATTCGACACCTTATTTTTATGTTATCTAGCGATTAATCCAATAATCTTAACAACAAAGTATTAATTTCCTTGTGAAGTATTCTACCGTAAATAAACAACAACAGTATTTTGAAATCCATGCGAATCAGGCGTATCATGGAAAAGTAGCACAACCGTGTAAAAAGGAGTCAAATTTACTCAAACAAAATAACTTTCTCTAATTTCCTATCTTTTTCTGTGTCAATGATTTAGTTAGAAAAATACATAGAAAATAAGGATCTACACGCGTTGGATAGCCCGGACATCAATCTTACCGTTTCATATGTCTGGACATCAATCTTACCGTTTCATGTGTCCGGACATCAATCTCACCGTGTCCGGACATCAATCTTACCGTGTCAGGACATCAATCTTACCGTGTCAGGACATCAATATTACCGTGTCCGGAATCAATATTACCGTTTAATGTCTTTAAGCCAAAGGTTTTCTGAAGAGACAGAATACCATACATACAAGCTCGATAATTCCAGAATGACCTAACACTTTGGGCGATTTCCAGACAGGAGGTTTCTGGGGAATACCTGTTGATCTGAAATCCCAACACCGGACATAAGTAATGCTTTTGCCGGCGTATGAGTGTTATATTGCTCTCATCTTGATCCCTCTGCTTTCAATGTCTGCCCATTAAACGCAGTTTTGCCCAGAATCTAGTGCTTCTGATATATCCGATATAATGATTTTTTTCGAATGTAGATAGTCGTTTAAAAAAACCGAAACTTCAGACTCTTAATCCCAAAGCATGAAATACGAAACGTCAGTACTCCCCAAAAATTAAAATGTAGATAATAATAAAATATATTTATATTTTAAAAAGGAAACATTTTGCACATATGCATATAACTTTTGAATAAATATTGTTTAAAGCATTTCTTTCATTACACCCATTTTGAAAAGTATCCTGCTTTTAAGATATATCGCATAGTTGACCTGAAATAAAAAAAATCGATGTGCAGTTTCCTTTTGTTTTTCGAAAATGATCAAAGCACAGCTTTAATAGCGTTAGAAGTTTTAAGATTGACAGATGACGAAGCATGGTTTATTATTGTCAAATGAAATTTAATAAAAATTTAATACTTGAATGTATTCAAATCTTCCATAATTTTATGAGAAAAATATATTTTTAGTAAAATATAAAGTTCATTTTGTTGTCTGTTGTAGTATGAACTTTAAATCCATTCTGAAAGGAACGAAAGTTCCGCTTCAAGTACTTAATAAAAATTTGAAACAGAAGGCCCGCCCTCTGTCGAAATTATCCATGTATTTCAGTTGAAAGAATATAAATAAATCATCATCAACCATTATAAATGTACGGCCGAATGATCTCCCGAAATTTCTTCCATAACGGTTTGTCTTGACCCAGTCGCCTCTATGCTTTGGATGTACATTTGCAAACGAATGACTAACATTTCTTGTTAGTCCAAAAGCTCTTTATTGTTTTTTACGTTGTTTTGTATTTAGTGAAATATTTAGAAATATTTAGTGCACAGTACGGCAGTCTCAGCCGAACCTAATAGTGCGGTGATTGCAGTTGTAAAATGAATTCCCTTCGTTCAATATTTCGAACGAAACAACTTTTTAATCGGTTCGTAAGCTTAACATAGACACATAATTACAAAGAGTTATGTGATAAAGACATCAAAAAGTATAAAGAAAAGGGGAAAAAAATGAAACAAAGGAAAATAAAAACTAAGAGCTAAGAATTATTTTTTCTTTAAATATAATCAGTAACCGGTGCTCTGAAGGAGGCCCAGCATCTTCCTTGCAAACTATGTGGTTTTTCGCCTGAAAACTAAACACTTGTGAAGCCAATTTACGGAAGAAACAAAACAAAATTGATTGAAAAGATTGCATAGACCAGAGGGAATAAACGTTTTACTTTCGTGTTTTATCTAATTTCTTCCGTAAAACTCAATTACAAAGAAAATGAGTAATCATCTTCATAAGAAATTCCCAATACATTGCTATTTATGGTGATTTTCTATTTTCTTCTATATATTAATAGCTCTGTACAGCGCAAATACCTTTAGTATCATTCCGGCATGCTTTCGAATTCTATCAACGCATTTCCCATATAATCTTTGCCAATCCTTCCACGCTGGCAGACTCTGCGCTATAGTATAATAGTGGAAGATCGGCCAATAAAATGCGACACGACAACGCTTGCTATTTCGTGATGTCTCCGATATGTTTTGTACTGCGTGTGTTTTGCATTGGGGAACCAGTAAATTGCTTCGACACCTTCATTTTACTCAGCTTGCAGGTGTTATTTTTAATGTAATGCGTGGAATTGGAAGAAGTTTTTAGAGGAAATTGCTTGGGACGAGGGTATCTTTATTTCGTTTTGTGAACGGTGGGGATTGCTTCCGACGTTAAACCGATGTTCAGAAGATCACTCAATGACTCTCAGCTCAGTCTCATTGTTTTGAAAATTCAGGCCGCGGATAACCTAGTGGCCAGCGTTCGTGACTGGCTAGCAGAAGACTACGGGTTCGATCCCAGCAGGTACGAACGTTCAAGCCACTAAATATCCGCCGTGAGTCAGGTGGGCACGTTAAGCCGTAAGACCCCGGGTACTGGCCCACCGGTAGTAAATAAGGCCTCTTGCTCCCCCTTTCTACCTCGCTTCCGTGTGACTTTCCTAACGGGCACTCGAGCCCAAATATCCTAGCTTCCTATTTCTAAGGGTTGTTTAAGACCTGGGGTCAGACACTCCCTTCCTAAAATCCTCTACATATGATCTGATCTGATCTGATAGGCACGTTAAGCCGTCGGACCCCGGGTACTGGCCCCCGGTAGTAAATAAGGGCGTCTTCCACCTCGCTTTTGTGTGACTTTCCTATCGGGCACTCTAGCCCAAATCTCCTAGCTTCCTATTTCTCAGGGTTGTTTAAGACCTGGGGTCAGACACTCCCTTCCTAAAATCCTCTACATATGATCTGATCTGATCTGATGGGCACGTTAAGCCGTCGGACCCCGGGTACTGGCCCCCCGGTAGTAAATAAGGGCGTCTTCTACCTCGCTTCCGTGTGACTTTCCTATCGGGCACTCTAGCCCAAATCTCCTAGCTTCCTATTTCTAAGGGTTGTTTAAGACCTGGGGTCAGACACTCCCTTCCTAAAATCCTCTACATATGATCTGATCTGATCTGATGGGCACGTTAAGCCGTCGGACCCCGGGTACTGGCCCCGGTAGTAAATAAGGGCGTCTTCTACCTCGCTTCCGTGTGACTTTCCTATCGGGCACTCTAGCCCAAATCTCCTAGCTTCCTATTTCTAAGGGTTGTTTAAGACCTGGGGTCAGACACTCCCTTCCTAAAATCCTCTACATATGATCTGATCTGATCTGATAGACACGTTAAGCCGTCGGACCCCGGGTACTGGCCCCCGGTAGTAAATAAGGGCGTCTTCTACCTCGCTTCCGTGTGACTTTCCTATCGGGCACTCTAGCCCAAATCTCCTAGCTTCCTATTTCTAAGGGTTGTTTAAGACCTGGGGTCAGACACTCCCTTCCTAAAATCCTCTACATATGATCTGATCTGATCTGATAGGCACGTTAAGCCGTCGGACCCCGGGTACTGGCCCCCCGGTAGTAAATAAGGGCGTCTTCCACCTCGCTTTTGTGTGACTTTCCTATCGGGCACTCTAGCCCAAATCTCCTAGCTTCCTATTTCTAAGGGTTGTTTAAGACCTGGGGTCAGACACTCCCTTCCTAAAATCCTCTACATATGATCTGATCTGATCTGATGGGCACATTAAGCCGTCGGACCCCGGGTACTGGCCCCCGGTAGTAAATAAGGGCGTCTTCTACCTCGCTTCCGTGTGACTTTCCTATCGGGCACTCTAGCCCAAATCTCCTAGCTTCCTATTTCTAAGGGTTGTTTAAGACCTGGGGTCAGACACTCCCTTCCTAAAATCCTCTACATATGATCTGATCTGATCTGATGGGCACATTAAGCCGTCGGACCCCGGGTACTGGCCCCCGGTAGTAAATAAGGGCGTCTTCTACCTCGCTTCCGTGTGACTTTCCTATCGGGCACTCTAGCCCAAATCTCCTAGCTTCCTATTTCTAAGGGTTGTTTAAGACCTGGGGTCAGACACTCCCTTCCTAAAATCCTCTACATATGATCTGATCTGATCTGATGGGCACGTTAAGCCGTCGGACCCCGGGTACTGGCCCCCGGTAGTAAATAAGGGCGTCTTCTACCTCGCTTCCGTGTGACTTTCCTATCGGGCACTCTAGCCCAAATCTCCTAGCTTCCTATTTCTAAGGGTTGTTTAAGACCTGGGGTCAGACACTCCCTTCCTAAAATCCTCTACATATGATCTGATCTGATCTGATAGACACGTTAAGCCGTCGGACCCCGGGTACTGGCCCCCGGTAGTAAATAAGGGCGTCTTCTACCTCGCTTCCGTGTGACTTTCCTATCGGGCACTCTAGCCCAAATCTCCTAGCTTCCTATTTCTAAGGGTTGTTTAAGACCTGGGGTCAGACACTCCCTTCCTAAAATCCTCTACATATGATCTGATCTGATCTGATGGGCACATTAAGCCGTCGGACCCCGGGTACTGGCCCCCGGTAGTAAATAAGGGCGTCTTCTACCTCGCTTCCGTGTGACTTTCCTATCGGGCACTCTAGCCCAAATCTCCTAGCTTCCTATTTCTAAGGGTTGTTTAAGACCTGGGGTCAGACACTCCCTTCCTAAAATCCTCTACATATGATCTGATCTGATCTGATGGGCACGTTAAGCCGTCGGACCCCGGGTACTGGCCCCCGGTAGTAAATAAGGGCGTCTTCTACCTCGCTTCCGTGTGACTTTCCTATCGGGCACTCTAGCCCAAATCTCCTAGCTTCCTATTTCTAAGGGTTGTTTAAGACCTGGGGTCAGACACTCCCTTCCTAAAATCCTCTACATATGATCTGATCTGATCTGATAGACACGTTAAGCCGTCGGACCCCGGGTACTGGCCCCCGGTAGTAAATAAGGGCGTCTTCTACCTCGCTTCCGTCTGACTTTCCTATCGGGCACTCTAGCCCAAATCTCCTAGCTTCCTATTTCTAAGGGTTGTTTAAGACCTGGGGTCAGACACTCCCTTCCTAAAATCCTCTACATATGATCTGATCTGATCTGATAGGCACGTTAAGCCGTCGGACCCCGGGTACTGGCCCGCCGGTAGTAAATAAGGGCGTCTTCCACCTCGCTTTTGTGTGACTTTCCTATCGGGCACTCTAGCCCAAATATCCTAGCTTCCTATTTCTAAGGGTTGTTTAAGACCTGGGGTCAGACACTCCCTTCCTAAAATCCTCTACATATGATCTGATCTGATCTGATGGGCACATTAAGCCGTCGGACCCCGGGTACTGGCCCCCCGGTAGTAAATAAGGGCGTCTTCTACCTCGCTTCCGTGTGACTTTCCTATCGGGCACTCTAGCCCAAATCTCCTAGCTTCCTATTTCTCAGGGTTGTTTAAGACCTGGGGTCAGACACTCCCTTCCTAAAATCCTCTACATATGATCTGATCTGATATGATGGGCACGTTAAGCCGTCGGACCCCGGGTACTAGCCCCCGGTAGTAAATAAGGGCGTCTTCTACCTCGCTTCCGTGTGACTTTCCTATCGGGCACTCTAGCCCAAATCTCCTAGCTTCCTATTTCTAAGGGTTGTTTAAGACCTGGGGTCAGACACTCCCTTCCTAAAATCCTCTACATATGATCTGATCTGATCTGATGGGCACATTAAGCCGTCGGACCCCGGGTACTGGCCCGCCGGTAGTAAATAAGGGCGTCTTCCACTTCGCTTCCGTGTCACTTTCCTATCGGGCACTCTAGCCCAAATCTCCTAGCTTCCTATTTCTAAGGGTTGTTTAAGACCTGGGGTCAGACACTCCCTTCCTAAAATCCTCTACATATGATCTGATCTGATCTGATGGGCACATTAAGCCGTCGGACCCCGGGTACTGGCCCCCGGTAGTAAATAAGGGCGTCTTCTACCTCGCTTCCGTGTGACTTTCCTATCGGGCACTCTAGCCCAAATCTCCTAGCTTCCTATTTCTAAGGGTTGTTTAAGACCTGGGGTCAGACACTCGCTTCCTAAAATCCTCTACATATGATCTGATCTGATCTGATGGGCACGTTAAGCCGTCGGACCCCGGGTACTGGCCCACCGGTAGTAAATAAGGGCGTCTTCCACTTCGCTTCCGTGTCACTTTCCTATCGGGCACTCTAGCCCAAATCTCCTAGCTTCCTATTTCTAAGGGTTGTTTAAGACCTGGGGTCAGACACTCCCTTCCTAAAATCCTCTACATATGATCTGATCTGATCTGATGGGCACATTAAGCCGTCGGACCCCGGGTACTGGCCCACCGGTAGTAAATAAGGGCGTCTTCCACTTCGCTTCCGTGTCACTTTCCTATCGGGCACTCTAGCCCAAATCTCCTAGCTTCCTATTTCTAAGGGTTGTTTAAGACCTGGGGTCAGACACTCCCTTCCTAAAATCCTCTACATATGATCTGATCTGATCTGATGGGCACGTTAAGCCGTCGGACCCCGGGTACTGGCCCACCGGTAGTAAATAAGGGCGTCTTCCACTTCGCTTCCGTGTCACTTTCCTATCGGGCACTCTAGCCCAAATCTCCTAGCTTCCTATTTCTAAGGGTTGTTTAAGACCTGGGGTCAGACACTCCCTTCCTAAAATCCTCTACATATGATCTGATCTGATCTGATGGGCACATTAAGCCGTCGGACCCCGGGTACTGGCCCACCGGTAGTAAATAAGGGCGTCTTCCACTTCGCTTCCGTGTCACTTTCCTATCGGGCACTCTAGCCCAAATCTCCTAGCTTCCTATTTCTAAGGGTTGTTTAAGACCTGGGGTCAGACACTCCCTTCCTAAAATCCTCTACATATGATCTGATCTGATCTGATGGGCACGTTAAGCCGTCGGACCCCGGGTACTGGGCCCCGGTAGTAAATAAAGGCGTCTTCTAGCTCGCTTCCGTGTTACTTTCCTATCGGGCACTCTAGCCCAAATCTCCTAGCTTCCTATTTCTAAGGGTTGTTTAAGACCTGGGGTCAGACACTCCCTTCCTAAAATCCTCTACATATGATCTGATCTGATCTGATGGGCACATTAAGCCGTCGGACCCCGGGTACTGGCCCGCCGGTAGTAAATAAGGGCGTCTTCCACTTCGCTTCCGTGTCACTTTCCTATCGGGCACTCTAGCCCAAATCTCCTAGCTTCCTATTTCTAAGGGTTGTTTAAGACCTGGGGTCAGACACTCCCTTCCTAAAATCCTCTACATATGATCTGATCTGATCTGATGGGCACATTAAGCCGTCGGACCCCGGGTACTGGCCCCCCGGTAGTAAATAAGGGCGTCTTCTACCTCGCTTCCGTGTGACTTTCCTATCGGGCACTCTAGCCCAAATCTCCTAGCTTCCTATTTCTAAGGGTTGTTTAAGACCTGGGGTCAGACACTCGCTTCCTAAAATCCTCTACATATGATCTGATCTGATCTGATGGGCACGTTAAGCCGTCGGACCCCGGGTACTGGCCCACCGGTAGTAAATAAGGGCGTCTTCCACTTCGCTTCCGTGTCACTTTCCTATCGGGCACTCTAGCCCAAATCTCCTAGCTTCCTATTTCTAAGGGTTGTTTAAGACCTGGGGTCAGACACTCCCTTCCTAAAATCCTCTACATATGATCTGATCTGATCTGATGGGCACATTAAGCCGTCGGACCCCGGGTACTGGCCCACCGGTAGTAAATAAGGGCGTCTTCCACTTCGCTTCCGTGTCACTTTCCTATCGGGCACTCTAGCCCAAATCTCCTAGCTTCCTATTTCTAAGGGTTGTTTAAGACCTGGGGTCAGACACTCCCTTCCTAAAATCCTCTACATATGATCTGATCTGATCTGATGGGCACATTAAGCCGTCGGACCCCGGGTACTGGCCCACCGGTAGTAAATAAGGGCGTCTTCCACTTCGCTTCCGTGTCACTTTCCTATCGGGCACTCTAGCAGAAATCTCCTAGCTTCCTATTTCTAAGGGTTGTTTAAGACCTGGGGTCAGACACTCCCTTCCTAAAATCCTCTACATATGATCTGATCTGATCTGATGGGCACATTAAGCCGTCGGACCCCGGGTACTGGCCCCCGGTAGTAAATAAGGGCGTCTTCTACCTCGCTTCCGTGTGACTCTCCTATCGGGCACTCTAGCCCAAATCTCCTAGCTTCCTATTTCTAAGGGTTGTTTAAGACCTGGGGTCAGACACTCCCTTCCTAAAATCCTCTACATATGATCTGATCTGATCTGATGGGCACGTTAAGCCGTCGGACCCCGGGTACTGGCCCCCGGTAGTAAATAAGGGCGTCTTCTACCTCGCTTCCGTGTGACTTTCCTATCGGGCACTCTAGCCCAAATCTCCTAGCTTCCTATTTCTAAGGGTTGTTTAAGACCTGGGGTCAGACACTCCCTTCCTAAAATCCTCTACATATGATCTGATCTGATCTGATAGACACGTTAAGCCGTCGGACCCCGGGTACTGGCCCCCGGTAGTAAATAAGGGCGTCTTCTACCTCGCTTCCGTCTGACTTTCCTATCGGGCACTCTAGCCCAAATCTCCTAGCTTCCTATTTCTAAGGGTTGTTTAAGACCTGGGGTCAGACACTCCCTTCCTAAAATCCTCTACATATGATCTGATCTGATCTGATAGGCACGTTAAGCCGTCGGACCCCGGGTACTGGCCCGCCGGTAGTAAATAAGGGCGTCTTCCACCTCGCTTTTGTGTGACTTTCCTATCGGGCACTCTAGCCCAAATATCCTAGCTTCCTATTTCTAAGGGTTGTTTAAGACCTGGGGTCAGACACTCCCTTCCTAAAATCCTCTACATATGATCTGATCTGATCTGATGG
Organism: Macrothele yani; assembly: GCA_039090855.1. Classification (NCBI taxonomy): domain Eukaryota; kingdom Metazoa; phylum Arthropoda; class Arachnida; order Araneae; family Macrothelidae; genus Macrothele; species Macrothele yani. Next base: position 122,668,687 of record CM077015.1, on the reverse strand, counting down.
GCACATTAAGCCGTCGGACCCCGGGTACTGGCCCCCCGGTAGTAAATAAGGGCGTCTTCTACCTCGCTTCCGTGTGACTTTCCTATCGGGCACTCTAGCCCAAATCTCCTAGCTTCCTATTTCTCAGGGTTGTTTAAGACCTGGGGTCAGACACTCCCTTCCTAAAATCCTCTACATATGATCTGATCTGATATGATGGGCACGTTAAGCCGTCGGACCCCGGGTACTAGCCCCCCGGTAGTAAATAAGGGCGTCTTCTACCTCGCTTCCGTGTGACTTTCCTATCGGGCACTCTAGCCCAAATCTCCTAGCTTCCTATTTCTAAGGGTTGTTTAAGACCTGGGGTCAGACACTCCCTTCCTAAAATCCTCTACATATGATCTGATCTGATCTGATGGGCACATTAAGCCGTCGGACCCCGGGTACTGGCCCGCCGGTAGTAAATAAGGGCGTCTTCCACTTCGCTTCCGTGTCACTTTCCTATCGGGCACTCTAGCCCAAATCTCCTAGCTTCCTATTTCTAAGGGTTGTTTAAGACCTGGGGTCAGACACTCCCTTCCTAAAATCCTCTACATATGATCTGATCTGATCTGATGGGCACATTAAGCCGTCGGACCCCGGGTACTGGCCCCCGGTAGTAAATAAGGGCGTCTTCTACCTCGCTTCCGTGTGACTTTCCTATCGGGCACTCTAGCCCAAATCTCCTAGCTTCCTATTTCTAAGGGTTGTTTAAGACCTGGGGTCAGACACTCGCTTCCTAAAATCCTCTACATATGATCTGATCTGATCTGATGGGCACGTTAAGCCGTCGGACCCCGGGTACTGGCCCACCGGTAGTAAATAAGGGCGTCTTCCACTTCGCTTCCGTGTCACTTTCCTATCGGGCACTCTAGCCCAAATCTCCTAGCTTCCTATTTCTAAGGGTTGTTTAAGACCTGGGGTCAGACACTCCCTTCCTAAAATCCTCTACATATGATCTGATCTGATCTGATGGGCACATTAAGCCGTCGGACCCCGGGTACTGGCCCACCGGTAGTAAATAAGGGCGTCTTCCACTTCGCTTCTGTGTCACTTTCCTATCGGGCACTCTAGCCCAAATCTCCTAGCTTCCTATTTCTAAGGGTTGTTTAAGACCTGGGGTCAGACACTCCCTTCCTAAAATCCTCTACATATGATCTGATCTGATCTGATGGGCACGTTAAGCCGTCGGACCCCGGGTACTGGCCCACCGGTAGTAAATAAGGGCGTCTTCCACTTCGCTTCCGTGTCACTTTCCTATCGGGCACTCTAGCCCAAATCTCCTAGCTTCCTATTTCTAAGGGTTGTTTAAGACCTGGGGTCAGACACTCCCTTCCTAAAATCCTCTACATATGATCTGATCTGATCTGATGGGCACATTAAGCCGTCGGACCCCGGGTACTGGCCCACCGGTAGTAAATAAGGGCGTCTTCCACTTCGCTTCCGTGTCACTTTCCTATCGGGCACTCTAGCCCAAATCTCCTAGCTTCCTATTTCTAAGGGTTGTTTAAGACCTGGGGTCAGACACTCCCTTCCTAAAATCCTCTACATATGATCTGATCTGATCTGATGGGCACGTTAAGCCGTCGGACCCCGGGTACTGGGCCCCGGTAGTAAATAAAGGCGTCTTCTAGCTCGCTTCCGTGTTACTTTCCTATCGGGCACTCTAGCCCAAATCTCCTAGCTTCCTATTTCTAAGGGTTGTTTAAGACCTGGGGTCAGACACTCCCTTCCTAAAATCCTCTACATATGATCTGATCTGATCTGATGGGCACATTAAGCCGTCGGACCCCGGGTACTGGCCCACCGGTAGTAAATAAGGGCGTCTTCCACTTCGCTTCCGTGTCACTTTCCTATCGGGCACTCTAGCCCAAATCTCCTAGCTTCCTATTTCTAAGGGTTGTTTAAGACCTGGGGTCAGACACTCCTTCCTAAAATCCTCTACATATGATCTGATGGGCACATTAAGCCGTCGGACCCCGGGTACTGGCCCCCGGTAGTAAATAAGGGCGTCTTCTACCTCGCTTCCGTGTGACTTTCCTATCGGGCACTCTAGCCCAAATCTCCTAGCTTCCTATTTCTAAGGGTTGTTTAAGACCTGGCGTCAGACACTCCCTTCCTAATATCCTCTACATATTATCTATGATCTAATATGTTATCTGTTTTGACAATTCATGTGTCCGAAGAATTGCGTGTCACAGATAGATCAACTGCTTTCCGCTACACTTGTTATGTGGTTCCATAATCCACATATTCCTTTTGATGTTGTAGTGATTTGGACAACACTCAAAGGTAAGCATACACAGGGGAAACAAGAAATTTATTTGAGAGACTAAATCCTGAAATAGTCCGACGGAAATAAAGAAATTTATTTGGCAGACCACAAACCACATGTGGAATAATTAGCCCGACGAAACTGTTTTCTTTCCTCAGAACACAGCTTTGAAGTATTGATTCGCACGGCCAGACAGTGTTTCGCTATTACGTTATCAATATTCTTAAATTATTGCCATTTATCAAAAGGTTCCGCTTCATGAGCAAATTAAACGTTTCGTTCAGAAAAAATATTTTTGATTTGTGACGCCATTTACGTTCCTGAAATTTCTTTTAGGCGACAGCCAAAATAGTTATGAAAGGCAACATATACAACACTGACATTCTGCTATCTATCGGCTGATCCGTAATCACTATATCAAGAAGAGCGGGATAGGATGAGAAGAATAACGAAATGACTAAATGACAATACATTTTCGTTTTCTTGTTCTTTTAGAGTTTTGTCCACTTTTTTTAAACAAATACGGCATGCATTCCATACTGATGGATTATGTAACATATAATTTATAATACACTTCCAAAATTTTATGTCTTAATATTAAATCCCATGAGATATCTATGAAGCTGAAACTTCCCTTCATACTGTTATATATGGAACAGATCACAAGAAAGTACAATGTAAGCCACAGCAAAGACAACTGCATTGTCGTGTTCCTATTTTTAAATACGGGGACAGATCACAACAACCTAGCAGCCAGCTAAAGTAGGCGAGCTGCAAAGGGACGACCTGTTTCCCTCCAAAAATTAATAACAATGAGTCTTGGTAGAGCCCAACATTGCCCAAGCTCGTTATTTTTTTTTTTTTTGCTCATTAGTTTAAGGCACAATGCAACCGCTCTGCATTTCCTAATTATAATAAGATATTCCAAAACATTTACAGTGATTATATCCGTTTGAGCAAATGATGTTATTTTCGGTTTCCTCTCATACGAAATTTGAAGAAAATTCCAGATTTGATTGAAAAATTTTATGAACAATTGTTACGAAAACAATCTTGGCATTTTCCTATTCTCTGCATTTTGCAACGCAGAATCATTTTGGGTTTCCCACCAAGTAAGCACCATGTGTTATGAAACAAATAAAATTAGCGACCGACATCCAAAATAGTTTAAATTTGAATGTGAATGATCGATAGAGACCTTCCATTTAGGAATATACCTCATGACTGTACAGCATGCGAAGAGACGGCGAGCGATGTGTGATATTACAGAACTTTTGGTTTTAAGAATTAATATATATAACTGACGCTCAAGCACAATATTTCGATAATCTTCACATTTCTTATAAATAAATTACTACGTCAGAACAGAGTGAAAGATAAGGAACTCATTCGTTCCTCTGTCGTAACTGACGAACTTGGGTGAATATGATGATCTGAGCGACTTTGATCTTGGACGCATTGTCGAGGAAAGAGAGGTGGGACACTCGTTTGCCCCATCAGTAAGAATCTTAATGTTTCTGGGGGCAACCGGATCAAGAGTTCACCGCGATGATACCAACGGAAGTACCACCGCCCAGACAGGAAACGTTGGGTGGCCACACCCCGTGGAAGACCGATGTCGACTTTGACTATCTAGACATAAATCCTATCCAGGGTAAATATCGGAAGCCCAAGCAGCGTCAGGGAGAGAATGGTACGGAGCAGGCTGCTTAACATGGGGTACAGAAATCGTCACCTTACTCGTGTGCTACTGTTTACTGCTCGTGATCGGAAATTACGCCTCGTCTGGTACAGTGAACATCAAAACCCTAACTCTTGAGATTGTCATGAATCCTTGTGGTCAGATTAATTCTGTTTTCAGCTGTATAGAACTGACAGTATGTTGCGGGTGTGATGTCGATAGAATAAGGCTCTGGCCGTGTCGTGCCAGATCAGCTATGCGGTGATTTGAACTTTCTCGTGGGAACATTCAGTGTTTAGTGTGTCCGGAAGGAGTTTTCGCCGCTGTACGCTACCTCTATTTTCTGGCTGATGACCTGCAAGCTTTCATGGTTACAACGCATCCGGCGGACGATGGTGGGTTTCAGGATGACAATGCGCCCTTTCACACACACAAAGCCGCAGTAACCCAGGAAAAGCGGGAGGAACACTCCTCACAGCTTTAAAACATCTGTATCCAGCAAGGAGCAGTTGTGGACAATGCTGCAATAGCTATGGATGGCATTACCTCCGAAAAACAATGGCATCTAGCGGAACCTTTACTTCGGCGTGCACAATCTCTCTTTCGTGCTAGAGGAGAACCAACACGCTATTAAATATATATCCAATGTTTTGTGCATTGAGTGTACGTGGCACCGGAAACAAAGCAGGAAGCAATAATTTACAACACGAGCGTGCAGATTTACGTTTAATTAGCGTAAACGTACAAACTAACAAACTAGAATGCTAATAGGATTCTATAATCAACATTGTAAGCATTAGTCTGATGAAGCCGACCGTCTTCCGCTGAAAACTTGCAATCTAGTTTTTTTTACTTTATATTCTTAATTTTAAATAACACGCAGGCTGAGGTTGTACAAAGTCTTAAATATTTAGGTGTTTTTATTCAGACGGATCTTAAATCCCACTCTCACATTGATTATCTTATTTCCCTAATTTATCGAAACATTGAAATCATTGAGAGAGTCACGGCTCATTTGTATCCAAAAATTATGTTTTTATTTTTATTACTCTTTAATTTATCCCTGCTTCTCATATTGAATTTTCAGTCTGAGGCTCGACTACCAATTATACACTGCCGGACAATTGCTAAGGACGGATGACAATAGCAACGATAGCAACCATAAAATGGAAGGCAGGAAAATGTGGAAATTAACATAAGTGCGGGATACAGTAAGACGTGTTGTGCGTATGCAAATTTTGGATTGCCGAACTTGTTCGTGACGTCATAGCGCTGATAAAAGATATAAAGGATTTGACGCGTATTGACCGTTGTTGTTCAAACGCAAAGTTGAAAGGGAAAGAATCAATTGACGAACTTGCAATTTTTAGTATCTCTTCCCGACATCCCCTAGATGATTTTTCGCGTGGCCGTATTATTGGCAAGATTGAAGAAGGGTGAAAAATAACAGATGTTGCCAGGGAGTTCGACGTCAGCCACAGTGTTGTTTCAAGGTTTTGGAAATCATTTCAAACAAATGGAGAGTGTAGCAAACGTCCCGGGGGAGGTCGTGTTTGCAGTACGACACCTGCAGAAGATCGGTACATAGTGCTATCAACAAAAAGACACCGGCGCAGCACAGCTAGTGAGGTAGCAAATCAGTTTATGGCTGCTACTGGCAAGCGGATCTCCCGAAAAACTGTCGCCAGACGTTTGCATGAAGGAGGACTATACGCCCGCTGTCCTGTTGTGCGCATCCAATTGTCCAGACGTCACTGTACCGCCTGTTTGCAATGGTGCCATCAACATCGCAATTGGACTGATAAAAACTGGTCTGCTGTCCTCTTCTCAGATGAGAGTAGATACAGTCTATCGTCTGATTGTCGACGACAACTGACGATAGACTGATCCAACTGGTACTATGACTGGCCAACGATACATTAATGATGTTCTGCTACCTCATGTCCGCATGTTCCGTGGTGCTGTCGGTGATAGATTCATTTTCATGGACGACAACGCAACATGTCATCGAACAGTCGCTGTCCAGGAGTGTCTTGAGAGCGAGGATATTCAACGCCTCGTATGGCCAGCACGTTCTCGAGATCTGAATCCCATTGAAAATGTGTGGGATGCTTTGGGGAGGAGTCTTGCTGGTCGCTAATGCCCTCCAATAAACAAGGACACCCTCATCCGTGCACTGACAGAGGAATGGGATAAATTACCCCAACAGCTGCTTGGTAATGTTGTGCAAAGCATGACACAACGTGTGGAATCTTGCATCGCCCTCCATGGTGGCCATATCCCGTATTTACATCTTACGCCGGAACGCCTGCGGACGGTAATTGCATTTTTTTTCACGTTTACGTATTCTGCACAAAATGACTTGTTTGTCCCTTGAACACGTTCCAAAGCCTTCTGGATTTCAGAGCACAATAAATTGTCTTTCTTGTAATGTCCTGGCATTCTGACATTATTTTATTTCACTTGGCATCCAACCACACTTACGTTTTTATGCGCTATAATGCCGTTTATGATCCGTCCTTAGCAATTGTCCAGCAGTGTAACTTAACTAAAACTTCAGCGATTACAAAATACATTTTTGAGACCGGTGCAATTCATACTTTCAGGTTCCTGCGTTTCAAATTATAATTTTCTCCACAGATTGCCGCATAATGATCTTCAGTTATTCTATAATGATCAGTTATACCGTTTTAACTTGGCAAAACTCATGTTTAAAATGGTAAAGAATGAATTATTCTATTCTTTAATTTCCTTAACTGTCCCTAACCATTCTTACTCAACTAGACATACAACCTCACTGATCTGTTGCTTCCCTTCACATGAAAGTTCTAGAGCTTTAATTAATTATGCTGGCCCGCATATTTAGATTTGCTCCCAACACAGGTGTTAGCTATTAATGATTAGAATTTGTTTAAAATCATTAATCGTCAGGATGAGGTGTCTCGTCAAGCCTCGTGGACGCTTTCTCCCTCTTATTTCTTGGTTGTTGCTGTATTAATTTGCTTCACATTAGAATGTCAACTGTATATTGTAACAACCGAAATACGAAATAAATAAATAAATAAATAAATATGCACGCTTGTGTTTTAAATATTCTTGGTGTGTTTGTTCACAGCCTATTTTTTTCAAAACCTTGATAGGAAACAATACGTTTACTCCGTGCTAGACATTCACACGGTACTGCAGACATTTGAAATCCGAATCATGTATGATTATATCTTAGGCGTTTGGTAAACTACTCAGAGCAATAAAAAAAATATTTTCACAGTATTTGGTAAAGAGAGTGCAAATTTTAATTCAGTTTATTTCTATTAATACCTCTATTGGATAGGACTTTGTGTCTCATAAGCAATGGTGAAGTTCTCTGAAAGAAATGAAAAGTGGGAAACTTGTTATAGAAGCAGCTAAAGGAAGACAAGAAAACCACATCTGAATGTAGATTCACTCATATTTTAACATTTTGACTCACAGAGTTTCAAATACATGCTTCATACAAATTTTGAAGATGACAATCCGATTTTTGGCGTAAATGTGACAAGGATGGTAAGTCAGATAATTTTTGAAAACTTGAAAATTTTCATCGTCCTGGAGCGGGACTCGAACCCGCGTCTCCCAGAAAACGCCTAGGTATGCTAACCACTACACCACCCAGAACGACCAAGTTTCAAGTTTCCGATCAATTTGAATTTAACCATCACAGGATTCGCTAGTCGAAGCAACCGGCATTCATGTTTAGCGAATCTGGAGGTTAATAATCCTATCCCGTGATTGCCCGGAGAAGCAGATAAATCATGAAAGAAATACGGGATTACGCCATATAATACAAATTTTGAAGATGACAATCCGATTTTTGGCGTAAATGTGACAAGGATGGTAAGTCAGATAATATCCGAAAACTTGAAAATTTTCATCGTCCTGGAGCGGGACTCGAACCCGCGTCTCCCAGAAAACGCCTAGGTATGCTAACCACTACACCACCCAGAACGACCAAGTTTCAAGTTTCCGATCAATTTGAATTTAACCATCACAGGATTCGCTAGTCGAAGCAACCGGCATTCATGTTTAGCGAATCTGGAGGTTAATAATCCTATCCCGTGATTGCCCGGAGAAGCAGATAAATCATGAAAGAAATACGGGATTACGCCATATAATACAAATTTTGAAGATGACAATCCGATTTTTGGCGTAAATGTGACAAGGATGGTAAGTCAGATAATTTTTGAAAACTTGAAAGGACGATGAAAAATTTTCAAGTTTTCAAAAATTATCTGACTTACCATCCTTGTCACATTTACGCCAAAAATCGGATTGTCATCTTCAAAATTTGTATTATATGGCGTAATCCCGTATTTCTTTCATGATTACATGCTTCATTTTTGACCGTGGTTTGTATAAGAAAATATCACGGCACGGGCTTTTAATACACTACGTTTTGTGCATATTTTCATTAGCTGACTACTATGACTCATTGTACAATATCGTGCCATCCAAACGTTACTTCATTGGAGGAAGTATATATATCCCAAACCCTCCAATTGGCTTTGTCCTCTGGAATATGATAAGAACAGATAATGTTCTCGATCGAATCCAGAATCGGTAATGTAATGTTATCGATGAAATTCGCCTTATTAACCTGTCGGTAGCAATGTTAAGGCATCTACGTGCCTAGATCTTTAGTCAGTCGGACAGAAATAAAAATTAAACGGTTTGTGTTGACTTTTCACTAGCTATATGTTCATTCGTAGATCTTCAGCAAGCAGGAAAAAAAAGCGGCACCTATTGACCTTTCGCTACCTCTGTGTTAACACGTATTCGTTATTAGAGATTCAATTACCAGAAATATGGGTAGAAATTATGCTTGTGATTTAAGCAATTTCCCTGTAATCACAATTTCCAGAGTGCCTTAAGAAGCAGAATTAAAGTGGTGTGTTTGCTCGGGACAGGAGCAGTTTCTTCGATTCAGAGCGCTGCTTGAACAATATTCTCTTAAACACCTTTATTTCTGGATATCCATAAACAATTTTAAAAAGCGTTCATGAGACGATTGAGACAAACGTGAACTTCCTATTGCGCTTAAAATGATCTTTAGAAAAACCTCATGTCAATAATATTTGAACAAATTCTCTCTAATTTCATCCAATACAAATTTACATGGCCAACATTTGATGCATGCAATAAGACGGCCGACTGCTTATAGCCTATGAAGTTGCTCATAATCGTCCTTAAGACATTCAACAAAAACAACAAAAAAAAGGCAGAAACAGCTCACCACATGTACCAACCACAAGATTTTGGGAAACTGTTTGAAAGCAAATATTTCTACCAAATCTGGTAAACTGAGCATTTCTTAGGGTATTATACCCTAGCTAACATGACAAAGTGAAATTAAATGTGTACAATGTACACAATTCTGTGCATGAAATTGAGCAAACTGAACGATTTTCCAGAAACAGACGTTTTGCTATCGGTTCGGGATACAAGTGCGATTTGCAAACGATAAATTAACATCAGCGGTTCTCGTATTCTAAGGGACAACGCCAATTGAGGGACTTGGGTTTTACTTCCTCCAACAAGGTAACGTTTCCATAGTACGCTATCGTACAATGAGATTCTAGTGTGGACCCATAATTAAATTCATCACAATAGGTTTACGTAAAGATTACCCTCAAATTTGGAAGATTTGTTTTGTTAATGTATTACAGGAAGAGCAATTGAAGAATCGCGAAGCAAAATGCTATGAATATTGGTTGACCTTCAAAATGTATATTGTTTAATATTTAAAATATTTTTATAATATATTACATAAAGCTCTGAATTGATAGGAAGTACGTGTTGTACCCTATTTTTATTATGTTGTACCCCGTGATCATTTTCGGAAATACTGGATTTCCCGTAATGATCACGCTTTCGTAGTTCCTGTCTTTGCGGATACTACTGTGCTATGTTTACTACAGCCCATTTATGTCCATTTTAAACAGACAAAGAGATTGGCTCCGGAATATGTTCAATTAAAAATACTTTTAATTAACACCTTAATATCACGGGTTTGTACGCAAACATTCGAATCCTTTATGCCGAGGAAACGCAGAACAATAACTCAATAATAACCTAAATCTGACTCTCTATTTCGGACTTCTCAACCTTTTTAAGGATTATACATACGTAAAAATCGGTCAACCTTACAAACATACAATACATTAGTGGTTTAAAAACATTTTGCTGTTAATGGGAGTTTTTTAATTGAAATATAACGCTCTTAATGAAATGAACTGCAATGCTCCTACTAATAAATTACGCTTCTGCTCTGTACGCAATATCTTTTATTTTGTGTCGGGTTACGGCAGAGCAACAGATAATAAATTTATCTTTAAATAATCAATCACTTATACGTATTCCTTTGTTTTCAAAAGTACAGCGCACGTACTTACTTGTTGTTGCAAGATGACAAGGTGGCGCAGTTGTCATAACGCTGGTTTCTCATCATTTGTCGCAAATGAATTTGGGTTCGAATCCCAGTGAAGCATGGATATTGTGTTCTTCTCACGGCACTGACCCCATCCATAATATGGAATAATTGGCCCTAAATTAGAAACGTCTGTATACCTATAGCCTGTCGTGTTGTTCACGGTGGTTGTTTAATATCCAAACAAAAACAAAAAAATAATGTTGTTGAAAACTATAGAGGGTTACAAGGAAATTCTGTGATCAGGCCAATATCTAAGGAACTATGGCAGTTAGCGATTTACTTCTGGTGCAGTTGTATAGGAAACCCACTATGGCTCATACAATAACACCACGAAGGATCACCTCGGATCCTTTTTTGGAGGGGTTGAGCGGGCTAATGTGCCCCTATTTGCAGATAGAGCTAAAAATCAATTACAAACTTGTTCAACGAGGTAAAAATAGTACATAAATGTTTTTGTCCCATAACAAAAGATGGAACGGTACTCTCCAAATGCACACAAAGCGGGAAGTTACCTGAGTCGCTGTGTCAGAAGCATATTTGCATGGATTTCAAATGTGTTTTCTGCTTCTTTGTCAGAATACAAAAATAATATGCCTGGTCGGTATGCCAACACTTCGTGAACCAGTAACGGGAAGTCGAAAGCTTTGCCACGTATGCAAGTCAATTAGATTTGCATACAGTTTTCCTATTGGATGAGTGTTTCGCCACTTTATGCTGTTTCGCCACTTTATGCTATTTCGCCTTGTCTCAGTGTATTTTTTACTGTGTTGGACATCAAATTATGATATTGAATATGTCAAGTGACTGCGTTTTATTTCAGAACAAGAACTGTTGATGCGGTTTGTAGGAAAAATTTGCTTTTGGTTGGTTGGTTGGTTGGTTGGTTGGTTAGTTGATTTTAGTGGCGCAAGGGCCAGGTTTGGCCAAAGAGCGCAAGACAAAGAACTATCAGCTACAGATTTTTAAAAGCGTGGAAAATGATTAAGAGCAGACAGGCTTGGTAAAAGTTGGAAAAGAGGATGATGAAAGCTGTGCAGACAAGTTAGTTAATTAGGTTTATATAAAATTTATTAATGTACTATTATAATTATTATCATTTTTTTAACACAACTACACAAAGGATGAGTCACCATGAGGCGGACGAACCGTCACTCTCCTCCCCTCCACGCTCCTCTGCAATGCTGGCCGAGGGCGGGGACGAACTGTCACTCTCCTCCCCCCCATGTTCCTCTATAATGTTGGTTGAGGGTGGGGACCTCGCTGAGTCCGAGACAGTTGCAATGTTGGTCAGGCGGACCGCGACAGTTGGATGGACACTGCACACCTTTGCGGATTGAGGGCCGGGTCTTCCGCACGTGCAGGCTTTCTGCTGGGAACTGGAAGAGTCGGTCGTCTTCAAAAGAGAAGGCGCAGACTCAGCTATTCGAAACATCTGGAGCTCGGGGAAATCCACCTGTGTCGCTTGTTCAGCTGTAGATCGCTTGGCAAGGGCGGCGAGAGCTACAGGGCGCGGAACAAAGGGCTGCACGGGTTGTGGCAGAGACTGAACTACTGCGGCAAAAGTACGCTGTCGGTTGGTGGGTATACCCAACTTGGCCTTGGCAGCAGGGTACGAGAGGCCTTCCAGGGTCTTGAGGCGCTGGATCGCCATCTCGTCCTTCCATTTCATACAGTTGCGGGAGTAAGCTGCATGGGCCTCACCACAGTTAACACAGCAGGCCGCAGAAGTGCAACCTTCCCCGTCATGTTCACTGGAGCCACAATTTGCGCAACGAGCGGCACTCTTACAGAAACGTTGTGAATGCCCGTACCTCTGACACCTGAAACAGCGCAGAGGACTGGGAATGTACGGGCGAACTCCACAGACCAAGTAGCCAGCCTTGATTTCGGTCGGAACTTTCGGGGAGTTAAAAGTCAAGATTACATTTTTAGACTTAATCAAAGAGCCATCACGCCGGAACATCATACGACGTGCAGCAAGAACACCCTGATCTGCAAGTTCAGTCACCAATTCGTCCTCACTGGATGGCAAGAGACCAAACTCCGAAATAACACCCCGAGAGGTGTTAAGAAACGGTTGAGATGCCACTTTGACAGGAATGCCTTGAAGACTAGTGAGGTGCATAAGAGTGTTACTCTGAGAAACACTGCAAGTTTGGACAAGCAGGTCCCCAGAGCGAAGCTTCCTCACAGACTTCAAGGGGCCAACCGCAGCGTCCAAAGCTTTAGAAATGAAAAAGGGAGATCTGGTGGACAGTCTCTCATTCGGATCGATGGATTCTACAACTAAGTGTGTAGCATGCGTAGTCACAGCAATCGAGGGGAGACGACGCTTCGGAGCGACTGGTACAGCTGCCGAAGAAGAGGTTCCACATTCTGGGTCCAGGTCATGGTCTAAAGATCGTTTAAGGTTAAGAGACTTGGTAGGTTGAGAAGACGAAGGAGAGTCGTTTGCAACTATCATTTTCTCAGGTGACTTAAATTTGGAGTTTTTGTTTTGGGTTTACCCATCGAAAAAAGAAGGAAGATTCGTCTGCAGACTACTCCACCCACCACCGAGCCCTACAAGGGAGAACTGGAGGTCCGCAAGCCAAGAAAATTACGCTGGACACAGTTCTGGAGCTTATACGTTGCAGATATAGTCCGTTGGCTGTGATCACACGCACTCGGCGGACACTTCGGCCTCCGGGTACCGTCATGCCAACGCCTTTGGCATGATCCCACAGCCCCCGGGCTTACCCTGCCGTGCTATACGACAAAAAAGCCGCTAAAGCCCTGTACACAACTTAGTACAAGACTTCTGACTAGAGGTGGGTTAGTCTCTAGCCTCCCGTTTACAGCGAAGCCGGGGTCGAAGAGGAGTGTTGGTACACAGGAGGCACTGCTCCGGTCTCCTGCGACCTCAGCCGCCAGACATCCCATTTCCGCCTCACGGGTCACCGCACGCGGCAAACATGCAGGTAGGTCTAGCACCCAAACCAGCTAAAAGGAAAAAAGAAATCCAAAGAAGACAGATCCTGGAAGGGAACCTAAACGGAATCTCAGCAACCTACGAACTGAGCGGTTAATATAAAACAGTTAGTGGTGGAGGGTAACAAAACCACAAGACCGGGGTGTTAGTACATAACGTGGTAGCGATTAGGTAGAGGATACAACACGGGCAACTAGCCAGTGGAGAAAATAAATAAAAACGAAAAAGCGAGACACAAGACCAGCTCGGGAACGTGGGGACGCGACTCCCCAACAGCTGGATGAACAGCCGTCCCTGCAAACACCAACAGCACCAAAATAAAAAACAAGCGGTGGCATGACATCGGATGTTGACCAGTCACAAGGTCAGCTCGGGCCGTGGGGGCGCCGCTCCCCAAATAACTGGAAAACCAGTTATCCCCGTGCGGGGAAAAATTTGCTTTTGTGCTTTCATTTACTTAGAAAAGTTCTAAGTAATGATTTCTTGTCTAAATCTCTGTCGTTGCTTCCGGATGTTGCGATTTTCTTGGGCCACATTCGCGGTCCCCTTCCATCTTTTGTTATGGGACTAAAACATTTATGTACTATTTTTGCCTCGCTGAACAAGTTTGTAATTAATTTTTTTGCCCTATCTGCAAAGAGGGGAGCAATAGCCCCCTCAATCTCCCCCAAAGGGGGCGAGGGGATCCCTCGTGCTGTATTGCGTACGACATAGGAGGTTTCCTATACAACTACACAAGAAGTTAATCGCCAACTGCCATAGTTCATGAGATATTGGCCTGATCAAGGACTTTCCTGGCAACCCTGTATATGTGCAGAAGGCTGGCTTACCTAACAACATGGCATTTCAGCATCCACACTCGTGTCAATATTGGCGCTTACTTAAACACCAACATTTTCACGGTATGCACATACAAACTTAATTTTATGACTGATGTTTACATGTAGTATTGTGTTTTTATTGAAGAACACAGCATATCATGTAATTACCCTTCATCTGACGTTCAGAAGCCGCGGTGACGCAGTGGTCTAAGAGATGGCTTCTGAACAATCGTGCGGAAGTTTTCCGTGTTCGAATCCCGGTGAAGCATGGATGTTGTGTTTGTATTACGGTAGTGGCTATCTCTCGCTTCGCTGGAACCAGTGGCCCTAAATTAGGGATGGACGACTGCTTATAGCCCATTGAGTTGCTCATGGTGGTCGTTAAACTCAAATAAAAAATCTGAAGTTCATGTACGAGAAAGTCAGACTTTTTTTATTGAAATGTTGGTGAATTCCTGTGTTCAAGGGGTTGGCTCCAAATTTGTAGAAAATACAGTCACAACCTGAAGAAAAAAAAACATATAGGAACGTTGTGCGAAAAGTAGTGGGAACAGGTGTCTCACACACATTACGCTTCATTTTGACATAAATTCAATTTCACTGGCCCTTTATGTAATCACTGGCTAACTGAACAACTTCAGTCCATGCCTGTGCGAGACGCTGGATTACGTCAGTAGATCAGTTTCTATTGACTGCTGCAGTATTTTGGTCTATGGCAAGAAATACTTCTGGAATACCACGAAAACATTGTCCTCATATGAGTGCCTTCAATTTGGGAAACAGATCAAAGTCACAGAGACTCATGTATGGAATATGTTTTCTCCAAGATTTTCCCACGCCATCTAGTCAAAATGTCCTGCCATGTATGGAAAACATGACAACGAGCACTGTTGTAAGTGAACATTGGTGGCTTATCTTTAAATGTTGCGACTAATTTTGTTGTGCGGAAGTCAGGTGTTTCCTCGGGAAAAGTCGATAGCACTCTGCATTCGCAGTTTTTTTTTCAGTTACATCATGATAAAATGTGAAAACCCAAATTTTTTCGTGACGAGGATCGATACCGCACCCCGTCTCACCGAAATAAGGTGGTCTCCCAGCTAAGTTACACGGATGTAGGTATCGTAACAGATTTGTCGTCTTGACACTTGCTTTACCTCGGTAGTACGTAACATCGTCTGCCTCTTAATTTTTTCTTTATTTTTGAAGCAAACAACGATTTTCATTAATTCCAGACGATATTTGGAATAAACATTACACATTTTTCGAAGAACCCAACGGCCAATAAATCCATTTACACGTTCGGGTGCCAATGCGAAAACACAAATTTGTCCGTGACGGCGATCAAACTCACGTCCCCTCACTTCATGTTAATTTGGTCTCCCAGCTAAGCCACACGGACGGAATGTATCGCTGCAGAATTGTCATTTTGACACTTGATTTACCTTTGTAGTACGTCAGAGAAGGATTACACCACACATGCCGTACGCAACAATCAGCATCACTTTCACTTCACTAAGTTCCTGCCGTAAATTAATCGGGTGTGCATATCCGTGATGCCCCTATTCATTTGATTACCGTTTGAGTGCCAACTCGTACTCCTCTACCCAAGTTTTGTCGATGGCAATGGTTTGGGGAGATAATTCATCACCCTTATTATCATGTTGGTCTAGATGGAGTTTTGTTAGGGCATATCAGCGTCACTTTTGCAATTCTGTGAGGTCATGAGGAGGTCACTTTGTTTCAATTTTTTGCATCACAAGGACATCGTGAAGAATGTGGCTCAAGTGAAGTCATTGATTCCAAATTCATTGCAAATTAGTGAGTAGATCGCTGTCTATCGCGATCAAGTAACTTTTGCACAAAGCGCAGCTTCTCCTGTAAAATTTATGGGCGTCCCCGTCATTCATCACCCGATGAATGTTCTCGACCGCTGAGAAAAGTATTCCCTCATCTTGCAGTTGTACGATAGGGTAACCTGAAAAAATCATTGCTTTGAGAATCCTTAGCCAAATTGCTCTTCATCTCTACACGCATCATTCAGACCTAACCAGATTCCATCGCGTCTCGACAGCGAGCAGCCCCAATTTTTATCCAGATGCTTTTTTCGACTTTGTTAAAGTGCTTTTGACCACCTTCACAGAACAATTGTACCTTACCTTCTCCGGGAGCTACCACTTTCGGTCCACACAAACACTGAAGTAACATCCAACATTTAAAATGCTTTCCTATACTTAAATGTGTTATCACCAGGGGTCCGCCGCAATTGTTCACGCTAGGGTCCACCGCAATTGTCCACGTCGCTACCACTACATTTCACTCAACACCTTACAGTTATTTTAAACATTTTGTTTGTTAATGCATTTCAACAGCATTCCCAATTCGTTATGGATCATATTTGTGAAATTCCTTATTCACGAAAAGTTTAATTTGCAGTCAAGGCGGTCAATAGTATGAGACGCGTGTTTTTAACCATTCGGTAGAAATGAGTTCTGCGTTGAGTCCGACAGTTGCCATGTATGTAGGTTTTTGTCTGTTACCGTACTGGTTCTCCCTTTTGTCTGCAAATCAGGGAAAAACTACAGAAATTCCATCAAAATTAGGGACGGACGGTTGCTTATATCCAACTGAGTTGTTCATGTTCGTTATTAATAATCCAAACTAACAAAATAAAAAGAAAAAATCACAAATATGAATATCTCTTCTTTACTTGTATTTTGAGTATTAACACAGGAAAACTAGAAAAATGGAACTTAAATTTCGCAAGTAGGTTTTGGTCAGATTTGTGTTAGCGAAATTGCCATACAATACGCATATATTATACATAGAATAATTGATTGCTAGATCCCATCACATGGATGCGATTTCAATTTTAGGACTTATGAAACTCCTTTTATGAAACTAAGCTGTTTGACAGTTTCAAGTCTATAATGAACTATGTCCTTTTTATAAAAGATTTTGTTTTCCTTCTTGATACAGATCAGAACAGATATCAAAACTGAAAGAAATTACCGAAAACTGTGCAATACAATTGAACTTCATATAAACAAAACCAATGAATTTTCTGCAAGAAATAAGAAGCGGAACTTATTAATTTGGAAAATGACGGTTTTAATGATATCTTGAAATGTTGCAAAATACCCAAAATGCAATAGTTTTACATATATCAGGAACAACGGACCACAGCTGGCCTACTGTGATATTTCCTGGATTTCACAGAACAGAAACAGACTACGAAGAATACCACGTACGAGTTCGAAGAATAAAATTTGAAATTATGTCGGAGTATCTGGAAATTCACTGGCTCAAAGTAACAAGTTGCTTTAAAATTATGAGAAAACATTCATCAAGAATTGCCTTGTTCCTTTGTTAAAGTTCAAATTACGGACGTATACTCTATGCAGTAAATATATCGTTACCCAATTTAAATAGAATAAATACGTACCAAGTGAAGCTTTTATGCGTTATTTATATATTTATTGTATATATATATTTTCTGCATTGGCACCCCAAAGCGTTTTCCAGAAAGTGTGAATTAGTTCGTATTACTTATATAAATGCATGTAGAACATTTATGATTATTGATAGTAGTAGAATCAGATATATCTGGCATATATCCGAAATTGATCAGTATCAACCAGCGGGTAAAATAGATGATTTGTTTTGGGGGAACACAGTTTTCAGAGTTACACTCTGGGAAAATTTAAGCGCGCGTTTCCACACACATACACACACTGCTGAGGAAACGGGAAGAAGGGGTGATGATCTTGTCTCAGAATCCTGAACGTAGAAATGCTGTTATCTGAAACACAGTGAATAGCATTTTTATTCGCCTCAGGGAGTGCTCCTTTTTAAGTTTCAGCTACAAATTAAAATAAAAACATTACTGTTTTAGACTGCTTTAAACTAGTGAATTATGTTTTCCGTGGAAGTTCCTTGAGTTTGATCAGCCCATAGGTATCGTATTGTCAGTATAAAATGAATTACTCTGACCTTCGAGTTCGGTATTCGAAAGATAACCAGCAGCACTTTACTAGTTTAAAATTTCAGCGAGGTATAGACTGCCTGGCCACTAAAGTAGTTATCTATTCGATGAGCATTATTTCGATTTCAACTTTAACTAGAGAGCAACTTCAATGTCCATCCTTTGAAGTTACTCTATAATTAATGTTGGCGTCGAAATAATGCGGAACAATTAACTACTTTGTTTGGTAGTAAGTGCAGGACAACGGAAACCAATGATTGTCAGTGTAACGCTGGTACATCTGAATTACAAAGTGTTGAATGCATAAAATGTTTTGGTCAACAGTTCATTAGGGTCCTTGAAATCAAGTTTAGGGAAATAAAAACACATTTCAAAATTCTGCCATATGTTTGCTCTGTTTTTAATGATACAGTAAAGTAAGTAAGATTTAACAGTATTTTCCAGTACGTTTTGATACGCACAGTTTTTTTGGGCACATTCGCTGATGGAATTATCTGTTCGATGAGCATTATTTCGACTTCAACTTTAACTATGGAGTTCATTTAACGTACATCAATTTTCTACAAATGAAGTTGACTAACCACAGTATAACAGCTTCCGACAGATGTTACATATAATAGATTTGTAATGTACTCCTAAAAGTCGTAATAACGTTTATTTTCCAGTTTCTGATTGAGTTAAAAATCTTTTAGTATTTGTGTACAAAAGAAAAAATTACATGTATCCGTGTTTCTTGCAGTAATTTCTTCAGATTATATATTTCAAATAATTACTCATTAATAAACGTAATCCTGTTAAAGAGATAGGGTATACACCTTGACTAATGACTAACGATCAGATAAATCCTTTTAAGAGGCGTAATACTGATATAAAGTTGACGAAACGCAAGTTTTCACCAAACACGGTTGGCTTCCTCAGGCGAATGTCAAAGAATTACATTTAAATGCTCAGAGTATTGTGTAAAACAATTATACAGGTGGTACTGTGATAGGCACGAGCGCAGTTAAAGTCACAAAGCAGGGACGCTGGGGTGAGAATCAAGTATGGCACGCCAGGCATGGGGAGGCTCAATTGATGTTCTAGAGTTGCATACGTCATGTCTTGAAAATATTCCTATGGCTTCTCGAAGGAGAGTCGCTCGGGCCGTTGTGTACGGAGCTACTTTCTTCATATTCGACAATAAAGGAATAGCTGCTCGGGTGGCAACTTCACGCTCCAAAGCGGTGGTGAGTAGGCTACTCTTGGCATCCCGCTTATGTTCTTGGAGACTTATACTCAGTGATTTTTTGTCATACCTACATAGTTCTTGGTTGTTCCGTCCGGGTAGAGCAAAGGGACGGTACATACCCCCTCTTCATTCAGGTTAACTTCTCTGTACTTGGAGCCCGTGAGACCGGCTGCGATGATTCTAAGAGCTCGGATTCTTATGGTTCTAGGAGCTCGGATTCCGACAGAACCAGTTCCACGTATATGGTTACGTTACGCGGACTATATTGTTTTCGTCTAGAACCAACCGAGGGAGCATCTCAACAAATCTTTAGATTCCATTAATTACCAACACCCTAATATGCGTTTCACTATGGAACTGGCAAAGGAGAGTGACCTACCCTATCTCGACGCATTAGTCATCCCCTGCAGGCGATCTTCATACCTAAGTCTAATCTAAGAAGACCCACGTTCCCAATGTGATAATTCCTACCTCGACATGTCGGCAACGGAGAAAAATGGCCCTTTTCAGGCACAGAGCGAAAAGAGCCTTTACGCATTCCTCGGACAATGCCTCTACCCAGACCGAACACAAAGATCTGAGGGAGTTGGCAATTCTGCGGGATACCCGACCCATATGGTTGACTGCATTACAGCACGCACACAGTCCGGAATCCTCGGCCATCAGAACCAGCAGCCAATGCAGGAGCTACTCTACATTGAAAGTTGCCAATATAGTCCACGTTTTAAATATTTTTTGAAGAACAGCCTCAAGAAATTTGGTCTGGGTATAGGAATCCGAACTCCTAGAATCATCACAGACTGTCTCACGGGCTACAAGCACAGCGACTTAACCTGAATGAAGCGGGAGTATATACCATCCTTTTCCTCTACCTGGCAGAACAACCAAGAACTATATAGGTGCGATAAAAAGATCACTGAGTATACGGCTCCAAGAACATAAGCGGGATGCCAAGAGAGGCCTACTCACAACCGCTCTTGCGCGTGAAGTTGCCACCCGATCACCTGATCCTTTGTGGTCGAATATGAAGAAAGTAGCTCCGTACACAACGGCCCGAGCAACCCGTCTTCGAGAAGCCATAGAAATATTGTCAAGGCATGACGTACGCGAATCTGAAACATCAATTGAGCTTCCCATGCGTGGCGTGCCATACTTGATTCTCACCCACGCATTACCTGCTCAATGACTTTAACTGCGCGCGTGCTTTATTACAGTACCACCTGTGTAATTGTTTTACATATTACTCTGAGCATTTAAGTGGATGTCTTTCTTTATTTTATAAAATTCTCCTGACGAAGCCAACCGTGTTTGGTGAAAGCTTGCGTTTTGTTAACTTTATATCTGTATTACGCCTATTAAACGGATTTTCCTGATCTTTAGTAATTAATTACTCATATTGCAGATTTTCTCCGAGTAGGAATAACTTATTTTAGGCGTAAACGTCGGAAGCCATGCACGAACTTTGTACTATCTACGGAATATTTGGTGAAACTGTTCAACACAATACGCGGGCTATAAATCTCGGTAGGATTTCCATCCATTTACAAAAGGCAGTTCCACTGGAGCTGTGATCTAAACGCTTCCTTCTGACCATTCGCTTGAGATGGGTCAGAGTTCCCATCCTAGTGAAGCAAAGATGTTTTTTTTTTGTCTTATGTTTCTGTCTTTATCTTTCCTTGGGCCAGTGTTCCCAAATTATGGACGAGCGACAGCGAATCGACTATTCAGCTGCACATGGAGGTCGTTAAAACACCAAACTGAAACAAGGATTCTACAGTCTGTTTCAAAAAAACAAAAGAAATGAAGCACCCAGCAGCGATGATGATTGGTATGTACAACGTATTTGTATAGGGAAGGAAATTGCAATTCCAGAATAGTTAGGCCATTCTTTCGGGCGAAACAGCTACATGGGTGGACAAGTCAGTACGTTTTAGGGTCACATCTGGCTCAGATTCAAACGGTTACATGGCATGATATAGACGTATAGATTTCATGATTACTTTCCTGAGCTGAAGCATGCCAGATGGTGACCATATTGTGGGTCACTTCGCCGTCATTCCGGGATGGGTGTAGGTGGCGTCCCATCATGTCCCAAACATGTTCGATCTGTGAGTGGTCGGTCACGAGGGCTGGCTATGGCATGGTGTCGGGATTAGGGAGTTAGGCCTAAAAGAGCCATGCCATGTGTGGCCAGGCATTGTCCTTTCGAAAAACTACTTAGAGATGAGGCGATAAGAATGAAAACACAAGAAATCGTAGAATGTCGTCCACGTACCGTTGAGCCGTGAAGGTAGTACGGAGGTCTACCCTGGGTTCCTGCTATCGTAGGATATGGTTCCCCAAACTTGCGTAGGGCGAGCCGTGTGCCATTTCACCGTAAAGGCAAGATCGGTGCGCTGGCCGGCTCGAGATCATGCACTGGTCATTGTCGCCAATGGCAAAACACGACTTATCCCTGAAGACAACATGACGCCACTAGACACCATTCCACGTTTATAGGCCCATGCAGCACTGTCCCTGTTTCCGGCGATGATCGCTGGTCAATGGTAGGCGGCGCAGAGGCATCCTCGAAAGTTACCATGCCGAAAGTCGTCTGGCAACGGACCGAATGACCACTTCCGTACCAGTAGACGACGCAACATGGTAAAGAGTGGATTTGAACTATATCAAATGTTACTTGTTTGTAAGTACCAGTTGCAGACGATTCTCCTTTTCCAGAAGACGTTTTGAAATATATTTAGTAAAATATATATGTTGAAACGAACATGTAGTACAAACCTTATTTTCAACGAAAAGAAAATTTAAATAACGGAAGCTAACTGTATTTATTGATTCAATTGTTCTTTGTTAACTATGGTATGTTTTTCCATATCTACAGAAACCAGGAATCATTGCTAGAAATGTTTGTCGAAATTATGCAGGAAACCGAATATTGTTGCGTCATCACAGAAGAATTTGAATAAAGCTGGATTGTTTCCAAAGCAAATGTCAGAGAGAAAAGACTTGATAGTATGAATATCAGACCTGAGAATTAATTTCTAAATTGTTACAAATATATGAGAATTCAGGAGGAAACATGTTTTCTTTACATTGATGATTTTATGGTTTACTGAAATTTAGATTAAGGCAGTGTAGGTCTAGGAATTCGCTCCAAAGTTTTGGAAGATATTCTTAAAAGTATTTTCACTAAGTGCTGCACGATAACACAAGCTTAAAAAATGATTTTGTACATGCATTTGTCATTCTTCACCTGACTTTCCTCGTCTTAATTTTTTATACAGGAATCAAAGTCGTCCTACTGGATTTTTTGTCATACTTTTCATTTGTGTTTGCTAATAAGCAAGTGTGACACAGAAATACTGGATGCGAATCGCCAGTAAAAACGCAATTGATTATATAATGTTATGTATTGATAATAAAACATTATTTCCTCTGTTACAAAAAACAACAGTTCTCTTAAACATTTTACGCCTTTCAAATTCACACCAGTTCTGTTCTACGTTAAGGACAGGTGCAGTTAAACTCCGATATTTTTTCTTAAAGGGTTTCTTTTAAAACAAAGATTCTGTAAGAATTATAAATTAGTACATTTTTCGAACTAAATACTAGAAGCAAACTTACGCACCTGCACATTTTAACATTCCAACGTGTTCGTTTTTAAGTAATTATTACTTAACTTCTAAGCTATAAAACGTTAAACATATTCCACTGGACAAATGCAGTTTGAAGGGCTAGCATTTCTTATACGCTACCACTTTGTTATTTTACCGATTTCTACTCACATTGTCACATCTAAGTACTCAAGTATCTCTTTTAAAAATAATAATCTACCGTTGGCGCTTGAAGTCCATGTTACTGAGAACATCTAATATCTTTGTAACATTGATCTTAACGTCTGGATACGATGAAATCATTAAGGGCAAAAACAAGATATTAGAAACATTCTTTGTAACTCTATATCATACTGTTTCAGAGAAGGAACTACATAAAGTTTCGGGCTTTGTCACTAATCTCAAAAGGCGCTCGAAGCATTGTAACGTACCAGGAGATGTGACGTACCTGCCAGAAGGACGCACACGACATAAAGGCAAATAGGAATCAGAATAAAATGTCCGCGTAGCTCAAATGGTAGAGCAACTTATTCCGGAATGAGGGGACCCGGGTTCGAATCCTGGCGCGGATAAAAATGACGGAGAAATTCACTTCGTTATAATGGCGCCCGAACTATCCGGATGACCCGACCGTTCAAAATCTCGCAATGGTGTGATGTTATTTCCACACCGCGAGATAGGAAAAATAAGAGAATCCCTTCTCCAGCACTTCGAAAAAAAAATAAGGGGGAGATGATGTAACGTACCAGGAGATGTGACGTACCTGCCAGAAGGACGCACACGACATAAAGGCAGATAGGAATCAGAATAAAATGTCCGCGTAGCTCAAATGGTAGAGCAACTTATTCCGGAATGAGTGGACCCGGGTTCGAATCCTGGCGCGGATAAAAATGACGGAGAAATTCACTTCGTTATAATGGCGCCCGAACTATCCGGATGACCCGACCGTTCAAAATCTCGCAATGGTGTGATGTTATTTCCACACCGCGAGATAGGAAAAATAAGAGAATCCTTTCTCCAGCACTTCGGAAAAAAAAATATAAGGGGAAGATGATGTAACGTACCAGGAGATGTGACGTACCTGCCAGAAGGACGCACACGACATAAAGGCAGATAGGAATCAGAATAAAATGTCCGCGTAGCTCAAATGGTAGAGCAACTTATTCCGGAATGAGTGGACCCGGGTTCGAATCCTGGCGCGGATAAAAATGACGGAGAAATTCACTTCGTTATAGCATATGGAACGCTAGTTGGCCGAAACGAACTTCAGTAAATAACAGCAAAGAATACATTTATTGCAAATCAGCGGACACAATGAGGAACAAAACGCAGAACTAATCTATAGAAATAGATTCTAACAAAACACAAATGAGAGAAGTATGTAACAATTCTCATTAAACACAAGAAATCATATAGCCTAGAAAAAAAAAGAAACAAGTATTCAAAAAGTGACATCCAGGTTGCAAATTTATAAAACAGTTTAATAACGACGCAAAAGTACCGAAAAAGAAATTAGATCAGATAAACGAAAATTTGCATTACGGATTTTTAACCGTGTTACGCACCAAACACATCTCGACTAATTTTAAATATATTTATTTATTTTTTTGCACTGGAAGTTTAACGAAAAGCGCGAGCATTTCAGTGGGCAATACGCAGTCGCCCGTCGCTAATTTAGAGCCACACCAGCGCTGTAAGGCAAGCACAACATCCATGCCTCACGGGGATTCAAACCCGGCACCATCCGGGATGAATGATCAGAAGCCATTGATTAGACAACTGCGCCACCGGGGCGGCACATTTTACTTAAACGAATGCAAAGAACATTGCACTCAATTAAAAACGCTCAATGAGTGTTAGTATCCTGATCATAGAAATGTTGTTCAGCATTGTAAATAACTTAATTATTAGTTGTTTTCCTTACAAGTACGAGAAGGTCAGCAAAATCATGACATTGAAAACGAAATAAAAATCTCAAAGGTCAATAAAGCTTGTAGAAGAGAGTTTCATAAACAAAAGAAATAATTGAAAATTTTGTTTGACGACACACCAGAATAAGTTGGAAACCAATCAGAATGCTTGCTTAACGGCAAAATGTCAGTAAACGAGTGAACCGATATCATTCATGACATTCCATCCTGCTCTCTAGACGCCCTTAGTCTGACGTTTGGTTTCATTACAATATTAAAATTATACAAGCTCTCACTTCCTGCGTGAGATTTCTATTTCAGGGATATAGTGATTTTTAAATTTTTGAAAGTTTTTTTTTCTCATTGCAGGTTTAACGACCACCGTAAGCAACTCAATGGGTTAAAAGCAGTCGCTCGTCCCTAATTAAGGGCAACTTGTTCCAGGTAAGGGAGATAGCCAGCGCCATAAGACAAACACAACAACCGTGCCTCACCGAAATTTGAACTCGGCCCTTTCTCGTATTAGTGATCAGAAGCCATCGCTTAGAGTACTGCGACACCGGGCGGCTTGAAAGTTTTCCTCGTGTATTGATAGAATTCCACTTTTTCTATTTCTCAAATTGATATCTTTCAATGGAATCGAACGAGAAATAAGAATTTTAAGACATTTTCTTGATTTCAAGGTTCCGTAGATTTTTGACAAATTCACATCAGGTGACGTATCATATAGATATGTGTACTTTGAGATCTATACTACTTAAGCACAATACTCAGCTGTAAAGAAAATAAAAATAACAAAGCCCGATATTTCGAGTTGATACCAGTAATGCCGAGGATGGCGTTGTAGTCGACGTTTGTTACTGCCACGGAAAAGACTGATCGATCCTAGGCGGGTACGTACGCATGAACCGCTGAATATCTGCAGTACTTTTGATGGGCATATTAAGCCGTCGTACCCCGGGTATTGGCCCCCGATTAAGAATAAGGGCGTATTCCTCTCTTTTCTACATCGCTTACGCGTGTCTTTCCTGCCGTGCACACTAGCCCAAATCTCCTAGCTTAAAACTTCTAACTTTTGTTTAAGGCAGACACTGGCTCCCTAAATACCTATACATAAATATTTGATATTCCAATAAATGCCATCTTGCTCTAACAAATTTTCAGCTCTTCTCTATTAAAGTAACTATAGTATTTACATGCTAACGTGCCACCTTACATGTTATCTTTAGTAAAGAAATATGTGATCAGTAAAAGGTTGAAATCATTCAAATTTCCATTTCAAGAAGTCATCCAGTCTCTGAACAAAAAGAATGCAGCATGAATTTCGCTGAACTATAAAAGCCAGCATCTTTGAAACAGGAGTATACAACGCGTTAAATAAAAAATGACACATATTTGTCTCGATACGTGAGTTCATATATGGACGTTGGTAATCCTCAGTGATTTTCAAATTATCATTGCGTAGCAGGTATCCTGTAATTTTCAATTGCTGCCCAGGTTATGCAGTATTCTGTGTGGTGGCTTCTGACCATTCGTCCGAGATGAGTCTGGGCTCAAATCCTTCTAAGGCATGGATATTGTTTCTGTCTTACGACACTGGCTCTTTTCCTTCCTTGGAACCACTGGCATAATTTTTTTTTGATTGGAGATTTAACGACCACCGTGAGCAACTCAATGGGCTATAAGCAGTCGCCTGTCCCTAATTTAGGGTCACTGGTTCCAGGGAAGGGAGAGAGCCAGTGCCGTAAGACAAACACAACATCCATGCCTGACCGGGATTCGAACCCAGCCCCCTTACGGACGAATGATCAGAGGCCAACGTCTTAGACCACTGCGCCACCGGGACGGCCTGGCATAAATTAAGGACCGTAAAACTGCTAACTGAGTTGCTCACAGTGGTCGCCAAACCCCCATTTAACAAAACATTTCAATTATTGTCTCCAGTCATTACTCAGACTGTAGGAACTAATATATTTAAAACAGTAGTGTG
Source organism: Macrothele yani (assembly GCA_039090855.1). NCBI lineage: Eukaryota > Metazoa > Arthropoda > Arachnida > Araneae > Macrothelidae > Macrothele > Macrothele yani. Next base: position 122,641,734 of record CM077015.1, on the reverse strand, counting down.
GAAAATAGAGTTTTGTTTTGTGTTACTTCATTTCATAAAGCTACTTTTATTTTTTTTTTATTTTTTTGGAGGTTTAACGACCACCGTGAGCAACTCAATGGGCTATAAGCAGTCGCCCGTCCCTAATTTAGGGTCACTGGTTCCAGGGAAGGGAGAGAGCCAGTGCCGTAAGACAAACACAACATCCATGCCTGACCGGGATTCGAACCCGGACCCCTTACGGACGAATGATCAGAGGCCGGCGCCTTAGACCACTGCGCCACCGGGGCGGCAAAGCTACTTTTATAGGAAGACGCATTAGAAAAAAAAATGTACGTTTATACTGTACATTTTTTCCTAATGTATCTTCCTATAAAATTAGGTTTCCGAAATAGAGTAACACAATAACTGTATTACCGAACAGATATCAAATTTCTTAACAGAGTTGTATACCTCATCAGTGTGTGATGTAGCTGCTCATGTCATCATCATCACCATCGTCAACCAATATCAATCCACTGCTGGACGAAGGTCTCTCCAAGCCTCTTCCACAACTATCTTCCTTGTGCCAGTTTACTCCATGTTACTCCCACATACTTTCGAATTTCATCCACCCATCTCCTATGTGGTCTTCTTCTGGGTATTTTCCTGTCCCTTGGAATGAAATTTAAAATTTCGACTGACAATCGATGGTCTGCCCTACTGGCAGTATGCCCAGCCCATTGCCATTTCAGGGATTTTACTCTGATCATCATGTCTCTTTTGTCTTCTGAAAGTTAATTTTTAGTCCCACTTCTTTACTCTTGTCAGCAAGTTCCTGGATCATACTCTGCAGCTGTGATGGGGTAGTTGCAAAAATGACCACGGCATCAGCAAAACGAAAGTGAGTTAGATAATCCCCATTAATCTTTATCCCTTTATTTTCCCAGTTCAGTGATTGAAAGACATTTTTCAATGTGACATTAAAGCGCTTTGGAGATATGGTGTCACCTTGTCTCACTCCCTTTCCAATTTTTATGTGTGCTGTATTCTCAAACAGCCGAATCTTTGCACTTGCATTTTCATAAATGTTATTAATAATATTAATGTATGCATCTTTAATACCGCGGGATTTCAAAGCCATTCTAACTGCTGATGGTTTTACTGAATCAAAGGCCTTTTCATAATCAATAAAAGCCATGCATATATGAACTTCCATATGCATTGCATAATGGAAGTTCATATTCCCTTGCTCTTTCAATTAATTCTCTCAGTAAGTGGATATGATCGATTGTTCTGTAGCCATTACTGAATCCAGCTTGTTCTCTTGGTTGACCCATGTACAGTGTTACCTTCAAGCGGTGGGAAAGAACTTTAGTGAAGATAGGAGGCTGATAGATGTGTAGTTCTTGAGATCCTCAATGTCACCTTTTTTATGTAGCAGGATCATTGTAGCGTTGTTCCAATCCTCAGGAATCTTCCCTTCATCAAGGAATCGAGTGAAATCTTGGGGAAATACTGTTTCAATTTCTCCACTTGCTTCTTATATGATGTCTACAGTAATCCCATCTTCTCCTGGAACTTTTCCCAGCTTCATGTTCTTGATTGCATGTGCAACTTCTGCTGGGAGGACTGAAAGAGCTCTGGTACTGGTACCTTTCATGATTTCTGGAGTACATATATCATCCCTTTTATATAATTTGGAGTAGAAATCTTTCACTCTTGTCAAAATTTCGCCTCTATTTCTTGTTATAGAACCATCTTCTTTCATCAGTGCCATAATCTGTTTTTTTCACTTACTGAGATGTCCCTTTGCTATCTTAAGGATTTGGTTGTTTCCAATTGCTTTCCTCACTAGTTGACAGTTGAATTTCCTTACGTCTTCAGTGATACGTTTTCGTACTGTCTTGCATAGCTCTATATATTCCACTTTGAAACCCACATCTTCTTTAGTTGTTCTCATCTCTCTTCTTTTTTGCATCAACATTTTGGTTTTTCCTGATAATTTGTCCATGTGCAACTTGTTCTTAGACCCAGCTAATTTTGTTGCCGTTTCTATAAGAACTTTGGATACTTCTCTGTGAGCTACAGAGATGTCCACTTCTTTTGATGTTAGACCTTCTAGAATAGATAATCTGTTCCTCAGTTCTAATTTGAAGGTACTATGATGCTTTTTTAAGATTGGTCACGTCAGTCCACTTTGTTTGTTTTATGAGCTTGCCACGCTTGAGTTCAGTATTGAGGTGCATCGTACATCTTACCATTCTATGCTCACTACCTGTGTTAAAATTGTTCAGCACACTGCAGTCTTCCATGACAAATTTCTTGTTGCACATAATAAAATCAATTTCACTTGTCGTCCCATTTAGATGTCTCTATGTCCATTTCCTTTGCTGCTTTTTCTTGAAAAAGGAGTTCATTATGAAAACCCTTCTGCCTCTGCAAACTCTACGAGAGTATTTCCGCGCTGGTTTCTGTTGCTGTGACCGAATTTACCTACCTAAGTTTCATTCTGCTGCCTTTGCCCTATTTTTGCATTGAAATCTGTTATAATTAGCTTCACGTGCTGCTTACCTTTATTATTTAGATGACGAATTTCCTCATAAAATCCTTTAATTTCTTCTTCCGGATGACTTGAGGTGGGTGTATTAGTTTGAATAATCTGAGTCTGGTATCTTCTCGAGAGTTGGATAACGAGTCGCGCAGTTGTGTCAGAGGAACTTTCAACTTATACAACTTTATTCTTCAGTTTGATTTTTATTATAAATCCAACACCACTAGTTCGGCCAGTATCTGTCCCACGATAGTAGAAGAAATATCCACTTTTCAATTCAATGAGATCTTCTCCTTTTATCCTTACCTCACTTAGCCCGCCGATGTCCCACTTGATTCTTTGTAGTTCCTCTTCCAGTTCAAGAAGTCATGAATCAGAAGATAGGGAGCGTCCATTGTAAGTAGCCAAGGTCAGCATCAAATGGCAGACTAGTCCGGTCCTATGGTGATTCTTAGCTCCCTCTGCCTTCATGTCGCACTGGCCGCTGCCTTGGCCAGGTACATTCCAGCTTCCGGAGACTGATGTCCAAGATTTAAGTTGTGGAGTCATTTTGGAATGGTTTAGCCATAACTCACAAAGCTACCGCTATTGGCGGTCGTCAGAGCCCCTTTAGTGGGAACAGGTTGCACCACGAGTAGGCGGGGTCGACATTTGTCAAGGAGAGGCTGTAATGTTGCGCATCACCTGACCTTACATCCCTTGCTCATGTACTTTCTTAAAAATACTTTCTTAAAAATACGTATTTTATGGACGGCCCCTAAGAACACAGTATTCTTAGGGGCCGTCCATAAAATACGCCCGTGTGTTTTTGCAATTTTTAGACTCTCCCCTCCTCCGCCATGTCACATTTTGTCCGACTGTTGACACCTCCCCTCTTAAAAAGTGCATTCTAATTCCCGCAACGCTCCCTTTGTTTTAAGAGTGCTTTTAAAAGTTCGTTCAGAAACAGAAAGAAAACATGTAATTATTTAAAGAATTTTTCCAAATTTTTGTACTTTATCTTCAGAAAATATATATTCTTTAGGCAAAAATTTATTCCCAGATGCTACCTGAACTTTATCATTCTGAAATAAAGATCTACTAATGAACGCACGCATTCAAGGTCAGAGCATTCTAGATCATACCATCTACAAAAAACGATAGATCTGGTAGTACAAATACGAGAATTTAATATTGTGATTTAGTTAAATGTCGTCAGAAATCTGAAACATTTCATACGTTTTTTTAAATATCAAAGGAAGAAAGATGACACCGAATTTTGGGTGTAATGAGCACGTCTTTTGAAGCCGTTTTGACGCGAGTTAAATTTACCAAATTATTCAAAATCAGTGGAACCGGTATGGAAAGAAGTAGTATCTGACCGAAGAAAGAAGTTTTTCAGTCGGATTTTTAATCCCACAGATATTGCTGTAAACGGAACCGTCAGCTGACGCCCTGTGGTGCGGCACTTGTTCGTTAAGAAAAAAAAATGAAATTATATCGAAACATTTCGCAGCGAAAACGCTCTGATACAAAGGAATAATTTTTCGAATCATGCTCTTAGAAGCAGAGATATCGAGAAATACAAGATATGCATCTAAGCCGCCTGGCGGGAAAACCATTCATTATTTTAAGAAGAAAGTAATTTTAAAAGGTTATCCGATGTGAGAGGTATCGGTCCACGAAATAATATTTTCAGTCGAGTTTTCAGAAGCTCAGTTTTTACTGCAAATACATCAGACGGAGATATTAACGCTGATGCTCCCTGCTGGCCAAATCGTTCTTTATCAAATATTACAAATCATATGCAAAACATTTCCTATCAGGAGATGTATCCGGTGTAGAAAGAAGTTTTAAAATCGGAGTTTTAGAAGCAGAAAATTTGGAAATTACGTGAAAAACATTTTACAGCGGAAACGCTGTCTAGCAAAGAAAGAAATTTTCAAATCCAGCTTTTAGTGGCATAGATATTGACAGAAATAGGATAGATGTCTACGCTCTCTGGTGAAGGAACTATACATTATTTTAAGAGGAAAATGTTCTCAAATGTTTATCGACATAAGCGTTATCGATCCAAGAAATAATTTTTTTCATCGGGTTTTTGAATTTGAGATTTTGCTGCAAATAACTACGAAGCCGAAATTTAACGCTTACGCCCCCTGGTGGCCAAACCGTATTTTATAAAACATTAGAAATAACAACAAAACAATTTCCCTTTAGCAGCTGTATCCCGTGCTGTAAGAATTTTTCTAATCGGAGTTTTAGAAGCAGATATATCAGGGAAAGCGCGATTTACCTTTACTCTCTCTAAAGGAAAGTCAATGAATTACTTGAAACTTTTGAAATTATTTTAGAAACATGTCGCACCAAGAACTCTGTTCAACAAAGAATACATTTTTAATATCGGACAATTAGAAGCCGAGATATTGACAAAAACAGGATATAAGTCTACGCCCCTGGCGGAAAAACCGTACATAATTTTAAGAAGAAAACATTCCGAAAAGGTTTGTCTACGTGAGTAGCATCGGTCCACGAAATAATTTCTTCAATGGAGATTTTAGAATCTCAAATTTTGGTGCAAATCACCAGGTGCAGAAATCTACCCTTACGCCCTCTCGTAGTCAATCCTTTTTATACCAAGAAATAGAAATTATGTGCAAAATATTTCCCCTCACGAGCTGCGTCCGCTTAAGGAAACATTTTTCAAATCGGAGTTTTAGAATCAGATATATCAGGGGAAAGGTAAGTTATTTTTACGCGCCATAGCGGAGAATCTATGCGTAACTTGGAAAAGGGACTATGCTTAAATAATCTTCGACACGAATGGAATCGAAAAGTTAAAAGAAATGTTTTTGAATTGGATGTTTAGAAGCAAATATATGGAATAGAATGTATTTTGAATTCGATATCGTTTTCGTTTACTCCCTCTAGCGGCAAAATTTTGCATCATAAAAAAGGAAAAAAAACAAATAAAGGATCATCATTCGTACATTTCAAGCTTTCTGGTGCCGAAAAAGTTTTCAAATAGGATACCAAATTCATTTCTAATGCAAATTATGACATACAACAAAATTACTCTTTTACGGGGTTCACAATATTATTTTATCTCATGTTCAAGCAATAAAAAACATTGTTTAAAAATAATGATTCATTTATAAAGCTGGATGACTCAGTGCACTATTACCCACTGATAAGGGTTAAAGACAGCAGTTATTGTGTGTTAAGAAAGTATTCCTTGTAATAATAAAGACATCAGTTGTGAAAATGATCCTCATCACAGAGACTTCTACTTCCTTTAGGTTTCACTGTAAGGGCTTAAGACAAACCAGTCGCGGACCTCAATGTATTTTTCAAAAATAATCCCGCAAAGATTTGTACGTTGATCAGGTGAAATATTGGAAGATTTTTGGACGTCTTACGTATTTAGAACCACCCATGGGCTTTGCTCCGTTTTAAATTTTCTTTCCATCACTGAATATTAAACCAGTTATGGTGTACATTTGTTAGTTGATTTATAAAATATTACTGTACTGTGCATAGTTCAATTCTAATGGTTTGTATGAAACTTTGTCAAAGCGAGGTTGTTTATTAACACTCTTCATACATTCTGCATTAACGCGCTATGTACTGCAACCCAAAATTATTTTACATCTGATTATGTTTAGAATACGCTGTGAACATATTACACTAAAATTGTTATTATACGTTTAGTATGCTTCATTTGCCATGTATCCACCTTACGTTTGAAAAGTTTCAAAATTTGTGATTGGCTATTCACCAACCGTTCCTGTACTTTGATAATAATGTCTGCACGAAGATTCAATAAAGAACATATATCTATATTATATGTTATTTCCAGCATAAAATACTGAAATCTGCATAAAGACAGTGGAGTTTAGGTCTTGTTCTATTTGCTGCAGTTCCAGAAAGAATCAGAACGAAAATGAAATACCTTCAAAAATTATATCTCAAAATGAAAACTATTTTTTTTAAATCAGTTTAGCCTAGCTAATCCAAGTGAGTGTAAAATTCAATACTGTCTTATGAAAGTATACATTGAATTTATAGAATTCCCAGTTACTTATGTGAACTGTGAGTGCTTAGTAATTTAAAATTATGATTCCAGCAGTAATATACGCTCTTCCTTCCTCTATGAAATATCTAAAATCAATTGAAAGTTTGTTTTATTAGAAAAACTAGCACTGAGTAAAGCATGTATTGTGTTTCATCATAATTTGTTAAATCACACACATACATTTTTACAAAGGTTTTGAATTATATCTTCCTATGCAAACCCTAACGCAAATAATGGGTCATTCCATGTAACGGAAAGGAACAAATGGGGACATTTCCTTCTTGTATTTTTGCTTATTACAAACCTATTCATAAATGTAGACACCCTTTGATCTTATATTTAACGGGAAAAGTCTTATAAAATAATTCAGAACCAAAAATGCAGACTTTGTTATTTGATAAGGCATATTTGACTAATTAATGTTTGTGACCGGTGGGGACATAAAACGTCAACTTTTTGCTTTTAGGATAGAAAAATAAAACCTCTGTGAAGTGACTATAGCCGCTACATTTTAAGTGTGCCGCAGGAGTTCCCGCAGGAGTTAAACGTGTGCGGTAAAGTGCAGAAAATTTAGGAAACACTGAGTGATCACAGAGTAAAATAGAGAGAAAATTATAAATATTATTTGAAATGTCTTCACAGTACATCTTGCAATAGCATTCTTTTGCATTTTTTCCAGTCTTTCTTTGTAATGTTGGTGGAAAAAGTGAGTCAATAAATTAAAAATGAGCAGAGATTTCATTTAACATACTTTCAGAATGGCGTTAAATCTACTCTCAACAAAAGCCAAACCATTCGTTTCCATGATTTATTCGCAATATATTGCAAGTCCATCTCAGATTATACTGTTATTTAAGATAGAGTAGCTGGCTCATCCACCCTTTCCGGAGAAAGAAGAAACTGTGCCAATCCGCGTCAAAAACACTCCTGCTTCGTCCTTGCGGTGAAAATTTACTCTCGCAATGGTCTGCCATTTATAGTTTATGTGCTGATCGAAACTCAGTTCATTTTCCTTTCTTTTTTCCTGATCTCATTCACCCATTCCGCTGGAAAGGTGCTTCATCTCGTGTTTCCCCTGTTGTCAATTCTGTGACTCTCAGTTGAGAATGTTTGTATACGTATTCCTTCTTTTCGCGTTACGTTCATTCCCAAACTCCATTCAGCTCCCAAAATAAGAGTTTGCCGACTACTTTCCCAGTTTTTTTTTTTGATTGAGTGACTTCGAGCGTTATGAAAATCTTATATTTACAAAACTCTGCGGTGCAGAAAATAGTTTTAAATGAAAATTTTTCCCCATAAACTGTTAAGCAAACAAATATGGATTCTCAGCAATCATTTTGTTGAGTTTCACTCTAAATGCTAGCTGCTACTTTTTGTAACTGAATAGCATGTTCCTTAGCTTTAACAATTTTATTCTGTAAGATCTACTTGGAGTATATATCCGGTGTATTAGCGTTTTTTGCCTAATAGATGTCGTGCTATTCTTCGTGTGACCATGGTCATCTGATGCATATCTCCATTGCTACGGTATGGCTCAAATGGTTAACACAATTACACGAATGCTGGAATATGAATGTTCATTCAAAACTAAATGTTTTATTAACATCGACTAAAGTTTCGCACAGCGTTTGTCTCGTCATCATCATGACGATTCAAGCGTTCTGGTGATACTGCTGCGCTAAACGTTCTGAGAAATTACAGTCGGTTTTAATTAAACATTTAATTGAGAATAAAGTTTGATGCTTTATTTTATTTCAACATCACAAGTGTTAAATTACAGTATATACACGAATGCTGCCTGTCCAAAATTATATCATTGCACTCGAACTGCAATTTGATACGAAAGATAGAAAATTGTGGAATATATCTCGACTTCGTTGACATTTCCTCCTCATTTTTGCTCTTTTAGTCATAAAAGGGCATTTTTAAAATGAACGAGAATTAACTCAGTATAAAAGAGCAATCGATATCTAACAGAACTTGGGAAACAAACAGCAAGTAATTGAGAACTCATTTCGAATTTTCAGGAGTAGGAAAGTTAAAGTGAAAATATCGACAACATCAGTTGAGTCTGGGATGAAAACTGCAATCTTTCAAACACTCTAGCAACGAAAAATTTTACCTTAACTCTGCGCCCTTTATATGAGGTCCGATCAAAGAGTTCCGAGATTAGGCCGATATACAACAAAGTACTTACGTTTCCTACGTCTGGCTATGATCTCACTCAAGGTAGTCTCCTTGGGCAGCGATACACCGCTGCCAGCGTTTTTACCACTGTTGGAATGCTCCCTGGGAATCCTGTTAGGATATCGTGTCCAGCACAGTCTGCGATTCCCGCTGGATCTCGTCCACGGTTTCAAAACGACGACCCGTGAGCTTCATCTGCTTCCTCGGGAACAGAAACAAGTCTCAGGAGGCCATATCCGGCGATTGAGGCGGGTGATGGAGGGTAGTCAAAGTGTGGCGGCTGCAAAGCTGGCATGTTGCAAACGCTCTGCGAGCTCCTGCATTTTCGTGATGGAGCAAGAAATAAACCCTGCGCCACATTTCAGGTCATTTGCGGCGAAAGTCTTCTCTAAGATGCTGCAGAACATCCCAGTAAGAAATGGTGGTAACGGTCTGGTACTGAGGGTCGAATTCACGGTGCACAACCCCACGAATGTCCATGGGCTTTTCCACTGAGAGACTATTGTTTGGTCGCCAGGTCGTAACCGTAGACCCAAGACCCATCCTCAGTGATGACCCGCTACAGGAACGTTGGTTCAATCATCGCCTGCTGGCGAAGATCTTGACAGAATTTGACACGGAGCGCCTTCTGCTAGGGGTTCAAAATCATTGCAGCAAGGCGGTGAATGTTTATTACCGACGTCAGAATTTTTTGCACTGTTCCATATGACACAATGACGATGGCAGAAATTACTTGAATGTTTCTCCGACGACCATCATGCACCAGTTCCCTAATTTTGCCTACATTTTCTGGGATTTTGCTCGTGGACGGTTGGCCTGACCTCTCGTCGCCTTCCAGTGCCGTCCTGCCGCTCTTGAAGCACGAGTTTCATTCATACTACCTCGCACCAATCATTGCTTCATTGCCATAAGTCTGCCGCAACATTTCATGAGTATCGGTTCCCGATTTTCCGAGTTTGACGCAGAATTTTATGTTCTCTCGCTACGCTACTTTGCAATCCCTACCGAAATCGCAGCTGTGTTCTGAACGTGGTCACCAAATATTGTGTAGCACAACTCCCGATGTTTACAGAACGACGTCTTTCGAAACAATGACTCACGAAAGTTCCTGCCCTCGATCGCTGCTCGCGTATCCGCGTACTGCCATCTCTTGGTGCGCTACGTACTTAGTCTCGGAAACTTTTTTGATTGCACGACGTAACATTTCTTCCGTCCTCCTTGGTACGTCTTCAACTCTTGGCGCGAAAGTAATTTGCTGTCTGGTAGATAATTATACACTCGGAATTGCCACAGTCATTTTAAATACAAAATGTCACTATCACGATCAGCATAAAAATAAGAGTCACATTGATGAGATCACAACATTCTGTAAGATAATTTTCTCGTTCTACACATGTATATTCAGACATCTTCTTCAATTGTTGTTACGTATACCTCGCAATTCCCTTGCAAAGATCCAACACTCTGCTCAAAGATAACAGAAATCTATCAATCGTAGAATTTCAGAAAATGTATTTAATAAAATTCAAAAGAGTAGATTCTCATCCAATTTCTTAAAAAATTGTGTATTGTTGACAGTATTTTATCGTCGGTGGTAATCTCCAAAGCTAATAAAAGAGCGTTGTACAAAATCAGTCTGACTAAAAAACGTAAAACATGAGAGAAAATAAATTACTGTTACATCTGAGCTTTCGATAAGGTAAGCACGAAAGAGCTGCCCTTGTAAAAATACACTATCATCCAATTTTTTTTTCTGGAAACCAAGATCAGACCATCAAAATTGAACGGATTTCAAAATATTACTATGAAATTTAGTGAAACCACTCGACTTTACAAAATGTATTTATGGGGGATGCGCTTCTGCGATATCTGAATGCTTACTCCAAGGGCTCCGCGAAGCAGAAAACGTTGTGGTATGCTGACATGTAAGAAGGCTTAGGGATAGGATTTAAAACAACGCCTGCATGAGATGAATGCTTAATTTCTGTGTTAGTTCTTGTAAATCCTTTAAGTGTTATCCCTATTGTGACATATTCTACTTGCATAAGGGGTAATGTCTTAGAATTCCTTAACCTAGTGTATTTCACATTAAATTTATTTAAAAATATATCATGACCTTGCAGTTCCAACCTGTGAGCCTCCAGCTGGAAAGATGCGCACAGAAGTTTCTGCTCATGGGTTGTAACTGTATTATTTCGAGAATTCATATGTGGTTGGCGATCGTTCTACTATAAATCTAAATGAAATTTTCGCATGCTGATCAAAGATATGTCAAAGGATCAAAGTCGCACTAGCGTCTGGGGACAGCAATGGAAATCTCGTAGGAAGATCCTCATTGGTAGGAATAAAACACAATCAACCAATTGGCGTGCGTGATGTGTATCACTAGTGCCAGGTAAGTATGAAATAATTAGCAAACTTTCTAAATTTTATATAATTTTTCGAATTTTTTACTGAAAGCCATTGATCAAATTACTGGGTAAATGTGTAGATTATCGTTCTAAATTATATCGCGAGAAAAATGTTAGTACCTGGAAAAAGTGCGACGTACGGATTCAGAGTATGGATATTAAAGGCAAATGGTACATAAATTTCATATTTTAAATGTGTTTTGAAAATTTTAATCGGAATATTGACCTGTAAGTTCGATGCTGTGAAGAGACGCTGCGGTTGGCCGAATGCATCTCTACTGCGATGATGTCAACTGTGCTCCATTTAAAGGAAGGTTCGTTGCTGAACCGAAGTGACGGGTGGTAGAATACGAGAGAAAGCGGTTACTTTTTGGCAGGAGAGCAATAAATTTTGTAGTGTACGCTACAAAAAATAGGTCCAAATTATGCACACTTTATTGGTATCCCATACGTTGTTGGCAGGAAAACCCGGAAAATAAGATCTTTGATTAGCAAACGATACGTATCAGTGAGAGAGAAATTGACCTGCGAACAAAGTATCAACACGAGAACCAAAAGTACAGTGGTACAGCAAATCAGCTACGAATGGAAGCCGTTCAAAGTAGAACCGAAGTTATGCTTACCCAGTTTTCTGCACAACATAGAAAGGAATTGTAGATTAGCGTCCTAAATTATTTCGTCGGAAAAATACCTCGAAAAAGGGCGCCGTATAGATTTTAAAATATGAAAATTAATGGCAAATGGTGTAGCCATTTCATGTTTTAAATGCCTTTTAACGATTTTTATCGTAATATTTACCTGTAGGTGTGATTTTTTGAAGAGACGCAGCAGTAGGCTGAACGCACCGTTACCACGACGATGTGAAGCTTTAATCCGTTGAAAGAAAGATCCCCTGCGGCGAGTAATTCACGCGCGGATGACTACAAGTGCAGCTGCATATGCTCTTGCCAGGAGAGCGAAGCACCATGTACTCATACGTTACAGAATATAGTTCGCTCATGTTTTGTAATTGTTTTTGAAGCACATGTTCAGAAATGTTTCGTTCTTTCACACATCATTCCCTAATTCCAAATAGAAAGTGCAAATATTCCTTTCTATGTTGTGCAGAAAACTGGCGAAGCATAACTTCGGTTCTACTTTGAACGGCTTCCATTCGTAGCTGATTTGCTGTACCACTGTACTTTTGGTTCTCGTGTTGATACTTCGTTCGCAGGTCAATTTCTCTCTCACTGATACGTATCGTTTGCTAATCAAAGATCGCATAACTTCGGTTCTACTTTGAACGGCTTCCATTCGTAGCTGATTTGCTGTACCACTGTACTTTTGGTTCTCGTGTTGATACTTTGTTCGCAGGTCAATTTCTCTCTCACTGACACGTATCGTTTGCTAATCAAAGATCTTATTTTCCTGGTTTTCCTGCCAACAACGTATGGGATACCAATAAAGTGTGCATAATTTGGACCTATTTTTTGTAGTGTACACTACAAAATGTATTGCTCTTCTGCCAAAAAGTAACCGCTTTCTCTCGTACTCTTCCGCCCGTCATTTCGGTTCAGCAACGAACCTTCCTTTTAACGGAGCACAGTTCACATCATCGCAGTAGAGATGCATTAGGCCAACCGCGGCGTCTCTTCACAGCATCGAACTTTCCGGTCAATATTCCGATTAAAATTTTCAAAACACATTTAAAATATGAAATTTCTGTACCATTTGCCTTTAATATCCATACTCTGAATCCGTACGTCGCACTTTTTCCAGGTACTAACATTTTTCTCGCGAAATAATTTAGAACGATAATCTACACATTTACCCAGTAATTTGATCAATGGCTTTCAGTAAAAAATTCGAAAAATTATATTAAATTTAGAAAGTTTGCTAAATATTTCATACTTATCTGGCACTAGTGATACACATCACGCACGCCAATTGGTTGATTGTGTTTTATTCCTACTAATGATGATCTTCCTACGAGATTTCCACTGCTGTCCCCAGACGCTAGTCAGCGCAATCCCCACTACCAAAAACAGTGCACCCCAATCAACCGTATTTTACGGATGCGGCAGACGTCAGCAACCGAAGGTGCAATGAGAAAACCTCAGTCTGGGAGATCGAAATTTGTGAGCGTCGAGTCCCCAGTGGCAGGTAAGTATGAAATGTCATAAAGAATTTCTTTCTTAAGTATACTTTTCCGAACTTTTTAGTGAAAGACAAATCGAAAGCGAGATGCCTTGTTTGTAAACTATTAATATTATTTCCAGTTATTGAACCCATAATCTTAAGGTAAAGTACTAAAGTGAAGTGATAAGTTAGATTAAAATTTGAAGTTAATAATTATTCGCGTAAAACACTGCAAATGGTTCCATGTTTAGTTTACGTTTTTCTTTGTTCTTTGTTATCTCACTTACTACCTACAGATAAATTCACTACACAACTAAAGACATGGTCCCAAAGTCTATGGAACAGCCTGTTATTTAATTCTGGATTTCCCATTGTTTAGTCGAAGTTCGAAAGAAATTATATACTTTACAGTAACCTCTGATAGCAAAACAATATTTACTGGGCACATAACAACAGATACAAAGATGAAAAGATTGAGCTTACAGTCCCGTGCGATTTGCGGAACATGCAGACATTAATAGTTGGTGTGGCCCCCATGGCTGGCAATAACGGCCTCTACACGCCGCGGCATCGATCGAAAGATTCTTTGGATGTAGGCTTCAGGTATGTCGGTCCTGGCTGCTTCCATACGTTAGCATAGTTCAACAGGCGTAGCTGCGGGTGGTACTTATCGGGTAATTCGGTTGCCGATCAGTGACCAGACGTGTTCGATGGGCGATAATCGGGAGAATAGGCGAGCCACTACAGCAGGGATACCTAGTGGGACGTGAGGAAATGTTGCACGATGCGTCCCACGAGCGGGAGTGCATTGTCCTGATGAAACGTGGCTGCTGACAGGTTCTGCAAGTAAGGCAGGACTACAGGCTCCAAATCGTCGGAGAAGTAGCGGTGGCTCTTGAGTGTACCAGGGATACGTTCCAGAGGAGTGCGGGTGTCATATCCAATTGTGCCCTGAACCATAACGCCAGGCGACGGAACGGTATGGCGATGCATAACGCAAGCGTCATACAGTCACTCGCCGCGGTGCCGCCACACGCGGATCCGACCATCGTGGTGTTGCAGGCAGAAGCGGGATTTTTCGGAGAAGACAATGTTGTGCCATTCCGTAGTCCAGGTGCGGCGTTCAACGAACCACTGCCGGTGGTGTAACGACAATGATATTTGGAGCAATGGGCCCCGTGCGACAAGTCCCCGCTCCTGTAGATGACGTCGAATGGTACGTGCTGTCACAAGTTGCTGCGCAACACACCCTAATACCTGCGCCAACGTTCGTGATTGGGCGGTACGAGCCGTCAATGCCTGCCGCACAACATGCCGGTACTCTCGCTTGGTGGTATGCCGCGGCTGCGGCAACCGCTCACGTCGGTCCGTCCGTCCTTCCTGCACCCACCGAATCCATACTCGTCTCACTGTGGCTGGATGTCTTAGCACACGGGCGCAGATGTCTCGGTACGGTAAACCGCTGTCGCAATAAGCCGCTATTCGTCCTCTGTCGAACTCCGAAACGTGCTGGAGTGACGGCCGTATTCTGCGACGTGGCATTAGGAAGTTTCCGAAGCACAGGTCCGGCAGCACAACACACTTCAACTACTTACACTCCGCCTTCTGTGCACCCTTCTTATAGTGCTTTTCGGTGGCGTGCTGGGCGCACATGATTTGTATATGCCCTGCAATGCTAATCGTTTGCATGTCCTCTCGCGGGCGACGCATGCTGCGAATTTCAGGCCAATCGGATGCTTCCTTCTTGGTGTTGCATTTTGGGTGGCCAGCAGTGCACATTAAATTAAATAAATATCTTTCTGCTAGAATTATGCAGGTTTTCACTGTTTCTTTTTTATTCTTTTCATTTTTTTCTTCCCTTAATATTGTAAAATCAGGAGGGCGTTCCCAATGTGGCAATGGTCTAAGTGCTGGATGCTGACCATTCGTCCGAGACGTGCCCGTGTTCGGTTCCTTATGTGGCATGGATGCTCTGTTTTTCTTACGATACTAGATTTCCCTCTTCTCAGGAATCAGTGGTCTCAATTAGGGAGAAGCGAGCTCGTATATCCCATTGAGGTGCTCATGTTGGTCGTTGAACCACCAAGCAAAAAGTCCGAAAGTTCATGTTCTTCCAAAAATACAGAACTGTTTACAGTTTTGAACAAGGTGCGTTTCATTTATTGTAAATAAATACCTGTTAGAAATTTTAGAGTTATCTTGTATTTGAAACATTTTAAATTTAGCTGGTTAGAAAATAGCTTCTCTTCATTTCGAGCATTATTCTTATATAGAAAGGTAGAGAACCTGAAGCTCACAGTCTCCCTTTTAGGTCCTTGAAGCATTTTACTGTACATGAATTACAATATGTCATACATAGCATCTCATCTCAGTATTCGAAACTTCATTTCAGCAAGTTATAAAAGTTATTCTAAGAATTCACAGAAAATAAATAGAATCCCCGGAAAAGGGATTAAGTGACAAGGTGAATTTGTTTGTGAATGTATTCCTAGATCAATCAAAGTATCAAAAAGCTCGTTAAACTTTGCAATGGTAAGCTTGTGTAAGAAACAATTAAAGGAGGTGTCTCCCCAGGGGAATTCGACTGCGCAGATAATTACAAGCTTGTGTAGCAGGTAATATTTCCTTTGATAAAACAACCGTTGTTCAAAGCACGAGTTGCATCTTTTCCGATTGACATTCAGCTAGAATTCAGTGTTTTTCAAAGACGCGTTACCATCTTTTGAAATCACCGTGAGAAACATTTTTCACGATTTATGATTGCAAAAAAGTTTACTAACTAAGCTCCAGAGTCCCAAACCCTCAACACGCTGTGCCATTTGGTTGAAAAAAAAAGGAAATTGGTTTTAGGAGGGGTAGCAGAGCGCCCTGATAGAAAAGTTAAAAAGAAAAGTGCAGAAAATATAAAAGGTAAAAAATATACGTTTTCCCGTTAAGTAGAGGCGTAGTAAGGTGCCCTTCAAACTTACCTGAGCGATCACACACTGGGGACGGGAAATTTGGTCCATAGTGCCTTCCACAGGTGTGAGTGGTCCCAGAGAATTCCACGAAAACATTTCCCAGATCATAACGCTGTTTCCAGCAGCTTATGTTCTTCCAGCAATATCTGAAGAGTTTTTGTTCACCGATGTGTCTCGCCTTATACGCCAACGTCGATCCGTTGGATGAAGCAGAAAACGTGACTCATCGGAGGAGGCAATAATTTGCCAATTAGCGGAGGTCCAATTCCGATACTGCTGTGCAAATATAAGTCTTTCCTGCAGATGCACCTTCGTTAGCATAGGTGCAGTGATCATCCGTCAGCATCGGAGCCTCATACACAGCAGGGTTCACTGAACTGTAGTTTTTGACACAGTTCCTGTAGCCCCCTGCTTCATTCGGCCAGTGAGGTGCTCTACTGTAGCGTGTATATCGCCCACACGCATAATCCCAGCCGACGATCACCTCTCACATCAATGGCATGTGGTGCTCCGCAGTTTCCACTTCGTTTATTCGCAATGGTTCAATTTCTGCAATCACGATACACTTTAACTAGAGCAGCGCGCGAACAGTTCACAAACTGAGCTGTTGCCGAAATGCTTCCACCCTTGGCCCGAAATCAGATAATAATCTCTTTCGGAAAAACGGACAAATCCCTCCTTTGTCCAAGTCAGCAACGAGTGATACGTTTTCAGAATGCCTGCAGCATACCTTATATACCCTTCAAGCCAGCTTAGGAACGTGTCTTCTTTCATTGACGTCTCGCTGTTGACGTCAAAAGTAAGAAGCGGTCACAATAATTTGACTCGATTGTGTATATGCGATATAAAAGATTCTGTAAATATGTTACTATCATGAAAATAGTTTTTATCTTCTTAGAATTCATTACTAAAATTCAGTTTAGAAACATAAACCTTGAAGCACAAAAATATATGTAAAAAGAAGGTACAATGAATTTAATGGACGCGAGAATTTCTAATTCTTCGTAAATGCCGTTTTTTGTTGTTATTTGTTTCTCTACTTTTTATAATTTGTTCTTATTTATAATATGTACCTGTTCTAACTTAATATAGCAAATAACACTTTTTCGGAAAGTTACTCAATTTTTTAAGGAAAGTACTACTATTGGCATAACAAATTGCCTAAAAATGATTAACTGTTCTGTTAGAATAACTTCGTATTGATACCGTTCTACAAGATGTATCATATTCCTTAATTGCGCAACACTAAGCTAGAGACTTGCGTTTACCACTTTCTAAACTTTGCCAGCCTCCAGAAGGCAAAGTTTAGAAAGTGGTAAACGCAATCTCTAGTTTGTGTTTATTTTGAATAATTCCTAATATTCACATGCGCTTGTTGGATATTCCAAAAATGTTCAGGTACTTAACGTTTCCAAAAGCAAAAATTAGAAATTGAGGGGTTTTCTTTCTCAAATATTTATTTATCTTGTTTCAAAATCTGTAGCCGTTTCTTTAGTTGTATTATAATGCATTACAAGTTTCCTCTCGGTGTGTGCAAATGATGTTTCATGCCTCTAAAGCAGCATGAAAATTCAAAATTGAGTTTAGGATTATTAATGTACATGTCGCTGGTGTTCAGCTTCTACAAAAATGCTGTTCTCATTTCAGAGAGTTCTCGAGTCACGCCTAAGTATTTCCGCACTTTCGATTCTAAAAAACATTTTAATTGGGCATATTTTCCAAACCTTCCTATTTTTGCTACCACAGGAGGTGCAACTAATCGCTTCAGAAGATTTTCTTTTGTTTCTGAAATTCTTCTCTGATACTTCTTGTAACTGCCGTAAAAGAACGACCAGACGTGTATTGCAAACGTGACCGATTATATTAATCTTTGTGTTTCAGCCACACGTCGGGACGTAAACCTTTTTCACAGTTCAAATCCACACATTTAACTTTCACTGTGAGAATATTACTTCATCTTTTTTAATGAAATGTTGCAAACTTACCGTGAATTTGTTCAAGATGGAACGTAGATAACGCTTTAGTTTTGATTATTTTTTTTTCCTTTTCACGCTAAGAAAGTAAAAATACTTATCAAAGAACTTCATTATTTAGAAACATAAATTCTTACGACAAACCGCAAACACTGTGTCTTTAACATAATCAGTTTATATGGTAAATAATGATTCTTCAAAAAATAATAACAAATTGGTGCACTTATTATTTGTTTTAAACATTCAAACTACTTTATCAACACAAGCTACACGGAGAAAAAACACTCCAGAGCTCACAAGATACAAAACGTACCACAGCACCCTAAAATGAGCAAACAATGTTTAATCGTTAATGGCGTCACCCTAAAACTGGAAAATACAGTTTGACGGGGACACTAAACGAAACATTTTGTGCCTTCTAATCTCATGCCAGTGTTGGAGTGGTAGTAATTGGATATATTTTGTTTATTATTATTATTTTTTCAATTAATAATGTCAATCAGTTTAGAAACATTAACAGACTTTGAATGTATAATTACATTTTCCTTAATGCAATATCCAATATATCGCAACCATTGATTAACAACATATGTTAAACAAACAAATTTGGATAATACTACTCAGAGTTTTACTAATTAGCAATCCTATTTCGTCCGCTGTTTTGTTTTCATCTGCTTCTCCTTCTCTGTATCAAAGCAATATTCGTCCTCATACTGACAAGTTACTTTGCTGTCTCGTTACTAGTTGTTTCCTTTTTTTAAAGCATTACGCCACAATGCACAAACAGGCTTTCAGACTAGACAGATATTGTCAAATCACAATAGTATTGTATTGAAAATGTGCGAAGTGGGGTCAAAGGTTAGGACACAGGAGCGGGATCTATTCCATGGCCCTTAGTCATCATAACTTACGTAAAAATGCTTCGATTGCGACAAAACTTTTTCATGTTATTTCGGAGAAATACCGAACCGGTTCTGTTGAACATCACTGAAATGGGATCAAAGGTCAGGGCACAGGACAGAGATTTATTCCAAAGCCATTATTCTCATAACTTGAGTAATAACTTGAGTAATAATTTCTGGTATGTTGGAAAGCGTATTATAATCAATGCATTGCATGATTTTACAAATTTGTTTTATCTTTATACGGGGCTTGTATTGGGCGTACAGTATAATTGTTAATCAGCTACTCAAAACTGGCGTCCGTATAATTCCGGCCAGAATTTCAATACTTTTATTTTACATAAATATTGATATTTGAATAATATTTATTTAATTTTACCGTCATAAATCCTTTGCCTTTCAATTAATCACTTGCTTAAATTCTGGGAGCCATGGAACCTCTTTAAGGGTTTACACAAGTGTACTAAACCAAGACCTGTAATTCAAGAAATACTTCAGAGTTTTTTAATATAACTTATTTTACAAATGATAAACTGAAAGCAGTATTTTATAAAGTATGATACTAAACTAGAATATTAGAATGGAAAACAACTTTGCTGCAAAATAAAGTCGATGAGTTATATAATGTCTAATACTGAGAATAATGTCTTATGTACACGATACTTCTGTAGTCATACACGAAGTGTCGCTGTATTTTCACAGCTATGCGGTAATTTTCCATAACTGTGACTGTTTTATATTGTGCTCTTTGTTGTTCCTTGAAAATACCAATTGCACACTGAAGTGCCAAAAATTCATAACTTAGGGAGAACTTCAAACTCTAATACAGAAGTAAAAATGCAAATGGGGGAAAACGGGTTCATGACAATATTTCCGTATTTGATCAGTTACTGGAATAACAGAATAGATTTTTTTAGGATAACTCTAATTATTTATGCATAAAATTTAAATTATTAACTGGGCTAGTGTCGTGGATGGTATTGTACGCGAAGTCACTGCAACACAGTGCAAGTGCCTGTCTTCCCACTCGGTCGTGCGATTTCGAGCTGCAGACATTGCACGACGATGCGTAGAAACTTCTGCTGTCCATTGACGCCGTGTCCGCTTAACGGTAATTGTGTTACGACTAACGCGTGCTGCAATATGACGGTATAATAAACCACTTTCTCTGTGTACAACTATTCTACCCCTTTCACACTTCGTCTATTGTTCGCATGGTTATCTCGTTAACGTACGCGGAATGTTTACATGTTACCAAATGCGTACGGTCCAGTTTAGCGATAGAAACTTTAAAAACCTGCTCTCTACAGAGTTAGTTTACACCCCCTTGTCGGACGTTTCCGATGGCATTGCGGTGCTTCATGTTGCATGTGCGCTGCAAGTGTAATAATTTGTATCTCCTATGGTGCCCTATCCACCCTGCAAATTTTGTGCAGAACCGAGCATTTCTTCATGGTGTTGTAATTTATGTTAAGAACAGTGTATATTTGTTTTTGATTTTTCAACTAGGTGTTATAGTAACGCCTATGTACGTAGCTACTTTTAATTCGGTAAGCAAAATTCCCTTTTCGAGTACACGATCAATAATGAATTTCGCACTATTTCCTTCTATTGCAAAACAAACATTTCCTTTTTCCCATTTCATGTTGTTCCGCCTATTTCTTTAATACCCATGATTTGATTTAACAAGCGGAACCCGTTTGAAATGTCTAACAGTGTTTAGTTCAACATACAAAAATCTTAACTATCAATATAACTGTCTTCATTTCATTTTAACCTCCAATCTTAAAGAAAAGTTATAAATCTCTCATAAGTGTGGTTAATGGAAGGTATAATGCTACTGTGCCATTGCAATTCAAGATTACATTTGAAAGTCCACATACTTTTCATAGCAAGGACTGTTAATGTTCTGTTTGTCAAATCATGTAATCTGAAGCCACAGGACACAGGATTTGCAAAAATAGTGCCTTTCGTCCCAGATAAACATAGATGATTTATTTAAATTCCCTGGAAAGCAGCATTGAAAGTCATGCACCAATATTTCGCCATCAGTCCCATACAGCTACATTAATGAGTTATAAACTTACGTTCACTTCCTCAAAACACAAAAGAACGGTTTTCAGTTAGAATCGGATTCACTATGACATTTAGAGGAAGAACATAAACAGAGGTGGAGAGAATTCATAAATCTTGTTCAGCGAGTTTAAATTCTCGTAGATAGTTTTTTGCTACATGAGACACCATTTTGGCATAATAAAAAAAAGAAACATTTCTGAGGGGTTTTTTCGTTATATTTCCCTAAATGAGAAGATAATGCATTTAAAAGATATATTTAGGAATAATAATAATTATAAGCCAGTTTAAAGCTGTGTGCCATTTCATATCATTTTGGGGGTATTGCGCTATTCTGATTGTGTAAAAGAATAAGCCATCGTCACTTGTAAGCAACTCTAATGAGTTTTGATTAATGGAGAAGAAATAGTTAAGAAATGTAAAGCATTTAAAACATTTCATGTGAGTTTGTGAATTGAATATTTGAAAAAAAAAATCTTAGTTATTATAGTAAGCACATTTTCCGTCTGTTTAGCTGTATAGGCGTCGCTCTGTTTCCTTTTGTACTACTGTTACAAAACTTATTTCGCTAAAATAACACAATACTTTAAACGACTATTTAGAAAATTAAAACAAGCAGATATAGAAAACAATACTAAAAAATAAACCTAAAAAATAGGTGGGTTTCAGTGATTTATTCGACAATTGAGGTATAATTAAAAACAAACCGTATGTTCCCAATTTTTAGTTGAAGGGGATTTTGATGTTGAGGGTTAAGTTCCCTATTTAAATCACTGATTTATGGCAAATTGCTCGGGTGGAAGTCGCTGCATCTACTCCTGACGGTGATATGTGAGTCTCCTTACCTAAATATTGCACACCGAAATTTAGCAGCTGATTACTATGTTTAATCAGAGTTTTAATCTTTATTGCCAGGTTGTATTGCTGCACATGAATCATGTATACAACGTTTTAAAATATTACTTAAAATTTGATTGAAAGAACATTCGCATATGGGCTATGGATTTTCTGTTTCTATTTTACCGCTGTAAATACCGATTGGTAAGCAGATTGATAACCAGTTTCGTAAGAATTCTAAGAGAAGTACGAAAGAAAGTAGGAATTATTACCCTTTTCAAGAAAATAACTCTCTTTCAAAAATTAATGCAACCTCAGAAAAAGCATACTGCTTGATTCCAAATTTCTCTATCTAAAATGTTACTTTCTTGTAAATTCTCGTTAGACAAATTTAGTCAGAACTGAATTCAATACATTCAGAGGGCTGTGTTCATTGAGAAAATGTACTGGTTTCTTGTTCTAAGCTGCAGGATATCAATATAGTACGACATGTTGCTGTAGATTTTTCAAAATCCGTGAAAAATTAATTTCAAGGGAATATGTGTAAAATACACAAAGGTACCAGTGGCAGATCTGAAGTACATCAGATGCAGAAATTAAAAAAAAAATACGGAACACAAAATATTTCACTTCATATATGAAGTGTCGCTTTTTTGCATTTTTAATATCTGATGAAATATTAAATCCTGATTATATAATATCCACATCTTTCATGTATTATAATGCTATGTATTCAATTCATTTATTTTGCTGAGCTAACAACTACTGTTACATAAATATCATATCTATTGAAACAATGCACAGCAAGGAAACAGGTGGAAAAGGCCAGCCAGGCCTGACCAGGTTCCATGCTCCCTAGGTTAGTTTTACTCTGAGGTCAGTACTTGTAGTTACAAACAAAAGTTTCGTAGTAACAATTCAAAAAGACAGGTAGTGATATATGAAAAGATAATAAACATTACAGATAATACCATTGAAAAAACAATTTACATCACGATGTATCAGTCATAGTATTAGTCATAGTTTCCATCCACTGTAACCATTAATTCGAGGAGCCGCAATTCGTTGCGAAGTTTTTTTTGTTTTTTTAAGGTTAAAATTATTTAAACCAGTTAGTTCCGTCGGTAATGGGTTTCAGTATTGTGTGCCAATGTAATTATTATAAGTGCTATAACTAATCAAAGAAATTCTGCAACATACGGCTGTCATTCTCTTTGAGTATGTGTTCTAAATCAATTTCTAGTAAAATGCGAAAAGAAAGCCTACAGCGCCTCCGTGAGTGCCGAGTACAGCTCGCTACAAATATGTCAACGGCATCCAATAGTGCATTCCGGAAATTGCTCAGTGGTGCTACGAAAGCGCCCTATTAGTTTCTCCACAGTTTATGCCTTGATAGCTGACACAAACGGCTGATGCTAACAATCTCTGTGACGAACACCCACGAGAAACAAACTATGATATTGCAAATAAAGAATGGGATATATGGACTTTTAAATTGAAAAAAAAATTACACCGTGCTTAAACACATCATTTTACTTTTACTATCTAATAGATGTCCATTGATGATGGATTATTAATAATTTTGTCATACAAGGAGCGTACATACAGTATTAGACAACATTATCGCAAAACCTTTCACTTTAATATACTTAACTTAATATTTAATTATTTATTTTGTCACCCAATGCTGTTTGTTGCATTTGCAAAATTTAATACTTCGACACTTCTTTAAGCCAGAAACCCAGTGTCCGAAACTTTAATTAGGCTAAAAGAATTAGTGCCATTATACTACATATATTCATCACAGATAGCTCATAAAATTTAAACTTAACCATCCTCCCGCTCGTAAAATATCATTCAGCTGCTATGAAATCGCCACTGAGATTCGTAAAAACCCCTTCAAAACGGCTATTATTTCATGTGCTAAAACGACAAATTCAGTCTGCGCGAAAAATAGTCTTTCATCATCAGACTGTCACACGTTTCTACAGTCGGATTCACTGCACGACCTAAATTGGTGATTTGGTAACTTGCTTGAAGCTGATTCATAGGAGCCGACTACGAGCGTGCTCGGTCGCTTAAGCATGCCCTTCTTAAAAATTACTTTTTGCTTAAAATTACCATATTGTAATTAGATCTTTTGGTATAAGATGTTTCTATCACTTAATATCATTAAGATATTAAATTCAAAATTAAGACTCTCAATTTATTTTTTAAATTGTGTATGTTGAATATTTTCTTTTAGTTTTGAAATATGTTACATAAATTATATTTTCATATTAATTCAGCAGAACAAACTGTTTTCAAATCTTTCGGTACTAATAAAGGAAAAAGGTAACAAGAAAACTAAGAAGAAAAACAAAAAACCTTCACAGGAACTGATTTTCACGAGGCGCGAGATACAAATCAATCTGCCGCGATAGGTCCGGTGTATTTGAATACCGGCGAAACGTTCAAGATGTATGGTGAGCTTCCTCGGAATCCGCAGCTCCAAATTAGGAACAGATGGCTCATATACCGACTGTCATTTCTAAACCACCCAAACAAATAAAAGAAGAATAATTTTTACTTGCCTTTATATATGATAATTCACTCACAGGCATGAAGTCAAGGAAGAATGAGCGTCACTGGTGATTCTTCCTGTCACTGATGATTATTTTTTTCGCGCATGCTTTGAGATTCTAAAAAGTCGACGCCTATGAGCCTAATCACATATATTTCTGAAAGAGAAACATGTCCAAGATAAATTGCATCATTCATTTAATGAAGTATTCAGTACATTAAAATTTAACGTACCGCCAAACGACTCACGCAAAAAGTGTATTTCCCAGCTTAAATCATACACTTCAAATCCCATTGTGTCAAATGTGAAACACTAAAGAAAGTATTTATGAGAGAAATATTTTAGCATTTTGTATCCATAATTCTGAAATATCTTTAAGTCATAATATATTTTACTTAAAATGTATAATGCACTGTAAAATATTCTGATCATCTTAGGCTTTTGTTAATTAAGGGAGAATTCACAGTATAATAAACTGATATCACGCAACTGAGACAAGTAATAAAAATAATATGGATATATATAGCTACGGCATATCCAAAGATTACATTTGTATTATATTATTAGATTGCAGTGACATCGGATGTGTCAATGACACACTTTCATTATCGAAATTATTCATCACACGTGGTACATGTAACTAATTTCGTAAAAAACAGAAACAAAGAATTTCGAAAGTGTAGCTAACTTCACCTTTCGAAGCTGTTATTAATGGGTAAGAATGTTATTTTGCCTAGGTAAAATTGAATGGTTTTTCCATATGAAAGCAATATTTGTTTACACAGGTGCTCTCTAAGCAAAGCACACAACAAATGCTTGCTAATTGTCATATCTGTGAAAGAGCGACTTTAATTTGAAATTAAATAAATTTAGACGAGTGGGGAGGCAACATTTCGAAACCAAAATAAGGATTACCGATTGCACATTAAGCACCCTTATCTAATAATTACTGTCACTCCGTTAGAAAGGCACTTGGAGTGTTGAAGCTGCTAATCCCCAAGATAATAGAACGCATTCCACTCGTGCAAACCTTATTAAGGGTTACTCAGACGAGTACAGTCTGGTGCGGTCAACGCCGAACAAGAGTCACAGGCGTAAAAGCCTTTTCAGTCAGAGGTGACCTTGAACGCGCTGAGCACGTTCAAACTGCCCAGAGATTAATGATTATGGTCCCACGATTGTTCTCGTGTTTTGTTTGTTTGGTGGTTTCACAATCTTAAATAACTCGATGGGATATATGCCGTCGCACATCCCTAATTCAGGCCCACTGATTCCATGGATCCTCCGCGGAAGCGAGGTGGTCTAAGGCCCAGCATGCGACCAATTGTCCGACACGGGGTCAAATCCGCATTCCGGTGAGGCATGGATTTTGTGTATGTCTTGCGTCACTGGCTCTCTCCCATCCGTGGAACCAGTAATCGCAAACTAAGGACGGGTGATTACTTATAGATATAGACGACCACCGGGAGCAACCGTCGTTAAACCTGCTAATAAAAAAAAAGATTCCAGGGAAGGAAGAGGGCCAATGTCGGAAGACAAACACAACATCCATCCCTCCCTGCTTGATTCGAATCCAAACCGATCTCTGAAAAATACTCAGGAGCCAACATTTCGACCAGAGCACTATCAATGCGGCCCTGCATAAGATGGCTGGTGATGTGTAACATATTTTTGTCGCAAAATGTGGAGATAGCATGCAGAAATTTGTTCGGTGATATTACAGATTTGGAAAAAGTCATTTCTTTTCATCCGATATGTTCGTTGTGCAGTTACACGTAATCCCAAGCGCATTACTACGTTCACCAGGAAGATTCTACGTTCCCATTGGAAGGAACAGCAAGTGAGGAAAACAGAATAATCATATGCCAAACATTACATCATAAAGGATGGTGTCCCCTAATGTCACTAAAAAATTGTTCTTTTGCAGCAAGATTATGATAATTAACCCCTTAACCGGCTGAAACGAATTAACTCGGGGTGAGCAAAATGCGCTGATATCAGCTCGAATGAATGAATTCGCTGTCTAAGAAGTGGACTGAAAGAGGTTGAAACGAGCGATGTTACTCATCAGAGAGAATTGTATGTTTGAAAGAGAATTGTATGTTTGAATCACTTTTGTTTGCCCAATGACATGATGTCCGCGCCAGAGAAACCAGCCGCTCCCCATCGGGACTTCAGTCATGAAGCAGGGAATAAGGTACTAGAACAGAGAGAGCGACAGAGAGATACCGAAAGGGAGAAAATGTGAGTGAGAGAGAGAGAGAGAGAAAGAGAGAGAGAGAGAGAGATGCAGAGCTTGAGACAGACAGAGACAGAGGGAAAGAGACGGAGAGACCTCTAGAGAGAGAGGATTTACGACCAGTGACAGTTTTGTAGTTGGTACTTCACAGCTGGAAAGGTTGAAGCAATCGTTCTGCCGCAGCTTTGTAAATCTAGACTTCTGTGAGAACATATAAGTTTGGGAAGTGTATAAAAGTGTGGGCAGCATTTGGTCCAGATACATCGGTCGCTTAAAGAGTTAAAACGTGATTTCGAGGCATGAGATTTTCATATCTCCGACATACTTGAGAAAGTAACTTAAGAAATGAATGATCTAAAAGCAGAACATTGTAATTGTTGTTAACTATATTATTTATGAGAAGAAATAAGAATATTTCACCTGGTCTGACTGTCCTGCGACGTAAAACTTGATTTTGAGAAATACTGACTTGATCTGTCCTCTGAAGCTTAGTGCCCTGGTATGAGGCAAGTTATAACTGTATTCATGCGACTACTACAGCAAATACTTTCCGTGCTTGAGATTCGCTTAAAGAACTACTTCTTGGATAAAGATATCTTTTTATCTTCAAATCCATACTTGTTCTCTATACCTCGTAATTGGAAATTATCTGTTACCCTTCAACGCTTTGATTTCCACAGTTTACTAATATAGTTTGCTATTTAACAAATGAATATTTTCATTTCTCACAAAACAGAAAGCAACAAAAGATCTCACAGGGTTAAATCAGATTTATACGATGGCATGGGGTGTCGTCGTATAAACTTGAAAAAATAACAACTTCAAACAGGCCTGACATCCATGCGTTCTTGTGTGGATTGTTTTTAGTTTCTATCCACATTTCCGCGTCCAACGCATTACACGATCCTTTACCAGGGAGCGATGCATACCCGAAGTTGTATAGACGGATATTTACAGGCGGTCCCCGTTGCCATCTTTCAACAGGACAATGCCCAAGAACAGGTAGACCGAAGCTTTTTACAGCTCGTGGATTCCGGGTATGTGCCAGAGCTTCAACAAAATTTGCCTATCGTTGAATTAGTACTGCATATATTTGCGCGGCGCTTTTCCCGTCGGTCTCTTGCCTATAGATGACGTTTCGGTACGATTCGAGACACCATGAGATGGACTTCTAAAGAGTTACACTGAGAAAAACATTTAGTCGATGCCACGCCGGGTACGATCATGGGGTAAAGTTGTTTACGCCATAATCAAACCTGGTCAGCTGCATCGTGCGACAGGAAACCGGAGTCATCTCGGCCGACGGCCTTCTTCTCTCGGTCGAGGATCCGTTACTGGAGTTCCTTTGCCCATGCGACATATTGTTTGGTTAATCATAAAGGTTACATGCTAAAAATATCAAGAAGAATAAAAAGGCAGATGTCTAAGAATGTAGAAAACTACCCAAAACGTACAATTAGAATTTTACTACTAAAAGGCATATTAGGTAAAAACAAATATGCCTTTTAGTAGTAAAATTCTAATTGTAAATTCTAATTGTCTGACCTTAAGGTCGTAAAATTCTAATTGTACGTTTTGGGTAGTTTTCTACATGCTTAGACAGCTACCTTTTTATTCTTCTTGATATTGTTTGGTATTTGTAAGTGCCATCATGGGTACTCTTGCTGGTTTCCGTGCATGGAAACCCAGGGGAACCAAGGTGCGCATCATGTTGCATGCAGAAATATGTTGAATTGCACCGCTCTTGTACTTGTGTGTAAGCTGGATGACAATTGCACGTCTTGTCTTTAATATCAGTCGTGACAGCCGGCACTCACCTCTGTGATAAACGGAACATGGCTGACCAATGTGTGATCTTCTACAAGATGTCTGTGCATGAAAAATTCAATCCTTCTGCACACTTGTTACAGTAGAAAGGGAGCAGCCAAGTTTGGCTGTTTCCGAAATATTTTCACATTTCTTACGGGCCACAACTAACTGTTGCGGTGTCAAATTGGCTTAAGCTGCCACGTTTCCCCATCACTGTGAAACGCTTACTGATTGCGTGCAGAGTATAGGTTAGCGCAATTTACAGTAGCCACACATGACGTTGATATCAGACGATACTCGTTACCGGTCCGAATATGTAAAACAAGGAATATTTCTAATTCAAGGCTTACTCAAGTGATATCATTCAGATATAGAAGTACCTAATAAATGGCATTGACAACGATGAAATGTCATGTGACTAAGAAAGTCCATATGCGCATGCGAAAGGTAAAGTCTGACCTTAAAGTCGAAAGTAAAGCTGAATCGCCAGTCTCTCAGTGAAAGGTATTGGTAGTTTTGTGACTAAGATATTTATATGTCACACCCCATTGTGTTATACATCATTTTAAAGCTCTCGGAAAAAGTAGGCAAATTGCCCTTGGGTTAGTTCAGAGGAAAGAAGCTGAGCAACGTCGTGCCGCTGTCCAGATATTCGAGATAATCGACCCATTTGGCTCACGGACTAGTCCCTTTCCCCATTTTTATTACATCGAACGATTTTACGTGAAATTTACATTACCACTGTCGGGAAAGACGCATGACACCAAAAATGCGTTTTTGTAATGGCTTTTATCACATTTGTAATCAGGTTCTCGTACTGTACGCAGATTGCAATGAGATATCGTTACGTTTATGTAGAACGTGATGAAATAAGGTTTGGCGATTATTAAGTAAAACATTTTAAAGTTGGATTTACTTCACTATTATAGTGTAAGTTGGAAATAATCAAAAGATTGTACTGTCACTCAATTTAATACAAATCTTTTGTGGCTTAGTATGTGGATCACAGGAAAATGGGGTACACCGATGAAGACGCATGCTTATTAACTGATTAGTCAGTGGTTCTTCTATCGAATTTTGTACATAAGAGGAGGATTTTATCGCCACTATTGAATCTGTTGTTGGGACATATTATATTTTACGGACTGAGATGTAAGTGTTTCAGTTGATTTGATAAGCATCACGTACAATGCATATCAAGTCTTATTTCACAGGTAATGTCTCGGAATAAAGAGGCGGAAGACACGAGTAATCTCCATGAAGACTTTCCAGAAATGAGAAACCAAAAAAATTCCGAAGCACTGCTTTTTCGGGTATTCGTTAAAAATATATGCATGAATCAAATACGCTGCTGGGGCGGGTAATGGTGTTTCTTTTTAATTCAAATGGAAGTGATCATTTAAAATCACTAAAAAGAAGAAAACTTTGAAGCGCTTCTATTGTGAATATATACCTTAATTCAATTTTTTTCTTCTTTGCTCAAAAATTCAGTCAAATGTTTACGAATTGTGAAGTTTTCGCTTGCTTGGTGACGGGTGTGCGTGTTCTCTCTATTCCTATTAACACCGTTAATGGCTGATTAAGTATTAGGGCTTGTAGTAGTAGCACAGATGTTATTTCACTTATTTCGGTATTCTTATTGAAGGCATTGGGCCCGTGATCTCTATTTCCTACGTACTTCAATGATTCATTTTTTTCTCACGAAGTGATTTCTAATCGGCAAATTATTTTGGTGCATTACTAGTACTTGGTAACCTACATTGAAAATCAAACAAAGCTTTCACTTCCGTTATATGAAAGCGTTAGATGTCCTTTAACTTGATCAACTATTTTCACGGGCAAAACCAAAAAAGAAGATTTTCTTCTATTTTGCTGCACCATCGAAGAAAAATGAATGGATTCCTAGAAGTGATGATCAGTTTAAAGATAGCCCCTTCCATATAACAAATTCAGATATATCACCATCCACTGCCACTGGATAAAAGTCGATTAATTGTGCTAAAGATGATGAAGCTGAAGGCTTTGCAAAAAATGCAAACTGGACAATACTACTTCAACCATTATCCCAAAGGACCGTTTTTAACCCGTGTCAAATACCATAATTCACCTCTGTGCAGGATTCATATAGTTTTATAATATCATTGTCAACCATTATCAATCCACTGCTGGACGAAGGTCTCCCCAAGTTTCTTCCGCAACGGTTTGTCTTGTGCCAGTATCCTCCATGTTACTCCCGCATACTTTCGAATTTCATCCACCCATCTCTCATGTGGTCTACTTCTGGGTCTTTTCTTGTCCCTTGGAATCCAGCCTAAAATTTCGGTTGTCCATCGATGGTCTGTCGTTCTGGCAATATGTCCAACCCATTATGATTTCGGGGACTTTACTCTGATCATGTCTTCCACTCTTGTCATTTTTCTGATCCACGACTTCCTCTTCTTATCTCTCCTGGTTACACCAAGCATGCACCTCTCCAGGCTACTTTGAGTTGTCTGCAGCCTTTGTATGTATCTTTTAGTTAAGGTCCACGTCTCTGCACCATACGTAATCACTGGAAGGATGCATTGATCAAACACTTTTCTTTTAAGACATAATGGCATATTGCTCTTGAAAATGATGCTGCTTCTTCCAAACGCTCTCCAGACAGGTTTTATACGCCTTATAATTTCTTCATCAATGTGACTCTCACTTGGTATCTGCTGTCCAAGATAAATGTAGGTATTGGTTATCTCCGGCTTTTCCCTATCAATCGACAAATCTTCATTTTTGGTAAAAGCATTGTACTTCACTTTTGTCTTCTGAAAGTTCATTTTTAATCCCACTCCTTTACTCTTGTCAGCACGTTCCTGGGTCTTATACTATGCAGCTCTGATGGGGATGTAGCAAAAAAGACTAGGTCATCAGCAAAACGAATGTGAGTTATGTAATAGCCATTAATCTTTATGCCTTTGTTTTCTCCGTTGTGATCGAAAGACATTTTCCAATGGGGCATTAAAGAGTTTGGGAGGTATAGTGTCACCTTGTCTCACTCCTTTTCCAATATTTATGGGATCTGTATTCTCAAATAGCCGAATCTTTGCACTTGCAATTTCATAGATGTTATTAATAATATTAATGTATGCGTCTTCAATACCGCAAGACTTCAGAGCCATTGTAACTGCTGATGGTTTCACCGAATCAAAGGCCTTTTCATAATCGATAAAAGCCATGCATAATGGAAGTTCATATTCCCTCGCTCTTTCAATTAGTTCTTTCAGTACGTTTGACACAGTAATATAAAGGAACATAATAGAAGTATTTGCAGGAGTTACACTATTTTGATACTAAAAGATAATTTCTTTTACTCCAAGCGTATGCTGAAAGTTGCAAAGCTCATGTAATTGACATTCAGGCGTTAATCATTATTTTTACTCTGATCACCGGTTATATGTTATACCCGTGTAGAATCTTTCTTCCAAATTCAGTCCATTTATTTACCTTGAGAATATTCAGTTGTTATCAGATAATTTAAAACAACGGGTTTACATAATGATAACTCTAGAATTTTTATGAAAATTGAGACAAAAACGTTGTTCGTATAAACAAGGGCTTTCCATTCGAATTTTTGAAAATTAAGAGGTATAGAAAAAATAAAATTGCTATTCCAAAATTTTATAAATATTCAGCTGCAAACTGCCAAAAGTACAAGATAACGACTAACGAGTAATTATATTAAGAAATAAAATGACAAAGAGTGTGAGCAGAATACAGCACGAAACTTGATGTATCCGATATGCAAAGGAGGGTTTGATGGCGGTTATTCTCTCATACCGTCAGATGATACGTTTCAGTTGTTCTGCAGTTGTATTTTTCAATAAAAATGTTTTCTGTTTTAGTGAATCCCATTTGTAAAAGTCCATATCATAAGCAATATTAATACTATACAAATTTTGAAGATGTGAATTAGTTTCTTGATATGAATATGGCATGGATGTTAAGTCAGATAATATCAGAAAATTTGAACATTTCCTAGTCCTGGAGCGGAAGTCGAACCCAAGTCGCCCGGATGACGCTCGAGTATGCAACCACTACATAAAACATTTAAACCAAAGCAGAAAACACTTTTTTATTTTCAAGTTTTCAATTATTATCTGACTAACCATCCATGCCATATTTACACCAAAAAACGGATTCGCATCTTCAAAATTTCTATAGTGTGATGTAATCCCATATTTCATTCATGATTATTTTTCATTCATAATATGCATACTATTTCAAGAATATCTAAAAGTCATATTCCATAATCTTGAGAGGGATCAACCTTTCGATCCCGAAAAATGAGTTATCATTTGGCTACATGGAAGTCATGGCACTTAAGATATGTCCAGCCATCAACAGGGTGCAGAGATTTATGACATAACTACTTTGAGCTTCTGAAGAGATATTTAGCTTTGATTGTAAATAAATGATATAATATTAAATGGATTATTTTCCAAATAAATGCACGAAGACTTTCGGAAGTACATCTTAGAAAGACTTTATTTCATAGAAAATACATCTGTTTTAGATCGTTTGTTGTCGTCTTCGGCTAATACTTTAATCAAATTAAAGCAATCGGAATGCTGGATTTTCTTGTTGTACCACTTCTCCACATGTCTATTTTGCAAATTATCGAATGAAAAGCATTCCTTTTAGAAGTACTAGTTGATAATTTTATTGCAATAATGTCGCACCTGATAGAGACAATCGAAAACTGGTCCCTTAAGTCTCTGTGTCCTTTCTTCACGGAAACATTTTAGGGATATTCTTGATGGTTATTAGAAAAAAAAAAGCCTATAATAAATGCAGTCTTGCTTCTTAAAGAATTTAGAACACTTCAGAGTGACGTGTTTTTTTTAATATGATAATCGATCTTTCCATATGATAGACACGTAGATAAGCCTAGACGCTTATTAAACACGGATCAATTATACATCGGTTTTTTGGGGTTTTTTTTCGAGAAAATTAAAATGAGTCCCGTATGGCATGCGTACTTGCTATTCAGAAAGAGGAAGTATTATGTTTAAGATTTGAACAACTTCTATTTGTAATATCAGCTTCTGGGTAAACTATGTGTACAAAAGTTTAACTATTACAAGTACATGACATTGTAATTGTACATTAACTGCCAGTGAAGGAATGCATAAACTTAGTCGCTGGTTTCAATTACATGTATAGAGTGATATGTTCGCGCCGTGATATTTACTCAAACATCAAAATTGCGCTTTGAGTTTATAATTGAAATAATCTCTATATTTTTATTCGCCTCCCGTAACCGCTTTCTAAGTGGTTTCCTGATGGCTAAGTGGTCAGCGTTAGTGACTACTATCGAGATTCCCTCAGGTTCGGTCCATTAAACACCCGCCGTGCGTTGAATGGGCACGTTACGTCGTTGGACTCCTGTAATAAATAAGGGCATATTCCTTCCCCTTTCTACCTCGTTTCCGTGTCACTTTCCCATCTGGCACTCTAGCCCAAATCTCCTAGCTTCCTACTCGTAAGGGTTGTTTAAGGCCTGCGGTCAGACACTCCCTTCCTAAAATCCTCTAGATCTGATCTGCCTTCTAAGTGTGACTCGGGTGTCCTAGTGGTCAACTTTCGTGACTGCCACAGAGATCACCGCAGATTCGATTCCAGGCAGGTACGAACGCTCGAACCGCTGATTAACCGCCGTGCCACGGATCGGTACTATTCATCTCATTTATAAATAAAAGCGTCTTTATACCTCGAATCCGTGTCGCTTTCTTATTAGACACTAGCCTAAATCTCCTAGCTTTCTATTCCTAAGTGTTTTCTAAAACCTGTGGTAAGACACTCCCTTCCTAAAATCTTCTACATATGATCTGATCTTCTTTGTAAGTATGCAATATACACAACACTTTTAACGAAGCGTTTGGTTAGGCCTGTTTACTTTCATTTTGGTATAAAAATGAAATTTAACTGTTTTAACATTCCTGCTTGCACAAATCTTTGAAACCAAATTGTTTGGAAAGATGAAATTCAGCAATCACAGTTCTAATGTCATAGGGACATTTCTTCAATTAAAACTTTATCTTCATTTGATGTTTTACACTTTATAACAGTAGGTTTGAAGCGTATATGCTCAAACTTCGTGCGTCTGTCTATCTGTCCCCACGATAACTCGGATAAAAATGGTTCGATTTCGATGAAATTGTAGTAATTGGTAGGGAACAACATCGTGATGAACGCTATTGAAAACGGGCAAAATAGCGTCAAATTTCAGGACATAGGAGCGGGATCCATTCCATCGACCTTATGCGTCATAACTTACCTAAAAATGCTTCGATTGCGACAAAACTTTATCATGTTTTTCCAGGGTTATATTAAACCGGTTCTGTTGAATATCATTGAATTTCTGCCAAACGTCAGGGCACAGGAGCGAGATGTATTGCACAGCCATTTTCCTCATAATTTTACTAAATATGCTTCTATTGCGACAAAACTTTTATGTTGTTCCGCAGGTATACTGAACCGGTTCTGCTGAATATCATCGAAATGGAGTCAAAGATCAGGACACAGAAGCGAGATTTATTCCACAGCCACTATCCTCATAACTTGAGTAATGATTTCTGGTATGTTGGAAAGCTTATCATAATCAATGCATTGCATGATTTTACTAATTTGTTTTACTCTGCTGGTATTACAAGACGGGAGTTTCGATATTTTGCATTATAACGTAGATTTAATATCTTTCCAAGCTGATGCAGTTGTGTGGAAAGCTGACAGTGTTACTTTCCTTTCAAACATTACTTTTCAATTCAATTTTACTAACATAGAAGCAACACTATTACTGATAATATAATCATTCGAGGTCTTCCATTGTCTATGGGTGGAGAAAGAGACCTAGAAGTATGTACGGTATTGCTCTGCTTTTCGGGAGAGAAAAGAAAATACGATGTCAAGTAAGATTGGATAAAACTGGAGAAGCAATTTACAAAAGCAGTAAATAATACATATTTATTTAAATATTATAGCAATACCTACGAACCCAAGCCAAGCTCAAATTCAAGATAATATGACACTATATTTCTGTGTTTGTAGTTCTGTTAAATAGAAATGCACTTTGCCTTCGCTGTCATGATGAAAGGAACTAAATAAAAATATATCTTGTTCCTTTGAAATTCAACTCGATTAATTCACTTCTGAAACATATAATATCGAAAAAAGGATGGATAAAGTCAAAAAAAAAATGTTAGACGTACAAATGACACTGAATATACATTCGTATCATGTATGGAATACGGGATTACATCATACAATACACATTTTGAAGATGCCAATCAGTTGTTTGGTGTAAATATGAGAAGGCTGGTAAGTCATATAATATCGGAAAACTTGAAAATTTCGTCGTCCTGGAGGGGGAATCAAAACCGCGTCTCACAGGTAGAGCGCAAGTTTTCTGACCACTGCACCACCCTAAGAGAAAAATTCTCAAGATTCGGATTAAGTTGAACATAACTGTCACACGATTCGCTAGTCGAAGCACCGGCATACATGCTTAGGGAATCATGAGGTTAAGATTCATACCCCGTGATTGTCCGGAGGAACAGATAAATCATTAATGGAATACAGGATTACACCATACAATACCAATTTTGATGATGGCAATCCGTTTCTTGGTGTAAATATGACAAGGATGGTAAGTCATATAATATCTGAAAACTTGAAAAAATCCCGTAACAGTTAATTCAAATAAAACGGAAACTTGAGACTTGGTCGTTCTGGGTGGTGTAGTCGTTAGCATACCCGGGCGCTACCTGTTAGACGCAGGTACGAGTCCCGTTACCGGATTACGAAATTTTCAGGATTTCGGATATTATATGACTTACCATACTTGTCATAATTACACCAAAAACGGAGTAATCTTTAAAATTTGTATGTTTGAGAATCTACATATCATATAATTCACACATTACGAAACAATTTGCATTGTACAGTTATTCAGTAATATTTCTCTAGGTATTTAATTACAATCAAAGTGAAATTTTTAGGAACTGTTTCACTTTAACATTCATTAGTAAGATATCAGTGCTCAAAGTAGTATAATTACTGTAATTTGTTCACGTTCTTATGGCCTGGTGTGAATGAGGAGCGTTGATAAATCTCACTGCACTGCTTGTGCTCGTGCTTATGCTTGCAAAATATACGATTTAGTTAACCAAAAGAAAAAGATTTTTCCTCACAATATGAGTGAGCAGAGGAGAAATGGATGCAAAGTTTAACACAAGTGATTACTGCCTCGCCTTCTTAGGCTCACCTATTACGAAATTCACGTCTGCCGGAATGTTGCCCACATCTAGATTCATTCACAAAAGGAAAATTAGCCGCTGTTCTGACACAATAAATATTCTGGCGCCCCCTCGCAACTTTCTTCATAAGGTGTAATCAAATGTCCTTCAATGTGGAGTCGACTATAATAGTTGATTGGTGACAGTCGAGAAATCGCTAAGATGACGTTGGCCTGTAGCAATAAAGCATAGAGAGCGATCAGATCGCTATGTTAGGAAATGTTAAATAACAAACAAAACAATTTTTATAACAGGTTTGTAAAAGGTCACTCTCGGAAATTTAGTGCTCATTATTCTGCTTGTAGAAACAAAGGGTAGAAAGCGGTCAGATTGCTCTTTTGGGAAAAGTAAAATAACAAACTAAAGCATTTCTGAAATGTGTTTCAAAAAATGTTACGCTCAGAAATTAAATGTTCATCAATAAAGCAAATATTCGATGTGATTGCGCATAAAGATCAATAATATACCTCAAATTTCTTGTTTCTTGGTTCGTGTATTTAACGATCACTGCGACTAAATGGATGGGTTGTTAGTAGGTATCGGTCCTTATTTTAGGGCAGCTGGTTCCACGGAAAGGAACGAACAAGGCTGTAAGACAGACGCACCATCTATGCTTCAGCCTAGGTTCGAACTCCTCCCCATGTAGGATGAATAATAAAAAAACCAGCCCTGAGATAACTGAGCCACTGTGGTGGTACATCCATCTTCGAGGAAGCGTTGTTTTTTGTTTTTCTATCACCAGATTGTGAATTAGTTAGGGGGTACCACATGCCCAAGTGGTCGCACTATATCCCAAAAGAAGTTAAAAGTGCAAGGTCTGATAATTTTCCTCAAATTACCTTCAAAGGACCACAGAATGAGGTGAAAAGGAGATCTGATATATGTACTAATCAAGCCGCGGTTAATCATTATTGTCTATGACCATCGTCCGCACATTATATGTCTTCTAGTAAGTGAATGTTTTACTTCCTCTAACTAGAGTTTTGCAGTTCGCTTTAATTCGAATTTCGTTAAGAAACATTTTTCTTAAAGAAAGCACATGCGTTTCATCGAAACTTTACCTGCAAGTAAAAGAACGATTTTAAATTCATTATAATTTAAATTCTGTGAGACGAATATAATTTTAACTATCTCGAAGAATTACTTCCTATTGTTCAGACATTTTTATATTCTTTGAAAATAATGATTCGTGGCCCCTGTGGCGCAGTGGTCTAAGTGATGGCCTCTGACTATTCGTCGGAAAGGGGTCCGGTTCGACTCCCAGTGAAGCATAGATGTTTTGTTTGTCTTACGGCACTGGCTCTCCCCATTTCCTGGAACCAGTGACCTTAAATTAGGGACGGGCGACTGCTTTTAGCCCATTGAGTTGCTCACGGTGGTCGTTAAACCTACAATAAAAAAAATAAAAAATAATGATGATTTTGCCGCCAAGTGATTCTTCGTATGTCGGTATGTGATTTATATCCCCATAGTAAAAACGTCGCGGAAAACACCTTTCTTTGTTTAATACCATACTTTATGAAGACTATTTAATCACGTTGTTTTTAGCAAATAAGTCACTGCTTTTCCTAGTGTGATGACATTTATGTTACGTTTTCCTTCACATCACTTCTAATTGTGCATACTGAAAATCCATTCTTCTTAAGATATCCTGCGTTATGAAGAAATAGTTTGTTTATCTTTCGGATTTTATTAACAAACCTTTTTGCCGCTAATAAGATTAAGAAGCTATTGCAACCTGTAGTTGCGTTACCAATTTAAAAAATTATCTTGCCTGCTATTTTGTCGATTTTCAGACATTATGTAGAGCATTTAACATAAATTTCAAAGAATTAGAAAAATTATTAATTTATTCCTTGTGTTACTCAAAATAAATTGGAAATTATCAAATGTTTTTTCTTTATGTTGTGGGACAGTAATTTAATTCTGAGTTAGGTAATCACTTAAAATCTTTAAGCCTGAAACAGATGTCAATATCTTTCTCATATTTTCACAGAACACAAAGCGTTCTGAAATCAGTATTTCAGGTATGAAAACATATAATCTAAGAACACAAAATTTTCTAAGTAACACCATAATATTGAAATTTATTATAAATTTTGAAATATATTTCTTGGAATGGTTAAAGCATGTTCTATATTTCAAAGGATTTCAGAATAGAATGCTACAAAGCCTGTTAATTGCAACTGTATCTATAAATGCCCAATGAAGTAATTCTCAATAAAATTGTGGAGAGAATGAAACAAAGCAGAAAACCAGAACTTCTTTTTTATTACGATGCGCTAACAATACACAGTCGTGTCACATTTTTTACCAAGCTCCTACGTTTGACGTCAACAACGCGTAGCCAATGAAAGAAGGCACGTGTCGTTACTTGGCTTGGAGGGTATATAAGGTGTGCTGTAGGCATTATGAAAACATATTACTCGTTGCTGTCATGGATAAAATGAGAAATTTATCCGATTTGCAAAAATGGATGATTATCGGCTTTCGGGTCAAGGGTGGCAGTATTTCTGAAAGAGCTCAGTTTGTGAACAGTTCGCGTGCTTCTGGGATTAAAGTGTATCGTGATAGGAGAAATGGCATCATTGCAAAAAAGCAAAGTGGAAACTGCGGAGCACTAGGTGTCATTGATGTGAGAGGTGAACGTCTGCTGAGAAGTTGCGTGAGGGTCTATCGACACGCTACAGTGGAACAACTCACTGGCTAAATGAACACGGCGGCTACAGGAAATGTGACTGAAACGACAGTTCAACGAACCCTGCTGCGTACATTGTATTTGCTTAAATTTATCTCCAAAAAGGCATGCTATTTTTGTTGTATAATTTCAGTCTTTAATCAAGAAAATAAAGTAATTATAAAACAATCTGATCAGAAATGTGTATTCAAATTGTTCGAAATTTTCTTTTGAGAGAGCCTTTATATAGGCCTGTGACATTTTCCAATACCAACTTTTAATTTGTACGACACCCATGTGACAATGCCGTTACAGTGTAATTCACGGAGGTTTTAATTAAATTGAAGAAACGTTTGTCAAAGTGTTGGTACAGATAATTTTTTTAACATATTTTTATACACTTTTCAAAAAATGTTATTAAAGGATTTGAAGATTCAGAAAAAATTCCGAATTTTTTGATTTGCTGTAGTGCCTTACCTAAGATTATGCAATGAATTTTTTTTTTTTTTTTGAATATACGAAATTTCGTTAACAACACCGACATTGGTATACGTCGTTTGGAGACGACACGATTTTCCGCATGGTTGTGGTGGCGTGTAATGAAAATGGTAGCGCCGTTCCCAGTTTTCTGACAGCTCAGTGTATGTAAATAGCAATATAACTTCAAATACTCCATGTGATTTAAATGCATCAATACTCTTTGAAATGAAGCAAGAATCGACAATGGAGAGAACCTGGAGATTGGAGATGGGTGATGAAACATCCATATGAGGATTTTCGGATGGGATTTCATGAGCTAAAAATTGCAATAATTATACTTAAGTAATCCATTCTTTCAAATGA
The DNA here is from genome assembly GCA_039090855.1 of Macrothele yani. Taxonomy (NCBI): domain Eukaryota; kingdom Metazoa; phylum Arthropoda; class Arachnida; order Araneae; family Macrothelidae; genus Macrothele; species Macrothele yani. The sequence continues at coordinate 122,601,249 of CM077015.1, read as the reverse complement.
AGTAAGAAATGACTACAGTTACAAAATATCCATGGAGGGATTTCTTTGAGTATTCCATTAGCACGAAATATTGGTTTGGTGCGAATGAAATGTCCGGCGCGAACGAGGTGTTGAGACAGGCTCCCGCCACAGCGAAATGGAACCACCCACAGGTGTGGCGGGAATTACCTCACGGAGTTACAATAAATATCTAACACGTGTGTGAAGTACAAGTTTCACGTGCGGTTTGTTTTTACGTAACATGGCTTGCAAAGAAAGCATACGGACGCAGGATTTGAGAGTCATCTTTCTCTATGAATTTAATTTTTTGCCATTCTGTAGGAATTGACGCTAGAAAAGGTTAACAAAGTGCATAAGGAGAATACATGCAGTAATCTTTTGAAATACATTTCTGGGCATATGGACATTTAAAATGTGTGTTTTGCACTTTTTAAAACATTTGGTGCATTAGTGTGTCGGTGGTTGGCGGATGACAACTTAACATTTCTTGAAATTTTCATTGCACAGGTTCAGTGGTACCTCGTTTACACGTTTCTCAGTTATACGTTTTAACTTTAATAAGGTTTTCTGTGTTGTTTCCAATATTTGACTGCGTTTCGTAACGCTTTTTCTAACTCTGTTGTAAATAGTTCATTTTTACACTTTTGCAATTATGAGTAAAAAATTTTATTTCAGGTAACGAAAATTACAGGATCATGTTGTTTCTTTAATACTTTACCCGGTTGATTAAAGCTTTGAGAGGATCGATATTTGTTGCTGTGTTACTTTTTGGTGCAGCGAAAGTTGAACCTTGATTCCATCAGGAAAAGGTATTTTTTTTAATATCCGTTTGGCGAAATATAGGGATCACATTTCATGTCTCACACACACATATGGGCTATTTAAAACTTAATAAATATTTAGTACTTACCTTTCCTGCTCCACTATTGAATGAAGTGCGATATAATCCTATATGTATCCGCGATATTCCACATTCTTGTTTTAAATAGTTGAAATCAGGATCCTCGGAAAAAAGTATTGAAATTCATGAGTTTCGTTTGAAGGAACATGAGTTCATCAGATACTTAGTCGTGAGACTATTTATTAATCCATAACCAGGATTTTTAAAAAGAGATACACTCGTCAAAAGAGAAGTTTGATTTTCATAGGTTTCACGACTTTTGCAATGCGATAAAATGTTTTGTAATTTGAAACGCTTTGCTTTCTCTTCATGCCGATTCAACTTCAAATAAATCATATTTAAGTAATATCTTATACTCAGTTGAAGCATAGATTTTACAACAGTATCTAATATCTTGAAATGATTTATGCGTTTTTAAGGCCATCCCCTAGGAAAACGTACAGCAGACGTTTCACTGTATTTTGGAAAACCCGTTCCAGCGTTGAAACAGGCAAAATGCAACGTCGACGGTTTACGTAGTTTCAAACATATGTCATAAATATAATATATTCACATTCCATTATTTAAAAAATAAAACGCAAGTATTTAACATTTCAAGTTTAAACGTTTCTCCATAGTACGATATTAATTAATCATCAGTGAAGCAGACTAGTTAAACGAGAAAAGAGTGGAGTAAAACATAAGCATTTTAAAAGACACCCACTGAAACGGATTATCTGTCTGATCATTTGTGTCAATTGTATTTATTGGGGAGACTTATGGGCCCGTTGCCTTATTATTTCTAACTTACTGGTCCTGCGAATAAACCTGCATTCCAGTACTCGACGATTCCATTTTCTGAGATCATCATCATCATCATCATCATTGTCAACCATTATTAATCCACTGCTGGACGAAGGTCTCGCCAAGTTTCCTCCACAACGGTCTGTCTTGTGCCAGTCTCCTCCATGTTACTCACGCATACTTTCGATTTCCATCCACCCATCTTCCATGTGGTCTTCTTCTGGGTCTTTTCCTGTCCCTTGGAATCCAATCTAAAATTTCGGCTGTCCATCGATGGTCTGTCCTTCTGGCAGCGTGTCCAGCCCATTGCCATTTCAGGGATTCAACTCTGATCATGATGTCTTCCACTCTTGTCATTTTTCGGATCCACGTGTTCCTCTTCTTATCTCTCCTGGTTGCACCAAGCAAGCACCTCTCCATGCTGCTTTGAGTTGTCTGCAACATTTGTATGTCTCTTTTAGTTAAGGTCCACATCTCTGCACCATACGTGAGCACTGGAAGGATGCATTGATCAAACACTTTTCTTTCAAGACATAATGGCATATTGCTCTTGAAAATTATGCTGTTTCTTCCAAAAGCTCTCCAAGCAAGTTTTGTACGCCGATTCATTTCTTCATCAATGTGACCCTCACCTGATATCTGCTGTCCAAGACAAGATAAACGTACGTGTCTCTTATCTCCAGCTTTTCTCCATCAATCGATAAATCTTCATTTCTTGTAAAAGCATTGAAAATCACTTTTGTCTTCTGAAAGTTCATTTTTAATCCCAAATCTTTACTCTTGTCAGCAAGTTCCTGGATCATACTCTGCAGCTCTGATGGGGTAGTTGCAAAAATGATTATGACATCAGCAAATCGAAGGTGGGTTAGATAATCTCCATTAAACTTTATCCCTTTGTTTTCACAGTTCAGTGATTGAAAGACATTCTCCAATGTGCCATTAAAGAGCTTCGGAGATATGGTGTCACCTTGTCTCACTCCTTTTCCAATTTTTATGTGTGTTGTATTTTCAAACAGCCGAATCTTTGCACTTACATTTTCAAAGATGTTATTAATAATAATAATGTATGCATCTTCAATACCGCAGGATTTCAAGGCCATTGTAACTGCTGATGGTTTAACCGGATCAAAGACTTTTTCATAATCGATAAACGCCATGCACAATGGAAGTTCATATTCCCTTGCTCTTTCAATTAGTTCTCTCAGTACGTGGATATTATCTATTGTGCTGTAGCCACTCCTGAATCCAGCTTGTTCTCTCGGTTGAGAAATGTCCAGTGTCATCTTTAAGCGGTGTGAAAGAACTTTAGTAAAGACTTTATAAACCACTGATAGGAGGCTGATAGGTCTGTAGTTCCTGAGATCCTCAATGTCACCTTTTTTATGTAGCAAGATCATTGTAGCGTTGTTCCAATCCTCAGTAATCTTCCCTTCATTAAGTCATCGAGGGAAAATTTGGGCGAGTACTGTTTCGATTTCTCCACTTGCTTCTTGTATGATGTCTACAGTAATTCCATTTTCTCCTGGAGCTTTTCCCCGCTTCATGTTCTTGATTGCATGTGCAACTTCTGCTGGGAGGACTGGAAGAACTCTGGTACCTTTCATGATGTCTGGAGTACATGTATCATCCCTTTCATGTAATGTGGAGTAGAAATCTTTCACTCTTGTCAAAATTTCGCCTCTATTTCTTGTTACAGAACCATCTTTTTTCAGTGCCATAATTTGTTTTCTTCCCTTACTGAGATGTCGCTTTGCTATCTTTACGCTTTGGTTGATTTCAATTGCTTTCCTCACCAGTTCACAGCTGAATTTCCTTACGTCTTCAGTGATACTTTTTCGTACTGTCTTGCATAGCTCCATGCATTCCACTTTGGAAGTCACATCTTCAGTTGTCCTCATCTCTCTTATTTTTTGCATCAACATTTTGTTTTTCCTGATAATTTGTTCACATGCAACTTGTTCTTAGACCCAGCTAATTTTGTTGCTGTTTCCATAAGAGCTTTGGTTGCTTTTCTGTTAACTTCAGAAATATCCACTTCGTCCGAAGTTAGGCCTTCTAAAGCAGAGAATCTGTTCTTCAGTTCCAACGTGAAGGTATTATGGTGTTTTTTAAGGTTGGTTATGTCAATACATTTTGTTTGTCATATGAGCTTGCTACGTTCGAGTTTAGTGTTGAGGTGCATCTTACATCTCACCAATCTATGGTCACTACCTGTGTTGAACTTGTTTAGCACACTGCAGTCTTCTATGACGAACTTTTTGTTACACATAATAAAATCAATTTCACTTGTCGTCCCATTTGTATGTCTCCATGTCCATTTCCTGCATGCCTTTTCTTGAAAAAGGAGTTCAATATGAAAAACCCTTCTGCCTCTGCAAACTCTACGAGAGTATTTCCACGCTGGTTCCTGTTGCCGTGCCCGAATATACCTACTGAAGTTTCATTCTGTTACCGTTGCCCTATTTTTGCATTGAAATATCCCATAATTATCTTTAAGTGCTGCTTCCTTTATTATTTAGATGATGAATTTCCTCAAAAAATTCTTCAATTTCTACTTCAGGGTGACTTGTGGTGGGTGCATAAGTTTGAATAATTTGAGCCTGGTATGTTCTCGAGAGTTGGATATAGCAACATATTTACGACACGTCTCGAGTTTTCATGCTTCAAATTGGAAATAACCACGTCATTATTACTCTCAAAACGTGATACGAACTACCTTTTTTTACAGAGAATGATATATCTCTTTCTCCGTATGCCATGTCTCTAACACATACTCCGCGTTAAATTTCGGGCCAGCAGGTACAGACGGCTGCGACTCAGCCGGCAATAAATTGTCTTCTCATTGCATCTAAAAGTTCATCTTTTGTGACCATGCAAGCCTGATGATTTTTGTTTTCGTGAATTGTTGTTTTTGAACTTTTATGTCTATGAAATAACGATTACCGTTTGTTTTATGTTTTAGCAGCGACAGGATCATGAATTATTTTTTAGTTATAGCACATCAGTAGTTTGAAAATACTTGTCATAAATCGCTGCAGGCAAAGGAAGATTAAACGGAGAGAAAAATGTGTTTTGTTCTCTCTAAATGAGATCTGAAACTCTAATGCATATCGAAAAGCGATTAGAAGACCACAGCGGGAGGGGGATCTCTATTGTATTACGCTATACGCCATGTGGAAGTCATCTTGAGCAATGATGATTTTCCGTGGTATAATAAAATGTGAGGTTGAGGTTTAACTTTTTTATTCGCAAAATGAATTATATATACAGTTTAATAAACATGCTTGTGTTGTTGAAAATGTATTTTGTTTGACGATTTCGGAGAGGCATCGATATTGAGGTTTTAAAATGGGTTAAAATGATATACACTGTTGTTCAAGATTTGAAGCACAGCTTAAAAAATACATTTGGTAAAAAAAACGAAAGGGAAGAATTGTACTAAGTAATGGACAGAGAACGTGGGCTTATGCAAATACGGAAATCATAACGTAATGACATTTCACGAACGATAATGGGAATAAAAGGCGATCCAGCAGATTTGTGGACCGACATATATCAAGTCGCTTCAAGAAGTTAAAAATTTACAGCCAGGTTTCCAACCCCATCGACTTATGACAAATTTCGAACAAAGTGTCATACAAGCTTTCCAACAAGAATTTCCTGATATTGTAAACACCGGCTTTTTTTTTCTTTTCATTTTTCCCAAAGCGTTTGGCGAAAGGTACAGAATGAAGGTGTAAATGCCCGATGCGAACAAGGAAGAATATGAATTTGCTCATTGGATCCGAATGACTTCGGCATTGGCATTTATTCCTCCTGCTAACGTTATTCAAGCACTTGAATATTTAGTTGAAGATGATGACTTCACAATTGAAGCTATGGGGATTGCAAACTACTTTGAAGATACATATATTGCAAGAAGACAACGGAGATGCCAGCAAATCCCTATTTTTGCCATCGAATTGTGGAATGTTTACACATGAACACTAAATGATCAACAACGTACCAACAACGGAGTGGGAGGGTGTCACAGGAGATTTCAGGAAACACAACTAATAGCCAGAAACTCAGGCAATCAAAGAAACAAGAAGTACAGTATTTTGCAATTTCTGTTAGAACCAAAAGAATAGTCCAAGATTTTCAAAATCGTAACGTGAATGATTACCTTAGAGGCATTGCTTACAACTTCGAGTTTTAAACAATAATAATGTTTAATTATTCTATTAAAACAAAATAAATTTGAATTATTAAAAAATTAGGTGTATTATTTACATTTTCTTAGCCTACTCATTATCTACTGGGGGCGAAATGTGGCGGGGGTGAAATGTGGGAGGCGAAATGCGAGGGGCCACTTTTCGGAATCCCATAACTGATATGCTACCGAATTTCAAGACAAATAGAATGGCAATGAAAAACACAAAAAAACTAGTGAAAATTGTTTTAATTTACAGAAGAATCAACAAATATATCAAACTTTTTGCTCGAATTATATGTACTACATTTTAGTAATAATGAATTGATAATTTTAACAATTAAATTTTTACTGAATTCATACTATGGTGTACTAAATATTTGGCTATGTAGATCAGAAACAAGAATTAAATTTTAAATCCAGATATCAGGCATACTATAAAAGCAAAAAGCAGGAATATGATGGCTTTCCATAGACATTTGGATAAAATATACCCATGCATTATGTTTTTGTATGGAATGCCAGATGCGAAGCTTTGTTCTACGTATCAAAATTCATATTCTAACACAATAAACAGTATACAAATTATATAGGTAATACCCTAGAGTTTGGTTTAAGATTGATGAAATATTCATTCCACGCAGCAGATATCTGTTGGGGGTTTTTTTTTATTCCCCAACAAATAAAGTCCTTAGACTGAAATTACTGTTTGGATCACAGATTCAATACAGTTACGTTTTGATACTACTTTTTAGCTTCGAAAATGAAATATCAAACGTACACTGATTTAGATTTTCCGGTCTATAATGACCTGGACTATTTGCATGCATATTTTAGAACTGAAATGCAATGTATCATTTATATTTTTCTGCATCTTATCTCAGGTTTCTGTTTATTTTTTAATCTTCAAGGTCACCATTTTACCTTTTTTGGCTGCGGATTTCTTTCCTGGTTTTACTAGGTTTTCCCTAATAAACTACTATTTATAGTTCCAGTAACAACAGTGTTAGAATTACTCCGTCATACGTAGCAAGTCAAGGCATGAGAGTTTCATGAAAATTTTACCTCTGATTCGCATCTTCTTAGATGTAAAATACAATATAGCGATAAGAAGAAGTTATGCGTACCTCGAAAGCGCAAACATCTTAATGACAAAATCTCGTTGTAGAAATAAGTTAATCGAGGAATTATTAAAAGTATTTTTATGAATGCAAGTAAATGATCCTCTGTGATATTTAATATTGCTATTAGTAAAGTCAAATTTCCAATAGAAGACACAGATAAGAAAATATGAATATAGAAATGAATGTGTTGATGTATACTACTGCTGCTTTTGGTCGTAATTGTAATTCATTAATTCCCATGTTGAGCAAGTACACAAGTACGACATATCACAAACTTGTGTAAGGACATTTGCTTGCATGCTGTGTGAAAGAAAGCTAGTGCATGTACTGTAGAAGAAAAATCGAAAGAAATGCGAATTCATAATAGATTTTTCGTGTATATACAGGTTGTCAAAATTTCATTCTGAATTCTCTCTTTGCTGTATACGTTCTATTTATCTAATCGGAAAAGATTACAAAGTGCAAACTCGGTTCTCAAATGTTTTCGAACTTGTTTGGTAGGTATTTTTGTGATCTTTCACGGTATGAAGTAAGAACGTTTCGGTATCGTAAGGAGAAATCTTAGTATGAGATCTAAAAGAAATGTCTAATTTCAGATGGGTAGTTTAAAACCAAGGACATAGCAATGAAATTTAATTATAATTAATTATCAAAGATGAAATACTTAATAATCACGTTAAGTAAATCTTAAAGTAATTTTTCTGCACATCCGTAAAAGTTTTCATTACAGACAACTCGCTCAGTACGAAGCGTTCTCCTTATCGGTTGCACCATCAGTTGCAAACTGATATAAAATACTGCACTGGAATTCAGCCAAACTGGAATTAACTTCTGGAACACACTAATGTTTTCTTGTTTCTTCGTCATCTGGGTAGCAATGAAAAAACCCGAAATCTCAATCACTTTTTCGAGATACGTCCAAATACGAATTTTTGGAATATCAAAAATTTTCCAGAAACCATGGTAACATATTTTTAAGACGGAAATATCTCTTAATTGAAACACCAAAAGTACAAATATCACATTTTAATACTGTGATATGGTGGTTGAAAAGGAGAATTCTACTATTGCATGTTCACGTAGAAATCCGAAAAAATGTATTTTCTTTTCAAAACGGTCGAATTTTCATTGGATTTCGATTACTTTCGTTTTGAGAAATATAGCTTATCGTTGAGGATATGTAACGCTCCTCTTCTCTTAGGAAAACTACAATTTGTGAAATGCCCTATTGTTTTTTTATTTTTTTTATTTTGGCATATGAACCAAGGAAAAATTTGTTAAGAGCTAATTGTGCTTAGTAACATCACAAAATTTGGAAACTTCAAAAGCGCCTTGCATAATTCTTGACATGAATGGAAAAGCGTTACAAAACATGATCAGTTATGTTGTAATGTGTGCGATTCATTAAAGTGATACTGAACTGAAGAGAAAAGTAATCAACAGTTATGTAACTTTGACTTACTTAAGTTAAAATTTTGATAATTAAACTTTAAATTTAAACAGAAAATAATGTACTCCTATATGTAAATAAGCATTGGTTGTATAAAATATCATTTGCCACCTTATTTATAAAAAAAAAATGTGATATTACCCACAAAAACTATAGTTACAATATTCCTAGGTAAAAACAACAAATACTTTCAAAAACTAGTGAAATTTCGTGATAAACACTGTCCTTCTATGTACGAAGAGAGTAATGTAAAGAGTTCCGACACTATTTGCTTAAGGGATATGAAGTGAATACAAAAATGCAGATCTGGTGAACATGAGCAGTCTTTCTTGAAGGATATTTTACATCACGACGAAAAAGATGAATATGGTCTATCCCGGAAATGTGGTTTCTTAGAATATTTCCTTCGAAATCTGCTCCTATATTATTTCAAATACTTAGTCTGTTTCAGTATTAGGCTTTCAAGCGGTAAAACAAACTTTGTTCCAAAAAATTTTAATGTTCAATGGCTCTATGCTTGCAGGGCAAAAAGCAATTGACTAGTCAAGAGCTGAAGGTTACGAGCCCTTTAAAGAGCGGTTTTTACCTTGAAAAACATGCCATGAAAACGGTGGGTACATATTAAGATCTGGGCCCAGGGATCTGGTGCCGCGCCGTGGTTTGACAAACCGACGTCAGTAATTTATGCTAATGCCATTGAATGATTTGCCTAAATTTTCCAAACGGCGTAAAAAGATTCCAAAACTTTAATATAAAATTTGAATGAGTCGAATACGATCAATCCCCGAAAGCATGAGTTACAATCATTATAAAAGATAATTAACCGACGCTTGATTTTGGTTTGTAAAGCATTTATCCTTTGCTCCTCATTTTGATCATAATTGAGGGACATCCTGAGTTTCACGGCAGTTCTGCCGTCTATTTCTAGACTGGGGTATAATACAGCCGCTTAGGTATCGGTACTGCAACCTTGTGCGAACACATTGAACACTTGCCCTGAATGCCCAAATTAAAAAATGTTTAGTTATTTATAAGAAAAATTTATTATATTATTATGTAATTTCTAGTAATGTAACTTATATCACGGTGATATTCTTATTGTATTACAAGCTCTTCAGCTTAGTAAAGCTTAAGTAGAATTCAAGTTAAGAAGAAGCTGCTTCATTTACTAACTGTATGGTAAGCGTACACCGCGAATCGTAATAATATGAGCACCGACCGTTTTGAAGAATACAATATAAAAAAAACATTTTTTTCGATGAAAAATCCCCATAACAGTCTATGTGAGACAGTAAACAAATTGTATAAAAATGCTTTTAAAAGTCTTCAGTGTAGCAATAATGAATTTTAATTAGAAATTCTGCGTTGCAAAATCATATGGCCACCTTTATCCAAAATTTGGGGATCGTGACTTTTTGCCGCACGATGACAACAGCGGATGTGATTGTAAGCGCACAAATCTTCTTAAATATGCAATTAATGCCACTTTTATAAAGCCATCGTTTATATTAGATTCAGTAGTACTAGAAACTTGCATGGCGCATTTGCTGGATGCGTTTGTGGAAGGGCGAATTACGGCTTGGAACTAGTGCGGTGAATCGTCCAGATAAACAGGTTAAGAAAAGATTTGGCAGATTTCATGCAACAGTACTAAATTATCGGAAGTTATGCGAAATTTAAGATCAGAAGACGTCTCCAGGGCAACCAGTAACACCGTCGAGTAGGCGAAAAATACTATTTTGGGGAAGACTACGAAGTGGAAATATATCTGAGGTCAATTGTTGAAGGACCCAATGTTATCAGTTTCGAAATCTACTTTATCTAATGTCTCCAGGTGCAACGAAAACTTTGTCGACTTGAAACTAAAATCACAACAACGAATGACTGATCTGCACCTTGAAAAGGGACTGAGTTGGGCTACATATCATATGTTCTGGAAAAAAGAATTTGAAAGTGTCGTCTTTGCTGACAAAACATAAGTTCAGTTTAGACGACACAAATGGATGGAGAAATTATTGGCACGATCTTCGTAAGAAGCCGATATTTTTTCTAAAAGAACAACACGGTGGTGGGACTGTTATGGTTTGGACTGTATTCAGATTTAAGGTTAAAACTGACGTAGCTTTTGCATCATTTACAATGAAGGCTGTGTATTACCAAAAGCCTCTTGACGACAATCTGCTGCCATGTGCTGATGAAATTTCAGGGCCTGCATTTATTCTGTAACACGATAACGCACCAAGTCGTACAGAAAGAAACACATGGAACTTGTTTTTGAACAACGGCATTAAAAAAATGGACATTCATAAACAACGTTTTTTGAATGCTCGTATGTGTCTCCTGAGCTTAATGCCATGGGAAATATGCGGATAATTATAACAAAGACGGTTTACGGAAACGCCAGGCAATATACGTATATCACCGACCAGTAATAGTTTCTAAAATGACGGAAATAGACCAGAAAGTACTATAAGGTTTGGAAAATGCCATGCCTGATAGAATTTTGTTTAATTTAAGAACTCGCGTGGATGTACTGGCTACTAAGTCGTATGTGGTCTTATCATATTGAAACACTTTTGCTTTAATAAATGTAAAACAGTGGTTCTCTTTTGCTTTCGGAAGGCTTTTTACGTTTGCATTTGTATTTATTGGATAAATGTTTCGCACTTCTCAATAAGACTACCCTTCTGTGTTTTTTATTGTTTTTCTCTTCGTTACCTGTGAAAAAGTTGGTGGTAATGTCATTATGAAACGCCGTGTATATACACTGCCGGAAAGTGAAAAAAGAACACCAAGAAGGAGACATCTGATACCAACAAAATTTGTACAGCATAATAACGGAATACAGAGCATAACGGGATCAAAACATTATGGCAAAATACAGTATATTTGCTGGTAAACTGAAAAATAACATTTCCATGTAACATGGTTAGTACGAGATTGAACCGCCATGAACGGCGTCACACTGTGCAATTCTGGCATGGAGTCTCTCGTACAGATGATGGATGTAAGTTTGGGGTTATGTGTTCCAAGCATCCTCAACCTGGACGCGTTAATCGGGGATGGTCGTGGCTGGCCGTGGAGACCGGATAAGTCGTAGTCACATAAAATCCCACACGTGTTCAATGGGGGACAAATCCGGTATACGTGCAGGCCGTGGAAGTTGTCTCACACCCTGAAGTGCATGTTGCGTTGCACGTGCCGTGTGTGGGCGTGCGCTATCTTGCTGGAAAACACCACGATGGGCCGACCTTACAAATGGCACAACAACGGGATGAATGATGTTGCTGATGTAGGAGGTGCTGTTTAACGTACCCAGTACAAACACTAGTTGTGTACGGGAGCGATAGCTGATCGCTCCCCACACCAGGAGACCAGGTGTAGGCCCTGTGTGTCGCTGGCGGATGCAAGAAGGGTGAAGACGCTCCCCTGTGCGTCAGCGAACACGCATCCATCCATCGGAGGCTCCCAAGCAGAATCTGCTTTCATCGCTGAACACGACAGGTCGCTATTGCGTTCTCCAGTACAGACGTTGGCGACACCACTGCAGCCGTTCCTGACGGTGGGATGGAGTCAGAGATACACATGCCAGAGGCACACGTGCACGTAGTCCTGCACCCAGGAAACGGTTGCGGATTGTTCGCACAGTAACCTCAGGTGCAAAGGCAGCTCGGATTTCCGTCGCAGTGGATGTTCTGCTTGACATCGCTGCTCTTCTTTTGCGTCGATCGGTCTGCTCATCAGTCCGTCAGTGACTTCCGGTTCCACGTCTTCTCGTGTGGGAATGTTCCTTGGACCATCTACGCCACCATCGTACCACCACCGATACTTCCCGTCCGATTCTCTCCGCAATACGACGATACGACCACCCGGCCTCACGGAGTCCGACTAGACGACCTCGCTCAAAGTCCGATAACTGCTGAAATCGTACACGTCTTCTATGTCCAGGCATTGTAGCTTCTTCAGGGTCTTCGCACGTGTCCGTACGCCGACGACTGATTACATTCACTTCGCAGTACTCCTTAATTACCACCGACGATAATTTGCATATTATGCCGTGCTGTGGCGTAAGCGCTCACCGGTTGGTTCGGAAATTAACATCACACCTACGTAAACTCGACCCCATTAATATATGTAAATTTCATGATCGTCCGCCAATTCCTTCTTGGTGTTTGTTTTTCACTTTCCGCCAGTGTAGTATTGATTCAAACCCACCACGTTTGACTTAATACTACTTACTTGCGAAAATAGCACGTTTTCCTCAGTTTTTACCGCGTTTCTTATTTTAATTTTTACAACTGCCACAATATTTGGCACAACATTGACTCAACACTGACCAGGATTCTGTAAAGATCTCAAAGGACGTACTTGAGTTCAAACAAAAACCTTATCTGTCTTTCAGTGTGGTGAAGGTGTGCCACGTTTTATGACAGAAGGAGCCACTTATCAAAGCATTTAACGTCCACGATTTAGAATATAATGACGAAAGACCCGAAGCACGTTCTATGTGTTATCTTTCCTATCTTAAAACCTGTCAGTTCTTGCTTTCAAGTGCAGTTAGACCTAATGCGTCAACTCTTTGCTGTTAGTCTGGGTTCGATATAGTTCCCATGCAGGAGGCTGAACGTCCTAACTAAGAGAAGACGAAATGGTGGTCAAATTGTTGACGCTGAGCTTTAAAAGTTGAATCATGAATCTTGTTTTCGCTCGATCGTGTGCTTTCTTCTTTCCACTTTGTTTAGATATAAAATTTCGGTAGCACTAGCTATCAAAAGAATCGCAATACGTGTGCAACGACCTACCGCAGCAAAGACATATCTAAAGGTACATCATTGAAGCACAGAATCCAAGGTCCTTTTTGAGGAGTTTATTTACTTTTGTTTTCCGCTAGGATTTCATGTTTTTTTTCCCGCTCGCATAATATATTCAACTGTTATTTTCAAAATATAATTTTATTTTCGATAACATTAAGAGTGAAAATGATTTCCATATTATTTCCAATATTTCGAAACTCACAGTTTCAGCACCCGAATAATGAACCCATATTTTCTTTCAAAACAAACATTTAGCAGCTATGTAGGTGATAAAATTCATGTCCCAAAAGCAAAATTCTTATTCAGATATCGGTGACGATGAGAAACATTATGTACCCATATTTTATCATCGAACAGACTTTCCTCTCTACCTGCATAAACGAGTAATATATTTTTCTCTCAACAGATCTTGTTCTAAGAGTTTTTACCGATCTTCTTATGTCGTATGGTAGACTTCATTGCCTATTCTGCCAGTGAATATTGAATTATTCACTAAACCCACTTATGCGGCAAGGTTGCGTAAGAGTGCATTTATATTTTCTTCAGCACCTTTGCTTCTACCATTTCGATTGAAAACAATCGTGTTGCGTTATATACCATTTGCTATGGTTAATATTCGAAAACTACTGACTTAAATCATGCACATCTCTCTGTGGTGGGCAAAATTCCATCGAGAGGGTTGGTTGTATTCGGCTGTGAAACAATTATCCAGCTCAGTTATCTTCCTCCATGGACCAAAACAATATACAATCGTGGCCATACCTTCAACAGTAGACGGAAAGTCAGTTTTTGATGTTTGAAGTCAACATATACAGTGTAACGATAAAGTCAGAAATACATATATTATACATCATTTTAAAAGAAAGGGTATGCTGAATTCAAATATTTTTACAGAATGTTATTACCAGTAATAGAAGTGAAGTTAGAAGCAAAAGTACAGCGTCTAATCATAAAAAGCAAAAGTACAGCGTCTAATCATAAAAAGCAAAAGTACAGCGTCTAATCATAAAAAGAAAAAAGTAGAATTTGTGAAATTAGTGTGAAATTCATTCAGCGTATAATTACTGTACAGTACATTAATAAACTTTGCAGGACACTTGAAATAACTTACCAGCAAGCATAATACGCTGTAATATGTAATTAGATATCCACTGTTTCTTAATAACAAAGTGCACCTTCTTGGCATGGAACTAATGAGCTTCTTTCGTTGTCCATTGGTGAAAACATGGTGCCACACGGCCCTTACAGACTCAATTAATGATGATTTAGCTGCGGGTTCTTGTTCGCAGATCTTTTGCTTCAATCTCATCCACAGATTCTCTATGGGATTACAATTCAGTGACTGCCCCGGCCAGTGACGTTTTCTTATCACTTTTCAATAAACGACTCGTCAAACAACTTTAACCGATGACATGGCGCGATATTGTACTGAAAGATAAAATTCCGCAAACCCATGTCTTTTGCAGATGGTAGAAGTTTGGACTCAGAACTATCTACATGTTTCGATCCATTCAACGTGCCATCAACAATGTGCAGAAGGCAAACATCACTGGCTGAAATAAAGGACCATAACATCACCGAATGTGGGTGGTTGATTTTTAGCTAGGTGCAGCGTGCCTTATATCTTTCACCAGCCCAGTGACATGCTTAAATATTTCCATTATTAGCAGATATAGTAACAGTTGTTACATCACTGAAAATAACATTTTTCCATTCATCAACAGTCCAATTTGTTTGTGCCTTGGCCCAAATATTTCTGTTGATCCGTTGTTCTTCAGTAAGAAAAGGGTTTCGTGCAGTTTCTCGCGCAATCAGTCCATTTACTTGTCGCCTACGACGAACTGTACATGCAGATGCAATAATGCCTACTTCATTGTTCCACTCATTTCTTAAATCAGTGGCTGTTCTAAACCTTGATTTTAAGAAACGACAACTCAACACGCGATCATTACGTTCAGTACACAGTCTTAGTCGATCTGTTTTTTTATCTGTTTCCCACACATCCAGTTTCTGCAACACTTTTAATGGTGCACAAGACAGCGGAATAATCACAGCCACATTTAACAGCAATTTTACGATTACTGAATCCAAGTGTATGCAAAGTACTAATTTCTGCACTAGTTAGAAAAGGCAGGATCAATTTTCGGGTCTTTGGCATTCCGAAATTCAAATATCACCAGGATTTCTGTATAAACGTCCGTCAACTGGTTACAAGCAGGTCATTCGAAGTAGGCAGATGATTCTACATCTTTTTATATCTCAATAGAGGACCTCGGAGAAAGCTATAGTGAATTAGAGGAGCGCGAACGCTTTTTCAGAACCGGATTTGTGTTTCATCACTTGCACAATTTTGCTTGTAATTTCACTTCTATTACTAGCAATAACATTCTTTAAAAATATTTGCATGCAGCAAAAAATGTCCTTTAAAATGATGTATAATTTATATTCCGGAATTTACAATTACGCTGTATAAGTCGCCTTCAAACATCAAAAAAATACTTTCGGTCTACTAGTGGAGGACGTTCAGCCGGAATTGTAGGCGTGTATGCCTGACATCGTATATTCACTACCGCCAACAGAGTCCCAATGATGCAACCCTACGACACATGTGGTGGAATATTTCTCAAGACGAAAGTCCTACTTCCTCGGTGTCACGCTGTCGCTTTTCAAAAGTATTCAGTTGTTCTTGCGATTTTTATGCTTCATCCAGACCTGTTTTGCAGCATCTTAAGAGAATAGAGATATTAAGGCTGCCCGAATATTCACAGCGAGTGTTTAACATTCATTATCCAAGCCACATGTGCGAAATTTTGCTAGGATCTCTGGAAAACGACTTGGATTGTTTCATGTCAGAAGAAGAGGTACTGGTGTAGGTGCCATACATTTACTGTACGCCGATTATTTTATCGGGGTCGGATGATTTTTTTCTTTTCAAATGTGCATCTTTCCGTCTTTGCAGTATGGCTATTGCTAAAACACAGTGATATACATTTTGAATTCAGGAATTTTAACCTGTGCATTTTTCTAATCACAAAGCCCCAAATGTTGATAAAAATTATAAGCAAAATTTTACAAAACTTTCAAGATCCATATATGACTCTGTGTGAAAACATTTCGACAGTCATTTTCAAATCGGTAACTACTCTTAAAACAAGATCTGTTGGGAGAAAAATATATTACTTGTTTATGCAGGTAGAGAGGAAAGTCTGTTCGATGATCAAATATGGGTACATAATGTTTCTAGTCGTCACCGATATCTGAATAAGAATTTTATTTATCTAACATGTTATCACGCAGTACTATAAAAGCTCATCACTCCAAGTTTGCAAATCCAAGCTATACCAAATTTTCAAATTGAATTGCAAGGCGAATAACGAAACGAACCTGTCGTGCCATATTTGTCAAATCTTCAATACCGCAGGATTTCAAAGAAATTGTAACTGCTGATGGTTTCACCGAATCAACGGCTTTTTCATAATCGATAAAAGCCATGCACAATGGAAGTTCATATTCCCTCGCTCTTTCAATTAGTTCTCTCAGTACGTGAACATGATCTATAAGGCTGTGTTCACTTCTGAATCCAGCTTGTTCTCTCCGTTGAGCCATGTCCAGTGTTACCTTCAAGCGGTGTGAAAGAACTTTAGTGAAGATTTTATAAACCACTGATAGGAGGCTGATAGGTCTGTAGTTCCTGAGATCCTCAATGTCACCTATTTTATGTAGCACGATCATTGCAGCCTTGTTCCAATCCTCAGAAATCTTCCCTTCATTAAGGCATCGAGCAAAAATTTGGGCGAGTACTGTTTCAATTTCTCCACTTGCTTCTTGTATGATGTCTACATTAATTCCATCTTCTCCTGGAGCATTTTCCCGTTTCATGTTCTTGATTGCATGTGTAACTTCTGCTGGCAGGACTGGAAGAACTCTGGTACCTTTCATGATGTCTGGAGTACATGTATCATCCCTTTCATATAATTTGGAGTAGACATCCTTCACTCCGGTCAAAATTTCGCCTCTATTTCTTGTTACAGAACCATCTTCTTTTCTCAGTGCTATAAAATGTTTCCTTCCTTTACTAAGATGTCCCTTTGCTATCTTTAGGCGTTGGTTGTTTTCAATTGCTTTCCTCACTAGTTATTAGTTGAATATCCTTACGTCTTCAGTAATACTTTTTCGTACATTCTTGCGTAGCTCTATATATTTCACTTTGGAAGTCACATCTTCTTTAGTTGTCCTCATTTCTCTTATTTTTTCCATCAATATTTTGGTTTTTCCTGAAAATTTGTTTACATGCACCTTATTCTTAGACCCAGCTAATTCTGTTGCTGTTTCCGTAAGGGCTTTGGTTACTTTTCTGTTAACTTCAGACATATCCACTTCTTCCGATATTAGGTCTTCTAAAGCTAGGAATCTGTTCTTCAGCTCCAACTTGAAGGTATTAAGGTGTTTCTTAAGGTTGGTTATGTCAATACATTTGTTTGTCTTATGAGCTTGCCCCGTTTGAGTTTAGGGTTGAGGTGCATCTTACATCTCACCAACCTATGGTCACTACCTGTGTTGAACTTGTTCAGCACATTGCAGTCTTCTATGACGAATTGTTTATTACATATAATAAAATCAATTTCCCTTGTCGTCCCATTTAGATGTATCCATGTCCATTTCCTGTGTGGCTTTTTCTTGAAAAAGGAGTTCATGATGAAAAACCCTTCTGCCTCCTCACACTCTACGAGAGTATTTCCAAGCTGGTTTCTGTTGCCGTGACCGAATATACCTACTAAACTTTCATTCTGTTGCTGTTGCCCTAATTTTGAATTGAAATATCTCACAATTACATTTAAGTGCTGCTTGCCTTTATTATTTAGATGACGAATTTCCTCATAAAATTCTTCAATTTCTTCTTCAGGATGACTTGTGGTGGGTGCATAAGTTTGAATAATCTGAGCTTGGTATCTTCTCGAGAGTTGGATAACGAGTCGTACAGCTCTGTCAGAGGAACGTTTAACTTCTACAATTTTATCCTTCAGTTTCTCTTTATTTTAAATCCAACACCACTAGTTCTACCAGTATCTGGCCGAAGATAGTAGAAGAGATGTCCACATTTCAGTTCAATGAGATCTTCTCCTATTCTCCTTACCACACTATGCCCAAAGATGTCCTACTTGATCCTTTGTAGTTTCTCTTCCAATTCAAGAAGCCTTGAATCAGACGATAGGGAGCGTCCGTTGTAAGTAGCCAAGGTCAGCATCAAATGGCAGCCGAGTCCGGTCCTCCAGTGATTCTTAGCACCCTCTGCCTTCGTACCGCCCTGGCCGCTGCCAGGGTGCTTTAAAGGCAGAGGGTGCATTCCAGCTGCCGGAGACTGAGGGCCAAGATGTATGTTGTGGAGTATTTTTGGAAGAGTTTGGCCATAACTCACCACGCTGGCCAAGCGGGTTGGTGAGTGTTTGATAGCATTTCCTCTGATCCGGATGGCATAGTTGTACCGATATTGGCGGTCGTCAGAGCATCTTTAGTGGGAACAGGATGCACCACGAGAAGGCACGGTCGACATTTGTCAAGAAGAGGCTGTGATGTTGCTCATCACCTGATATTACATCCCTATATATATCATCATCATCATTGTCAACCATTATCAATCCACTACTGGACAAAGGTCTCCCCAAGTTCCTTCCACAACGGTCTGTCTAGTGCCAGTCTCATCCATGTCAATCCTGTATACTTTCGAATTTGATCCACCCATCTCCCATGTGGTCTTCTTCTGGATTTTTCCTGTCCCTTGGAATCCAGTCTAAAATTTCCGCTGTCCATCGATGGTCTGTCCTTCTGGCAGTACGTCCAGCCCATTCCATTTCAGGGATTTAACTCTGATCATGATATCTTCCACTCTTGTCATTTTTCGGATCAACGAGTTCCTCTTCTTATCTCTCCTGGTTACACAAAGCATGTACCTCTCCATGCTGCTGTGAGTTGTCTGTAGCCTTTGTATGTCTCTTTTAGTTAAGGTCCACGTCTCTGCACCATACGTAAGCACTGGAAGGATGCATTGATCAAACACATTTTTTTAAGACATAATGGCATATTGCTCTTAAAAATCATGCTGTTTCTTCCAAAAGCTCTCCAGGCAAGATTTGTACGCCGATTAATTTCTTCATCAATCTGACCCTCACTTTATATCTGCTGTCGAAGATAACTGCACGTGTCTGTTATCTCCAGCTTTTCGCCATTAATCGATAAATCTTCATTCCTTGTAAATGCATTGAACATGACTTTTGTCTTCTGGAAGTTCATTTTTAATCCCACTTCTCTACTCTTGTCAGCACGTTCCTGGATCATACTCTGCAGCTCTGATGGGGTACTTGCAAAAATGACTACGCTATCAGCAAAACGTTGGTGGGTTAGATAATCTCCCTTAAACTTTATCCTTTTGTTTCCCCAGTTCAGTGATTGAAAGATATTTTCCAATATGGCATTAAAGAGCTTCGGAGATATGGTTTCACTTTGTCTCACTCCCTTTCCAATTTTTATGTGTGTTGTATTTTCAAACAGCCGAACCTTTGCACTTGCATTTTCATAGATATTATTAAAAATAATAATGTATGCATCTTCAGTACCGCAGGATTTCAGAGCCATTGTAACTGCTGATGGTTTCACCGAATCAAAGGCTATTTCATAATCGATAAAAGCCATGCACAATGGAAGTTCATATTCCCTCGCTCTCTCAATTAGTTCTCTCAGTACGTGGATATGATCTATTGTGCTGTTGCCACTCCTGAAGCCAGCTTTCTCTCTCGATTGAGCCATGTACAGTGTTACCTTCAAACGGTGTAAAAGAACTTTAGTGAAGATTTTATAAAACACTGATAGGAGGCTGATAGGTCTGAAGTTCCTGAGATCCTCAATATCACCTTTTTATGTAGCAGAATCCTTGTAGCGTTGTTCTAATCCTCAGGAATATTCCCTTCATTAAGGCATCGAGTTAAAATTTGGGCGAGTACTGTTTCGATTTCTCCACTTGCTTCTTGTATAGTGTCTACAGTAATTCCATCTTCTCCTGGAGCTTTCCCCCGCTTCATGTTCTTGATTGCATGTGCAACTACTGCTGGGAGGACTGGAAGAACTCTAGTACTGGTACCTTTCATAATATCTAGAGTACATGTATCATCCCTTTCATATAATTTGGAGTAGAAATCTTTCACTCTTGTCAAACTTTCGCCTGTATTTCTTGTTACAGAACCATATTCTATTTTCAGTGCTATAATATGTTTTCTTCCTTTACTGAGATGTCTCTTTGCTGGCTTTAGGCTTTGGTTGTTTTCAATAGCTTTCGTCACTAGTTCGCAGTTGAATTTCCTTACGTCTTCAGTGATACTTTTTCGTACTGTAATATATCATCATTGTCAACTATTATCAATCCACACCTGGATGAAGCTCTCCCCAAGTTTCTTTCACAATTGTCTGTCTTGAGCCTATCTCTTTCATGTCCCTCCGGCAAGCTTTCGATTATCATTCACTCATTTGCGAAGGGGTCTTCTCGTTGTTTTTTTCTTGATCTCATTCTTTCTTTTGGAACAAAGTCTACACTTTTTTTTGATTGGAGGTTTAACGACCACCGTGAGCAACTCAAAGGGCTATAAGCAGTCGCCCGTCCTTAATATGGGGTCACTGGTTAGAGGGAAGGGAGAGAGCCAGTGCCGTAAGACAAACACAACATCCATGCCTCACCGGGATTCGAACCCGGACCCCATTCGGACGAATGATCAGAGGCCCTCGCTTAGACCACTGCGCCACTGGGGCGGCGTCTACACTTTCGCTGTCCATCGGTGGTCCGTTCTTCTGCCAACATGTCCAGCCCATTGCTCGTCCATGACAGACGTTTTGTTGGTGGATTTTACGTTTTATGCATTTCCGTGTGATATGCCTCGTCCTGCTCTCACCTGTTGCCTGCCTCACGTGTTTAAAAGTAGTGTGCACGTTTTGAACTACTTTTCTGGCGAAATCGTTCTTGTAGTTGTTAATATTCCTCCGTTTTCATATCTTTAGCTGGTTCGTTTGGAAGCTGCCAACATGGCGGATTCCGGTCTATCCTTATCATCTATGGGCGTGGCGGATGCACGTCACGTTGCACTTCTCACGTCCATGGAAGTTTACGAGCTCTCGTCCTCAGAAGTGTCTACTCAGGTGCCTTCCCAGCTTCCTGAAACACCTGCTCCCGTGCCTTCTATGGACTTCGCTGCCCCTCTTTCTTCTGTTTCTGCCTCTGCCTCGGTGCCCTATTTGGGTACTGGGTCATTCCACGCGAAATCGTCAGATTTTGAATTAAATCCTGAAAGTTTCAATTTTTTATTTCCGATAGATTAGAAGATATAATTTTTTGAATTTTGGTGCATGGCATAGCGGACATATTTTGCGTAAAAACGCAAATATCTCCGTTATTTAAAATTAAAAAAAAACATAAATCATCATTATTTCTTAATTTTTACCAAGGAATCCATTGGTGCAATGCACGCATTTCTATCTGCTTTAGTTTTTGAGTTATTAGCAATGAGAGAGCCTTTCCTCAATGCTTAAAAAGGCAATGTAGTACAGTACTTAGGAAGCTGCAGTTATTATTCTTTGCATAGAAAGGTTTAATCTATCAAATGAAGAAAAAAAAAACCCTTGGGCTTTTGCCTGAGCGCCGAGAAAATAATATTTAAACAAGGTGCATGGCCAGTGCATTGCCACGGTGACAGCGCAATCGGCGAAGCATGCTGCGTCGTGGCCACCGCTGTGCGGAGACTTGGTACCGGAAGAAGAACCGCATTCCTCCCGCACGCAAGCAGCGATCTCACCCATCACCCCCATCGCGCGAACGCATGTAATGTTGAACTCACGTTTTGAAGGAAAGGAATTCTTTATTTTAAAAAAACATGATTAGTTCATGGACAATGTCTATATTTCGAAGTCTTACAACGCTGCGATCAACTTCCATGTCAGTTTTTGATTATATTTAAATCAAATCAGACAAGAGGAAGTTCAGCTTCCGTGGAACGCATTTTTTTTCCGATAACGAATTTGGCGATTATCATAAAATTTAACATCTACAGGTTTTACAGTGTTCGCGAGATTTTCCCGCGTTTTGTGTCATCTTTTTTTTTTTTTTTTTTTGTTTGTAGGTTTAACGACCACCGTGAGCAACTCAATGGGCTATAAGCAGTCCCCCGTCCCTAATTTAGGGTCACTGATTCCAGAGAAGGGAGAGAGCCAGTGTCGTAAGACAGACACAACATTCATGCCTCACCGGGATTCGAACTCGGACCCCTTTTGGACGAATGATCAGAGGCCATCACTTAGACTACTGCGCCACCGGGGGCTTGTGTGGTCATCCGAATCACTCCTTGAAATCAACGCAAAACCAAATTAATGGTGGGGGAGGGGGGTGATTGCTGCCAATGCTTTCGCTCTAGATGAGAGAACGTGGTGAAATTTCTTCGGCTAATTTTGGGAATCGTCTTGTATTTTTTTTTTATCAGCTTTTTTTATTCTGGCGAGTATGCGTGTATGTATGTATGCATACTTGGATAAAAAGTTCCGTCGTGCTTACTTTTCAGATTTATTATGCCGGTGATGAAATGAAGCCTCTCTCCTTTTTAGATGTTGTTTGCAGAGGGTTGCTGCAAATGACCTGACGCTCCAGACCTTTTGCACACTTTGTGTGATCAACATCCCGCAAAATTATTGCTCCTCGTAAAGATATCCTTAAGTATAAACTTACCGCCCCGGTGGCGCAGTGGTATAAGCGATGACTTATGAATATGATCATTCGTCCAAATTGGGTCCGGATTTAAATCTCGGTGAGGCATGGATGTTGGGTTTGTCTTACGGCGCTGGCTCTTTTTCTTCCCTGTAATCAGTGGCCCTAAATTAGGGACGTGCGACTGCTTATAGCTCACGGTGGTCGTTAAACCTCCAATTAAAAAAAAAGTATAAACTTGCCGTTCGCCGTAGGATGAAAAATGATTTTGACAAAAAAAGTGTTAGGAAGATTTTATGTGCGCACGCAAAATCTCCGATTATTTTCGGTGAAAGTGATATACTTTTTATGTACCGTGGAAACTAAATATGACTAGCGTCGAAGCGATGACTTATGAATATGATCATTCGTCCAAATTGGGTCCGGATTCGAATCCCGATGAGGCATGGATGTTGTGTTTGTCTTACAGCGCTTACTCTCTCCCTTCCTTTTAATCAGTGGCCCCAAATTAGGGACGTGCGACTGCTTATAGCCCACTGAGTTGCTCACGGTGGTCGTTAAACCTCCAATTAAAAAAAAAACGTATAAACTTGCCGTTCGCCGCAGGATGAAAAATGATGTTGAGAAAAAAGTGTTAGGAAGATTTTATATGCGCACGCAAAATCTCCGATTATTTTCGGTGAAGGTCATATACATTTTATGTACCATGGAAACTAAATATGACCCGCGAGAAAATTTAATGTTCCTGTCACCGATGTAAACCAATCTTAATCAGTTCTAAACTTTCGGCTTTTTGAAGTTTATGAATTGTAGCCTCTTAAATAAAAAAGCAAAATGGCATTCCACATGGCTGTTAATTTTTGTACTTATGGGAGAGAAGAGGGGGGGAGTCCTCTGAACGAATTTCTGAGAGAGCAGCAGAAACACGCGTTTTGGAATTATAGTTGAAAACGATCAAAGAGAGATATTCCTTGTCAGGTTACAAACTGTACTTCATAAATACCCTTATGAAAGAGAGAGAGAGAGAAAGACCTAAGTAAGCTAAAATTGCGAATAGTAACTTGCCATGGAAATTCGTATCTATGGTTCCCATACTATGTACAGTATTCACTTGAAAACCTTTTTAGACTAGGAATAACATTATCAGCGTCGAGTAAAGTGCATATGAACGGGATTTTTTTGCCAAAATTTCTGCCAAACACTTCAAAGTATGTGCCTCCTCTCCCATCACGTTTATCCCCATCCCCCTTCCTTAATGGCCCACCCAGTTCTGAGCAGCTAGCGTCGCCACTGCCCTGCGTTTGTTAACTTATTTACCATTATTATATGACGTTTTCTGTTCGCCACAAATGTAGAACTGTTTATTTTTCTTAGAGACGATTTACTCTTTTTATCCGTGCTATGGCCGACACGCTTGCTTCTAGTTTTTTTGTTTTTTTTAAAGACAGGATGGCCCCAAACCTCGAATCCCCCAGATCCTAATTTACGACCTCTGGCAAACAGGGAACGAATTTCTAAGAGAGCACCCCAAGTGGAAAAGCTTCGTTGTGTATTTTCTCAGATCTCTTTTATTCTCTTGCGATTTGAAAGTTGCTGCCTATTTTTTCAGCGTCTTTGTGCATTGTTAGTGTGGCGTAATGCGTTAAACAAAAACAAAACAAAAAAAAACTAATTCTTAATTCAAGAGACAGTTAAAGTAACTTGTCAATATGAGGACAATAACTGCGTTGCTACTGATAAAGAGAAACAGAAGATCATAAAACACAGGTGGGACAAATTACGATTGCTAAATAATAACAGGAATTCCATACTTGGTTTTCATAAATTCGTAATCAATAATTGCGTTACATTGGGTATTACATTAAGGAAAACGTAATCATATGTTCGAGGTCTGTTAATGTTTCTCATTATTTCTAAATTTATTGGCATGATTAATAAAAAACAATAATATTAATAACGGAAATAAATCCAATTGCTACCACTCTGACACCGGGATGTGATTACAGGAGGCATAAAATTTTTCGTTCAGTGTAACC
This sequence comes from Macrothele yani, assembly GCA_039090855.1. Lineage (NCBI taxonomy): Eukaryota > Metazoa > Arthropoda > Arachnida > Araneae > Macrothelidae > Macrothele > Macrothele yani. The sequence continues at coordinate 122,576,216 of CM077015.1, read as the reverse complement.
GACAAACTGTATTTTCCTATTTCTGGGCTACACCACGAACAGTTAAACTGTGTTTTTCTTATTTTAGGGTGCTGTGGTGCGTTTTGTTTCATATGAGCTTTTGAGTTTCGAGAGCTCCCACCTGACGCGTAATCTTTAAATAAGCAACTGAAATAAAAATTAAATAAATAAAAGACAGGCAAGATGACAACTGCGAGATATACTCGTTCATTTAAATACCAGATCTACCAGAAAATAATCTATAACATTTTTTTCTAATCCTAAGCTGAGCCTTGCTAACGTCATCATCTGTGATCGTCAAGTATCTGACGTTAACTAAAACGCAGAATATATCTCCTCTACCTCGCAAGAATAGGCGCCGAGCTATATATCCCCGATTACTTTATTTCTCAAGCTGTGTGGGCCGTGGGTGGCCTAGTGGGTAACGTTCGTGACTGCCGCGGAGAGGACTGCAGGTTCTATCCCAGGCAGGTACGAGCACTCGATCCACTAAATATCCGCCGTACGTCGGATGGGCACGTATAACGAAGTAAATTTATCCGTCATTTTTGGTCTACGCCGGGAATCGAACCCGAGTCCGCTTATTCCGCAACAAGTCGCTCTACCAACTGAGCTACGCAGACGTTCATTCTGATTGCTATCTGCCTTTATGTCGCGTGCGTCCTGCTGGCAGGTACGTCACACACGTTAAGCCGTCGGGCCCCGGATACTGGCCCCCTGGTGATAAATAAGGGCGTCTTCCTCCCCCTTTCTACTTCGCTTCCGTGTCACTTTCCTATCGGGCACTCTAGCCCAAATCTCCTAACTTCCTATTTCTAAGGGTTGTAAGACCTGGGGTCAGACACTCTCTTCCTAAAATCCTCTACATATGATCATTTTCTCAAGCTGTCATTCCTTGATAATTTTCTCTTACGGCAGGAGTGGACAACTAGACAATTTATTAATTCCTAAAATAGAACTATTTCATGTCTAAAAATTATTTCGGATATTGCGTAAGCTGTAGAAATCATTAATCAATATTCCAAAAACTATTTTCAACGTCAATTGCATAATTTATATTCGTCAGCACTGTATATCGTTAAGCTATACGGGAAAAAAAGTTTATATTAGTTCTTCTCGTCTTTGATTGGTAAGAATACCAATACTCCCGACGTCTGTTGCATAATTTGTATGCGTTATTTGTGTGTAACCTTTTCACGGTATAGTTCATATTGGTATGCTGTACGGAGAAAATGGTTTATACTAGTTTTCCTCGTCGTCGAATGGCTAGAATGTGGTGGATAGCATCTGACGATTCGATTTGGCGTGAAATGACCCTTTAGTGATATTTTACAGTTGTATTATTTGAAATGCCTTTAAACATAACATTAATTCACTATCCTTCATCCTTCAATCATCACATCGAATTATCGTGCGATCTGACCGACGCGTGCAATATTATCTTGATCTCCAGCCCGTCCGAAGGCAAACATCCACTCCCGCTGCCGTTGGCTGGCTGCCAACGCTATTCACCACGCGCAGATTTACAGTGGCAAAATACGAGCCTTGCATCATATTTAAAAATTATTTTCTCAGCGCGCACGCGAAAGCCCAAGGTTTTTTTTTCTTCATTTGTTAGACTAAACTTTTGTTTAAAAACGAAAAACAATTGCGATCTTCTAAGTGCTGTACAACATTGCTTTTTTACGTTTTGAAAAAAGGCTCTCCCGTTGCACGTAACTCAAAAATTAAAGAAGATAGGAATTCGTGCAATGCAACAATCGATTCCTTGGGGGTAATTACGAAGGAGTGGAGATTTTGGTACTATTTATTTATCCAAACAATGGAGATATTTACGTTTTTACGCGATTAAGGCCCGCCTTTCACCAGAATTCGAAAATTAATATCTTCTAATCTACAAGAAATAAAAAAATGAAACTTTCAGGATTTTCATCCCTTGGGGTGATCTATTCATGAAAAAAAATCGTAAGAATCGGAGATGGTGTGGTGGACAGCATCTGACGTGTTGGCGTGGAATGACCCTATTCATACGCCTACTGCTTTGCCTTCTGCATGTGTTCCTCTTCCCTCACTGACTTTTGTGCCAGCCGGCTTAGCCCAGACTTCACTTTCCGAGGATGCCATTTGCCTCTACAGTGAAGCGGGGAACAGCTTTTACGTCAGCGTCTTATCAGCGTAATGGTCCTTGTAATCAACACTTAATTTTCAGGTATCTTTACACTGGTAAGGATTGATGTAATTTTGCATATTGACCGTGAGTTCTATAATCTCCTGAATAGAGGTGGGCTCTTTCATGTCTTACCGAATACTCCTCTGCCACCCTACATGGATGCCCTCTCAGGTCATGTGTAGTCCCGAGGAGCACGCACAAGGAATACAGAAGAAAGTAAATGGTGTTTCTAACACTTAAGTAATAAACAAACATGGAGTTTTTCAGAATTTTCTCTTTACTCCTCTGAATAAATAATTAAAAATGTGTAAACTGTGTTTTACAAATTCAACCGACGGCTAGGGAGACAAATGCTCCATAGCCACGTTGGATATCAAAACATTTCATTTGAAGATAATAGCAGCAAAATTTGACAGCTTAATAAGTTTGTATACACAGTAAGTTTGAATAAAAGGTCTTAAGTACAGTATTTACAAACAAATGAATGGGTGGCATGAAAGTGCAATCAAAATGCAAATACAATTCAAAACATACAAGCAATGTGCACGAAATGCAGTAAATACAGTTTGAAGGAGAAAAAAGCAAATTCAATACAGTTGAAAACAACTCTTTACAAAATATAAAATATGCAAATGATATGCAAAAAAATTAACAATTTTCAACATGCACGTTACTTTTATATAAAAGATTCTACAAGTTTAATAAAGAAAAATTTAAGTTGCAGGGAATGCAGATTAGATAATATATACAGCAGACCTCAAGTATCACCTTACACCACGCCCCGTAAATGGCACAAATAATTAATGATCTGAATATTGGAGTTTTAAAGGCGGCGCCTTCAAAATTTCAACAAAAAATGTTGCGGATTTACAGTGCCGCATTACATCACACACCACAGAATGGTTGATGTTAGCTAATAAAAGTTATTGACTATACACAGCTATAATCACCAAGGTAAAAATAAAAGATAAAGATGCCGGATTACATCCCACACAGCATAATGGTTCATGTTAGCTAGTTGAAATTATTGACGATACACAGAAATAATCGCCAAAATAAAAAGAAGATATGTACACAGGTGTACACATCTTGTAAGAAACATCGCAGCTGAAATAATGACCATCATAACAGAAGGGTTGACATAAGGCATCATTAAATTCAGGGTCCTCGTCTCTCACAAAGTGTTTTGCACGAAGTGATCACGTGATGCCTTTAGCACTTAACCCAGATAGAAAACATAAGCAACATTTTTTCTCCGCATGCGGAAACAGTAGCAACTGCTGTGAGACGTTCAGATGATTTCTTTTTCCAACAGCTTCCACATTTATTAGATTTCTTCTCCTGCTGTTAATTTCAGCTTAATTCAAAAATCCTCAGTTGTAAGTGGTCGGAACAGTAATAGTTGTTTAATAATCGTGTCGAGCATGCAACAAATATTAAGGATTGTACTCACTATAGAAGATATTACTTTTTTATTGTAAAAATAGGTTATTAAAATTGTTCAAAAACAAAACACTTCGAATACGACACTGAGGAGTAACTCACTATCTCTCGCCTTTTAATAGGCAACTTAGAATGAATGCATACACATTTTGGGAGTACCTGGTACGTTGTTGAAATTTTTTCTGGCGTCGTGATGCTTGGGATAGCTGTGGTCAAATCTGGGATCTATAAGAAGTCTTCCGTCCCTAATTTGGAGTTACAGGTTACAGCGAAAAGAGACTGCCGGGGCCGTAAGATTAGTACAACATTTTTGTCTCAATAGTCTTGGACGAAGTGTCAAAAGCCAGTGCTTTGACCCGCCATGACTTCCCGTTTCATAATTAGGGAGCAGTTATTTTGATTGTTAAAATAGAAAGCTAGGGACAGAAAACGTTATTACTTGTAAGATTCAATATGTAAATCATACGGTGCCTACATATTTACTTGGCGCTATGATTTCATGGAGCAGATTTGTTCGCCCTGAACATGCCTAACTCCTTAATTTCATCTACAAAAATACGTATTAGAAACAGCTTAGCTGACGTCAACCCGAAAAACAGCGAACTTTAGGCAGGAATAGAGTCCTGAATTATTTTTAAGTGAAAATAACGTGCCCTTGATATATTAAAGTTAAATTTCCTCTACGAATGTTATAATAAATGCTATCTGTACTTACATAAATGCTGACTGATAATGAAGTAACTGAAACGTCAGTCGTGACGATAGCAAGTTTCACGCGGAGTAAAATTGTGTTTAATGGGAAACAGCTATATCGATAGAATCATAATAACAACGTTTCGCACAATAACATGTTTATTATACATCGACCATAGTTTCGCAGAGCGTTTGGCTCGGCTTCTTCAGGACGAATGGAGCGTAAACATTCAAATCAGTGTGACATCATCAGAATTCTGACGGTAACGGATTTTGGTGAGTTGTTTCCACGCGCCTGAAAGAAATGGAGTCCACGTCATGTCGTTGACAAGCCGTGACCAATTCCGGTATATGTGGAAAGCTTGTAATATATTAAGCTTGATAATCGAGTCCGATTTATCAATAAGCATAGCGTTTCCAAACAAAAATTTATGGTTGTTTTCGTAACAATGTTGAGCAACAGACGACTTCTTTAGTTCATAGTTCCGAACATAGGTCTTGTGTTCCTTCACACGAAAATTTAATGCCCTGCGGGTCTGTCCTATATATGAAAGACCACATTCACAAAGTACCTGATAATTTTCCCAGGAGTTTATGTGCTCGACGTAGTCTTTTGATCCGTAAAAATGCATCTTGTTTATGGGTTTGAAAATAACTTTGAAATGAAAACTTTTAAGGATTTTTGAAATTCCAAAGCAAATCTGAGGAGCAAATGGGATAACTGCCCAATTCTTTCGTATTGGGAGGTCTATTGGCGTAAGCGTGCAGACAAGCTTTGGTTTCCTAAATTTTGGACAGCTTTGTGTATAACGGAAAGGCTGTGTCCTATGTGTACTGCGATTCGTTTAAGAAAATCAAGATCTTTTTTAAAGGAATCCTCAGTTGAGCAGATATGTATTGCACGATATACGTATGTCAAGAAGGCAAAGAACGTTTAATTCCGTGGAAGATTTGATTTTGTATGAGGGGGTAAGGAAACAGCAAATTGTTTTCGATAAACTGTTGTACAATAGGATCCTTCAGATCGTGACACAAGGATATCAAGAAATGGTAAGCAGCCATTATTTTCAGTCTCATATGTGAAATGTATATGAGGATCAATTGAATTGATAAGTTCAACTAATTTAGGTATTTCCGAGTTCATGCCATTCCAGAGAACAAAAGTATCATCTACATATCGAATTCACAGGTCAAATGTAACAAGCTGAAATAGTTAGTCTTCAAAATGGCGCATGTAGACTTCTGCTCAACTGAGGATTACATACTGAAAGAACTTGATTTTCTTAAACGAATTGCAGCACACAGAGAATACGGCCCTTCCGTTATAGACAAAGTTGTCCACAAATTTAGGAAACCGAAGCTTGTCTGCACGCTCATGCCTATAGACCTCCTAATACGAAAGAATTAGGCAGTTACCCCATTTGCTCCTCAGATTTTCTTTTGAATTTCAAAATTCCTTAAAAGTTTTAATTCCAAAGTTATTTTCAAACCCACATACAAGATGCATTTTTACGGATCAAAAGACTACGTCGACGACTTCAACTCCTGGGGAATTTATCAGGTCCCTTGTGAATGTGGACTTTCATATATAGGACAGACCCGCAGGGCTTTAAGTTTCCGTGTGAAAGAACACAAGACCTATATACGGAACTATGAGCTGAAGAAGTCGTCTATAGCTCAACATTGTCAATAAATTAACCACAAAGTTTTGTTTGGTAACGCTACGCTTGTTGATATGACTCGACTCTCAAGCTCAATATATTAGAAGCTTTCTACATATACCGGAACTCGTCACGTCTTGTCAACGACATGACGTCGACTCCATTTATTTCAAGCGCGTGGAAACAACTCACCAAAACCCGTGACCGTCAGAATTCTGATGATGTCACTATGATTTAATTGTTTACGCTTCATTCGTCCTGAGGAAGCCGAGCCAAACGCTCTCCGAAACTACAGTCGATGTTCTGTATAATAAATATTTTATTGTGCGAGACGTTGTTATTATTATTCTATCTTAACACCGCAAGCTTGGTAGTCATAATTTATATATACTAGTGCATATCTTTTCAAAGAAAAGATGTTAAATAGGCAAGGAGAGAATTTTACATGTGTTCTGAGAATTAATGTCAGTGCTCCCATGAGAAAGGATAACGGGACTTCTGATACCCTTAACGAAATTCACTCTGTAGTGTATTTCATGAGGTATTTCGATCTTAGAAGATAAGGATGCTAAAAGCTGTTGTGAGTACTATAACCTGAAAGAAGAATCGCCCTTGGTACCTTTCTTGCTGTGAAGTTAAACGTGCACTATCCTTCCATGTGGCGATTACGTGAGTTCTATTATTATTAGTGCATTAAAAGGCAAACTAATAAAAATAATGCAACACATCCGAAGTAAGAGCCATAGCACGGAGCCCGAAAGTGTTATCGCCGTACTCAGCTCGTCACTCGAGTAATATTACTTTGCATAATTTAGTTTGTACTAATTTGATTGCCCTATAGTGCCTCTTAATTTCAATAAAACACCAAATTATTTCCATTCAGAGTTGTGACAAAATCACTGTTTCGTCCACGATAGAAACTTCCTTGTACCAGGTTAAAACTCCTACAGAAACGTCATATCGGTGGTGCAGTAATTAACTTGAATCACACATTATGCTATAGCCATATTTATAATACGCAACAAAATAATTTATATCTAGTGGGTAACTTCACCCGTGAACCTGGGATTATCTTAATTTTGCACTCGCTTTAATTATGAGACAACGGTATAAAGTTTTACCTAATTTGCATGGACCAGATCTATACAAGGTCACTGCACATAAATCTAACAGGAATCAGAATAGTGACATATACATTTATGTGGAAAGCCTTGCCGAAGCTCTTCTTTAGCCCCAGTTTTAAGTGAAGTGGGGGTAGCAAAACTATATTTATTCAATAAAGGGTTCAGATGTTACGTTCGTAATTCCGGACATAATTCATTTTTACTTAGGCCAATTTCCATTTTTACAATATGTATGGTACTAAGAACTAAGCTTACATGTCTTTGTATTAAGCTCACAAAACATCTTTAATGAAAATAAATTTGAGCAAACTGACTAAATGCAAACAATCAGTAAAGAATAGTTATGCATTTTAAATCTGATCGTTAAAACAAACGTGTCTTATGCATTGTCTAGCAGTGTTTGTGAAGTCCAAATTTCATTATAGTTTTCGAATTTCCATGCTCTCTGGTATGAACTTCACATGATGCCCTCAAATCGTACGCTGTTATGAGGAACAAATCGCCATCGCACATACAAAACGGAGCATTAAATCCATCAGAGACATAGTTAAAAACTTGATTGCGGCCGTTGCTCATTTTTTTCTAAGTATTGGGAAACGGAAGACTTAAAGAAATGTAATTAAGACGGTAAAGAAACAATGTCAACACGTGCCTTCCTCTTTACAAAAATGCCTAACGCAACGTGATTAGAGAGAAATTTATTTTGACTTAACAAACAAAACAAACACTACTGCTAAGATCTTCACTCCTAAACAACTTTTTGGTGATTTAGGAAGCGCACTTATTTTCATCTGGTGAACCATGTAGCCATTGGTTTGACTGCACAAATGAAATAGCACTTTCGGTATACATGCGAACTAGTTCTGACAGCGAATCCATCGAAGCAAAGTTCAGTGAAATAACATGACAACTTACTTAGCATCCCTGAAAGGTCTAGAATGTAAATTTTATGTAATTCTATTTTTTCGATTTTAATACTGAACACAATATCTTTTTTTGGCACCTACCGTTTGAATTTTCTCTCTAGAACTAAAACGATTTTGGGTTTGTGTTTTTCAATTCTGTAATGAAAACAGGAATTGGAAACTAAACTTTTCTCTCAAGGGAAAAGCAATCAAGAAGGAGGTGAAAATGAAGCTCATTGCGAAAATAAACTCCTCATATTTTTAAAAAATCATGTAAGGCACACCAGCTTTGTTTAGCATTATGTTTAACTTTACATTCATGATGGAGGGTAAAAAAATGAAAGAGCACACAACTTTATTTTATTAGAAATAGGTGCCTTCAGCGTCTACACACTTCTGCCAGCAAGAAACAAGCGTTCAATTCCTGTACGGAAGAAATCTAGATCACTGGTTGCAAGAAAAATACAGAATGCATTTGCGGCCTCCTCTCGGTTTCTGAAGGTAATTTCTAAAATGCATGAACAAGTGGAAAGTGGTAGGGGCCAAGTCAGACGAGAAGGCTGGATTTGAAATTTCGAACCGCAGTTCACAGTAGTTCTGTTTCGTCATTTGTGAAAAGGGTGGTCCAGTGTTAGAAGGGAGAAGGATAGGAACCTTAATGTTCACCAAAGATGGCTGCTGGAAATATAAATTCTGCTAAATTCTTTCAATTTTTCCACACAAAGTGACGGAGGTAATGCTTTCACCAGCATTCATCAACCTGTAACGTATGACGCCGTACTGTCAACAAAATCTCCTTTGGCGTCAGCTTTTGCTTAGAATGTTTTTTCGGTGTTTCAATATGGGTCAGCCGCTGTCCAGATCTCTTACGGCAACGGGAAAACTCAAGCAGCTCATTCATGGAACTGTTAGAGTCCATAACAGTTTAAATGAATATGACCAGAATTATTATATTTTTTTAATAAAAATAAAAGCTTAGAAATTGTGAATTATGAAGTACCAGCAATGTCTACAAAACAAGTTCTTTACGAAATAAAAACTATTAAAATAACTTTACGAAACGGAACTGGAACTAGGTGCCACAAACGTTTTGAAACTCAAGATGAAATGTTTTGCAGTATTTGAGTGTGAACGGCTCAAATGAGAATCACATCATATATTCCTTATTATAATCCATGCAAATGATGACCCGTTTGATTAGAATTTTTCGGTAGTGCTTCTCAAAGTTGTGAATAACACATTGATCCATAGGCAAACGCTCTGAAGTGTCGGTAGATAGAATAAATTCTATCTGAATTGTTTTTATTATCTGTGGTTTAAGACAAAAGCGGGGGGCTGGCACTCAGGTTTTTTGAACATCTATGAGCTGCCGCTAGAATGGATTCTAATTGTCATACAGCAGGTCGACGTTGTTGTTTTAAAGCCTTGGAACCGTAGGTTACTTTAGTTTTTGGTGCTAGTCACCAGGGCAAAACATTGAAACAGAATGTAAGGGAGAAAAAGAGAAAACCATGTGGTACTTCGATTTGCTCTCATTTGTTTCAGCCATTGGTGTACTGATAACCTCAAGAAGGACACTAAATGTCACCAATATCTTATTCGAAACTACTTCTACCTATACGATCTCCGTACTAAAGTGTTTAAGGATGCTATCCGAAAATTAGGTCATCAGCTCCAGAAGGCCATTGGCTAGACCAGAGGTTACCAAACGTTTTGAGTCTGCGCCGCTCTTCACATGTCACATTTTCCGTGCGATGCCCGTGTAACCAAAATTAAAACCAAAATTGCCCAAATTTAAGTTTCAGGTATTTTTTTAAAGAAAGTAATAATTTACATTACCAGCTTGTATTATTTTTAATGTAAAAATATAAAATTTGAAAAGAGTTACAGAACCGAATAAGAAGAAATTGATGAGATAGACATATTTTCACAATGGTAACACTCTTCATTTGGTTTTCACATATTTACAATAATTTTAGAAACTATCTAACAGAGGTATCGGCATCTTAATGCGATGGGGTAGCTCGTTTCTCGTCGCACAAGACATCGAACTTTAGGGAAATGTTCGATTCAACTACGCGGATCACCTTCTCGACGTTAACCTTGCTTCTATATCTAGATCTTATTACCGCCGGAGCTGAAAATCCGGCCTTGCAAAGCTAAGATGTAGCAAAAGGGAGAATTACTCTCAAGGCTTTCTTACTCAATTCTGGGTTCCTCTTTGCCACACTGTTTCAAAACTGTGGCAGAGTCCCGGAACAGGATATCATGAGAAAAATGCTTAGTTGTAATGAATGTTTATACACGCTGCATATGTATCGAATGAAAACTGCGTAGTTAATTATACGCCCAACAATACTGCGGCAGAAAGTTATCCCTTGACCTTTCCTCGCTCAGTCAATTTTCAGAATGCAAGGGGAGCGAGATCCCCACGATATGACTCCAAGTTTTCAAAGAGCATTTCAGTCCGAAACTCAGATGGAATGAGCGCTTTCTCAACAAGAAAAATTATCTGTTTTCTTTTTCTTTAATATCCTTTCTTACATTTCATTCTTTAAAATATGTACACGTCATGAAAATTTGCTTGTTGTGTTTCACTATAAATTATGAGTTTTGGTTTTTCCTTATAGTTGCGACGCCTCTGACCGCGATCGATGACACCCTGGGGCATCGGAACGCACATTTAAGGAATCTCTGGGCTAGACAATGGGGTGATATTATGGCCCACATACGCGTCTTACGCATTCTTTTAGCTAACGGACGAGACGGCGTTTCTCAATGATGATTTGAGAGGAGGAGAGCAAATATGGGTATTGTATGACGCTAATTTCGCAAAGCTCAAAATGAATTTCACATAAAAAAACAAAACAAAATTATTAAAAACAAGTGCCATTTGGTATCCATAAATGTGGTCTTCTTGACGTAGGTCAACACAGATGAACAAATCTGCGCATCCCCGAAAGTTGCCATGATTTCAAAACATTCAGACACTTGTTTAAAATGACCAGTGTCGAGGAAAGTTACTGTTACAGCAATGCCGATTGATAGCAACATAACAATGAAGTAATACATTAAGTTCAGTAATTTTGTCGTTACCACTTCCAGACATGTGTGAAAACAGGAATTTTTCAGTGACGAGGAAGAAAATGCGTCTCCTCGTGCTGTTGTGGTTTGCTCTAACTGACTAAGCTACACAAACGGAATGTACCTCTACGGATTTGTCGTCTTGACTCGTCAGTTTTACCTGTGTGATACGTCACGCTTTCCCCCTATACCAGGGTTGCGTCCCTGAGCATGAATTCGTTGCAATACAGCGAGAATTAAAAAGAGGCAATTTGGATTTCGCTTATAGGCCGGAAATCATGCAACACACACTCACAATAATGATCAGAAAGACTTAGCACGAACACAACATTCAATTACATCGTTAACAACTTGGATAAAAATTAAAGAGAAGAAATACCCTGCACCATTATTAGCTAGAGGGGTTTATCTGAATCGTCATCACTCCTGACTAGATAAACATTCTGCGAACGAGTTCACCCCTCATGTGTCCGGCGTTAGTTCTCGGAGATCCGCTCACCGAGTTCTTACAATGAGAGACAAAAATTTACTTACATGCCCTCAAAGTAATCCTTTTGCATTTTTGCGCCAATTTAGCGTTTTGGAGAAACACACACACACGCACATATAATCACTGGGGATGACGCACTCTCTGGGTATCACCTGTGTGAGCCAATCGGTGTGATGGCCTATGAATCTTTCTCACCACGATATAGCGTCGAGCTCCCTCCTATGTTTTTCTCTTCTTCTCACCGATTGCCAAGGGTAGAGCGTCGTGGAGCACAGGTGTGGTCCCATTTGGATTTTCAAAGGCGGCTGGTCTCAAGAGCGTCTCTTCCTTGCTCTTCTGGACGACGTGTCTTTTTTCCCTGAGATCGGACGGCAGTCGTTTCACTTCTTAGTTTGTTCCTCAACAAGGTTGCGGAATAGCGCAGCTCGTTCCTGCTGCCCAAATTTGGCTGGTCCTTTTTGGACTTGGCGTCCGCTATTCGACTTCGTTCCTTCTGTTTTCTGCTGCACTGCGATCCGATCGAAAATATCAGCGTCTCCGCACCAGCGTGTGTCACCGGTCTCTCTCTGGTGCTAAGTACTATTTTTCTTTCTGTCCCCAGCTCAGCTTCGTAAAGCTCTTGTCTCTACACAACGGTGCTGAATGTCATCTGGTCTTTCTCATGATGTTCGTCCCCCCATGCAACTGTACATATTTGGCCGGTCCTTCAACAAGCGCGCTGCCTTATCTCGTCAGTAGCTTTGCTTCCCAAAGAGCGACGTTTCTACACGGGAATTCGGTTAACGCCGAGAGAGCCAAGACAAGGAAATTTATTACCTTGTTTTTGCCACTTGCGAAGTCTTTCCGTGAGAGGCCCGAATGGGGAAATAAGACATCCAGACTCTGATTTGCCCCCTCAAAAATTGCTGTTTCTCTCAGCTCATTTTTTACCCCGCGTAACACGTCATATCAACTTCCTCTTAACCTTTCTTTTATTTTGTAAGCAAAGAAGAAACCTTTCACTAATTGCAGACGATGTGTGGAGCGAATATCAGACACCTTTCGAAGAACCTAATTGCCATTAGATCAATTTTACGTCCGGCCACCAATGTGAAAGCAGGAATTTGTCCGTGATGGTGACCGAATAGGCGTCTCTTGGCTCCGGTGAAAGTTGCTATGACCGACTAAGCTACACTGATGGAATATACCGCTGTAGATTTGCCCTCTTTACACATATTTCACCTCTGTTATACGTCACATATACGCTCACTAAGAGCTTTAAATGGGTCACCATATGACACTGACTATTGCACGTGCTGGCATAGCTATACTCCTCCAATTCTTAGATTTCATTGAGTACCCTCACTGTCCTCCTCGTATTTAAAACACGATGTTTTTCCCGTTGTAACATCCAGTAAAATTCGTTTAAAATAATACATGGTTTACGAATATCAGCAAGCAACTGGATCACCTAATATGAAAAGACGGCATCTGAAACGCAGATGAAGAGGACGCGCGAACAAATGGTAAAGAGAGGAAAGAAAGACCACGAAGGCATTGACTGTAACGATCTGCTGCAATTTGTCTGCAGTGATGAGATTGGTACGTTCATTGATAAACACTGGGGTCTGCTAGTGATATAAGATTAAATATTTCTTTATTGGACATTACTTTTGTTTCACAGTTGACGTTCTGCGCTTCTCTACACGATAACCGTCTCGTTGTGCACAGCTTTCTTTAAACAGTCATTTAACAAATATTACACCGTTTTATTTCCTACCAGGTTAATTTTGTATTTGTCCATTCTTATCTTTCACCGTAACTCGTTTCTGGGTCCATTGTAATGTTTTCACTTTAAAGTTACACATATATTAATCAACCATTTGGTAGAACAGCATTTTTAAAACATTTCTCGAGTGATATCCGTTAATGAGACATAGTTTCTACAAAAAAGAGTACCTTTTCTTATAATTTTTTGAGGTGATTGAATTTTGGCGATACAATATTTTTTTACGTTTCCATATGATTGTACCGTTACTGCTTTGAAACGACACTTTCTTTACAGGAAAATTTAAGGGTATGTTCTCAAGCAATGTATACGTTCATAGAAAATTTAAAAGAAAAAACATGTAATAAAGAAATAAGTATTTTAACTAAATATTTCCGTTCTCCGGTCTACTTATATACAGAGGTTAATGTGTAGCAGCCTAGGACTGTGATACCTATAAATAGCTGGTAATCTGTTATGTGTGCACGCATACCTTAATTTCACCATCTTTTACGAATAATTTTATTATTACTATTTTCTTTGCTATTTCTCATACTCCTTCCACCTAACAGGTAAAACTTTGTCCACCTTACCCAAACTTTGTATGGGATCGAATGTACTAATCTTGACATATTTCTACCATGGTTAAGTTAATTAAAAAAAATTAGCCTGTTCGTCTTTCATTTACATCTTGGATTCCTAACTTCCAGTAAGGAGAGGAAATCGATCGGGAAATTGTAAAATTAGAATTCCCTGGAAAGATTATTTCAAACGAACATCTCGATGATAGTTAACAGACGTTACAAACAGATATGCCTGTAACATCGTTTCAATTTGAGGACGATTTTCTGAGGCAAGTCAACTTGCACGCACTTGCATGAGAACTTCGATATCAAATGCAGAAGGCAGTTCTTAGTTTGTTTCGTCATGTCCAGGAAAATTAAAAATATAAGAGATCATTAGAATGAATATTTCGAATAAATACCTCTGCTTAATTGAACCCATTATGCCAGTTGATTATCTTTTTGGGTTGAAAGAACAAGGCTTTCTTAGAAACACTGTCTCGTCGCTGAACAGTTGTCGCATATTCCACAGATTTTACTTATAAGAATGCAAATAGTAGATGACAGAGGAAAATGCCTCACCACAAAGTGATAAATATCTGTAAAATTGTTAAGTAATGTCTGTTGATTTTGTTTATATTTCAACCAGAGTACTTTTCGTCTGTCTAACCAACAGGGTAACCAATTGAATTCAACAATTTTTAGTAATTTGTTAAGAATAAAATATAAAAGATATTTCTTCGTCTAAAACCTTTGAATTAAGCAATGCACACCGCTTTTTATTTGACAACGGACCACCGTGTGAACGGTAAGTCCGACTTTGTAGTAACGTGAATAGTTTTTTGAGGGTAGCTCTTTTGCCTCGACTAGTCCAGGCAAACAATTAATTACGGCAGTACCGTGATTCCGCTTCCGGGTATTTAGTTCATGCAACAATGTTTCGACAAGTGCAATTAAACAGCAGGTAGTCAAAGTGCATAACAATAATGTGATGATGGCATAAAAATTGCTAGAAAATAAATTCCCTATGAAAATGCATTTATGACCAAAAAAACTAAAAACAAAATGCCGTATAAAAAAAAATTACCTAAGATATGCACATTTTTTTGATTTCCTTGCAGAATTAATTACTTGAAAAAAAAAGAAAAAAAGGTGTTTGAAACAAAACAAAAAGGTTCTAAAAATATCATTTACTCTAATAACTGTTGCAGTGTCAATTGAAATTTTTTATTTTACTAAGCAGCACATTACCTATAGAAAAAAAAAACAGAACAAACAAAAAATGGAACGTAATTTCTTAGCATGTTCTGTACTAAAGTAAAATTTTATTGCCCAAAAACATGCCCTGGAAGACAAAAAAAAACCCTTAAAAATACAATTTAACTTTATATAGTTTCTATACAAAATTGAGTCCCTTCTTTTGTTAACAAGAAACACGCCTTATAAACGAAAACAAGAGACATAAAAATGTACCTTCCACTGCACCAAACCTCACTTCCGAGATAATGGCAACGGTCTTACTCTAAATGGGAGAAGATCTCATCACTGGCTTCATGGTTGAAACAGTGGAGGCGTGGATGTTCTTTTACCTTGGTCATGGCTTTATCGTTCGCTACTACGCGTGTACAGATGTTCTAAGCCCAAGCACTCGCCCTCCCCTATTTCCTGTGTCTTGCTTTTGGCTTACAGGGGAAATGAAGTTTCAGCGAAATTCATCCAAAAATGGCCTTTTTACTTAAAATACCCAAATAGCTCAGCTGTCCTCATCTGAGAACTGCGGATTAGCCAAAAGACATATGCAATCTCTTCCCATAACTTACGTTGATCTTCCAAAATGCTATTTACGATAAGCACAGAAGTGTTGTCTTTTGCATCTCATGGCCGGTCGCTTCTTTGGTCGTGTTCGATGCTTTACGGAACTCGCTGAAAGCGAGAATCCCATCGTGACTCTGTGATACGAAATACATTAACGTGACAAAATTTACGGGAAGCTTAATGAATTTACGAACAGTATTTTCCTCGCAAAGTTTCAATTTCCATGTAGGATCCCTGGTCGAAAGGAGAGATCTGACTTGACTCACTTCCTTCGTCCAATTCTATGAAGAAGTTTTCGGAGCAGGAACAAATTACTCAGTAAACGTAGACACAACTTTTGTATACTGAAGTCTGAGTTAACACTGGCACAGCGATTGGAGCGATTGCATCATTCTACTGGCAACACCTGCGTAGTGCGCGAAACTTGAAACGACCAACAATACTAAACTACACTAGAAGAATTTACCGCTGCATATTCGTCGTCTTGACACGTGTTTCATCTCTGTAGTATGTCAAAAATATTATAAGTGCTTAAACGTGCCTAGTTTGGACCTTTGTTTTCATGACAGGGAAAGAGACGTCATCATTGGACAAACGGGTAACTCTTATTCCCTACGGATTCAAACTGGGGCAACTGAGAAGAGCTAACAGCCTCAAACCGTTACGACACCGGGGACAAGTGCTTTAGAATTCTAAAGGTAAAACGAGAAGAAAAACACGATAGGGTTCCAACTCGGTATACAACGTCACGAAATAAACTCAAGCAGATGTTGTCTCCTTGGAAGTAATCACGTATATTTGCTTAAGCCATGTGATAATTTATAAACATAAGTTAGTAAAATCATGCAATGCATTGATTATGATATGCTTTCCAACATACCAGAAATCATTACTCAAGTTATTACTCAATTTATGAGGATAATATGCCGCCCCGGTACGCAGTGGTCTAACAGATGGCTTCCGATCATTCGTACAAAAGGGATACGGATTCCAATCCCGGTGAGGCATGGATGCTGTGTTTGTCTTACGGCACTGGCTCTCTCCCTTTCCTGGAACTACTGAACCTAAATTAGGAACGGACGACTGTTTATAGACCATTGAGTTGCTCACCGTGGTCGTTTAATCTCCAACAAAAAAAAACAGTTATTAGGATAATGGTTGAGCAATTAATCTTGCTCCTGAGCCCTGTACTTTGACACCATTTATATGATATTCAACAGAACCAGTTCAGTATACCTACGAAACAACATCATAAAGTATTGTCGCAATCGAAGCATTTTTACGTAATTTATGAAGCATAAGGGCGATGGAATGGATCCCACTCCGATGTCCTGACCTTTGACTCCATTTCGTCCATTTTCAACAGGATACATACCCAAGTTGTCCTCTACCTCATACTAAAATTTCTTCAAAATCTAGGCATTTTTACGAGAGTTATCGTGAGGGCAGGCAGACGGAATAAGCTGGAGCATATACGCTTCTTCAACGTACGGTTGGAAAGCGTAAGAAATCAGGGAAAAATTTAATATTCCCAATTTTCGAGCCTGCATTAAGCTTAATGGCGCCAGTGACGCTGTTGCATAAGCTCTGTCTTGTGATCATTCCTGCAAGATCGGTTCTGGTTGGAATTCAGGTAAAGCAAGGATTTTCTGCTTGGTTATGGCACTGGCTCTCTGTCTTTTCTGGAACTAGTGACGTTATATCTGCGAAGGACGATTCATTTATAGCCAATTAAGTTCTCATGGTTAGGTTAAACCGCCAAAAAGAATAATCCTCTCTCAGTGCAAGAGTCTCATAATCACTGAAAATAAGGAAGATACATTTTAAGCAAATTCCAGGAAGTACACAAGGATATTATTTTTAAAAGTGTGATTGAGAAAATTAATTCTTTTAGTTTGGTGTTCACAGCATAATATTTCCTCGTGAAGCATGAAACTTTTGAATTTGCCAAGCAGGTTTTATTTTTTTCCTACAAATTCTGCGATAAATATCTGATATTATAGGAAATTCGAGATCAACATCGGCTTCTGGATTCGAACGTATTGTAGATGCATCGGAGATGCATAAAAATGCTGCAATTTTCGCAGATCTCAAATTTGTTCAGATTGCGATATTTTAATTTATTGGCTAGCCACCCACGGTGGCGCTGAGATCTAAACGAAAGTTTCTAATAATTCGTCCGAGATGTGTTCGCGTTTGAATCCCGTGAGGCCTGGCTGTTGCGTTTGTCAAACGGTGCCGGCTCTCTAACTTCTTTGGAGCCAGTCACCTTAAGTCAGATACAGGCAATTCCTTATTGACCAGTGATCTGCTGACAGTAGTCGTTAATCTCCCAACCAAAAAAAAAAAAAAAAAAAAAAAATCTCTGATTTATGCACTTTGACGTCACGGACGCTAATTTGAAGATGGATATGCATGCTTCTACTGTCAAAGCTACACTGAATATGCGTTTTCACCGTTTCCGTAATATACCACAAAACTGGTTCGCCTAATACCGCAAAAGTTACATGTTCCTATAATTGTTTTCACTCGTGTATATTGAAAATACGAAATCGTACAGAATTTATTAACATAGTGTTTGTAACGGAATTATAATAAAAATTGAACACAGGCAAAAGGTGGCAAACAAGATATTCATACACGTGTGTGTGTTTAAAATTTTACAATAATATTTAACATGTGGAAATGTCTTTTGTGTGTCTTTTTTTTATGTTTATAGGTTTCTGAAGACTATGCGCAAAAATACGCAGAACCAAGATACGTTTTAGAAGCTTTTCTTCAAAGCACCGTAAAAATACACTATTTCTACATGATGCAGTTAACAAGCAAACGGAGGTGTGTATTTAATTAAAGCATAGTCTGATTCTCTGTTTCAAATCTGAGGTGGCTGTTAGCAACGGTCCTTAAGTTTTCAGGATCACACTTTCGAATACGCTGTTTCAGAAGATAATTGTCTACCGGGTTTTGCACCAAATTTTGGCACCTACATTTTTGTGAATATGCACCAATAAACGCATGCATTTTATCGGAAATATATTGATTTTGTGGTTTAAGGGTTTCTTGTGTAGTTAAGGGTTTCCTGTGTAGTTAAGGGTTTCCTATGTAGTTAAGGTTTCCTATGTAGTTTAAGCGTCTCCAATGCATTGGGGTGAACGGAAAGTAATTCTGTTTTTGGGGGACAAATTTGGGAGGCAGTTTTGAGGTGTTTATGAACATTCAACGTAAACTAAGTGTATGTACAAATGAATGAACTTTTGGCCTTTAATTTATGTAAGTGTTTTTGTCTTCCAGAAGAACAAAATGAGTGACATAAATCCCGAGGAGAGCCCTGTTCGTCATTGTTTGGTGCATGAATTTCACTAGTGAAACAATGCAACGTGGCCACCAATAACACTTGCGCTGTTTATCCGATAGTGCTAAATGTCCGTAAGTGCCAGCGTAGCTTCGCCCGATTCCGATTGGGCAATCTTTACCTCTCTGATGCCCATTGTACAGGAAGGCCCATGATACTGGACAATGACCTGTGCGTGCAGCAGTTGACGAATTATCCCAACATCTTAATGCATCATGGTCAACTGTTCAAGACCACCTTCAACAGATAAGGAAGATCTATAGACAAGGAGTTTGGGTCCCACACCACCTTTCATCTGACAACAAAGCCCAGCGTTCCACCATCTGCAAATCTTTGCTCAGCGACGGGAAAAGGATCCATTTCTTCATCGAATTGTCATTGGAGATGCAAAGTGGGATACTTGCGTGAACAACAAACAGAAATTCCAGTGGCTTTTTTAGGTTAGACAAAAGTTCCTGCTCCAAAACCAAGCCTACACCCGGAAGAGGTTTTGCTCTGTGTTTGGTGGACTACCGCTTGCATAGCTCATTTTGAACTCTTGGAACCCAGACAGACCGTGACGGAACATCTCTGTTGTCAACAACTGGAACGTTTGAAGCAAGACCTTATTGTAAAACACTGAGTAGTGGTCAACGGAAAAGGTGTCATCCACTAGCATGACAACGCGAGACATCACACGGAGAGACGGACCCAGCACACGATGAACGATTTTAGCTGGGAAGTTCTACCCTATTCCCGGTATTCCCCTGACATTGCACCATATAATTATCATTTGTTCAGATCTCTGCAGCTTTTTCTTAATGGAGAAAGTTTCCACGATATAGCTGATATCAAAACTGGGCATTCGAACTTCTTTGCATCACAACTAAAGATTTTCACAACGGCGGCATTGAAAGTTTGGTTTCACGGTGGGGATGTGTGATCGATAATGATGGCGATTTTATAATTCATTAAGAAATAAAATTCGTCTGTTACAGACAGTCTTTCCCTTTTCCAAAATCTACATTGCTTTCAATCAGTTTTAAAGGTCAAGGGTGCTCCCACACCATATTACGTGCGTAACATCTATTGTTTCAAGGTGTTTCCATTATTTTGGACAACCCCTGCCGCTTTGTGGAATTAAAAATGGTTGCCACAAAAAATCTGGCATTTGGTTGGCGTTCAGTGAAAGACAAATGCATTACGACATTAAGCATATATTATGACTTAAGGAAATGCTTTCGCACTTACTGATAAGCTGATCTGCATGTAATGCTGTAGATCATCTGTTGAAGGCCCTCGCTAATTTCAAGCTAAAGTTTATTAAGTGTGTAAAATGAGCAGAAAGATCGGTTTACAAAATCTACGGGGTACGAAGCATAAAATATTTTGGCGCCTTTAACATTCAAATAAACAAAGACATCCCACTTTCCACGTTTCTTTGTTTATTCCCTGACGTCTTGGAGAAACTGACGTATTTAAAGAATTTTCGCCTTTAATATTCACCGGAGCTTAAAAAGGGAGTGAAAAAATGTTCAACTACATATAGATTGAAATACTGGCAATTCATTCGCTGGCTGGAAATTTCACAGACTATAAAAATAAGATGTGGAATATTTTATAATTCTAATCAGAATTAATATGTGCAAGATCCGTCGATTTACCATGAACTTGCAACATCCTTATGAACGTAGGTATTTTAATTTTTAATATTGCTTATTTAAATAGTTGTAGGATATTAAATACGGACGTCAGACTTGCGGTTGAGATTTTGTTAATGCGCATGCCTCCTCATCCTTTCCTTCCAAAACAAACTACTGCATAGATTAAACTGCATATGCCAAATCATTTGGTCGTGAAAACCCGAATAAAAAAATTCTCTGTTGATATGCACTATAACACGTAGTTGGGTATTGCATGTCTAAATCCTGAATTAGGAGAGCCAAAGGAAAATTCTCAAATCCACCAATAATTTCCTTCCATGGGCCCTGACCTTATAGCTAGATCTAGGAGACATGAAACACCTACAGCATAAAGTTTGAACCCATGAAAGGTGCCACTTTATAGTATAACTTAAGCTTAATTTCGCCGCCCCGGTGGCTCAGTGGTCTAAGCGATGGCCTCTGATCATTCGTCCACAAAGGGTCCGGGTTCGAATCCTGGTGAGGCATGCATGTTGTGTTTGTCTTACGGCACTGGCTCTGTCCCTTCCCTGGAACCAGTGACCCTATATTAGGGACGGGCGACTGCTTATAGCCCATTGAAATGCTCACGGTGGTCGTTAAACCTCCAATCAAAAAAAAAAAAAAAGAGCTTAATTTCCTTGATTTGTTGGAAAAAAATTCTGTTCTTATTCACAAGGTATACTGTCCTTGATAATTTCGGACTCGGTACCGACAATCAACGCCTGCGAACTCTCTTGCAGTTAGGAGACTTTCGCGTCTACTTCAATGAAATGATAAATGCGACCGTACAATCCGTTAATGACGAACTGATTCGCACCAACTCCTTAAAGATTTTCATAAAACTGGATCCTTTTCTTTGAAATATTTGTTAGCTTTTGCCGACATATTCTGCTCAGTCTTTAAAGAAGTATGAACAACTTTTGTTAAAATATATTAATTTTAATGCACATATTCTATCCTTTCAATATTTCATGAAATAAAATGACAATACGGTAATATAAACTTGTTTGTAAGCTCTTGATTATAAAACTTAGGTTAGAAATGACTGAATTTGGAAAAATAATGAAGCTGATCATTAAGAATTCCACAAACGTTTTTAGGATGACTACTAATGAGGCAAGACATATAAAAATGGGTCAAAACCATGGATTTACGTCTTTGAAAATTCTCCGGATGAATTTAGTTTGTTTTCGACGAATATCAAACCTTTAGTTGTAGTTGAAAGTTGACATCCTATGCTTAACTTGGGGATTTGTGAAAATATGATAAATTTATCGACATACTATGAACAACTTTTCATTTTGCGAGAAAATATCAGAAATATCCCTGGTTATTCTCGACACCCTCCCCCATATATCACGAAAATATTTTATCTACCTGCGATATATAGTATTCGTATATATAAAGTAATACCCTTAAGTAAGAAAGTAATACTATGCAAAGTACTGCCGGACAATTGCTAAGGACGGATGACAATAGCAACGATAGCAACCATAAAATAGAAGGCAAGAAAATGTGGAAATTAGCATAAGTGCGGGATACAGTAAGACGTGTTGTGCGTATGCAAATCTTGGAGTGCCGAACTTGTTCGTTACGTCACAGCGCTGATAAGAGATATAAAGGATTTCACGCGTATTGACCGTTGTTGTTCAAACGCAAAGTTGAAAGGGAAAGAATCAATTGATGAACTTGCAATTTTCAGTATGTCTTCCCGACATCACCTAGGTGATTTTAAGCGTGGCCGTATTATTGGCAAGATTGAAGAAGGGCGAAAAATAACAGATGTTGCCAGGGAGTCCGACGTTAGCCACAGTGTTGTTTCAAGGCTTTGGAAATCATTTCAAACAAATGAAGAGTGTAGCAAACGTCACAAGGGAGGTCGTGTTTGCAGTACGGCACCTGCAGAAGATCGGTACATAGTGCTATCAACAAAA
Source organism: Macrothele yani (assembly GCA_039090855.1). Taxonomy (NCBI): domain Eukaryota; kingdom Metazoa; phylum Arthropoda; class Arachnida; order Araneae; family Macrothelidae; genus Macrothele; species Macrothele yani. The sequence continues at coordinate 122,553,571 of CM077015.1, read as the reverse complement.
AGACACCGGCGCCGCACAGCTAGTGAGGTAGCAAATCAGTTTATGGCTGCTACTGGCAAGCGGATCTCCCGAAAAACTGTCGCCAGACGTTTGCATGAAGGAGGACTATACGCCCGCTGTCCTGTTGTGTGCATCCCATTGTCCAGACGTCACCGTACCTCCCGTTTGCAATGGTGCCATCAACATCGCAATTGGGCTAATAACGACTGGTCTGCTGTCCTCTTCTCAGATGAGAGTAGATACAGTCTATCGTCTGATTGTCGACGACAATTGATCTGGCGTGATAGTGGTACTGCATATTGTCCAGCAAACATACAGGAAAGGGACCGATATCCGACATGTAGTATCATGGGCTGGCATCATGATTAATGGCCGTACGTCCCTCTATGTGCTTCCAACTGGGACTATGACTGGCCAACGATACATTAACGATGTTCTGCTACCTCATGTTCGCATGTTCCGTGGTGCTGTTGGTGATAGATTCTTTTTCATGAATGACAACGCAACATGTCATCGAACAGTCGCGGTCCAGGAGTGTCTTGAGAGCGAGGATATTCAACGCTTCGTTCGGCCAGCACGTCCTCCAGATCTGAATCCCATTGAAAATGTGTGGGATCCTTTGGGGAGGAGTCTTGCTGGTCGCCAATTCCCTCCAATAAACAAGGAAACTCTCATCCATGCACTGACAGAGGAATGGGATAAATTACCTCAACAGCTGCTTGATAATGTTGTGCAAAGCATGACACGATGTGTGGAATCTTGCATCGCCCTCCATGGTGGCCATATCCCGTATTGACATCTTACGCCGGCACGCCTGCGGACGGTAATTGCATTTTTTTTCACGTTTACGTATTCTGCACAAAATGGCCTGTTTGTCCCTTAAGCACGTTTCAAATCCTTCTGGATTTCAGAGCACAATAAATTGTCTTTCTTGTAATGTCCTGGCATTCTGCCTTTATTTTATTTCACTTGGCATCCAACCACACTTACTTTTTTGCGCTATATAGCCGTTTATGATCCGTCCTTAGCAATTGTCCAGCAGTTTAGTAAATACCTCGTATAATGTAATAACCGAGAATAGTAAAGTAATACTATATATATTATTAGAATATATAAAGTAATACTCCTAAGTAATACGTAAAGTAATACTATATATAATGTAAAATTCCTAAGTAATACGTAAAGTAATACTATATATAAAGTAATACTCTTAAGCAATAAACATGGTTGCCCTCGTTCCACAAATACGTAAACAAATATTTCAAACTTTCACATCTCCAATTGCAACAACGAATGGTGCCAGTAGCTGATTTTGGTTTTTTGCAGAAGAACATTCTTTTCATGTAAAAATATCTTGGAAACAAACAGAGTCACGTGGTTATTCGGTAAAGTCAACAAAGGGAAAACTGAAAAATGGAATTTGATTTTAATCGTTAAAGGATGCATCCCATTCAGAATCCCGTCTTACAGCCCAGCCCGTCTTATCGGCATTAGCTGTAATTATTCAACGTACGAGATTAAAACATTTTTTCAAGAGCAATTTACTGAACCTTCCGAAACAGACCCACACCGGGCTGGAAAATTTTACTTTGCTGGTAAAATTATGGCCAGGTCTGGCCTTCCGTTCCTGACAAGGACCGTGTGCTGCCCTCAAAGTGTAACGTCGAAATCAGCCTTATTCAAATGCTGCATTGAGATTAGGTTAGCTCGCCGGCCTTGTATAACGGCATTCGGAGCTTTTCATATTTAATACCTCGACAGAGGTCAATTTAAATTTTTCTCTTTATTAATTCGTTAAGACTTGAAAAATATCTATTAAATATATTTTATTTTACTTATAATTTCATGCAGACTAATACTGAACTTTAATGAGGATGTTACATGCATAAGCAAAGCTATTGTTAAAATACTTCATAATTGCCGGGGCTGGGCTAGTGGGAAACGTTCGTGACTGCTGCGGAAAGGACCCCAGGTTCGATCCCAGCAGGTACAAACGCTCGATCCACTAAATATCAGCCGTGCGTCGGATATGCACGTTAAGTCGTCGGACCCCGGGTACTGGCCTCCCGGTATTAAATAGAGGCGTCTTCCTCACCGTTTCTACTTCGCTTCCGTGACACTTTCCTATCGGGCACTCTAGCCCAAATCTCCTAGCTTCCTATTTCTAAGGGTTGTTTAAGCTTAGGATCAGACACTCTCTTCCAAAAATCCTCTACATATGATCATATACTTCATAATTTAAAAAATGTTTCTGTTTATGTGACTGATATCTAAAACGCGATGCCAAATTGCAGAGCTGTGATGTTTTAGAATGTGTGTGATATAAGGATATAGTTTTAATTGGTCAAATCATATTTAATGGGTTTATTACAACATCGATCTTTCAGAATAAGGTTAACTGGTACCAAAAGAGCAATGAAATTCTGAATTAATTATATTTTATGCCAATTTACAATTAAGTCAAGTTTAATGAAAGATCTATTTTGATATTTTTAAATTTGAAAATTAATTTTTCTGTAAAGCGTAATAGTTATACTCTAATTGATTCTGCTTGTTCATTTCCATTTTTGTTTCGTTCAGTTCATTTGAATCATTTATACTTGTGTTCGTCGTGTAATCCATTCAGACGAGGTGACCTCCCGTTAACATTCCAATCTGCTGAAGTTCTTACAGTGTAGACGGTGATCTCGAAACGAATCCCCCGAAACTGTGATTTCATCGTCGGAAACAAGTCGAAATTACAGCGGCTTCAGGCAGGTAGGCAAATGAGGAGTGTGGTACAACACTGTTCAACATCATCGACGATATAGGTTGGTAAAAACGCCAGCAACATGGCAGAAAGCATTGCTATATAAAACTATCGGAGTATGCTCTACTAATGACGCAACTTCTACCGGAGAGCTGGATGCAAGAATATTTTTTTGTGAAAATGCACACAGTACGCTGCATTTACCGACTATCCTGTAGATACTAAATGTGTTAGCACGACACGATCCCAGTCACATACAGCAGCGATCATTCCCTTTAAGTTAGTGGGGTTACGTGGGACCTTTCCTTTGTGCGGTGAGTCGTAATGCTTCCATTCATGATATGGGCATTTGAGTTCCTCTTCATAATACTAATCCCATGTTTTATTCAACGCAAGGATACCATTTACACATTCCATGTCATTCCGTGACACGGAATGTGTGTAGAACACATTCCGCGTCCTCTTCACAATCGCACCGTTCGAAATGAGGTCAAGCTGTCTCGAAACGTTGCCACTTCTCAACATCACTTAAAGCATGAGACACTTAACGCGATGTAATTCCTCGCATGGTATGCTCATTCGGTTTCTTAAACGTATAGCATAGTTGTATGCTGAAAGTTACTCCCGTGGAGAAGTTCACGAATTTCCCACCATCGGTCATTCTCTAACAGTGCAAATACAGCGAGCACTGGAGTTTCTTTCATCTGGAGACGTCCGCGCCCAGACGATGAAGCCCCATTTCTCCGTCCGCTCCCAGAAGTTGAAGCCACATTTCTCCGTTCATACCCAGAAGTTGAAGCCATATTTCTCCGTCCTTTTTTGAAGGCTGCCACCCACTTTACTTCTGTAGAATACGGTAAACCAAATGCGACACAAGTTTGTTGAAGTCCTTCACAACACTCTTTCACGGTACGAGATGTAACAACTCTTATTTTTTTTAAATAACGCTGTTTGTACTTCGTAAATATGGTTTTAGAAAATGTATCAACCATAAGGTATGTCAGTGTTGCTACTTCGCATATGCTGTTCGAGAGATGATAAAATCACTGTACCCAGGTGTACGTTCGGCAGCTACATCACATTACATCGGAGATACCCATTTGATTGATTATCTTGTAGGATTCTCATTTCCTCTGCAGCACGATTCTCACTAAATGTTTTCCATCTCCTTAAATGATATACTGCGTCCTTCCATTAAGTTCATTTCAACGCGAAATGTTTGATAAACCATTTTACCAACCACTAAAGAATTGCGTACTTCATGGTGTTCACCTTTTGATCAACGCGATCGCTATATAGGTTTATATCGTATACATTGGATATATGCTAAAGTTTATACAAATTGTTAAAACAAAACGTTGCGGGCGCATCATTAAATAAAGTCGAACGGAGCGCCATGGACTCCAAAGGTGTCCCTGTTTTTGCAATACCTTAGGAATAAGACAGTGAAATATTGCATATATTAAACCCACACTCCCTCGATTTTAGCATCACATTTCTGAGCACACCTACTCGGTGTTCACCCAGTGACACCCGTACAACTCTTTGGGCATTATGTGGCCGCACAGCAGGTTAATTAACCGCAGAAGTATTTCAAAGCCTTTGCACCATTTGGCACGTTGATTGCTCTAGTGACAATTTACCAGTAAAACAAAAGATAAAGGACTAAGTCATGATTATTGTAGTACATATAAGAAAAGGCAGGATGAAATAAGCACTGCTTAAAAGCTGAAAAGCGATTACTGTACCGTGACATTTCTGTCGATTAAAATCAACACAATACAATAATCATTCTTAGTATGCTTATATGAATATAGAAAAGAGAAACAAAGCCTTGCTTGTGCCATTCCTTAAAATCTTCAATGACTTGATATATTTTTTTCAACAGTACATGCAAAATATCTTATTCCTGGTTTTTGTTTAATCATTATGTGTGATATTTTAAGAAAAAACAATCTTAAATATGTTCTGCATAATCAAACATTTATTATACCAGGATAATAATTAAATAAAAGCGAAATGACAGTTGTTTAAATTTACAGCTATTGGTTTGTAAAATGGCGTACATATAGTTTAATTTCACTAAATATTTTTCTTTCATGTTGCGGCACCTGAATCGAAAAACATGTAGTTCTCCTTTCGCTAGGTGAACACTTTTCTCATGTTCCATTCCATGCTTTTTGAAACTTGGTAGACAAATCAAGTTACATCTTCAAAACTGCATGTTAATTAAATTCTGAAAATGTCTGATGCAAAATGAACAGAACTTAAATGAAATGTATCTCATGTACAAGTGTTTTAATGTAAAGCAACATAACTCAAATGAGGCAACTGAACTGCAATTAATTTCCGAACTAGTGGTTCTTGATGTCCAAAATAAATTACGTTTTAAAAACTGTTGCATTAAAATTTACGCATCTATTAGATTTTGTTTATGTTCGAAAACTAGCAAGACTGCTGAGGATTTGCATTATGAAATGCTAAGATTAGGTTTACAGATCCTTATTAATATTATTTTTCAAATACATAACTTAGAGCTGTTACATTTGTTTCCAATGAATTTATCTCTTACTTGGTAATATGTAAAAAGGAACGTTATTCACACAATTATATGAGGATAACGCAGCATCAATTTTATAATATAAAAAATACAGACGGACTAGGCTCTCCGATTAGTCAGAATGAGAAGGAAATTTTTTGATGAAAATATTGAACAATCGGTTTAACCGCAGTGGCTAGATTCCCGTTCACAAAAAGCTTTGCCGGCACTCAGCTGTTTGTTTGTTACAACTAATTATAGGCCTTGATGCCATAATCGCTTACACAGACGTTCCTATACATTAAATGACACATGCATTACGACTATTTGTGTTTATAAAGCTTAGAAAACTATATATTTGATGAGGTACGCACCCCTTGAAAGACCCCAAACAAAAGAATTAGTGTTGAGTAAGAAATGAGATTGTTTTTCTGCATTCATTTGCACCAAGTTAAGGTCATAACTAATCTTCCTAAGCGTGAGATGGATAGATTTCCACCCTTTCCCCTTAGACAGAGATTATGTTTTTCTTAATTCCACTAACAATGAATAAATTTCGACCACACAGTTTCAGTCTATGCTCTGTCTGTTCACTTAGTTACCGAGTAAGATTTTTGTTTCATTAGCTATTCTGAAAAGTTTCAACAAGGAAAAGACATGATTTTACTTCTTGAAAATTCGATAAAACTCTTGCATAAGGTTTTAGATATAATGAAACGAAAGCACATGAAGTGTGATACTTCGCAATCGATCCGATAGAAGTAAACATTGGGTTAAAGTTTTGTCGTAGAGCAGAGGCAGCTACGTAACCACCTGCGAGGTAACAACTTTCGATCTGTTGACGAGCGCATTTCAACTTGAATTCCATGTGGTGGCGTTTTGAATGTAACAGTGCGTGCGAGGGAAACAGTCGAGTATGTAAGTGGTTGTAAAGCCAACTGCATGAGGTTGAGTAAGACTGAAAGTATATAAACTTGAAATCGAAGATACGGCTAGGTTCCTCATTTCCAAGATGATCAGTCGAGTGTTAAAGACATACAAATGTACTAGGTCCTGGGGATATGTACACTTAATAGACAAAACACTAGAAGTAATTGAGATAGGCAGTGGATATGGAAATTCTCAGCACAGAGTGGAACACACCCAAAACGAACACAGCGATAAATTGGCTCACAGCAGGTTTTCCCAAAAGATTATCGCAATCGACGAACGTGGCTAAAACGTGGTGAAATAAGCGATTTTGATCGTTGACACATGGTCAGCGCAGGACATATGAGCCATTCTATCACCCAAATGGTAACAACCCCAGCGTCCATAGGACAACCGTATTTAAGGGGTACCGCGATAAGGTTGGACTTACCAGCGCCCCGAGAGTAGCAGTGACAGACCATACGCTGATGATGACCGCGGTCAACATGGAGTGGACTATGTGTCCAGCCGTTGTCAAGCGGTCTGAACACCACTTCCAGGTAAAACATGTGCCGCGCAAGCAGCATCAGTGAATGGACCGTACGGACCACGCTGCTTACCCTGGTATACCGGAGCCTACGACCTACCCGTGAGCCCCTGTTGACTGCTCATCATCGGAAATTACGAATTGCTTGGAACGGAGAACATCACATTTGCACCTCTCCAGAGTGGCGTCGTGTCACGTGGTTAGATGCATCCCATGTTTCACTGTACCGTTGTGACGGAATGGTGTGCGTATGCTATCGACAGCAAGAGGCCATGGTCCCGTCGTGCCAGGTCGGCTCAGTGATGATTTGGGGAGCCTTTTCGTGGAACACATTAGGTCTGTTGGTGTTTCTGGAAAGGTCCTAAACGGCTACCAGGTTAATGACCTACACGGTTTCATGGCATTTGCTTATTCTGCGGCCTATGGTCTGTTTCAGCAGAACAATGCTTCCCCCGATCTGGCCGTTGTGCATTTGATGGAGTTGTGAGTGTCCCATCCACTCAAAATTAATACCATATGGTCACGCTGTGGACGGAAACGTCTCTGCAGAAATACTGCAGGATGTCCATGATTTTCTGTGCAAACTCTACGTAGGGCTCATTAATAGAGAGCGACCGTGTCTGTAAACGGACATTGTCTCAACTCCACCCTCCCCAGTGGCTTAACGAAAACTACAGGAATTTAAATGAGTGTTGCTCGTTCCTCTTCCATCATACAACCGGAAGCTTGACACATTTGACTATTACCTCATTTTATTCCTATTACATTTCCTAAAGGACGACTGTTTGCCTAGCAGTGGTTGCGGAATCAAGAATCAGAATGCTTCCGTGCCTCATATCAGCGGGTTGATGGCGCTTTAGTGTTGTGGTTCTACCTGAATTTGACAAAGTACCACGGAAAATAACGGCCTGTACTTTTTAAATCGAGATGAGCGTGTCCCTTTTGTTTTTTTATCACTATGTTTTTAAATGCGTACGATCAATCTTTTCACATACCTTGGTATATCCCTTAAGTGTTACCTGAACCACATATCTCACTCGTATAAACCTAATCGGCTCATGCAATCAATTATGATTAACAATAATGAGCTGAGAGCAGTGTTTATGAAGATGAAATTAGACGTCTGTCGTATACTAAAATAACCACTGCGTGAAGTTTGTGACCATGGAAAACAGTGATCACGTCAATTAAGAGAAGAAAGCAAACGCCTATCTTACACATGGAGAACAAAAAAATAAAGCACGTCGAAAAATTCATTTGAAAAATGGATACATTATGAATAATAATTATGACTGCAAAGATTCCAGGAAATGTAGCTTAATGCGAATAGGCAGCATTCAACTGAAGTATTATTTGTTTCAGAGCACTTTAAGTGGCATGTCAAAAGTGTTAAGCATAAAAAACGTATAGGATGTCTGGGATTCCATATTAGTTGGAAGGCTTGTCAAAGTAGATCATGTCAAAACGACGGATATGGTCATAACTGGATAGCGTGAACTTGCCACTATGTTTTCATTCCGCCCCTCCTACATAAATTTTATTCCGCGCTTATAGGAGCGCGATAAATGGAAAAACAGCAGAATAAATCATATACTTCATTTCTTTTTCATATTTTGCTCCTAAATATGTTCAACTTCGAGGAAGACCAAATGTTGATTTATTTCAAAGTACATTTCCGGACTGAAATACTCTAAAATATGTAAATATGAAAATATTTAGGTTCTTGTTTGATTAGTTAATAAGTTTCTCGTGTAAATGCCTCAACTATCAATAGAGAATCAAATGCCACGGCTTCCCTTTACATTTCAAAATGAATGTGGAAAACCGAAACTTTCCTACGTAACATTTTCAATCAAAAAATCAATAGTTACCTTTGCAGTTATCCAGAGTAAGGGTATTATTTTGCATTTAAATTATATTTGAGAAATTAATTTACTAACCCTTCTCTGGGATATTTTCCCAGCATCATGAAAAGTTTTATGGCACTTAAAATCACATGTTTTCCATGACGACATTACATACCTGGTTTTAAGTTATAAGAAAGATTGAAATAAAAATGGTATGACTGAGGGTTTCGGAGGTCGCTTGTGAAATATGTGAAAATCAGGGAAACAAAAGAAATATAACGTGTCTACATATACTTTCGGTTGAAAAACTTATCGATGACCAACTATCAAACAGTGTGTTGTAAACATAAACAAATAACTCGAATTTCAAGTCCTAGCAAAAGGCCTTTCGGGAAAAACAAATAAACATTAAATCCTAAAACAAGCATGAATAATAAATTATAAATATGAATTATTTTTCAAATTTTAAAGTAATTTTTTTTTCTTTTATATATTTTGGAAATTAAATTTCGCATGAGGCAACGATCGTTTAATAAATATATTTCAAAAATATTTTTAAATTGTAATTACATTACAAATTTCTGGGTTTCAATTTCCGTAAGAACATTTTTCGTAAAGACGCGAGCGAAGTCCGTAAGACAGCAGTTGTAGACAAAAGTGACTCCTTACAGCAGGGGTCTGCCATCTTTTAGTATTGTTGTGCCGAAGTAATGTTGCAAAGTCCCTCAGCGTGCCAACATAAGTCCACCCTATCTTTATATACAGCAACCATTGAAAAAAATAATTTGATTTTGTATTAACATGTGTCCGATACATTGAATGCATATTCTATTCTTTGTAGGTTATTCAATGCTTTTACACCATCTCGCACATTCTTACCTACAATGTTTTACAATGGTTTTGAAAGGATGTAAAAACAGGAATAACGTTAAAATAATTATATGGTTCTGTTTAGTGAAAAATTCATTATTTATGAGATCATATACTGTATTTGAATTCACTCAGCGTGCCATTGAAAATCGTTCTACATGCCCCGCTTAGCACACGTACCGTAGGTTGCCGACGCCTGCTCTACAGCTTGACAAACAATAGAGAAGAATACGGAAAAATGATGAAAATGATGAACTGAAATTATGCTTTTCAAGTCTTGAAAAATTGGACGGGATTGTATTTCCTACAATGAACACTAGAAAGCAATGGCTTTTACTGTTTACCAGTCATATGACAAAACATTATGTTCAAATACTTTTTCGTGATAATAGCTGTTGTTCCTTAAGAAAAGGTATAATTAAAGTACAATAGAAAAACACCAGCACATCTTAAAGGAATAGAAGCAAGAAATGCACTTGCCAACGCAAAGGATTTTAAGATCCCTACACGGAGATCCATATTCAGGTTAGAAGAAAAGGAGGAAAGCAGTTTCACACAATCTTTAAGATTGCATTTCATATTGACAAACTAAATCTGCAACTTACAGCATGTAGAAGTAAAATTTAAGGATTAAGTTGTGTTGGGTGTGAATTAAGTAAAACTTATAACAACGATAAACAGCAAGCCAGAATATTAATTTCCTACATTTGTAAGAATATGAAATCAAATTTAGTTGCAGCTTTGAATAAAAGCATTTTTCTTTCAAATTTATCAGGTGGCAGCGCATATTGCAAAGAATGCAGTGAAGAAATAATTTATATAAGATTTCTTCAAATTGGAAAAGCTGTCACCAAATTTTTAATTATAGAGAAAGTGCAACATGTTGATGCAAAAGGCATCAATAATTCGTTGGAAAATGCTATCACAGATTGACGAAAAGTGTAGTACAATCTGTTAAGGCTCTTCAAAGTTCCAACGGTTGAAACTTTTATTCTACATAAATATTTAAAATCTGTGATACGTCAAAAGCAACTCTAATTCTTTTATACATTTCAATAATATTCGACGAAAATAATGATAGATATACGTTTATTAACGAAATGTCATTCAATCATCATTCCGCAACAGTTCGGAATCGCACTGCGGAAATCAAAGAAATTTTTTCCCCAGACCCAATCATTGCGAATGGCGTTAATCGGTTCTTGTGGCGCCGATAATTCCATCTGAGTTTTTACACAAGAAGGGAATAGTGGTTTTTTTTCGAATATCTAATTTAAATATCAGCGCAGAAGAAAGATAACACCAACAAGCGACGTCAGCAATTGCCTCACATCGTTACAAGTTAGTAAAATCATGCAATGCATTGATTATGATACGCTTTCCAACATACCACAAATCATTACTCAAGTTATGAGGAAAATGGCAGTGGAATAAATCTCGGTCCTGTGCCCTGAACTTTGATCCCATTTCGATTATATTTAACAGAACCGGTTCAGTATACCTCCGAAATAACCTGATAAAGTTTTGTCGCCATGGAAGCGTTTTTACGTAAGTTATGATGCATAAGGGCTATGGAATAGATTCCGCTCCTGTGTCCTAACCTTTGACTCAATTTCGTCCATTTTCAATAGGGTTCGTCCCCAGGTGGTCCCCTACCACATACTAAAATTTCATTGAAATCGAACCATTTTTACGAGAGTTATCGTTCCGACAGACAGACGGACAAAGCTGGAGCATATACGCTTCTTCAAATTGCGGTTGGAAAGCGTAAATAAAATTTCATCGACATCGGACCATATTTACGCAAGTTATGACGCATAAAGGCAATGGAATGGATCCCGCTCCTATGTCGTGTCCTTTGACCCCACGTTACCCATTTTCAACAGGGTTCATCCCCAGGTGTATTACACAATGTGGAAACCTCAGAAAAAATATTCAGAAGCGATGTGCTCGAATTCATTTTCCTTTTGGCGTATGAATTATAGTTCGATTTGTGTTCTGTTTCTCATTCCCTTTTCTTCAAAGATCACAGCACCCCATGGAACACACTACAGAGTGCACCTTGCAAGGGATCTGAAGTCCCTTAATCCCTCTCTCTCGATGGCGAGGGGGTCACAGGGATTTATACACAGAAGCTACGGTAAAACTCTATCGATTAATCAACAATAAGGACGGTCTTGAGAGTCAATTATGAATTACAAGCAACTATTACTCTCCCTCTTTCACACATTCTCACACTTCACAGAACATGGCAGAAAAACAAGCCACACTAGCACACCATCACCGTTCCGAACGCAGGCAGGCTCTTCTCCTCTCGTCACCTGAAAACACACACACCTCCAACATTGGTTAAAAAACCTTAAAGGAAGAAGCGGGGGAGGGGGAATCCCCTTCCCTAACAAGTAAATAAATACCCACCTTGATCTCCAGCGCATCGGCGCACTATTTTTCAATAATAATTCTGATGATACATGAAATCCTTTATGTTAACTTCAGCAACTTCACTTAGCATTGTTATAAACAGCACAAATATATTAAATCTGTAAAAATCTAAAATAAATGATCGAAAAAGCTACAGTAAATAATGCTTAGGAACAAAGACAAAGAGTAAACACCACAGTAAACAATAAAACAAGGAAGAAATAATTGCAATTTACAAATCGCTTCATCCTATTTTAGTTACTTATTAAATTACGAAAGACTAAGCTCGAAAACTTCAATTTAAGGTTTTTTTGGGTTCATTTTTTTGTTTTTTTTTATTGGAAGTTTAACGACCATCGTGAGCAACTCAATGGGCTATAAGCAGTCGCCTGTCCCTAATTTAGGGTCACTGGTTCTAGGAAAGGGAAAGAGTCAGAGCCGTTAGACAAACACAACACCCATGCCTCACCGGGATTCGAACCCGGATCCCTTTCGGACGAACGATCATAAACCATCGCTTAGATCACTGCGCCACCGGTGCGGCAATTTAAGGTTTCAATGAGATTGTTAACAAAAAAAAACAATTTAAGGTTTCAATGAGATTGTTAACAAAATATAGTTCACAAAATAAGAAAATTAAATGGAAATTAAAGGAAATTAAAAACTCCAAAGAGCCTTTCAAAGGTGACAAAATGTAAACACTACAATAAACAATGACTCAAGTAGAAAAAACTCAATTAAAAATTCAAGTCGCTTCTTTCTATTTTTAGTTACTTAAAATTACCAAAGGCTAAACGCATAAATTTCATTTTGACGTGGCAGTGAAATAGTTAAGTGGTAGAGAAAATTAATGAAAACTCAAACGCTCCAAAAAGGGCCGTTTAGGATGACAAAGTGTAAACACTACAGTAAAAAATAATTCAAGATGAATAAGCACCATTAAAATTAAAAAGTCACTTCATTTTATTTTAGTTACTTATATTATTACCCAAGATTAAGTTCATAAATTTAAGTTTAAAATTTCCATGAGATTGACAAGTCATGAATAAAGATAATTAAATGAAAATTGAAACAATATTAAAAAAGTTTCCTAAAGGGCCGTTTTATTTTGACTAGATATACTATTTTGTGTTCGTTCTCTTGTTGATAACCAAATTTTCAATATCTTTATCCTCATTTTTTCTCCTTCTTTGGCTACCCGATTCTTGTGGAACATTTTCATCTACCAAATATTTTCTTTCATTTTGCCACACTTGATTTATCTGCGAGGATTGAATTCTGTTTTGAGAGTTAGTTCGTCCAGCGGATGAAGGGTTTTTTTGAGGAAGTTTTAGTTTTTTCTGCATCTGACTTTGTTTCTATCACTACATTGTTACTACTGTAATCTACTTCGTTCTCATTTTTCTATATACGGTCCTTCTTTTTTGTTGTTAATAATTTGATCTTCGGTACTTTTTTCCCCTGATGTTGCACTCTCCGTCTTTTCCCCCACCTGTTCTTCTGAAGAGGCTGATCCAAGATCTCCAGACGAGACATCACTCAACCCTTCATCTGATAATATCTGATCACCAGATTCTAGAAACGATGACTGATCATTATTTTTCTTTTCTGATAGGAGTATGATAACTGATGACTGATCAAACATTTTCTTTTCTATATTTTTCTTGAATAAGATTTTCTTTTCTAATAAGTCACTGAGGCTTTGACTATTTTCCTCACATCTCGCAGACCTGTGTTCAATCTGTTTACAAAAATCTCATTTGAACTTAACACCTGGGAAAGTCACGAATGATGTGCATCCTTTAATAAAGACAAGATTCCGAATCTCTTTTTTCACTTCCATCACAAGAATCCTTCTACCAGTAAAGGTGCCACTCAAAAATGAATCATCTAATTTCTTAACTTCTCTCTCTCATATGATATCACTTTGGAAAATTATTTCACTTCAATTTCCTCCATCTGTAATGGAACATCGAAACATTTATCATTTTCCTGGTCATAAAACGAGAGTATCAAATAGTCCTTATTTCTAATTCATAGGAAGCATCCAGGAAACTCTCTCAACTATACATCTTTTCTGGGAAAAGGAAAAACAACATCTTATTTGGTGAAAATACTTGAAGAACCTCAAGAAATCCAGGCTGATATCCTCTAGAAAAGAATATGATCTATACAAATTTGTTCGGCTAGGTTCTGTACTAGGGGACCCGAATACTCTGCCACAAAAGTACGGGAATTGTACAAGGACATTCTGAGAAGGAATATGCAAAGTAGCTTTCAATTGAAGTCTTCGCCCTCATCTAATCCAAATTATCCAAACGAAATACACTGGAAATCACTGTAATCAGGAACAAAAGCAGAAGCACCAATAATCACTGTATGCACGAACTGAGGCAAGAAGCATCGATTATATCTGTATGAAGGAACCAAGGCGGAAACACCAATTACCTGTATGCAGAAAACGACTTGAAGATGAAACACGGAATCTCAAATACGGTAGCCTTGTCTTCAAAGATAAAGCATCCTCTTGGGACACACTCCAGAGTGTGCCCCAGTGAGGATCTCGGAAGTCCCCGAAGCCCTCTCCCCCAAAGGTGAGGGGGCCGCAGAGATTAATACTCAGAAACACCAAAAGACTCTGTCCACCATTCAACACATGGAACGGCTTATAGAGTCAGAACTCTGGCAAATAAACATTTATTCAACCTTTCACCCTACTTTCTTTCTCTTTTACTCAACACAAACAATCATACACACACCACACAGCATTTATTCACCGTTCTTTTCCACCATCCAGCCTATCGAAAGCAGGCAGGCATCTCCCGGTTGCCAACCTGGAATGAAAGCAGGTCCGAAGTGAATTTACAAAGAGATTTGAAAAGCAAAAAAAGAAAAATACCCGAGGAAAGGGTGAACCCTCCTCAGGAAACCATGAGGTCAAGACCTCGAGGCATCTCTGAACTACGACACAAAATTCTCTATTTGTTAAATTTCACCAAGGTGACATTCAAATATTTTTTTACACTTAGTACGCATCAAAGTTCAATGAACTAACAACCTTAAAAACACACACTTCTATACATTACACGGAAATTAGATAAACACTTAGGCTGTTTCTACAACAAAAGAACAATGACTATCCTAAATCCTGAACAAAATCCTTCAGGACGTTCAACAGAATTATTTAAACTACACTGCTGGACAATTGCTAATGACGGATGATAAACGGCTATATAGTGCATAAAAAAGTAAGTGTGGTTGGATGCCAAGTGTAATAAAATAATGTCAGAATGCCAGGACATTACAAGAAAGACAATTTATTGTGCTCTGAAATCCAGAAGGCTTTGGAACGTGTTCAAGGGACAAACAGGCCATTTTGTGCAGAATACGTAAACGCGGAAAAAATGCAATTACCGCCCGCAGGCGTTCCTGCGTAAGATGTCAATACGGGATATGACCACCATGGAGGGCGATGCAAGATTGCACACGTCGTGTCATGCTTTGCATAACATTATCAAGCAGCTGTTGGAGTAATAATCTCCCATTCCTCTGTTGGTGCACGGATGAGGGTGTCCTTGTTTATTGGAGGGCATTGACGACCAGCAAGACCCCTCCCCAAAGCACCCCACACATGTTCAATGGGATTCAGATCTGGAGAACGTGCTGGCCATACGAGGCGTTGAATATCCTCGCTTTCAAGACACTCCTGGACAGCGACTGTTTGATGACATGTTGCGTTGTCGTCCATGAAAATGAATCTATCACCGACAGCACCACGTAACATGCGAACATGAGGTAGCAGAACATCATTAATGTATCGTTGGCCTGTCATAGTCGCAGTTGAAAGCACATAGAGAGACGTACGGCCATTGATCATGATACCAGCCCATACCATGACACTACATGTCGGATATCGGTCCCTTTCCTGTATGTTTGCTGGACAATATGCAGTACCACTATCACGCCAGATCAGTTGTCGTCGACAATCAGACGATAGACTGTATCTACTCTCATCTGAGAAGAGGCCAGCAGACCAGTCGTTATCAGTCCAATTGCGATGTTGATGGCACCATTGCAAACGGGTGGTACGGTGACGTCTGAACAATGGGATGCACACAACAGGACGGCGGGCGAATAGTCCTCCTTCATGCAAACGTCTGGCGACAAGTTTTCGGGAGATCCGCTTGCCAGTAGCAGTTATAAACTGATTTGATACCTCACTAGCTGTGCTGCGCCGGTGTCTTTTTGTTGATAGCACTAAGTACCGATCTTCTGCAGGTGTCGTACTGCGAACACGACCTCCCCCGTGACGTTTGCTACCCTCTCCATTTGTTTGAAATGATTTCCAAAGCCTTGAAACAACACTGTGGCTGACGTCGAACTCCCTGGCAACTTCTGTTATTTTTCGCCTTTCTTCACTCTTGCCAATAATACGGCCACGCGTAAAATCATCTAGGTGATGTCAGGAAGACATACTGAAAATTGCAAGTTCGTCAATTGATTCTTTCCCTTTCAACTTTGCGTTTGAAAAACAACGGTCAATACGCGTCAAATCCTGTATATCTGTTATCAGCGCTATGACGTCACGAACAAGTTCGGCAATCCAGAATTTGCATACGCACAACACGTCTTACTTGTATCCCGCACTTATGATAATTTCCACATTTTCCTGCCTTCCATTTTATGGTTGCTATCGTTGCTATTGTCATCCGTCCTTAGCAATTGTCCGGCAGTGTACAAATGTACTAATTTTTTATACTGGAAGATACAAGACTAATCTCCTAAATTTACAGCCAACTTACACTTTTCACTAACGTACTACTAATTTTCAAGAAACTATTTAAATATTTCAATTTTTAACAAACGAATTATATTTAGCTCTTAGTACAAGCTGAAAACAATTCAACTTTACATCTTGGCCCCTTCTCCAAAGGTCTGACACTGACCTGTACATGGTGAAGAAACCACAATTTATGTTAATTCCAGATGTTGTATGGGTCCTTCAGAGAACCTCCAACAATTCTCCTCCATGACATCCATCGTCGAATGAACTGTGATTTGGATAATAGGGCATGATCCGTCACCATCCGATATCTGATCATTCTCTTAATATGCCAGATGTCTTGCTGAGTGTTCCCATTCGATTTTTCACTATGTATAACTTTGTTTCGTTCTAGCCAAATCTGAAAACTTGTTTCAACTACTATGAATACAATATTTTTCCCGGAAGGGGATTGGATGCAATTTGATTATCTGAGAAGCACTCGGGGAAGCAAAGCCGGCCCACGACGATACTCCCGCCCAAACACGTTATGCGAAACGACAGTTCACAAAAAGGTGAAGTCTGTCTTCTACAATACCGCAATGCCAGCATTGAAATGTTGAACATCTTGCCCAACGGCAGGTTCTACATCGGGTCGGAAGCACGTTGTGTGCCAGCTTAAAGACAAAGTCTCTTCTTGTAGAGTACAAGAAGCGACCTGCCACGTTTTTCCAAGCTTTCTCATTACAAAAAGTCGGTGGAACAGGAAACTCATGAATCTGAATATTACGTGGAGGAAGCACGACAAAATATAAGTCTTTGACACTTTTAGCCTTTTCAAAATTACTGCACTGTAAGAAACCAAGTTCTTCCCTGTAAAAAACAGGGACAGTGTTTTAACAGGACCATGCCACTGAAGATCATTTGTCACGTATTTCTTTGAGTCCAGACCCGTTAAAAACATAAGACAGTTATTGTTCGGGTAGGTCTTTTCCAGACGCCATTGGCGGATTAGCGAAAAACGGATGGTTTTAAACCATATTTTCAAATTCCTAATTTCCAGGCCACCATTGTTGATTCTTTGATACAACACATTCCGGCCAACATCTTTCTTGACTTTTGGATTTCAAAGGAATCTGAATAGAAGTCTAGTCATTTGCACCATTAGCCTTCTTGGGGGGTCCCAAAGGAGCCTCGTATAGGCACACTTAGTCACCAGCAAAGTGTTAATCAATTTGGCTCTATTGCTGAAAGAAATTCTGTGGACCTGCCACTGTTGTATCACTTCTGTGATTTGGGCAATTATTTCTCTAAAGGTAGTGTCACTTGTCTCAAAATGAGTAAAGTGGATCCCTAGAATCTTAAACTCTTTCACACTGGGAATTCTTCCTTGGTGAGTCCATTTGTCCTAAAGGAGGGCTTTGGATTTTGTGACTTTAAGACTGGCACCTGTGATTGCACCGTATTCTTCAAAGTCCCGTAGGGCTTCGATTAAAGACTGTTTATCTTTTAGGTAAAGCAGAACATAGTCTGAATACGCTGAACATTTAATTTCTTCATCGTTCTGAGCCGGGATTGGGAATCCGTGGATTCTGGTGTTGGACAAAATTTTTCTTAAATATAACTCTATAGTCAGCACAAACAAAGTTATGGACAGGGGCGAGCCCTGTTTGATACCTCTTTCTATTTTAATTTGCTCTGTCTTGTGTCCACTTATCAAGACCTGAGCAAATGACTCTCTATGTAACTCTTCAATGATTTTCACCATGGATTCAGGAAACCCGTACTCTACCAAAATACTTAAAAGCGCCTCTTGATCAACAGAATCGAATGCCTTAGCTTGGTCTAACGAAAAAGTCCAAACTTTATTCTCCTTTCATTCAGCAAGTAGATGATATCTCTAGTGAGAAATAGGCTCTGGGAGGTATTTCTTCCAGGAATAGCACAATACTGTTGACAATTAATCAGTTTTTTAATGACACTTCGAACTCTGGAATTAATGATGGTTGCAAAAATCCTGTAATCTACATTTAGTAATTTATTGGTCTTATTTTATCAAAATTTATTTCTTCCGAATCTTCTTTTTTAATCAATTTAATAGACTCTTCTTTAAATTCTTTCGGAATTCCCTGCAGGATCATCTCATTAAACAGCTGGCCCATAAACATTGCTATTTCATTTTCAAACATTTTATAATATTCTGCCATTATACCATCCGGTCCAGAGGACCTCCGGTTCTTTTGCTTTTGAAAAGATTTTTTAACTTCAGTTAACGTAACTGTGTTTTCCAGCATATCTTTCTCAATTTCTTCAAGTTTTGGAACTTCAACATATCCGGAGATATTTGTTGAGAGTGTCACCTGTTTTCTATAGAGAGCTTGAAAGAAAACCTGTGCTTCTGTGATTGTGTTATGTTTTTTGTTATGTTTATCAATATACGACAAAAGGAGACCCATTGCCCTATACTTTCTTTTGTTCTTCCGGTATACATTAACCATATTCTCTTCAGTTTGCAAGTCAGTTACGGCAATTCCTTCTCGAATGCCATTGCCTACTTTTGTTATAATTTCGATTAATTCTGTTTTAATGTTAATTATCTCTTCTAGGTTACAACCCTGATTGTTACCTTTAATCAGGGTTCTCAATACGCTATTTAGCCATCTAAAGTTAATTCTTTTTTCCTCTGCAAATTCTCTGCCTTTTCCTTGAAGGAACCTACTCAATCTTCCTTTGAATTCCAACCATCGCTGGGATAGGTTTTCAAAACTCTCCAGTAGATCTTTGGTATATCTCAATATTTCATGATTTATGTCTTCGTTTTCCAGATGTAAAGTGTTCATTCTCCAGGGCACTCGTTGCCTTCGATTCGAGCTATGAACAACGATTTTCCATTTAAGCACATGGTGGTCCGAGATGTGCACGGGAGGAGCATTCGGATCAATTACAGTAATTTTCTTGATGACATTTGTCTCTTGTGTGAACACATAGTCAATCCTGGAGGCTAAACCTCTGGACTTCTACGTGTACCCTGGTATAGTGTGTTGGAGAGTCCTCCAAAACATCTTTCAATTCGTTTGCTTGTACCCAGTTTCTGAACGCCGAACACTTGCATCCGAATACACAGCTCGAATCTGGCAGTCAAGATTGATATCCATTATAGTATTGAAGTCCCCTGCAATGAACAAAAAGTCATAGTTTCCGGTGAAGTAGTACGGAAGGCTTCTAAAGAAGTCCCCTGCAATGAACAAAAAGTCATAGTTTCCGGTCAAGTAGTACGGAAAGCTTCTAAAGAAGTCCTTCCATGCAGGAGTCGACGGAGGTGCATATATAGAAATGAGTTTGAAGCGGAACCCATTCTTTTCCAAAGTAGCCGCAACCACTCTTTCTTCTCCATCGAACTGGAAATTCACCAGAAGAGCATTGCGGTGTAACAGCATCACACCAATGTAGCTTGAACTCGCCAAAGGAAATACGCATTTAAATGTCGTTAAGTGCTTGAATGCTGAAACATAAAGACCCTCAATTGAGTCTCCTGAATAAAACAAAAGTCTATTTCATTCAGAGAAAGAAAGCCTTCAAGCCAGTTCAGTTTTTCTGCCTTCTTTAACCCAGCAATGTTCAAAGACATTATGTTTACTCTGAATTTTATTTTATTTATTTATTTACAAGATCACTATATGCTTCTTTGCATCTCCTCATTTTGTCTATCCATCGGAAGAAGACTCCGAAAGATGAGAGACCTTCTTCGAAAACACAGGCAAAATATCCTGACTATTGTCAGAATCCTCAGGATTTTCATTCTCTACTGTTGTTCTGCGACACTGTCGGATGGAAACTCCGGAGGGGTTATTTGTCTCCTTTTTCTTTTTTCTCTAGAATCTTCTCCACTTCGGCCAGCCTTCTATTTAATGCTGCTTTGCTCCGCTGGCATTTTGTCATTTTGCCACCTGTGTTTCGATCCAGAAGCTCTGGAATTCTTTATTTTTCTTTTGTTTTTTCTACGTTTTTCGACTTGGATCTCGTGATTAGACTTGAATTCCCCTTCTCTTTAACCTTCAGGAATTCAATAGTTTCATTGCCAAACCCTGTCTCATAAACTTTGCTTTGAGGAGGAGCTGACGCCGACAAAAGCGGTCTTTGGGGCAGGGGCAAAGGTTCAAAGGAAACACTTCTCCCTTCTGCATAACCCTCATTTGACTCAACAGAAGCGTTAGACGACGAGTCAATACCTGGAATTTTCTCACGCTTGTCTTTTCCATGCTCTCTCTCCCCCGCCTCCTCAATGTTTTTTTCAGATTTCTCTGAAGTTGAAGCAAGCTGCTTTTTCTCCAACTCTGCTTAAAATTGTAACTCTTCAATCTCATCTATTTCCGAGTCTTCCTTCTCATTTCTTCTTGTGATCATTGCAAAGGTACGTCTGCTACAAGCCGGTCTCATGTGCTGCTCGGATCCACAGATACCGCATATAAAAAAGCAATCATCCAAGGAGTGATCTAGAGCTTTGCAATTTTCGCAAATTTTAGTTTTGCAAGTAAAAGCCAAATGACCCGGCTGGTTACACCGTCTGCAAATTCGAACAAGTCCGGCATATACACACATAGCTCTTAGAACCTTGATGTAAATGAAATTAGGTACAGCCTCTTTCATATCCATCACAACAACTCTTGTACCAGAAAAGGCATTTTGCATGAACTCTGCACGCTCTTCTGGTCTCACTTTCTCTCTGTAAAGATTAAAAATTGTCCCATATTTTCTTAAAGCATTAGATACCTCAATATCTTTGATCTCTGGAGGGAGCAATTGCACGAAGACTCCCTTGATAATGTTTCCCGCCCTCGACACAGTGAAAGTCTTTCTTTTACATTCAAATTTCTCTTGTTTAAGAATTTGATCAACCACACTTTTAAAATTTTCAGCGACCTGAAAATATGTTTTCCTACTAGTAATCACTTGCACTGTGACAAACAAATCACTGGTTGGTTTACCGACGAACTCAAATGACACTCTTCCAACTTCCTTCGGTCTCATCCCCTGGGGATGGACCACCGAAATACTGTTCGGTCGTTGCATTTTGGTGTTAGTGTTCTCCCTCAAAAATGAAAGAGTTGAAAAAGTACTCACCCACTTCCATTGCTTTAGGGTAATCGAAAATGCACACCACTAGCACAAACTGATGAAAGCACACTTTGGGCAAAGCCCCACTGCACTTATATCCCCTTGTAGATAAAAAAAAAAAACACTCTGAAGCACTTTGGGCAAAGCCCCACTGCACTTATATCACCTTGTAGATCAGAAAAAAACACTCTGTAGCACTTTGGAATTTTTTACACTTTTTATCCCACACTGTATTCGAAGCTGGAATACCCATAAGGGTCCACGGCTCTTATATCACCTTGTGGATCGGAAAAAATCCCTTTGAAGCACTTTGGAATTTTTCACACTTTTTTTTCTTTTTTTCTCTGTATTCGAAGCTGGAACACCCTCAAGGCTCCACGGCACTTATATCACCTTGTAGATCGGAAAAAAAACACTCTGAAGTATTTTGGAAATTTTTCACACTTTTATTTTCCTTACCACTTGGTTGGGGCGGCGTTTTCTCGACGTTAACCCACATGATTGCGGAGGCACTCCGTAACTGCCGAACTTGTAAGCCTTCTCGAGGGAAGCTTCGTCAAATGCTTACATAACGAAAGCGTTCTTTATCCCATAACAGAACATCTGCCTTTCACCAGATACTGATGAAGGGTGTTTAACACTTATGTTTAATCATAATGTTTAGAAACAAATATTAGATACTTAATATTTAAAATTAAATTTACGAGGAAACTACTGAAAACAAAAGTCCAAATCTGTTCATGAATTTTTATTTTTCGCAAATATACAGTACATGTATAACGACAAAAATAAATTATTTATCTGGTGTTTTCAGTTCATTCATGAGAAATCCAAAGCTCACAGAAAGAAAACAATTTTCAAATGTCCTTTGCATTCTAGACAAGGGGTTTTCGAATTATATTATACGAGATCACTCAAATTTTATGAAATATAATTATTGTAACTCAGAGTTAACTGCTACAGACATCGCCCCATCCGACTATCAAAACTTCTTCCCGAAACTGATATATCCTAATTAGATTCCATTTAATATCACTTATTAGGCCTTAAACGTAATTCACACTTGAATAAGTGCTAGAAAGATATGAACGTAAGTAACTTTTATTTTCCGTTGTTATTCTCTAACTGTCACCGCAGTCGTTTCGACTTTTCTTTCTTATTTTGATTTATGTAAATGCCGTCTTCAGTATCAGGCTTTCAGAAAAGGCAAAATGCGGTTTTTCTCAGGTTAATCTTTGGATTTCATAATTCAAATCACGTTTTTGACGATGTGATACAAAGTAATAAACTCGAAGTTCAAGATCCTGTTATGTTTTACATTTAATGGACACTACTTATTGTGCTCAATATGAGAAGACTTTGTTCATTAAGGAAGAAGCTGAATTATTTATTGATTTCATGATTCACAAGACTAACGTCTAGCAATAATCCTTTCTTTCAAGATCTTCCAAACCAACGTTAATGACATTTCCTCAATGTTTTCCATAAGCTTTCTCCAGGAGCATAACATTTTATCATTTAAGTCTTGTAGCTCTAAAATAGATGTGCGCTCCATAGAAGCAGTTAACTAAAACATGTAAGCGCACTTGAATTATTTTGAGATTGCTGGAATTGCATTTAGCAGAGCAATCTGTTTTCGGGGGGCGGGGATGTGAAATAGAAATGTTTTACAGAGAAGAAAGAAAAAAATAGCAGTGCATTTCTTTAAGTCTTTAAGTGATAGATACGTGTTTTGCTCTACAGGAAACTCTGGTAGCATATTTCTTCTTGACTTGACTGCTTCTGTAGTACAGATACAGTTTACATGGAAACGGATTTTTAATTTCATATTTCACAGTAAAACAAATCTTAATACAAGTAAATAAACGGAAATATTGTGTTTTCCTCTTTGTGAGGACACAGAAAGTATGAATACATTTCTAATCAACAGCCAAGTACTTGTCTTTGAAAATGTAGATATCATTTTCTTCTATAACTGCTCGAAAATTTTACCGAGCCTTTGAGGCAATGAATTAAATTTGTAAACGTTTAGTCTAAAAACAACTATATCAGGTAATCCCAGAAGTACTGTCGTTTTGCGCACGCCCAACAGTAGTGACTATGACGTCGACCACGGTGAGTATAAGAGGGATCAGGCGAGCAGTGTTTCACGTCACTTGAGACCCTAAACGGGAGTTCTAGGTGCAGTCGTTGTGTACTTAAACCGCATAGAAAAATGCAGTGTCAGAAGACCACGTTAGGCACATTATGCCGTATGAGTTCCATCATCCACATTCAGCGACTGTAGCTACACGAAACATCAATGCCGTATATGGGCCGGGTACCCTGGAGGTCAGGAAATGTGAACGCTAGTTCCAGAAATTTGGAATTGGGGACACCAGCCTCAAAGATATGCAGCGACGCGGAAGGCCTGTTCAGCTGCATAACGACGTGCTGAAAGCTGCTGTTGAGGGAAATCCGCAGGCGAAAGTCCAGGAATTGGCCACACTTGTTCATTCAACCCACTCCACTGTTCACAGGCATCTGCAGAACCGCGGTTATGTGTCGAAACTGGATACGTGGGTAACCCATGATCTCACTCTTCAACAGCTGCAACAGCGTGTAGACATTTGCACTTCTTTGCTCTCCCGTAAAAAATGGGAGCCGGTTTTCCACAGAATTGTCACGGGCGATGAAAAATACATTGTTTATCACAACATTAAGTGTAAACTGCAGTGGATTACCAAAGGGAATGTGCTTGCAGCAGCGTCGAAACCAGAACGTTTCCCACAAAATGTTTTGATGTCTGTGTGGTGGGATGTGCAAGGCATAATCCATTACGAGCTGCTGCCACCCAACAACACCATTACAGAGGAAGTCTATTGGAAGAAGCTGCAGCGTTTACGCACTGCTTTGTAGAATAAGCGTCTAGCACTCGAGAATCGTAAAGGCGTGCTGCTGCAGAAGACAAGGCCAAATCATACACAGCGAAACTGACCAGTTCCACGTTGCGGGGCTTCGGATGGGAAACATGTCGCATCCTGCATATCCCCTGACATCGCCCCATCAGTCTACCATCTCTTTCTCAGCCTGCAAAGCCATCTTGCTGGGACTATACTTCGAAATGTGGAGGAGTTACAGTGAACCATTTCTACATTTTTTGCATCGAAAGTCATGGAATTCTACGAGTCTGGTATTCGAAACCTTGTCGATCGATGGGAGAAGGTTGTAACTACCGGGGGCACTTACTATATGGATTCAAACATCTGTTCGAGGTGCGTTCTTTTTTTTTCTTCACATGTTGAAAAAATGACAGTAATTTTTGGATTACCTGATATTAATTCGGCCTTTCGGGAAGTGACGACGTATCCTTCCTTGATTTAAGATAATATGAGATAGGTTTGTTGGATAGCAAAAGCGGGAAGCTAAAGCAAAGGAAGAACATTGGATAAAGACAATATAAACATTTACTTCTACGTTGTTGCTTTATGTAAGGAAGATGTTACGGCCACTAGCGGCTACAGCAATGAATAAATTACTTTTAATTTAGTTTACTCACTATTATTATTTCTTTGGTAACGGTTTGAGGTTAATGTTGTGAAAGAATAAGCGGATTATCCTAACGTATATAAAATATGCTACCCATCAAATGATATATCATAAATTCGAGAAAATTGTATTTAAATGGAAATTACTTTGCTGTTATACACTGGCGTGCAAAAACTAAGGACGATACGGTTTTTCTAATGTAACGTCGTGCAGAAGTGCTCAACATCGACTCAAATCATACCATGAGATCCTCAAGATGTAATAATATGAGACAAGTGAGCAAAACCGTCCAAACAAGGAATCCAAAGGATACAAACGCACTTTATTGGAAAGGTAGCTTCGAGCACAACTGGACAGAAGACAGAAACGTCCATGTGACAGGCGGCTGCCTAGAAAAATCCAGTCTTCAGTAGGGGATATGATCACCCCTGACTGCTTTGCAGCATTTACAACGTCTGGTCATGATGAGGACGAGTTCGTGAAGGAGCTGTCGCGGCATCGCAGCCCATTCTTCTTGTAGCGCCAATCGCAGCTGCGGAATCGTTGCTGACGGCTGGTGACGTGCTGCCAAGCGTCTCCCGAGCAGATCCCACACGTGTTCGATTGAACTTAGGTCCAGGAACCTTGCGGGCCAATCCATGCGTTGAATATCTTCACTCTCCAACAGCTCTGCGACAGCCACTGTACGATGAGGTGTAACGTAGCGTTGTCGTACATGAATAGGAACTCAGATTACACAGCACCTCTAAACAGATGCCCGTGAGGCAGGAAAACCTCGGTACAATAGCGGACACAAGTGACTGAACCTCTTTGGAAGATGTGGAGATCAGTACGGCTACCAAGCACGATACCGCTCCTAACGAGAACTGTGCCACCTCCGAACCGGTCCCTTTCGATGATGTTGGAGGTGTGATTGCATGTTCCCTGCTCTCTTCAGATGTCTATACGTCCAGAATCGCTCGTCAGACTAACTCGGCTCTCATCCGTAAAGAGAAATCAACCCCATTGGTGATGTGTCCAGATTTTGGGTTCCTGGCACCACAGAAATCGCCTTCTCCGATGAGCAGGCGTTAATGGCACACGCTGTACTGGTCGTCGTGCAAATAGACCACCCTGTGCAGCCTCCTGGCCTCCGTAAAACACGAAAACGGACGTCCGTTTTTCTGTTGCATATGCCTTGCGATGTCTCCCGCTGTCTGCCGTCTGTCTGTTCTCGCCTGTAGGAAAATATATACCGGTCGTCCGCCGCCGTTATTGCTGGTAGACGATCACTGCTCAACTCTCGGACAGCTGTTCCTGTCGTTTGAAATGCTGTCCAAGCTCGTTAAACGATGCTGTGAGCGATCCCGAACTCCTCGGCCACACTAGTCACCCAGTGTGTACAGCAGTACCAAACTGGATCCTTGAGGATAAGAAAAATTCTTCTCGTCGATGAGCTATTTTTTCTGTTGATAAATGCCCATGGACGGGGCACAATATTGTATCAGCAGCACGAATCCATGGATCTAAGCTTCATTGCGTTTTGTGCGATCATGAAGATTTTTTTGGAGGTTTAACGACCACCGAGAGCAACTCAATTGGCTATAAGCAGTCGCCCGTCCGTAATTTAGGGTCACTGGTTCCAGGGAAGGGAGAGAGCCAGTGCCGTAAGACAAACACAACATCCATGCCTTACCGGGATTTGGACCCGGACCCCGTTCGAACAAATGATCAAAGGCCATCGCTTAGACTACTGCGCCACGGGGCGGCCCTCATGAAGATGGTCGATTGTCAAGTGCCTATTTATATGACGGAACTATCTTCATGCATTCTTCTAAACCAGATTTCAGAATATCGAGGTAACTTTATTTCGTTACGGACCAGGAACCATAGCTCATGTTCTTTGTGTTTCCTTGAAGAGCCATGAAGAAAAATGCGCCATACTTCAAATTCTGATTGTCACACAGGGATTTACGGAGGACGAGAGCGACTACAGAATTTCACAAAGTGACCAGCAGTCTCCAGATCTTGACCCAATTGAACACGTGTGTGATGGACTCAGAGAGCCATTGATAAAACAGAAACTTCTATGGCAAATACTCTTTGACAATTAATTCAAGGGCAGCACATTTTCCGTTACGGTGCAACTGCCTGGAGGTTGGTATAAGAATTGCATTGAGTCCATGCAACATGGAAGTAAGGCTCTTTTAAAAACTTATGTCGGACCATAACTTTACCATGCAGTCGACCTTAACTATTTGCTCGTTTAGTGTATGTAATAGTTCAGCAAATATTAATCATATATTGCTTTTTGTTACTAACAGTAATTTCACTGAAAGTTCGCTTTTATTTAGAAAAATTCTTTTGTTTTTCAAACGATTGTGTATTTGGAGTGTGTCAAACACCTTTTCCCCAAAACAGCTTAAAGGTAACATTAAATGATCGACCTGCAGAAGTAACTTGGTTTTGCCAAATATTAGAATTGATTTAAGGATCACACTTGTTATTTCTTACTGCTACAAATACTTCAGTTAAAAATGGTCATATTAATTCCATTATGACTGTTACCCTGAGTAATTCAGAAGCTGCATAAACTGCGGTCTGTTTTCTTATGTGATAATTTTTCACATCAATTATGAACTGGTTTTTTTAACCTTTGATTTAAAGATAGGCAAACCCGTTCTTTTGAAATAATCCATTTTTTCGATTCGACTCATTGAAAAGTTTCGTTCATTTAAGTCGGTCATTCTTTCGGTTCGACGAATCATTTATGTGTTGGGAATCGGTTCTGGGTCGGATTCGGTCTTCCGTTTCAGTAAGTGATTCTTTCGGTTTAGAGAACGATTTGTATTTAAGGAAACAATTCTGCCTCGGATCCTTTCGTTCGGTGACACTTTCGTGTTTAGTAAACGATTTTTAAGCTTACATTTGTTTTTAGGTCATACGGAAAATTTGTTCCTTGATTTTCTTGTAAGTTCGTTTAGATAGTTGGAAACATACTTACAAGAAAATGAAGGAAAAAACTATTGCAATTGTGCTCTTTTTAATAAGGTAAGATTTTCTGAACAGAACATGAACCTTAGCGAAACACCGTAGTGTCATTTTGATGTGTAATAAAACGTATTTCCGATCATTCAGGGAATCCGCTCTTTTGGGGAGTGATTTTTTTTTTCAGGAAAGTTTCGATCGCCAGTGATTCAGTTTTATGATTCCTTCTTTTCAAACGAATCGTTTAAAGCGACACATTCCTCTTTTGATTGGATTTTTAAAAATAAGTTATAAATAAATTGTTCTTGATGCTATTGAAGTGTTATTATTTTCTGATTATTTTTTATTTAGATGACATGCGTATATATCAAAAAAGCAATATACGCTGGCGGAAAGTGAACAAAGAACACCAAGAAGGAGACGTCTGATTCCAACGGAATTTATGCAGCATAATAACGGAATACAAAGGATAACGTGATCAAAACATTATGGCAAAATACAGCTCTATTTGCTGGTAAACTGAAAAATAACATTTCAATGTAATATGGTTAGTACGAAGTTGAACTGCCATGAACTGCGTCACACTGTGCAGGTCTGGCATGAAGTCTGTCGTACAGATGTTGGCTGTAAGTTTGTTGTATTGAGTTCCAAGCATCCTCAACCTCGACGCGTAATTCGGGAATGGTCGTAGCTGGCCGTGGAGACCGGATAAGTCGTTGTACCATAAAATCCCCAGGTGCTCAATGGAGGACGAATCCGGTAAAAGTGCACAATGAAGTGCATGTTGCGTTGCACGTGCCGTGTGTGGGCGTGAGTTATCTTGCTGGAAAAAACCACAATCCACCGACCTTACAAATGGCACAACAACGGGCTGAATGATGTTGTTGATGTAGGAGGTGCTGTTGAACGTACCCGGTACAAACACTAGTTGTGTATGGGAGTGATAGCTGATCGCTCCCCAAACCAGGAGACCAGGTGTAGGCCCTGTGTGTCTCTGGCGGATGCAAGAAAGGTGGAGATGCTCCCCTGTGCGTCTGCGAACACACATACGGCCATCGAAGGCTCCCAAGCAGAATCTGCTTTCATCGCTGAACACGACAGATCTCCATTGCGTTCTCCAGTGCAGACGTTGGCGACACCACTGCAGCCGTTACTGACGGTGGGCTGGAGTCACAGGTACACATGCCAGAGGCACACGGCACGTAGTCCTGCATCCAGTAGACGGTTGCGGATTGTTTGCACAGTCACCTCAGGTGCAACGGCAGCTCGGATTTGCATTGCAGTGGATGTTCTGCTTGACACCACCGCTCTTCTTATGCGTCGATCGGTCCGCTCATCAGTCCGTCTGTGACACCCGGTTCCACGTTTTCTCGTGTGAGAATGTTCCTCGAACCATCTACGCCACCATCGTACCACCACCGATTCTTGCCGTCCAATTCGCTCCGCAATACGATGATACGACCATCCGGCCTCGCGGAGTCCGACTAGAAGACCTCTCTCAAAGTCCGATAACTGCTGAAATCGTACCCGTCTTCCATGTCCAAGCATTGCATCTTCTTCAGAGTCTTTCCACGTGTCCGTACGCCGATGACTGATTACATTCACTTCGCCGTACTCCTTAAATACCACCGACGATTATTTGCATATTATGCCGTGCTGTGGCGTAAGCGCTGACCGGTTGGTCCCGCAATTATCATCACACCTATGTAAACTTGACCCCATTAACATATGTAAATTTCATGATCGTCCGCCAATTCCTTCTTGGCGTTCTTTTTTCACTTTCCGCCAGTGTATTAGAAAGTTCAATTAATATTCACGCAAAAAGGTATTTCACGTTTGATCATTCAAATGAATGGACAGTCACTTTCCGCTACTGATTGGTGTGCTCCACTCACTGAGCAAACCATTATTTGCTCCAATGCATCTCCGAGTGCAGAGCGTATATTGACATATTGAGTGTTGTGGACTTATCATCATTTACGATGTATCTCCAATGGTCGCGATCACACTAATTGATTCAAAGGCATTTACGTTTCATTCTTATTCTTAAATTTCACTATATTTCCCTGACGACTACTCATTGCTAACTCACATACTGTTGATAATTTTTATTTTCTACTCTTCTTTTCTGTGTTATGTTTATATTTCTTGTAAATTGTTTATAGCAGATAATTATTGGGGAATTAACATGATTCAGAAATGTGTTGGCACAGGTGGAAAAGCGTAATATTGAAATTTAGAGTTCAAGTACAAGGTTTTTTTGTTTTGATATAATTTTCATATTAAGATTCTAATTTTACCATTCCCATATATTTGGTAATTTCTGTATAGTTTATAAATATCCCTTCTCTAATCAATAATTTTAAAAGTAAATAATTATCAATAATAATAATTAAAAAACAAATAATTAGCAATAATGAATAATTAAAAACAAATAATTCTCAATAATGAATAATTACAAACAAATAATTCTCAATATTTAATAATTAAAAATAAATTATCGATAATTAATAATAAATAATTATTAGTTAAAGGTATATTGTATCCTTAAACTACATGTTACTCTACAGATCGATTTCTACAAAAAACATTTAAAGAGTATAGTTCACCAGGTAATAATTTTATATTGTAAAGTAGAATTAAAGCTCCTCAACATAAATTAAAGAGTGGGGATTTCAAATAAAATTAACTCTGCAAAATACTTATAAAGCTCCTTTCTTTAAATAATTAAATAATAGGCATTTACAACTTACTCAGAAACAGAATATGACTGAAGTAATTCCCCTCACTAATTTTAATAAATGAAATTCTTGGGCAAATATTGTTGCACTTTAAGATATATTGACTGACGGTTTTAAAGTAAGAAACGTACGCAAGACATTTATGTCCAAAAAGAATTAACTATTGTAAAGTTATAGGATAGGGTTTGCAATTAAATTTTAATGGTGTGAACCTGGAGGTGGTGGTCAAGAAACATAAGGTCTAAAAAAGGAAAGACTAATGAATTGTCATTTTGACAGTATATTTTCCGAAAACGGATTATATTTTTAATAATACCAAACGTTGAAGAACAAAGCAAAAGATTAAACTTACAGACCGTCGATATTATGTATTAAGTTTGAAACTGCTGTTTAAACTTTGTAATCGTTCTGACTACAACATAAAAGATTTAACATCTCATATATGAGAATACTGTATTTCTAGGTACAAAAGTAAAGGACAAATAATCATTAGAGTCTGACGCAGAGGTATTATCTGTTTTGGTATTAACAACTGGATTCCTGAAACATGCAATTTTATCACATTTATCCTAAGTTTCTTGAAAAAGTTCAATCCATTAAAGACCACAGCTGTTATTGGCTGACGAAACAAATGATGTCTTTGTGTCCGCAGGACAGTCAAAGTGACAGGATTTGGTCCCATAGGTTGCTTGAGGAAAATACATCTCAATACATAATACCATATTTTCAAATTCTTCGAATTTCAATTTTTAAAAGCCAGTATATACATGTTCCCCATGTGTTACTTCTCATTTCCTGAATCAATAATTACTTTTAAAAGCAACCAAATAAATGACCGATATGTGAATGAAGAATCGTGTGTTTATTGCTTTTGCCGGACTTTGTAGCTTTCAGGAATTATTACTGCAGAAATGCAGCTAAACTAAACGTTTGAAAAAAGAAACAAATTAAAAGGTTTAAAGCTTAAGTAGTATACATAATTTATTAAAAATCTCTACAGTGTATTCTTTTTGAATAAAACAGTATCAACATACGATAATCAGGTTAAGATCTGGTCAACATAAGTATACGAATAACGTATGATATATCAAACAGAATTACTGAAAGTGCCTTTCTGGAGTCTTACGTGGGAAAGTTTTCCCTGCTATCATTTGCTTTTGTTTTGCATATGTATTTCATGTTTAATGAATTTAATTTATATCACAAGACATTTTATAAAACAACAAGAACAACAACGACAAAAAAACAAAAGCAAAAAAACATACGCCGGAAATGGTGGGTGTCCTAAAGTGGTAAAGGAAAAAAATTCAGCAGCACTTACTACCTCAGCAGTAGCGTTGGATGACCTGAAGAACTACAAGAAAAAATCTTACAGTGGACTACTATCTTAGCGGTAATTGTAGATGTCCAAAGTAGGAAAATAATGTAAGTTAGCCTTAATCTTGGATGTCGCCAAGTGGTAAAAATAAATATTACACAGGTAATCTTGGTGCCAAACAATATGTATATATATATATAGATGGTGCATTTTTTATCATTCCGAAACAAAACTCAAATTTTGCAGAAATATTTTCGTTCATTTGGTTATCCAGCTATACTGTATACATCTTCATAACGGATATTCAGGCGAACAGAGAAGGAAATAATTATTCACAGAGTTTGCTTATACAACTGATGTAAAGTGCGTACCTGTTTATTGAACGTTGCATTAAGAAATCATCACCACTGAAAAACTTTGTACCGGACAAAGTTATGCCACTAAACTCTCTTTCCAGCTGACAACTTACACAAATTGGGCTAATTTTGATTTCAACAGAATTGTCACCTCATTTATAACTGAACTAAATAGTTACCACTGCCATTCTACTCAGAGGATTGTTTAATAGACTTCAATCATTTAGTAAAAGATCCATAGTATTATTACGAAATTCGGATTAACTTAATGACTACATTTCTTTTCACAATATACTGAAAAGTTTTTTTTCTAAAGTTGCCCTCTGCTTTGTTAAAAAACATATAAATTGCCGGAACAAAATTCATTGTGCGAATGTCGATTATTTATTCAGACGCAGTTGTGAGCTGCATATATAATTTCTTCTGCTCTGGCAGTTTGGTACGAGTTTTCGACTCAGGTGAAATTGCATAACAGCTTCACATGAGTTACCAAAACAGCAGTTCGGTAACTCCTGCGAAGCTATCTTGCGATTCCACCTGTGTCGAAAACTCGTAGTCGTGTAAAAATATCTCTTGATCGATATTTCAGTTCTACTACTGTCATAAACTGAAATTTTTTAATATTAGCACAAAATTTAGAAGATGCTCGTATAGGACTATTCTGTCTACAAAACGATATCTCAGGGTGTGATTTTGATCTCTCCAAGGCAACGTTAAAAAACAATAGAGCAAAAATTAGTAAATAGCACCGTGTGATTTCCACAGAATCACACAAATTTGGTGCTTCTGAATTAAGTTCAGTTATCAATTTAAGTATTTCTATGGATTATCTGTGCAGATATAACTTGGTAATTCAAACATAAAACAGTTGAAATTTCAAAGTTCTCAGCAGATTCTGAAATCATTGTAATATGGCACATGGGAAGTTAAGACCTATATTCCGGACTGTATTACCATAACACTGTACTTATCTGAAGAAAGTGAAACAACGCCCGAGTAGTTGTCTACACTTGTATATCAATAAGTTGAACGTCAAAAGTATTGTGCCCTTCTAGGTGGGTTCCGTTGAATGACATTGGTTAATGCCTCGATCTGGCCCACAAATTTCTTCTTGAAATCAACAGTACGAGCGTAGCATCTGGCTGCAGATTTTTTTTCACAATTTCCAATTTTTATTTTATTTTTGTTTATTAAAGAACCTGAAAATATATGTTTCTTTTAATTCAATTCTATTAAACTTAAACCAAGCATTTTCTTTCTTTCTCTAAAATTCTGAAAAGTATTTATAATGATGACGAAACCAAACGATCATTGACGAGAGAGAGAAAGAAATCAACTAAAATGTACGAAACAAACGAAACGACGAAAATCCTAAAAAGGTCAGAGTCCTTCTTGCAAGAGCGCGCTGCTTCTCTAGGGAGGACTGAGAATAAGTGAAAAAACAGAATCGGGAACTTAGTGCCGTGACAGGATAGATTCCAAAGAAAAGTACGGAAAAAATAGAAATTTAGGTGTATACGATTTTACTTTGAAACGGAAGTTGTAAACTATCCTTCATACTACACCTGAATTCACACGCCGCAGAGCCTCTAGGAAGTGGGAAAGAGAGCAAGGCCAGCAACTGGAGAAGCATAAAGAAATGAAAAATACGACGCCGAAAAGAAATCATAAAAAGAACATCGAGTATTTCTCTGAGGTGGTTTGATAATGGCTCCACATTTATATTTCCTGAATTGGCTCACTCCATTGGAACATCAAATTGAGAAGCACAGTATATGTCCAAGTTTCTCGAAAAAAAATCAACATTTTCCCTCATCTAGAAAACCCATTTTTTCCTACTCTCTCTTTACAAATTGATTTAAATCAAATATAATTTACACACGGACTTGAGGTCTGTGCTAATAACGAGTAATAACTAATGTTCAAAGCATTATCCTTTGAAGACACAAGTGACTGTATTGTGTAGACCAAAGTTCTTAAATTATAATTTTTTTTAACGGACTGCTATTGGCTGGCGAAATGATGTCATCGCGGTAGTAAAAGAACTCAAAAGACAACCGTCTTAACTTATACAAAGACGCTATCTCAATTTTCTCCCTAAATAAATGCAGTTGGGAAAAGATACTTGGCCAGTTCATGTAATTTTGTAAAAGTGAACAAAACTGTCCAGGTTAATCCAGAATAGAAGTTTTAGACTTTTAGAAAACTGCAATGGTATCGTTCTTACCAAAATGTTGGCATTTTCATCAGCAAAAGAACTTCCGGAAGATACCCTTTCGTTTTTCTCCGTAACTAATAGGAATTCGGAAACGATACTCATATGAGTTGTTTGCAAAACAAGAAATGTAAACAACGAATGTGATTAAAAATGTTTTCTTGTTCCTCGTATTTCAAATTATCAGAAATTGTATATATAACCGCAGTATCGAGCTTTTCGTTTGTTGAATTAATATCTCATTTGAGAAAAAATAAAGTTAAATATCGGAGCATTAATGAAGAAAATATGCTTATTACTGCCTTTGGACTTCTAAGTTCACCAGCGTTTGCAAAATACTGCCAACTGATCTTAAGAGCTTGGTCTCGAAACGTTTGCAATGCATTAGAGGATAATTATAAATAACAATTACTTTCTAAAAAAACTCAATATTTCCATCCAGAAATTCAAATTAAAACGTAATGTGGTCATTCAATTCGTTGCAGAGTTTAGTGTTTAAACCCTATCTCTTCAGGCATGTTTGCATGTATCCTTCCGCATAATGGAAGGAAAAAAACGTTTTAACAAGAAACTTCGCGTAATGAAAGCATATTAGATATTCAGAGTACGCAGTTCTCCTGAGTGACTACTAAACTAGCACCGTCTCCATTTTTATAAAATAGCAATGTATCAGGTTATATCTGACCCGGTTTCCACGAGGGCTAAGCTGAACAGGAAATTTGAAATCAAACTTGATTTTACTCCAGAATGTATGATGAAATTGAAATAACCGTATTCACTGTCATGCATTTTGCATAAAGTTACAAAGAATGTGCTTAGAAAATTTAGTCTATTAAGTTTGAGATATGTTTTTTTTACATAGTACTAGGTACCGTATCTAGTAATACAGATTTAGTGCATAACAGACGAGAACACGATATTCATTCCGTTATTTATACAAAACACATACTAAAATAGAAATTGGTCACATTAATTTTAAAAACATTTTTAATAATAATCGATGTTCTTTTTCTACATTATTATGCTATTTAAAATAGAAAACGAAAATTTATTGCGCTCCTTGAGAAATGTAATGTTCCCGTGATTATGGCAACGTAGATTTCATACATGAATTTCTTTTAAATCGTTAACGTGTGCTAAATTTTATGATTTGAGTGCACAGTCGTGGTATTAAAGCTGCAGTTTATTTATGGGTAAAATTCACATCAAATTTGATGGTCATATGCAAGTAGAGTGTAAATCCCTTGCAGGAATAATCTGCTTAACATCAGTTTGTCAAATGAGAGATATGTATAGATAACACTTTCTACCAGCGTTTGGCGGAAGGGTAGTTGTGTTTACTGTAAAAAGGTATCGCGCAAATTTCTTCAGAAATTTTCATTCTCGATGCATTTTCAATGTACTCTCTTCATATATGTAAATAGGTAAAAATCGGAAGTTTTAATTTCGGTTAAAATATTCCGCAAATAATTTATATATATAAGAAAATAAAATGCTCTTTTACTTTAATCAAAATTGTTCATGACTTTTATGACAACGATATTACTAACGTTCAAAAACCCATCTTGTTGCATTTGTCAAATGTGTCCGTACTTTTTATTTAACGGAAATAATTCCATGCAAGTTCATTGTCTACAGATAGCACCGCAGCTTGCATGGCACCAAGAAAAAATCTGTCGCATAAATTAATAGCCAGAGATTATATTCTTGATTCTACATAAGATTCTTTTAAATATATTTAAAACGTAGGATTTTAACGAAATCGAGCAAATTACATACAAATGTTTGGAGATATGCGGTGATCTACAAGAATGTGCCAAAACGAAAATGAAAATACGATTTGGAGGAAGTGTCACTCAGACAAATAATGATTTCATGGAATTTCACCTAAAAACTAAAGTAACTGTTAGTCTTTAATGCACCTGTTAATTTTAATGATCATGTCTTATATTTTGCCCACGTTTCCTTTATATGGATTGATAACAGTTCAACAGATGTTTTCGAGTTTGCTATTTTGACTAAGAGTAAAATTGGAGAACAGAATTTTTTTAAAAAGCATTACTTAAAATTATTGTTCGAATTTCCACTTAAGGGGTTTGTTCATGAAACAAGTCTCGTATGTACCGAATTAAAGAAAACCAGCAAAGCTTGAAAATCAATTATGGAATGTTCCTTTCCTTTATACAAAGAAAAGGAAAACCGAGAAGCCGAATGTATCAGTACGGGAATTGTAGATTTGAATGAAGTGAATACATTCATGTTCATAAAAAATCAGAAAACCTGAAAGGAGTCGAGTTACGATTTTTATTTTAAAAGATATGCAAATGCCGCAATATAGCAAAAATGTTCTGCTTCTCCGCTTCATAGGTGCATTCTTACCGCATTTAGGCAAATCAGATTGCGCAAAGTCAGAAACCGTAAACCTGCAATTTTCCTGTTAAAAGCACGGCTTGGCCTGATCGGTTTGTCAGTACTTTGACAGTAGTTGTTAAGGCTGCTTTGTCGTAATGTAAAACAGTCGAATAGCCACATGAACGAGTTCGACAGCGATCGCATTATGGGGATGAGACATTGCAATGCTTCCTTTCGCGAGATTCCCTGTCATCTGGGGCGTAGTGTGTCCGTCATAATAATAGTGTGCAGGGAATGGTACGAAAAATGGTGTAAGACACGAAGACAAAGTTCTGGATGTCTTACTCATGAGAATGTCTTTGAGTGACCTTTCTGCATCATCAACGGCGTTGGCCCAGCAGTGAAGAACTGTGACTCATTCCCCCGTGTCAGGCGTAACAGAACTTTGCCGCTTCTAATAGTTCGGACTGTAGGCTCCTCGGTTCCTCCTCCAGCTACCTTTGACACCGTCGCAATAGACAGCCAGGGTGCAATCGTACGTCGAGAGAAGGAAGTGGTGTGGTGAATGGCATAGTATCGCGTTCTCGGACGAATCGAGGTTCTGTTTGTTTTAAAATGATAGCGACTTCTGTATCCGCCGACGATAGGGGTAGAGCCGTGGGGAAGAGTGTATTCGCGCCAGGCAAAACGCAACAACACGAGACATTATAAACTGGTTTGCTATCACGTACAAAAGTAGATCACTTTTTCCTGGTGCATATGACACCAATCTGCTAATAACTTGATCTGTTTCGCCTAACGAACATATCCTGTAGACGCCAAAGTTGCAGCCCGACTTATTTCAGGTGTTCTGTTCTTTGAGAAGATGATTGTATCTTGTGCAAAAATAGATCAAAGTATCAAATACACGAAACTATAAAACAAAAAGCGCAATATTGTATGTGAAAGTAATCCTATCTTTTATACAAGTGTTTTCATACAATATTTAGCAAGCTTTCGCTCACAAAAAGGGCTGTTTTTTCAATGCGCTAGAACGACTACAAATTTAAACTCTAAACATAGACAGAATAAGAGGTTAATTAATGTAATTAAATAAAGAATAGTCACTCGAAAATCATTAATATAATGTCTCGTAGTATAAACATGATAAAACTACTTTTTGTTTAGTTCTGATAGGGCAGTCCATGCGATTGGTAGATTGATCGGTACAAAGTAATTGCAAGTGTCACGGAGAGATAGGATTTGTAGCCTCCTTAGGAAGGTGTTTATTACAGTGGTGTACCCGAAACTAACCCAAAAAACATTTTATTTGAGCTTTTACTTATAGTGAAATAAGTCCGAATTGTGTGCGTAATGTAACTGAATAAAATCACTCACTCTTACTCTCAACACCATTTCCTCTGCTTCAGCAAACTACAGAACACGCAGATACTTCAAACCTGACCCATTTCAGCAGCACTCCCTCTTCATACCCTAAACAGAATGATTCTTCAAGCTCAGGGAATTAAGCAGAATTTGAATGTGTGGGACAAATACAGAAAAATGAAAATAAATGTCGCTCTAATTTAGAGAAATATGTTTCATAAGAGAAATTTTATATTGAGAAATCGCACAAAATTTACGTGAGTTCTCTTTTGTAAGAAAAATATTTCATGTTCTTGATACTTTATTTTAATTTTATTGATATTCCTGATTTAGTTGTGATTATGTTATAAAATTTAGGATTCGAAGATGATTAAACTTAGGAGAAGCAGTTAAGTATATGAATAATTAGTTATATATATAACATTTTGTAATTTTTTTTAAACCTAATACATACAAAGATTGATGCAGTTCTTTCAAGGGCGGTTCAATGCCCGCTTTTCTTATAAATGTTATTATCGTAAATGTAGTTATCATCTCTATGAACGTCTGCAAACATCTTTGAAACAAAGTTCGCTATTCCTGTTGAAGTTTGGCAGATCGTAACGTAAACGTCAAAGTCATAAATAACAATATTACCACATATAGATAAAAACTACAGCTCACATTCCGGTGGTAAAACGGTAGTTCACATTTGTTATCTGACATATTAGTTTGAAATTTAGAACAATCTACGTAAGTGGTCATTAACGGTGATAATGTATGCTGAAGTCTTCCCAATTTGTTTCCCTTCAAATTCCCAAAACGAGGAAGCCGTTCACTATTGCTGAGGAGTTGAAGAACCCTTCCACCGTTGAAGTAGCGAGCAAAATTGGGGGAAGTCAAGCTACTGAGAAACTGAAGGATACACTATTCATTGAAGAATTGCTGACCTAGTCGCAAATATTCAAATGCACGTGATAAAAGGGCTGAAGTAATCGAGGCCTTTGAGATTCAACTTGAAGAACCAACCAACGTCAGTGGCCATGCCACCCTACTAAGCTTCGTGATATATTTCGAATATAACGATGTATTGGATGAATTTCTCTGCTGCTTTGACGTATCTGCTCGGACCTCCAGTTCGGAGATATTAATCGCTCTGAATTCTTACTTTGAGGCGCATGGTTTGGACTGGGGCAAGTGCGTTGGGGAATGTATAGACGGCGCCCCGTGCATGACTGGATGCTACTCCAGGATAGTAGCAAAGATAAAGATTGTCGCTCATTTGGACATGTTGTGCATTCACTGCCCTCTCAACCAGGAGTGGTTAACCTCAAAAAAGCTTTATGTTGAACTAAACGCAGCTCCGAACAACGTTGTAAAATTCGTAAATCATATTCGACGTCAAGCTTTCAACTCAAGAGTGTTCCTGACGTTGTGTGATAATACGGGCCCTCCTCTCCGGTGCCGCAGAGGTCTAAGAGACGGCTTCTGATCATTCGCCCGAGTTTGGTCCGGGTTCGAATTCCGGTGAGGCATGGATGTCGTGTTTGTCTTATGGCACTGGCTCTCTCTCCTCCCTGGAGCCAGTGACCCAAAATCCGAGGCCAACACTCAATGGTTCTTATAGCCCACTGAGTTGCTCACTGTGGTCGGTAAGCGCTCAATAAGCAAAAATAAAAATTAAAAAAACAACACCGGTATTTCATCGTCTAAGGTGAAGTAAAGTGGCTGTTGAGAAGGGAGACACTCTTACGTTTTTCGCACTGCCGGAAGAGGTGAAGCAATTCCTTTGAGAGCTAAACTAACTCCTGGTAGAACTGTGGTAGAACGAGGAATGCCTGTATAAGTTTGCATATTTGGTGGACATATTTTCTCTACTGAAACAACCTAATCATACTCTTTCGAGGATTGTGACAATTTTTTACCCTCAGGTATAAGATCGATGCGTTCATAAAGAAACTGAGTCTTTGGAAACATCGCCTGCAGGAAGACTTAGAAATGTTTCCACTTCTACCTAAATTATTGATTGATGCTCACATCAACCGACAGTTTCTTTATACTATGGTGAGTCAATATCTGAGGGTACGATACCAGAGAAGGAATTTTTGGGAATGGAATCTTTGAATTTTAAGTCATTCCAAAGAAGACCTTGAACTCCTACAGGTTAACTTCACAGGAAACCGGAAGCTTTGTTGAACATTCATCTGATGCCAGTCTGATTTCAATATACAGATTCAAGTCTCTGACTCAGTTTTGGTGATCTATGGAGAAAAAAGTATAAAAGTCTTCACGACAAAGCTCTGAAATTGTTACCAGAGAATTCATATATTACCAGATTTTAAATATTTCGGTCAGGCATTTATGCGAGAAAACTTTTTCAGCCATTTTGGCAATCTAAACAAAGTAAGTAACCGTACAGACATTGCTAGTGAACTGCGTCTTAGAGAAACGTTACTAGAATCACAGCTTAAGAAAACTATCACGAAGCAACAGGGGTCCCATTGACCAGAGAAAATGATATTTTTAATAGTAAGGAGAATATTGTAGTATGCTGATTATGGATTTCCCTTATTAATCATTAAACAATTAAGAGATTAAATGATATTGGCAGTTGAAGTGTAATGGAATAATCTGGTGTATAAATTATGGATTGCATGCAGTGATCGTTATAACATAAAATATTATGAGATTAAATCCTCGAATATAGCCTCAAATGTTTGCTTCGGGATCGCCGGTCCGCGGAAGTTTCCCAAATATTTTGCCTGCCCCCAAATGCAAAACGTTTGGGAACCACTGGTCTAGACCAACACGACTTTCTTGACTCACAGAGTTTGTCGATGCATTCAAGGCATAAGGGAGGACCATGTGGCTCTCAGCACTCCACGGACTTCTGGACAGTTTACCTCGACGGATGCTTGGTGTAATCTGTGACACTGGAGGACCTACACCGCAATACTGTTTTTTATTTACTTGCAGTATCCAATAACTGTAGCCTGCATAGTGCATCACAGTCTATACGTGTTGCTTTCTATTCTTTTTGTTCTGAAATGAATTATTTAAATAAAACAAAAATGCAAGGAAAAGCTATTCCAAATTATTATGTTGATAACAACAACCTTTCTGTTTTTCTATAAAATAGAAACAAAAATTGAACTTCGGTACCGCACAAATTTTTAATTATTTAATCAAAATAACAAACTAATGTGGTTATAATTAATTAAGAATCCGATTATTGATTAACAATCATCCGATTTCAATATTATCAATGAGCCAAAGTTTCAAATTTTCCTACAATCAACAGTCAAACTGATGTTCTGAAGAGAAAAATACCAATTTAGTATAACCATTTTAACTTTAAATTATTTTGAAGCTATTGCTGAATCAATTATGGACATTAATAGCTTGAGTGTACATTTTATTGAGACCACCATGTCCCTTGCTTATGCGTGCAACATTGGAAACAGTTCTGAGCAGAAAAATATTTTCTTAGTCGAGTGGCTATACATGGAATCTTAAAATGAACTACAGCGTAAAACCGTAGATATTTTGTCAAATAATCGGGGGGGGAGAACACAATTCTCTGGTGTGGAAGGAAATTGCATGATCTTGGTTCGTAAATACACTCATATGGATCCAGAAATGAATAATCTAGAAATATGCAGGAGTGGTTTCACATGAATGCAATTTTGACTCATTATACAATTTGGTCCACACATATGCTTAATCAGTTTACTTGAAAGCAAAAATGTAAATCTTTGTTTAACAATAACTCCAATGTTTTTTAAACCGTTATTCTAAGTTGAATAACTTGTGTTTTAACATTTCTCGCAGCCAATCTTTACCTAAGACTTCCTGTGATATTATCGTGTTACAACCAACAGAGAGCAACGATTATAATTATGCTTGAAGACTCAACAAACTCAAAGCTGTGGAATCGTTTTTAGATTGAAGGCAAAGAAAATAAATTTGACGGCCTGTAGCTATAAGGGACGCATGTTCCAGATTTCATAAAAGAAACAATTTCAGTGTAATGTAGTGAACAATGTCAGTGTTCCGAAGCTATAGATACCAATAAATCCGTTCAATATTCACACTAAAATGATGTTTTCCCAAAATATCGGCATTTCTTCGTCGGATAAATTGTATTATAAAATTTTCCAGCTTAGCCTCCCGTGATATAGTCAAATGATTAAAGAAATTTAAAATACAAAAATATAAATTAA
The DNA here is from genome assembly GCA_039090855.1 of Macrothele yani. Lineage (NCBI taxonomy): Eukaryota > Metazoa > Arthropoda > Arachnida > Araneae > Macrothelidae > Macrothele > Macrothele yani. The sequence goes on along the minus strand of CM077015.1, from coordinate 122,510,768 downwards.
AATACAAAATAAAATAAAACGTTTCTGTCTGCGTGTGTGTGTGTAATATACAACAGTTTTCTTGGGTTTTATTAAGGAGTCCCAATAATGATTATATTCTATAATAATTTTTGTGTGTGATGTGGGATTTAGAATTTCAATTGAACAGTAATTTATCAAAAAAATAATTTTTAATCACAAATTTATATGTGATTTAGGAACAGAAATGTTTTTCCCGAAAATGTTAAAAGCGTTTGAAATCGCTATAGATGTACCGAACTCGTGAGCCACATAGTATAAGATATAAAATCCTGACTTGCTGCCACTTCTAAAATTTCGGGTCATTTAATTAAATACCACCACTTTGTTTCCTTGTTGCAATATTGACTTCAGAAAATATAACTTTACAAACAAATGTTTAAAAGCTGAGCACGTTATTTCCAATTGAAGTAGCTTTATAATATTCTTTTAAATGCTTTGTACATACAAAGTGCTTCAATTAAGAATTGGGACAATTAAAAAAATGAAACTTACGTGACATATTTTATTCAAAGTACATTCATCTTGCGTTAAAACAAAAAGCACGATTAGTCCACGAAAGGAGAGACTTGTAGAGGTCATCTTTTGATATGGAGTGAAGAGTTGATGTCATAGTTTTTCTTGTGTTAAATGTTTAAAAAAATCATTTTAAAGGCAGTTTTAATTCATGGAATAGGAATTTTTCACTCTATGAGAAATCTGAAACAAATGAGCGCTTCTTGAGTACATACACTAGTTTTCGCGCCAAAAAGTATTGTAAGCACACTGCTGTGTGTGTGGGTGCTTTATCGCTAATAACGAATGATTCCCCGTTTTGTGCTCAAACAAGAACATGAACAATCCTGTTCGACAATCGTTCCAAAATGGATGTGCAAGCATTGCCAGTGTCAGTTGTACCTTCAAAAATGAACTCGAGATTCAAATTCCCTTGCTTGTAAAGGAAACAAGCATTGTTTTGATTTGGTCTTCTGTTACCTGACGTTCTTTCATTTCGGTGGAGATGGTGACTTCTTCTGATCACACGAACGCTTCGTTTCAGGATCATTAGGAAAACATCATGCCTCGGCACATGCCACAATGCTTTGGAGAAAATTTTGCATTGTGTATGCATTCTCCAGGTTGTCTGTTGCGTAATCTATTCGTGCATGTTCCTTGTCGTCTGACAAAGTATGCAGAACAAAAAAATTCAAACGTTATTTTATTCAAATTTTATCATACAATGTAATGAATGGTCTCCTTAATATCCCAGAACTCACATTTTAGTATCCCCGAGGTCACGCACTGATCACGTTTAATTCTTTTACGAACTTTCTCAGTAGATTCAGACGAACGCATTGAAATTGGGCGTCGTGGTTTTCTGTCACTTTCCAAATATTTCAGCCCATCCTTGAAAACTGCATACCATCGTAATATTTTTGTATGATATGGGTATGTAGTCCCATACATGTGCCACAACAATTCAACAGCCTGAGATGTAGTTGTACTGATTTTCTAAAAGAATTGGAACTGCTTTCAATCTTCTGCTGTGTACTCACAATGTGGCAGATAAAAAAGATATTTGGAGGATTGAGAAAAATATAAGAGACAAAGCATTTATTTCTTGCACAATATAATATATTTATTTCTTGCACCAGATAATACATTTATTCCTTGCACCAGAATATACATTTATTTTTCGCACTACTTGACTTACATTTCTACCTCACTTCCCTACGCTTTGTGACTTTAATAATGCTTTTGCATTAGTATTATTATTTCTGCTCATTTTAATTTTAATAATATTTTACCTGAGCACTAAGAGCCATCGCACACATTGTTCATAAGAGAGAAGAGAAAAATACGGGCTATCTCAAACCATGCAAAGCGACCCAAACTAATGGATCCTGATTTGTTCAGAAAATCTGTCGATGAAATAAAATGGTGTATTGCTGATTATGACATTGATAAGTATTATGATATATTCCAAGGTAATCTAACAAAGTGCATGGAAAATTCTAAAATAAACCAAAAACATCCCAGAAGGGAGAGACTCTCCAGAGAGACCTTGAACCTACTTAATACTCGTTTGTTTCTGTTAGTCAGAGTCGTTAGCCAGCCGCTCTAGTGTTTCGCAAAAATTGGTTTTGCCACGAACAGGATATTCTGTCATGATGCCAGATACAGTAGATCTCGGTACCTCCAATACCTTGGCCATTGTTGACACAGAGGCACCAACTAGCCGGCCACCAACAATTAGTCCTTCTTTGAAGTCTGTGAAGTCGGTCATTTCGCCCTCACTCTGAAAAAAAGTTTGTAACAAGATAATTTAAATGCCAATAAACAGTATCTTAAGGTTCCAAACCAGCCTATTACAACCAAAAAGTGGTGGATGCCTTTGTGTATTACGACGTACGCAGCTGCATTATAAGTCATGTCTCTGAGCGTGTTGTTCAAATTGTTTTGTCCCACCCTTGTATGTGTAGGTCTTGAAAGTATTGGTGCTCCGTGTCAAGTGCTGGGTATTTACTGGTTTTTAGTAGAGGAAAGGTATACACGAAAGCGTACGTCTGTAGTCTTATCTCACTCGCGCTGATGTGTGATTGGCTGTGTATCCTAAATTTCCACTTTCGATATCGCTGTTGTAAATGTTCGTTTACTTGAAACAATTCTGTTCGTCTGTTACCTCTGAATTCCCTGAAGCCACCTTTTCCCTAAAGCATCGACCTGTCCTTCTTACCCACATGAAAAGCACTTAGCACTTGTTTTGTAAATTGTAGGCCACTCTGGTACAACCTTAATTCACTTGTTCTTACATCTACCAGTCAAGCGGGAACGACAACGGCTCTTTGAGGATATTTTTGCGCACGCGCGCAACTCTTGCGGTGAGCGTTCCTAGATGTGATAAAAAAATGCCTCAAAATTAATGTCATGGGAAAATAAAACTATGATGCAACACTTGGTAAATATGTGCTTCTCTTTTCCCATACAAATAAAGCGTACATGGCATCAATTATAAGTACAGATAATAGATACAGCTCAAAATGATATTTTTAAAAAATTAGCTGCCGCTAGGTAAAAGTATGCATTTTACAACAGATTACTCTGATGCAACACTTGGTAAACATGTGTTTATTTTTTCCCATACGAAAAAAGCGTACATGGTGTCAATTATAAGTACAAGTAATAGATACATCTCGAAATATTTTTAGAAAAGTGAGCTGCCGTTAGGTAAAGTATGTATTTTACAACACATTACTCTGATGCAACACTTGGTAAACATGTGCTTCTTTTTTCCCATACAAATGAAGAGTACATGGCATCCATTATAAGTACACATAATAGATACACCACAAAATGATATTTAAAAAAATTAGCTGCCGCTAGGTAAAGTATGCATTTTACAACAGTTTACTCTGATGCAACACTTGATAAACATGTGCTTCTTTTTTCCCCTACAAATAAAGCATACATGGCATCAATTATAAGTACACATAATAGATACAGTTCAAAATGATATTTTAAACATTTAGCTGCCGCTAGGTAAAAGTATGCATTTTACAACAGATTACTCTGATGCAACACTTGGTAAGCATGTGTTTCTTTTTTCCATACAAAAAAAGCGTACATGGTGTCAATTATAAGTAAAGGTAATAGATACATCTCGAAATATTTTTAGAAAAATTAGCTGCTGTTAGATAAAGTATGTAGTTTACAACAGATTACTCTGATGCAACACTTGGTAAACATGTTCTTCTTTTTCCCCATACAAATAAAGCGTACATGGCATCAATTATAAGCACAGATAATAGATACAGCTCAAAATGATATTTTAAAAAAATTAGCTGCCGCTATGTAAAGTATGCATTTTACAACAGATTACTCTGATGCAACACTTGGTAAACATGTGTTTCTTTTTTCCCATACAAATAAAGCATACATGGCATCAATTATAAGTACATATAATAGATACAGTTTAAAATGATATTTTAAAAAATTTAGCCGCCGCTAGGTAAAAGTATGCATTTTAGAACAGATTACTCTGATGCAACCCTTGGTAAGCATGTGTTTCTTTTTTCCCATACAAAAAAAGCGTACACGGCGTCCATTATAAGTACAGCTAATAGATACATCTCAAGATATTTTTAGAAAAATGAACTGCCGTTAGATAAAGTATGTATTTCACAACACATTACTCTGATGCAACACTTGGTAAACATGTTCTTCTTTTTCCCCATACAAAAAAAGCGTACATGGCATCAATTATAAGCACAGATAATAGATACAGCTCAAAATGATATTTTTAAAAAATTAGCTGCCGCTAGGTAAAGTATGCATTTTACAACAGATTACTCTGATGCAACACTTGGTAAACATGTGCTTCTTTTTTCCCATACAAATAAAGCATACATGGCATCAATTATAAGTACATATAATAGATACAGTTTAAAATGATATTTTAAAAAATTTAGCCGCCGCTAGGTAAAAGTATGCATTTTAGAACAGATTACTCTGATGCAACCCTTGGTAAGCATGTGTTTCTTTTTTCCCATTCAAAAAAAGCGTACACGGCGTCAATTATAAGTACAGCTAATAGATACATCTCAAGATATTTTTAGAAAAATGAACTGCCGTTAGGTAAAGTATGTATTTCACAACACATTACTCTGATGCAACACTTGGTACACATGTGCTTCTTTTTTCCCATACAAATAAAGCGTACATGGCATCAATTATAAGCACAGAAAATAGATACAGCTCAAAATGATATTTAAAAAAAATTAGCTGCCGCTAGGTAAAAGTATGCATTTTACAACCGATTACTCTGATGCAACACTTGGTAAACATGTGTTTCTTTTTTCCCATACAAAAACGTGTACATGGTGTCAGTTATAAGTACAGGTAATAGATACAGCTCAAAATGATATTTTAAAAAATTAGCTGCCGCTAGGTAAAAGTATGCATTTTACAACAGATTACTCTGATGCAACACTTGGTAAATATGTGTTTCTTTTTTCCCATATATAAAAGCGTACATGGTGTCAATTATAAGTACAGGTAATAGATACATCTCGAAATACTTTTAGAAAAATTAGCTGCCCTTAGATAAAGTATGTATTTTACAACACATTACTCTGATGCAACACTTGGTAAACATGTTCTTCTTTTTTCACGTACAAATAAAGCGTACATGGCATCAATTATAAGTACAGATAATAGATACAGCTCAAAATGATATTTTAAAAGAATTAGCTGCCGCTAGGTAAAATATGCATTTTACAACAGATTACTCTGATACAACACTTTGTAAACATGTGTTTCTTTTTCCCAATACAAAAAAAGCGTACATGGTGTCAATTATAAGTACAGGCAATAGATACATCTCGAAATATTTTTAGAAAAATGAGCTGCCGCTAGGTAAAGTATGCAAATTACAACAGATTACTTTGATGCAACACTTGGTAAACATGTGCTTCTTTTTTCCCATACAAATAAAGCGTACATGGCATCAATTGTAAGTCTAGATAATAGATACACTGCATAATTAAATTTTAAAAAAATCAGCTGCTGGTAGGTGAATTATGCATTTTCCCAACCCATTACTCTGACTCAACACTTGCGACACATGCGCTGCTTCTTCCCGTACAAATAAAGTATGCATGTGTTCAATATATAAGTACACAAAATACATACACTGCAAAATGAAAATTTTAAAATATCAGCTGCTGGTAGGTAGATTATGTGTTTTGTAACACGATTAGGAATGCAAAACAATTAAATAATTTTATCATTACTCTGACTAAACACTTGTGACACATGCGTTTCTTTTTAGCCATACTAATAAGATATACATGCGTTTAATAAGTACAGACGAGATGTATGCCCTGCAAATTATTAGGTGTGCAACTTAATTCTCGGACACAGCCATGATACATTGAAAGCAAAGTAGAGCAAATCGAATACACACCTAGTTGAGAAAATAATCCCAGTCAGTCTTTTGAAAAAAGAATAATTTTTGCCGTTTTACGTATTATCATTCTACGCTGAGAAAATAACTGCCTTCTTGGCATATGCACACCACCAGGAGTGCTTCGGGCTACAGGAGTATCCATTGGGACTTCTGGGCTCCTGCTGAATCCAGAAACACAAGCTGGCAAATTTTCAACAATGTCAGCACTTGGGGTTTCAGTTTGCAGCTTATTCAGCATGGCCTCTGTCATATTTCTTAGGCTAAGGCCCCCTGCCAATACTGAAGTATTAGCTGAAAGAAGACAAGGCATTAAAACCTCACATTTTCAATTATATGAAATAATGACAATAATAACTTTCTTCTACAAAAAAAAAAAAAATTAACAATACTTGACTTATACAGTACAACATAAAGCATACATGAAGCATAAGGGTGATCATCAGTTGAAGAACACATTCCACGAATACGCAAAGAATGTCACATATCAGGGACAAGGAAACTGTCTTTCTTTCACATCCCTGTATAGCCTTATAAGTTGTCAAACTGAACATATCATCCTGGGAGGGGAATTCCCAAGTAGATGTCATGAACCCAGACCTAATTGTCACGTTTCGGCCAAAAATTAAAAATCTCAGGAAATGCTACACTACAGCAATAGACCAAGCACTTGAAGAAAATGGCCACCCAACAACAACTACAGGAAAAATAAAATAAATCTATACAGGGTGTTCACAAATTAGTTGGGCATCCATGTCTCACTGAACGGTAGGTCGCGGTTTTTCATCATTCGTTCTGTGTTCGCGTAAGGAAGAACACGTACACCTGAAAACTAACTGTGACAGGACTATTTCCTGTCGCAGTTAGTTTTCAGTGACGAGGCAACGTTTCATTTGAGTGACAAAGTGAATAGACATAATGTTAGGATATGGGGATCCGAATATCCTAATGCCACCATAGAGCATGTAAGAGATAGTCCCAAAGTAAACTTGTTTTGCGCCGTAAGTTGATCTAATGTTTCTGGCCCATTCTTCTTTGCTGAAAAAACTGTTACAGGAATCGTATATCTGAACATGCTTCACATTTACCTGATGCAGATCCTGAAAGAAACAATGCCTGAAGGTTTCATTTTTCAACAAGATTGCACACTGTGTCACTTCCACAGTGTTGATTTCTTAACTCAGGCTGAAGTACCAGTTTAGATTGATCGCAGAGTTGTTATTCCATGGCCAGCATGATCACCAGACCTTTCCCCCTAGATTGGGATTTTATTAAAGACCAGGTTTACCGTCCGTTGCTTCCAAAATCCATTCCTGAATTGAAATCACTAATCAGCACTGCACTTGGTTTCATCGACGTAAACATGCTCACTAACATATGACGAGAACTGATTTACCGATAGGACCTTTGCAGAGTAACGAAGGGCAGCCACATTGAACATTTGTGAAAAAGGTAAACTTGGTGTGCTTCACTAACTTATAATCTTGTTCACTCTTATGTTTGCCTATATAACTACGTATAATAAACCATTCTTTTTGCCCAACTAATTTGTGAAAACCCTGTAAGGTTGTTTACTGTGAGTACTATTTTGAGAGAATGGCTGAATGTAAAGATATGGTTGAAGTTTCAAAAATACAGTCTTGCCATGGAGATGTGGAATGCAAAGAGAAAAATTTATATTGGGGCAACTGTTCGGGCGCTGTGGGAAGGCAAAGTTTCCATGTAAGGTGTATGGGAGAAGCATGCGGTTGTCATTCAATTGCCTGCTATTGACTCGTGCACTGTTGAAGGCGGAAGCATGGAGGGGCTGAGATAGTCCAGTCTTTCCTGAGCAAATCGTTGCGCAAAACTACGCTATCACTCATTGTTATCAAAGTTCTCATCGGAACAGCGGACACTCTCGAAGACCTGATTGCATTATGCTGTTTGACTGTGTGATATATATATACAATTTAATATTCATTCAATCCAGTTTACTCACGTAGGCAAGACGTTTCCCATTATGTAAAGATCTAAAAAAACACTCCGTTTACCATTTTAGTGAAAATATTACGGATGACTGCTTATATATAGCCAATTGAGTTGCTCACAGTGGTCGTTAACCCTTCAGTCAAAAAAAAAATCATGAAACTGGACTATTGTTTTTAATGAAGTGGTTGAATAAATTTGTCAATAAAATAAAGTTCACATTTGTTGTTTCATACGAGTTTATTATTTATAAAAATAAGAAAATACTGTCGATTCTGACGGGTTTCGTTTATTTAGAGGTTTATTTATCCTACGAACATTATGATTGCTTATAATTTAAGCTACGTTACAGGGGTGCAGGTTTCCCTTTTCTGCACAGATGAAAGGTTAATCTGATTACCAATTTAATCTTTGAACTAACAACACAACCTTGCTTCAGATATATGCACAAATATAAAGAAATCTCATTCAAGTCCTTTGGTTATAATTTTGAGGTCTGTAAACATTGATTTAAATATTTAACTCACTGAATCATCATTTTTGAAGGAACAATATTTACAAACTCATCTTAATTTTGTTTCTTCATACAATTTGAAGTGAACTAATGTGCTGTGAGTAGCTTGGCTGATTGTTCTTTACCAGAATTGAAGGCAACAGAAATACACATGCACAGGTGCTCTAGTATCAGCCGGTATGTTGGTTTGTGTGCACTGTATCTTGTATCTTTGTATATGGCGGCACTAGTTACGTCACGCCGAGCCTGAACTTCTCAGATATTATTTGCAACCGGTGCATGTATCAGTTTGACACGTCCTCTCGACTATCGAATTGCCAGTGTCGTGAGTAAAAAACAGATTGAAAGAGGGGTACTAGGAAATAGAGCTACCTGCCCTTTAGTAGGCAAGTTGTGTGAATATATTGAAAGCATTTTCATGACAATTGCATTCATTGTAAAACAGGTAAAAGTATGTGAAAAAAACATTCATTGTAAAACAGGTTAAAGTACGTTAAAAAACGTGTTTCGTTTAGTAATTTTTGTGCCATTTTTAATAGATGTCAAAGATTTTTTTTAACTTCCTGGTGCGTCCTGATATTTAACTTAGGTTAGGTTTATCCTTAATATTATTTGTTTCCTTTTGCTTTTGGGCTCACCATCATAACTGTCGATTAACATTTGGTAAAGCTATATTCTGACATGACAGCTGCCAAATCCAAAATATGAAGGGATATCTATTTTTCCTTTGCATAGGCAAAGGAAAAAACGAGATCCCTTCATACAGTTTATAACCGGAGTTATAAACTGTTTTTGTTGTTTCGTTTTTTTCAACTGTCCGCCCTGAATGTTGTATTTGCAAATAAATAAACCTAATGAAAAATTGATTTGGCCCTCATAATTTCTGAACCCAGCATGTCACAGCTCTGACTGTGGCTTTGGTCTTAGGAACTTTGGGAAAAACATATTGTATAACCATTTTGTCCTGCTAATGATCTATATCGGCCACAGAACTAATACCCAGGTAAAATAAATGTTGTGACACATAACTTACACATGTAACTCAAATACTCTGAAGTACTACCAGGCGCAGCAAAAAACAAAACCACAAACAAGAAAAAAATTAATAAGTTGTGTACACATTAAATATACACTCTTAAACTTTGCTTAGTTTCCACCACAACAACGGCATTTCATATTGCACTGCAGATGCATCAGCATGGCCACATTAAAGAATATCTAACTGATTTATATTCTTTGGCCACATGATCAGGAGTAATCATGCTAATGTGTAATTAGCACAGAAATACCTAAAGATAACTACTTTATAATAATACCAGGTTGCATGGCATGAATTTCATATTTGCAATATACCTTAAATGTCAAATATGCTGAGGTTGGTTTTGAATTTCCATGGGATTCGTGGTACCTGGAAGTATTAAAAATTGTTTGCATGGAATTCTCAGTAGCAAAACACTGGATGGGTTCCAACAAAACGTAAACATTAGGTTGGAGAATCTGTGAGATTCACATGCAGCTTGTAACCTTAATTATCTGTGAATCCTTAGAAAACAGAATATTGAGAATGATTATAGGTAAAGGCGGTGAAAATTATTTAACCGCTTCATGTCAACATGCATATAATGGAACAATCTTGTAAGGCTCAAAAGATACACTTAACACTTAAAGCGGAATGAAAAAAACACCAGTAATTACTCACCTGGTAGATTTATCATTTTCTTCCATCAAAGACATGCTTGTTTGATACAGACGGTACAATTGCAGATCACTGAAACCAAATATGTATTCTTTGCTGAAACGACTGATAGCTATAAACGCAGATCTAGAAGAAAACAACAAAACCTTTGAACAAAACGCCAACACAAACAAGCGTTTATATTCTTTGAACACAAACACGCATGCTCAGTCCAACTCAGTCTGCTCCGGCATCCTGCGGCCAAAACTGCGACATCAGCCTGTAATGTTGGCATCTGTGTAATACTTTCGGCAATTCTTTGCCGCATAATATAGTGGCGCTAGTTACGACTCGCTGAGCCTTATCTTCTTATCAGTTTAGATATTCTTTGGTATCGAAATCAATTTAGAATATTGTTTAGTAGTATGAACTATTTTGTGAAGAAATTACCGAAAGTAATAAGAAAATTTTCAATAAGTAACAGGTATGTAATGATACGAACTGAAGAAGCAAATGATTACGGGTGCTTACATAACGGCGACATCTCACGCCTTTGGCTCGGAGAAGAAACTCGATTTTATGCAGCATGGATGCAGTTACTATATGATTTTGTTCAGAAGGAATGCTGAAGATAGCGGATGTAAGGGCGTCTGTAATTTACCAGATGTCCAGTAAAGGAGGATCTCTGTTGATGAGGGTTATCAAAATATAATCTCAAAAGGGTTAAATTAGGATAAAATATGGGGACTGAGCGTTTCATTTTAGAAAGAGATAATTCTTGTGCTCCTGGAAACACTGTTTATCAATGCGAGCCGTACGGTGTAGCCCATTTACCACGCAAGACTTAGACTTTTTCTTCAAACAACATCAAGAAAATATATCGGTGTACCTGGACTGCAGTGTCATTAAGATACTACGTGTCATTCAGATGCTATCCTATAAGTATTAAGGTACCCAATGCGTACCATCAGACCATATGCCAGACCACCACACCTTCTTTCCGTCTTAAACAATATAAAACTAGGATCCATCTATTCATGCTATAGATACAACAATTTGATCCACATATCGGTGTGTTTTAATGGGATCTTGATTCATTGGGCCATCCGTACGTTATCCGTCTTTCAAAGATAAGGATTTGAAGCTTTCATTCCAAGAGCAGGGGAATTAATCGATTTTAAAAAATAGGAGTCGTACACGAAGCCGAGGTCTGCTGTTATAGCCCATGCATCGCAGTGCGAGGCAGGCTGTGTATGCTGAAATTCAATTCTTCACTACATTGTTCTACAGCATCATTATTTGACACAATGTATTTCGTTTGTTACCTGGTACAAACCTCTTCACCGATATTTTGCCTCGAACAACGACCAATCGCTTCTACTTACATAAAGATCACTGCTGCCTTTTTGTTGTCTGTGCCGCGATGATTACACACACACTTCATACAGTTGTTTCTACAATGACGAGAACATTTGCCGTTTCTGAGATGCCTGTCTTTGCCTTCCTAGCACGGATTGTCTTGCCTTTTCCAAAGACGCTTAAATCATGTTTTTTTCTTATATTGCCACTAATTTCGTTTCGCATTATTCTGAAACTTTTGCAGTCAGTTGCTTATACATCCATCTGAATGTCATAGTCTCGTACTTGAGTGAGGATGATGCGAGAATTCTTATCGGGTGTGTGCTCAAGTATCACCCGTTTGTGTAGGCTGCAAAGGAAGGAGGAGAATGCAACAAATAACGTACCTAGGAATTCACATAATGACCATCACACTGTATGACCTCCAACTTACCATCTGAGAGAAATCTACGACGGACAAATCTGTTTTTTTACAATCATAGGTGTCATGTAGCGCGTTTTTCACATCGTCCACATCATCGGAGGTTTGCAGAGCGAAGGCGGTCTGTCGTGATCTCAAAAGTGGGTAGTCCGTAGGTGCCAAGTCAGGGGAATACGCAGGGTGAGGTAACACTTTCCAGACAACGTCCAGTAATTTTCGCGTGGGTTTAAAGCAGCATGAGGTCTTGCGTTATCATGATGATGGATCATGCCTTTGCGATTGACGAGTGCTGGCAGCATCGATGACAGTTGTTCTCGCAATATGTACAACTGTTGACAGTAGAGGTCAGCATTTATTTTTCGCTTAGGTGCCAACACCTCCCAATAGGATATTCCCTGGACATCCCAACAAACACTCAACAAAACGTTTTTAGAATGCAGTACTCCTCTTTCGTGGTCGATGTAATAGACTCCGCATCTTAGCACACAGTCCTTCGACGCTTTACATTACGGTAAAATACCAATTTCTCATCACCCGTTATAATTCGTACCAAAAACGGTTCTTCTCTGTGACGGGAAAGCAAAGAAATAGGGTTAAGAATTCTCCCCTCCTGTTGGTTTGCGGAAAGCTGGTGCAGAACCAATTATCGAACTTGGTGATGAACCCAAGAGCATGCATCCGTCTTTCGACTGATGTTCTGTGAACCGACAACGTTTCCTGCTAATTCCTGAAAGTTTGGCTGTGCGTTATTTGCTATCGCTTGTTCTTCATCCTCGTCAGAAATCATGGATGGACGTCCAGGACGTGGTTGGTCTTTAGAGCTTCTGTCTCCGTCCGTGAGTTTCCAAAACGAACAGCAACATTCGCTATCATCTACTTCATCGTCTTCATACTCTTGACAGATGTTGCGGCAAGTCGCGGCTGCAGTACTGCTTTTTCGAACTCGTACCGTAAAGAGCGTTTCATGTGCTCCTTATCGCATGCCATGTTACACCGTACACGATTTTCGTTATGAATGACTAACTCGGACAAACTTAGTGCTGCTGTATGCTCTAATGCTCCACACGTTATGGGCCGAAAATTCAGCATCGAAGTCATCTACGACGGAACTACTCCAATAGCAATTTGCCTCTATTACAAAAACGGCTAAAACTGTAGCACACACCTAATATTTTGAATTAATAATGATTTGCTGCTGCAGTGCACAATTCTGTTAGTCATATTACAAAAAGTAATAGCCAATTCCGTAGGAAAACGTAGAATTTCAAAACATGTTGCTTACAGAAAACGTGCAGTGTCGGTAATAAGGTTTATATAACGCAAAAACCATAATATAACTTCGTTTTCTGTTATTGAGGTAAAACTAATGATCCAAATACTTTTTACAAAATAGATTTTTATCGATATTTAATAGTTCATAGATCACTGTCATGAGGTCACGAAGAAACACAATGATTTCTTTTATATGACTATGCGAGTATTTAAATTAAACTGCAGAATGTACAAAAAAGAGTAATGCGTAAAGCGAATACCTATGGGGATTAAATTAGGACCCGCCAGTCAAAGATATTTTTTAATTTTGCCTTTCAACTGATTTTTGTGAAGAGCGTTAAACATGGCTCAATTACTATAGTTCAATTCATTTGTTTAAATATTTATATTTATAAATTATATTACGCAGAAATTACTGAAAGTAATATATAACATATCTGCAACAATCCTTATTCTTCGTAATTATCCAACAGATCCATGTAGCAAGATATCATCATCATCAACCATTATCAATCCACTGCTTGATGAAGGTCTCCTCAAGTTTCTTCCATAATTGTCTGCCTTGAGCCTGTCTTCTCCACGTCACTCCAGCATAACTTCAAGTTTCATCCATCCATCTCCCATGGGGCTTCTTTTGAGCTTCTTTCTGTCCTTCGGAATCCAGTCAATAATTTCGGTTGTCCATCGGTGGTCCGTTTTTCTGGCAACATGTCCAGCCCATTGCCATTTCAGTAATTTCACTCAGGTCATGACGTCGTCCAATCCTGTCATTTTCCTTATCCACTTGTTCCTCTTCTTATCCTTCCTGGTTACACCAAGCATGCATCTCTGTATGCTTCTTTAAGTTGCCTGCAGTCTTTGTATGTCTTTTTTAGTTAAGGTACATGTCTCTGCTCCATACGCAAGCACTGGCAAGATGCATTGATTAAACACTTTTCTTTTGAGACATAATGGAATACTGCTCTTAAAAATTTTACTATTTCTTCCAAAAGCTCTCCATCCAAGTGTTATACGCCAATTAATTTCTTCATCAATGCGACCATCACTCGATATTTGCTGCCCAAGATAAATGTAGGAATCGGTTGTCTCAAGCTTTTCGCCACCAATCGCTAAATCTTCGTTTCTTGTAAAAGCAATGTACATCACTTTTGTCTTCTGAAAGTTCATTTTTAATCCCACTTCTTTACTCATGTCACCAAATTCTTGGATCATGATCTGCAGCTCTGAAGAGGTAGCTGCAAAAATGACTACATCATCAGCAAAATGAAGGTGAGTTAAGTAATCTCCATTAATCCTTAAAATTTGTTTTCCCAGTTCAATGATTCAAAGACATTTTGCAATGTTGCGTTTAAGATCTTAGGAGCTTGGTGGCACCTTGTCTCACTACCTTTCCAATTCTTATTTGTGCTGTATCCTCAGATATCCGAACCTTTGCACTTGCATTTTCAAAGATGTTATTAATAATGCTCACGAATGCATCTTCAATACGGCAGGATTTCAAAGCCATTGTTTCTGCTGATGGTTGCACAGAATCGAAGGCCTTTTCATAGTCAATAAAATCCATGCATAATGGAGTTCATATTCTCTTGTTCTTTCAGTTAGTTTTCTCAGTACATGGACATGATCTATAGTGCTGTAGCCACTCCTGAATCTAGTTTGTTCTCTTAGTTGGGCCATGTCTAGTGTTACTTTAAAGCGATTTAAAAGAACCTTAGTGTAGATTTTATAAACCGCTGAAAGGAGACTGATGGGCTTGTAGTTCCTGAGATCTTCAACGTCACTTTTTTTATGTAACAAGATCATTGTAGCATTGTCCCAGTTTTCAGGAATCTTCCCTTTATTAAGATATCTGGTGAAAACTTGGGCAAAGGTGTAGTTTCAATTTCTCCACTTGCTTCTTGTATTATGTCCACGGTAATTCCATCTTCTGCTGGAGTTCTTCCATATTTCATGTTCGAAATTGCATATGTAACTTCTGCAGGGAGGATTGGAGGGACTTTGGCACTGGTACCTGTCGTAATGTCTGGAATAGATGTATCATTCCTTTCATATAGATTGGAATAGAAACGTTGCACCCCTGTCAAAATTTCTCTTCTCTTTCTTGTTACAGTACCATCTTCTTTTCCCAGAGCAATAATTTGTTTTGTTCTCTTACTGAGATGTCCTTTTGCTCTCTTCAGGCTCTGTCGTTTTCAATTGCTTTCCTCATTAGTTCACAATTAAATGTCGTTGTGTCTTCAGTGTTACCTTTCCGCACTGTCTTGCATACCTTTATATATTCCACTTTGGAAGTTACGTCTTTATTTGACCTCATCTCCCTTCTCTTTTGCATCAACATTTCTGTTTTTGCTGAAATGTTCTTCATATGTACCTTGTTCTTAGTACCACTTATTTCTGTTGCTCTTTCCATAAGAGCCTTGGTGAGTTCTCTGTTAACTTCAGAAATACCCACTTCTTCCGATGTTAGGCATTCTAAAGCAAGGAATCTGTTCCTCAGTTCCAAATTGAAGGTATAATGGTGTTTTTTAAGGTTGGTTATGTCAATATATTTTGTTTGTATTATGAGCTTACCACGTTCCAGTTTAGTGTTGAGGTGCATCTTACAAATCACCAATATATGGGCCCCCACCTGTGTTGAACTTGTTTAACACACTGTAGTCCTCGATGACGAATTTTTTGTTACACATAACAAAATCAATTTCATTTGTCGTACCATGCGGATGTATCCATGTCCATTTTCTTGCTGTTTTTTCTTGAAAAAGGAGTTCATGATGAAAATCCTTTCTGCTCCTGCAAATTCTATGACAGTATTTCCTCATCGATTCCTGTTGTCGTAACCGAATTTACCAACCGAAGTTTCATTCTGTTGCTGTTACCCTACTTTTGCATTGAAATCACCCATAATGACTTCAAGCGCTGCTTGTCTTTGTTATTTAGATTCCGAATTTCCTCGTAAAATTCTTCAATTTCTTCTTCAGGGTGACTAGTGGTGGGTGCATAAGCTTGATTTATCTGGGCCTGCTATCTTCTCGAGAGTTGGATAACGAGTCGTGCAGCTCTGTCAGAGGTACGTTCAACTTCTGCAACTTTATCCTTCAGTTTCCTATTTATTAAAAATCCAACACCACTAGTTCTGCCAGTATCTGTCCCACGATAGTAGAAGTGATGTCCACTTTTAATTTCAATGAGATCTTCTCCTTTCCTCTTTACCTCACTCAGCTCAACCGTGTCCTACTTGATCCTTTGTAGTTGTTCTTCCGATTCAAGAATCCTTGAATCAGAACATAGGGAGCGTCCGTTGTAAGTAGGCAAGGTCAGCATCAAATGGCAGCCTAGTCCAGTACTCCGGTGATTCTTAGCACCCTCTGCTTTCATATCGCACTGGCCGCTGCCTTGGCCAGGTACATTCCAGCTGCCGGAGACTGAGGGCCAAGATTTAAGTTGTGAAGTCATTTTGGAAGGATTTGGCGATAAATCACCACGCTGGCTAGCAGGTTGATGAGTGTGGGGTAGCATTTCCTCTGATCCCGATAGTATAGTTATACCGCTGTTGTTGGTCGTCAGAGCCCCTTTAATGGGAACAGGATGCACCACGAAAAGGCGGGGTTGACATTTGTCAAGGAGAGGCGATATGTTGCGCATCACCTGACCTTGCATCCCATATATATGGCTCCAGTCTATTGTAAGTTTTAATTATGTTAAGACCTTAGGGTCAATAGTTAAAAACTACAAACTTAATTCTTCGAGTTACATTCCTGTAGTTACTACATGTTCTTGTGATGAACATGAAGAAACAGTTCACTATGATAAGAATTACAACCATATTATCACTGGTAACTTGAGTTTTGTTGAAAATGATATGCTTAGGAATTATTAGAGTATGGTTATAAATTTAGACCTTCCTTCCCAATTTCCAAAGAGAAGATTCTTGAGAGCTTCACTCAAGATGTTAATAGGTACATTGTAAAAACCAGTTTAACAAACAATCAGCCTATTGAGGCCTTCGCAGAATGGAAATATAATGTAATCAATAGCTTCACTTGTGAGTTGGCAGGTCTGGACTTTTGTTTCGATAGAAATCTCTTTTTCTCTGGAGATGCTAAAAGGTCACTCTCCAAACTACAATACCTATTTATTTTTACCACTAAGGATAAAGCTAGCAATAATTTTGCAATTATCTGTAAGAAGTTCTATTTTGAATTGTTAACTATGGAACTCAATAATAGAGTAACCTACGAGCCCGTAAGTTATTCTACCAAGCAGTTAGAAAATCGTTTTAAGGCATTCTTCAAGAAACTTAAAATTCCACAAACAAGAAGATATGAGCCTGAATTTCCATTTCTTTTTGCAACGGTTAAGTTTCATAAAGATCCAGTGAAGTTCAGGTTCATAGCTAGTGGAGTAAGGAGTCATAAAAAGAAAATAGATCTTGCTTTTGAAAATATCTTGAAGAAGGTTTTGAAACACATTAGTAACTGTACTAATTTGATGTACAGAGATTTTTGGATAATTAATGCAGAAGTAATTTCCACTATACTCAAAGTAAGTCCCTTAGATATTAATAGTTATGATTTTGAGAACCTATATACTAATCTGCCTCTATCAGATATAATCACTACCTTTAAAGAGC
Organism: Macrothele yani; assembly: GCA_039090855.1. Taxonomy (NCBI): domain Eukaryota; kingdom Metazoa; phylum Arthropoda; class Arachnida; order Araneae; family Macrothelidae; genus Macrothele; species Macrothele yani. Next base: position 122,492,967 of record CM077015.1, on the reverse strand, counting down.
TGTATGCAGAATTTAAACTTAACCAATTTGTTAATGTAGGAGCCTGGAACTCTTATCTCAATTGCTGCATAAAAAATAACCATATGTTATATAATAATACTCTCTATAAGCAAGTGAACGGTATACCCATGGGAACGTCAACCTCCACGAGTATTGCTAATCTATTCCTGTTCTTTAAGGAATATAAATTCATTAAAAATCACTCCACCTGCTCCGATAACTACCTTTACACATTTAGATATATTGATGATCTTCTGTATGTCAATAATTCAGAAGTTATAGAGAGTAATTTTGATAATATCTGTCCTAGCTCTCTTAACTTATGTAAAACCAACCACAGTAATCAGGAACTTGAGTTCCTAGACTTAAGCATTAAGCTTAACAGAGGTAACCCATCTATTAGCCTCTTTGATAAAAGAGTTAATTTTCCTTTTAAAGTAATTAAATATCTACACTGGAATAATAACATATCAACCAAAGTAATTGAGAATGTACTAATTTCTCAGGTACTAAGAGTTTCAAGAATTTGCAGCAACAATTTGGACTTCAATTACCACATTAATATACTATTAGACAGTTTTCTAGAGAACGAAATTCCTTCTTCTTTCATCAAAAGAACTTTAAGAAAAATTATTCTGAATACTAGAGTAAGGTTGGCAGATCTGCTTTAATTTTCTACACAGTTAATAATATGATTCTGACCAATGAAAGCCGTTTGGAAGTTGGCTAGAGGATGCCTATTATTTACTAAAAGGAACCTTAGTGCTATGGATATGAAGGTCCTATTAAAATAAAAAATTAAATAATATAGACAAAATCACAAAAAAGCTTAAAAATCTGTTTATAAAAGAAAATAAAAACAAATAATAAAAAAGAAAACTAGTTATTCACTCACTAGAACAGCTATACTAAAAATAGTAAAACTAACATTAAAATTAATAGGATTCTGAATAATCTATAGAAGCTCGCTAAGGTGATTAAATACATGCAACGATTATTAAATACACTACTTGTGTATTTTATAATATTTCTCATGTATTCTGGAGAGTTAATTCTGCTCTTTCTGATCATACAGGTCCACAGTCTTAAGTACATATTTTTTCTCTGGTTAAAATCTCCGCGAGTTGGATTCTTTCAGTGTGTGGAGGCCTTCAGCCCCATCCACACTGCCCAACAGCGACTAGGGAGTGGCAGAGGAGTTTGGAAGTTTGGGGAAAAGGTCGGCCATGTTTCCTCTTGTGTGGAGAAAGTTCAGTTGCATAAGAGGTAAGCTCTCTTCATTGTCTTTGGGTTTTAGGTTTTCCAAGTTCAATGTTTGTACTTCTTCTACTTTTTTTCTCTGTTTTTTTTTTTGCTTTTTAGCATTTAGGCACTGGCAAGTCTATTAACTTTTTTGCGGATTTTAACTCTTTCTTTTCTTGGTAACTTTGCGCGTTTTTTAGGAAACTTAGGCCAAGCAGCTGGCCATTCATAATTCTTGTACTTTGCGCTGTGTTTTCAAAGTAGTTAAGTTCTTAATAACTACATAATTATGCACTTAAAGCACTTCTGAAATACTTTGTACATATTGCAACTAATTGTTTATGTCATATAACCTTCACAAAGCATTTCTTTAGTTAATTATTGTCTTTAATTTATACTCGTTTTTGTGTTGTCAGAAGTTGGGGAGTAGGGGTTTTAGAATCAAGTTTTCTTTCAAGAATCTGAGTTTTAAATAATTAATATTTCCTTTTTTAATTGCAATGTGAGAATTTGGAATACTTTTGCATTGCTATTCAGGTTTAAATTCTCTCTCAGGCGGACTTGGCATTTCGTTATTGCTGAACATTATTTCTAATTATTATGTCACTCTCACAACTTGAGTTTTCTATAATCTTCTTCTTTCTGTTTAATAGTAACAGATGAAGAGCATGGGTCGGGCCAGGAAAGTTATGGATGCAAGCTAAATTGTTAACTAAAGCTACGTCATACAACTCTGCGGAGGTCATGACATATATATATATATTTTTTTAAATATATATTTAAAAAAAAAAAAAATTTTGGTGGGCTTATTACTTGCATCTATGGCTTTGCAGAAACCCATTTCCAACTAGGTCTTTGTGGAAGTGAGAAAATGCAGAGTTTTTGCTGGTCCTTGATAAAGCCAAGGCTCAGTATTTTCGACACTTTCTACATTCAGTTGTTTTATTTTATTTTTTATTTTTTTCTCTTTTTACTTACACCGGTTTATACATACCTTTTTCTATGTTGTACTTGGTATGAGTTAAAACCTTTTTTTTTTTTTGCTTCGGTCTCTTCTTAATAGAATGTGAATTCTGAATTTTCATAACTGCTGCGTTGCGCGTTTTGATCTTCAGGTTATTTTCCAATTTTTATTTTGCAACTTTCGTTTTAAATTCAAAAGTTTTTCCTTTGTTTTCAGCTTTGCTCTTCACATATATAGGTATATATATATAGGCATGTATGTATATAGAAAGCTGTTAATAAAAAGTGCTGTTTGCAACAAAATGAAAATAATTAAAGTTGTTTACAGAAAATGACTTGCAATCCAGAGCTTTGCAATTGAGAGCAGTGTAAAATTGATTGGCCCTACTTTAAGTAATTATCTAACTTTAATTGCTGTCGTTTTATTGTACTGTGTTTTATCTTAAAACTGAACTACTGCGGCAAAAAATTTATTGGTGTAATGTATTTGTTTTCACACCACATTGGTAAAATTTGTTAGCTCACACCACCCTAAATATGGTAAAAAATGTTAATTCACACCCCCATAGCTACGGTGAAATGTTTTCGCTGACACCACCAGGCAAAGATAAATGACGCAAACTCTAGCAAGAGTCAGTAAAAGTAAACTTGCAAGAATTTTTTGACCAATGGGAAAAAATCGTTTCTCTGATTGGCTCCTGAGTAACGAAGCAAAAAGCTGACTCATGTCCAAACAGTGAGCAAACGACAACTTTTTAATATCAGGTGCATGAACTTAAATGTTCCTTTGGGAAACTTATTTTGTGTGTGCTGTCTTTTTTTATTTTAGGTTCCCCCTTTCCGCTGGCCTTTCCCCCTTTTCACTCTCCGCATCTGTGGCGGCGGTGTGTTGCCGGGCATTATCTGTGGAGGGAATTATTGCTTGGAATGACTTGCTGTTGCAGGTAAGACAGGTAGGAAAGCTTATATCTTCAGTTCTTAACGAGTAATCGTGTACTACTTAAACTCTAATTCTTCCTCACTTTTCTGACATACTAGCCTATCAGGGCAACCTGTTTCCGCTTCTAATAATTTTAAGATTTTCATCTGCCAAGAGGCGCAACGCGCTATTAGTTTCAGTTCTCTAAACCCAGAATAGGATATAACGTTCTTCCACAAAGACTTCATCTGTGCTATGAGCGCGGAAACAACCTTCTGAATTTGTAATCGTAGTATACTAATACACCCAATCTGGCTTTAAAAATTTAAAAACTTGGAAAGCAATGAAAAGTGCCTATTTCATTTGTATTATGATTCAGCTTAATAGAAAAAGTATGCCTTTCATGTAAATTCTCATTATGCTTTGGTTTATACGGAAAACTAGGTCATTATGTCTTCTTTTGATGTAAATTTGTTCGCTTGGTTCGTGCTTTCCCAGCACTTTATGCGCTGCAAAATCACTAGTCAAATGTGATATCAGAGAAGCTCCTTCATATCCATTAACAATATTCGGCATTTACTCAGTGCCTCATTTCTGTGCGCTTTTGTTAGACTGTTTAAAATGACAAACACAGCTTTATATCGAAAGGAAACTATCTAAATTGGAATTAAACATTTATTACGATTTCTATCGGATTTAGTTGTAAGGTGTAAAAAATTAAGAGTGCCAAATTACTCTATATATGAAACATACGCGGTGTCAGTTAATTCAATTCTTTAGATATTTAGTTAGTAAGATCGACCCTACTCCCTATGTGGGTAGCCACATAACCTTTACGAAATCGCAAACCACAAATAGCTGATCTTGAATTCCTTCTCCCAGAGGGATAAGAAATGTATAAATATGTGACTTACGTCCAGAAAAATTTGTACCCTGTTTTACCTTATGCGTATATGATCTCTCCAGCTCTATTCGACAGAGTGATACCATATTTTAGCTTTAATAACATATAAATAGAATTTAAATGAGTCTTTTATTATAAGGCTATTTATACTCGTTTTGCCAACTTTCCAGATATGCGGCAAAGGAACATAAAATTGGTTACAAAAATTTTGCGTCAGTGACTATGATCAAATTTTGCCATACTTCCAACACGGGCTAGTTCTGTGCGAATTTTTTGATTTATGGTTATTACAGATCTGACGAGAGCTGACAGCCCTTTAGCACTTTCATTAGCGCGTGCGTACAGGCTTAACTACTTGTTATTCTTTGTTAGTCCCAGTGTATTTCTTGAGCTCCTGTTTTATAGCGGCAGATTGCAATGGGTTTTTTTTTGTTTACGGCTATTTTTTTGTGCTGAAATGTGAATTTATAAAAGAGGTTTCTATGAAATTGGAAGGGATCAGCCTGCCTGTAATTCCTGGTATGAACGCGAAGAATTTCTTTGCAACTTCAATAAGATTTTCAGAGACTCCCTAAGTGAACATGTGTCATTACTTTGGACATTTTAAGTGTGAGAAAGTAAATTCAGAAAAGGATGATCTGTGTTCCCCTTACACTTGGAAGGTAGCACAACCCTTCTCACATTCCTTTTGATATCATGATGATTTTTATGTATATCTTTGCCAAAGGTTTCTCCTACGATGAAGCAGTCCAAGAATCTTCACAGGTTGATGTTATAACGTCCATTGAAGTAGTTAGTGACTAGTATCAGTATTGCAGAGAACTTCTCTCGAAGTTCATCATGGAATCTCAGTGTGAGGAAGGAAGGTTTGGGTGCGAAGAGTTTACCATACAGTTTTTCTCTGGCACGTAATCAAATACTTCGAAATTCCAATAATCAATTACTTTATTTTCCGAGACAGACACATTCCGAACAATGAGGATGCAAAATTTTTGCATCTTAAACACATTTTTCGGAGTATTGACACAATTAGCATTCAAAAAAGTGCCAGCCAAGAGAGTCACATGACGGATTACACAAAACATGTGCATCATTTTTCACAGCAACCGATAGAAGGCAGCAAGTCAATGCTGACTCGTAAATCGCCGAGAGCAGGCGAAGGTTTTTTTTTTTTTTTTTTTTTGGTTGGAGGTTTAACGACCACCGTGAGCAACTCAATGTGCTATAAGCAGTCGCCCGTCCCTAATTTAGGGTCACTGGTTCCAGGGAAGGGAAAGAGCAAGTGCCGTAAGACAAACACAACATCCATGCCTCACCGGGATTCGAACCCGGACCCCGTTCGGACGAATGATCAGAGGCCATCGCTTAGACCACTGCGCCACCGGGGCGGCAGGCGAAGGTTTTAATGATAACAAAATAATTCGTATTTAAATAAACTTTTCCTTTGCCATTTCTCTGATTTCCCTTAAATACGCATTCTCTTTTAGAAATATACGAAATTTTTGCTTTTTATATTCTGATTTTTACTTTTTTTCAGTGCAATTTACAGAGCTTTAGAGAAATGTATAGTTCCAATTCGAAACAAAATTTGTGACACCTGTTATTCTTAAACTGTAACACAACCAATACTTTTGTTGAGTGGAATAACATCTTAATCACCTTATAACTTAACATTTCAAATAGCGAACAAAACATTTTTACCAAATTATTCAAAAAATAAATTTTATGAGAACGTTAAATGTTTGGAACTTTTGAATAGGCTCTTTATATCTATATCATTTTAGTTATTTAGAAACAATATTTCATATAACAACTAATACCTTATTTGCATACTGTTTCTAAAGATTTTAAGCTGTGAGGGAGGTTTTCGGGGATCTGCGTAGAATACTTTAGGAGGCACGGTACTTAAAGTGTGAACATTGATTAGTGCAATTTAATATAAAGAGAAATGTTTATAAGAAGTGCAGTGTTTATCTGAGGTCAAATTCGACATTTGCAGCGGTTTCTTATGATCACACTAAGAATAACGGCCTACGTAACGTAATGTTTATTTTTGATCAAACTGCGTATATATCATCTGGATTAGTGTTACCAAGTGGTTGACGTCCAAAATCAGTAGACAGAACTACAAAAATAAGTAGAAATCAGTAGACAGAACTACAAAAATAAGTAGAAATCCGTAGACACTTCTGGCACGTGTAATATACACGCAATTTTCAATATATGAATGAAAAGGCATGCACTTATGAATGTGAACATGTGCTATAATGCATTTATAGCAAACATAATAATTGCATCTAGAAAAATCATGTATAATCAATTCTACGAATGTATAGAGGCATGTTGATCTACAGGGGCATTCAAAACTTTCCTGTATAAAAAATACGTCTGAAAACAGGGAAGAGCAAAAAGCAAGAGAGAAAGTCTTATAAATAAGAAAACTATGAATAGCAATTACTTACAGCAGGTAAAACAAAGTTCGTATCTGTTAGCTGTTGACATTGTGGGAAATACAGATAAAGCACCTGAAGAAACATTTGTAGGCAAAAACCACTCAATTATTTAACAAAAAGTTTCGAAAATACCCTGGTTTGATGTAATGGTTGTCAATTCAAGAAACATTTGTGTACCGATCAGGATTTCTTGTGCAGGTAAATTATGATTCTTATTTTCTAGTGCAGCTTGAACTTTTGTCCCAAGATAGATCTTGTCAACGGCTGCGAAATACTTCGGATCTTAAAATTGGATATTTTCCAAAGGTGTACGGTTCAAGTACGTCTCATCAATGTAACTTTCCACAAAATTGAGAAACACTCTTGAAACTTTATCATATAAAATATGAATTATCATCTTTTCTGCCTGCATTTGTGCATTCAAACTACGAAAGAGTTCCAATGTGAACTCTCAAAATTTCAGAAAAGTTTAATGACAGGGTCATGTAGATTTTGAAGTATAGTCTCAGAGGAATTATTTCTTTCAATAACTGCCACATTGGTAAAATACCCATTCAAGTATGGTATCTGCTCTAAAAGTACCGTCACTACCGGTTTCGATGATTGCCGACAAGCTTGGCACGGATGGAGCATCTTGTGGGCTTTAATTTCGGCAAATTCCTGGAGCTCGCTTAGTTCTCCAACACGTTTTGGACTACACCTGAAATAGGTTGGAACATCACGTGCCAAATCCTCCATAGCATGGGATCATTGCTCTCAGGCATAGGAAGTACATAAATTAAAAGAGTGGCATACGCATCATATAATGAATAAATTAAGAACGTCTTCCTTTAATTTTTTTGCTAGGGAGTGCTTTCCCTTACCATAACATTTGCACCAACCAATACGAATCCCATCACGTTTTCTTTAAAAGAAATATCTACTGTATTGAGTATTTTTGTTATGTCTTCATACACAGTATTGGCACTGACATCTAGAAGATGCACAAGATACTTCGAAATATTTGGCAACTAAACATACATGCTTTATGCAGCCTAAATCGGTTGTCTTATCTACAATTAATGAGAATTTGTTTTCTCGAAGACGAATGTTTAATTAAACAATGTTTAAGAAGAATGTAAAGTTAACGCGCTCGGCTAGTTATCGAGAGTTCCGCGATTCAATTCCACGGCGGCGGCTGAAAACAACTTTTCGGGTGCTATGTGTTTCTGGAAAGTGGAAAGAGCGATGTATTTGTTTATTTACTGACGCCATGTATTTGGAGGATTTTCACGAATAATGTTTAGTTCATCTTGAGCTGTTTGCCTGGTGATGTTTTTAATTAGTGTCGTTGTCTTAGTTCGACAACAGGAATTTTTGTCCGCAATGGCAGAATCTGCCTTAAAGACAGTTTTCAAAAGAATTGGTAAGTGTTTCATAATATTTATTAAAAAATTATATTCTGCAAAGAAAACTGTAAGCCTTCTCTTTCCTTCTTTAACATAATTTTTTATCTTGCATTGTCCACTAAGGACACGCCAGTTCAGCAGGTTAAGCTGTTTAGAAAGGCCTTCGACATTATCTTGCTGCTTTCTTTTTTGATTGAAATGCCTTTCCAAATCTGCCTTTTTAGAAGCATTAACAGAAAAATCCACACAGCATGCTTTACTATAAGCAAAGTCATTTCCCTTTTAGTGTGGCAAAGCTAATCCTTAAAAATTCTTCTTCCTACTTTTCACTATACTTTTGAAAATACTTTACCTTTTTCGTAATAGGCTCCGACAATTATATGCGATTGATAAACACAAGTGCAAAAATAGATACATAAATGTGGGACCTTCTTACATGATTTTGTAGGAAAACCAAATTTGTCCACACCTGTAAAGAAATGCACACAGATGGAAAAACAGACACTTAAAAGAGCAAAGCAGAAGCATCAAAGATATTGAAATATACTATGAAACGATTCGTAACTACACTTACCCGCCATTAAAATTGAAATCAAAACCCATGCGATCACTACCCTTAGAAAGTAAGAGGAATCGCTGCCAATTTCGATATTTCAGAATACAATTAAAGCTTCTTTACACTTAAAAACTACGGCAGCAGAATTCATGCAGGGAAAAAAATTGCCAGTATTTCAAACAGTCAAAAATTCAGTAGAATAGAACAATTTCGAAAATTTTATCAGTATAACAGTAGATACATCTGAAAACTAGGAGATCTACTGGTTTATCAGTAATCTTCGCATCACTGCAGTTAATTAATGTTCACTTCATTTAAAATATTTTATTTAGATTTTGCTTTTTCCTTCAGACATAAGTGTAGACGAAACGATTTAAAAAATAGCGGTGCGAATCTTTGAAATACCTAAGATTATATATTTTCCAATTTCCGAACGGTACTGAGAATGTGTCATTCAGTCGGATTGCCCCGTTAATAAGAGAAAGCACTTTGAGTGAAACCGAAAGAATTACATTCTTACTCATGGAATCAATTTTCTAACCGTCTAATAACCTGGAAAATAAATTGTAACTAATTAACGCGTGTGTACTTTTAAAGAATGGTAAATCAGAATATATCTGTTAAAAACGCACATGTTGTTTGATAACATGTGCCTGTTATCAAAGGGGATAGTAGGTAGTAGAAGCAGAGGTTTTCCAATATTTTAAATAGCAACAGAGAAAATCCGCATCGTGCTGATTTTCTCTGTTGCTATTTATAATATTGGAAAACCTCTGCTTCCCGATTAGTGGTGAGTGTAATTTACCTTTTAAACAATATTAACTCTATTTTGAAATTTAATCGTTTGAATACGCTTTTTAGATATACGCTCATTGCGCTTGACATACTTTTAAGAATTTCGTCTTTGTTATTTTTCCAAACCATGGCTCATAAGACAAGGTACCCAGATGGGTGTTCCTTGGATTTCTAATTAGTAGTTTCACCGCTAAAACATATTTTTTTTATTTTGTGATGTGTTGCTTGACCGACAATGAAATCCAAATTCATGGTCGAAGTGATGGAGACATTTCAGATACTGATTACCCTGAATTTTTAGCAAATAATGGTTCTCAATTTTTAGAAAATGGTGATTCTGAAAGTGATTCAGAGTTGACAGGGTCAGCTGATACACCTGTACAGATTCAACCCAATGTATCTAACACAGGTAAAAACATGGTACAGGAAAGGGATATGAAGGGCTATGGTTTAGGTTGTACAGTTATAAAAGAGTTAGCAAATACAGTTCGAGATGAACCCAAATCGAAAATTTCATTTACTAATGGGAACTTCACAGATCTAAAGATTCTGGATTCTCTCGTAGCATAAATATTTTTTAAACTGGCAGTGTAATTGGCACAGGAACTGAAGTTCCTGCATCAACTTTTCCGAATGCCCGTCCATTATCAGTTTTCCGCGCACCAGATGATGTAAAAACCTGCTGGGTGAAATGGAAGGATTGGAAATCTGTTCTGTGGTTGTAAAAGGCATTTGTTGTGCAGCCAGAAGGTACTTGCAAAAGACTGTCAGAGATGTAAATCGAAAAACTGACATGAAACAAACAATAGTTATGTAACCTTACAACATATACACTGGCGTGCAAAAATTAAGGACGAGGCGGTTTTTCGAATGTAACGTCGTGCAGAGGTAATACACATCGACTCAAATCATACCATAAGATCCCCAAGATGTAAGAATATGGGACAAGTAAGCAACACCGTCCAAACAAGGAATCCAAAGGTAACAAAGGCACTTTATTGAAAAGGTAGCCTCGAGCACAACTGGACAGAAGACAGAAACGTCCATGTGACAGCCGGCTGCCAAGAAAAATCCTGTCTTTAGTTGGGGATATGATCACCCCTGACTGCGTTGCAGAATTTACAACGTCTGTCCATGGTGAGGACGTGTTTGTCAAGGAGCTGTAGAGGCATCGCGGCCCATTCCTCTTGTAGCACCAGTCGCAGCTGCGGAATCGTTGCTGGCAGATAGTAACGGGCTACCAGGCATCTCCCGAGAAGGTCCCACACGTGTTTGATCGGATTTAGCTCCGGGGACGTTGCGGGCCAATCCATGCGTTGAATATCTTCACTCTCCAACAGCTCTGCGACACCCACTGTACGATGAAGTGTAGCGTTGTTGTCTATGAAAAGGAACTCAGCAACCACAGCACCTCCACGCAGACGAACGTAAGGCAGGAGAACCTCGGTACAATAGCTGACACCAGTGACTGAACCTCCTTGGAATATGTGAAGGTCAGTACGTCTACCAAGCATGATACCGCCCCAAACGATAACTCCTCCACCTCCTAACCGGTCCCTTTGGATGACGTTGGAGGTGTGATTGCGTGTTTCCTGCTCTCTCCAGACGTGTGTACGTCCAGAATCGCTGGTCAGACTAAATCGGCTCTCATGCGCAAAGAGAACTCGACCTCATGGCTGATTTGTCCAGTTCTTGTGTTCCTGGCACCACAAAAACCGCCGTCTTCGATGAGCAGGCCTTTATGGCACACACTGTATCGGTCGTCGTGCAAATGAACCACATTGGGCAGCCTCCTTGCCGCGGTAAAACGCGATAACTGACCTCCAGTTGTCTGTTGCCTGTGCCTTTCGATTTTTCTTCTGTCTGCCGTCTGTCTCTTCTCGTCTGTAGGACAATATACCGGTCGTCCGCCGCCGTGGTTGCTCGTGGACGACCACTGCTAAACTCTCGGACAGCTGTTCCTCTCGTTCGAAATGCTCTCCAAGCTCGTGAAACGATGCTGTGAGCGATCCCGAACTCATCGGCCACACTAGCCACACTTCGCCTTTCTTCCAACTTCCCAATGACGCGACCTCGGGTAAAGTCATCCAGATGTTGTCAACTGGATTGCCTGTTGGCCATATCACACGGTGGCAGCAACTCGACGTCGTTCAAACCGATATACACCGTGCAATAGCTTGCACCGAGTTGCTGAGCGTACACCGCCTGTGTGGTTTATACCCTTCCGCCACTACCCCCCCCCACATACGTCATGCTGCATATATGCGCATTCCCTACCGTGCCGGACCCAAGTCTATCTCCTGAGTGATATCTCTGTCCGTTCTGCCTGCTCGTTCCGCTGTTATGCTAATTTTCTTCTTCGTCCTTAATTTTTGCACACCAGTATATAAAGTGTGCTGTAGGCATTCTGAAAACATATCATTCGTTGCTGTCATTGATAAAAGGAGCGATTTATCAGATTTGCAAAACGGTATGACTGTCTTCTTTTGGAATAAGGGGGCGGTATGTCTGAAACAACACAGTTTGTGAGTTTTTTGCGTGCTGCTCTGGTTAAAATGTATCGTGATTAGAGAAATAGAACCATTGCAAATAAGCGATGTGGAAACTACGGAGCACCACGTGCCATTGATGTGAGAGGTGAACTTCGGCTGCGAAGGTGAGTGAGGGCAAATCGACACGCTGCAGGCGAAAAACTCACTGGCCGAATGAAACAAGGAGCTACCGGAAATGCGGATAAAACGACATTTCAACAAACACTGCTGCGTATGGGGATCAGATGCAAACGGATGGTCACTGCAATTATGGTGACGAAGGTGCATCGGCAGGAAATTCTTGCCGGAATTGGACCCCTCTAATTGTCTTCTCCGATGAGTCACATTTTCTGCTTAATCGAACGAATGCACTTTTGCTTATAAGGCGAGAAACATCGGAGAAGAAACACACTTCAACCATTGCTGGAAGAACACAAGCTGCTAGGGACAGCGTTATGGTCCAGGAAATGTTTTCGTGGAATTCAGTGGGTCCTCGCATACCTGTGTAAGACACTGTTAACCGAATTCGTTATGAATCCATCCTTGCAGACCGCGTACACCCATTCATGCTGATTGTCTTCCCTGGGGCGAATGGGATCTTCCTTTCAACTTGCATTCAGGTGTTTCCGTAGAAAAAAATTGAATTTCTGGTGTTTTTCCCTTTTTTGTAACAGAAATACTTCTATTTTATACGAAATCAAAATTATCGGGAAATAAGCTTTCGAACTGCATAATGTTTTAAACATAGGGAAGCTCATAATCCAACCGCGAAGGAAATATTTTGCATACATTTGTTTTAAATGCGATTCGATGGAGGTATCTAAGAACCTTTCAAGTGAGTGTTGGGATAATTGTTTTTTCCTTCCTCTCAGAATATTTTCTTAAAAGAAAAAAACTGTTCCGCAATTGCGATTCGATATAGGAACATTTCAAGTGAGTGTTGCGATAATCGTTGTTTTCCTTTCTCTCAGAATATGTTGTTAAAAGAAAAAAACAAACATGTAACTTACATAAAATACTGAATAAAAGTGAACCTTTTCACATTAACATAAAAAAACGTTGAAGGCGAAATTCCTACATATTCTTCAAATTAAGTTATAACAAGTTCATTTCATTGCCCCTGAAATTCTTTTATAATATTTAGTGCTGCTGTTTTACCCTTGTACTTACCTTTCTAAGATTTTTTAACAACTTTCTTTGCCTATTATAATCATAGATTGATGCAGTTCCTTCAAGGGCGGTTGATTGCCTGCCTTTCGTATAAATATTATTACCGTGAATGTGGTTATCCCCTCTCTGTACTTCTGCAAACGTCTTTGAAATAAAGATCGCTATTCGTGTTCAAGCTTGGCAGATCGTAAGGTAACGTCGCGAATAACAATATTACGACATGTAGATAAAAACTGCAGCTCACGTTATGGTGGTAAAATGGTAGTTCACATTTGTTATCTGACATATTAGTTGGAATTTTAGAACAATTCTATGCAAGTGGTCATTAACGATGACAAATGTATGCTTAAGTCTTCCCAAATTGTTTCCCTTCAAATTGCCGAAACGAGGAAGCCTTTCACTATTGCAGAGGAGTTCACAAAAGCTTCCTCGTTGAAGTCGCGAGCGAAATTGTTTGAGATCAATCTACTAAAAAACTGAGGCTATTTCTCTGTCTGGCTACATTATTGATCGAAGAATTGCTGACATAGTCGCAAATATTGAAATACACGTGATGGAAGTGCTGAAGAAATTGAGGTCTTTTGCGAATCAAGCAACGTCAGTGACCATTCCACCCTACTGTGCTTCGCGAGATATTTCGAATATAACGATGTATTGGAAGAATTTCTCTGCTGCTTTGACTTACCTGCTCATACCTCCAGTGCGGAGATATTCGTCGCTCTGAATTCTCACTTTGAGGCGCATGGACTGGGACAAGTGCGTTGGGGAATGTATGGACGGCGCCCTGTGCATGATTGGATGCTACTCAAGCACAGTAGCAAAGATAAAGATTCGGAGATATTGTACATTCACTGCCCTATACACCGGGAGCGGTTAAAGTTAAAAAAGCTTTCTGTTGAACTAAACGCAGTTCCGAACAACGTTGTAAATAACGAAAACTTATTCGACGTCAAGCCTTCAACTCAATAGTGTGCGGGTTCACAACTGCATCATTGCCTCCCCGGTGGCGCAGAGGTCTAAGCGACGACATCTGATCATTCCACCCAGATGGGTCCGGCTTTGAATTGCGGTGAGGCATAGACGTCATGTTTGTCTTCTGCCGCTGGGGCTCTCCCTTTTTCTGGAATCAATGACCCTAAATTGAATTAAAGTGGCTGTTGAGAGGGGAGACACTCATGTTTTTCGAACTGCCGGAATAGGTGAAGCAATTCCTTCGAGAACAAAACTCACTCTTGGTAGAACTGTTGCAGGACGAGGAATGCCTGTCTAAGTTTGCATACTTGGTGGACATATTTTCTCTACTGAACCAACTTAATCTTACTCTTTAGAGTATTGTGGCAAATGTTTTTACCCTCAAGTATAGGATCGATGCGTTCATAAAGAGACTGAGTCTTTGGAAACATCGCCTGCAAGAAGACTTAGAAATGTGTCCACTTCTACTTGAATTTCTTATTAATGCTGACATCAACCGACGGATATTTTATACTACTGTGAGTCAATATCTGAGGTTACTATATCAGAGAAAGAATTTTTGGTAAATGAATATTTGAATTATGAGTCGTTTTAAAGAAGACCCTGAACTCCTACAGGTTAACTTCACCGGAAAACGGAAGCTTTGTTGAGCATTCATCTGATGCCAGTCTGATATCTACACTGACGGGAAAAAAAACCCAACACCACGAAAAAATAGTTGTAGAGGAATGAAATAGCGGCAATACATTTTTATAGGTAACATATTTAATCGACTAAGGTTTCAAGATCACAGCTTATTGTAAGCGCGAGAAGAGCCATTTTAAATGTGAAATGCTGGTACATTAATAACCGGTGTAACCGCCAGAATGTTGAATGCAAGCACGCAAACGTTCATGCATTGTGTCGTACAGGTGCTTGATGTCAGTTTGTGGGACGGAGTTCCATGCCTGTTGCACTTGGTCGGTCAATACAGGGACGGTTAATGCTGGTTGAGGGTGACGCTGGAGTTGTCGTCCAGTGATGTACCACACGTGCTCGATTGGTGAAAGATCTGGTGATCTAGCAGGCCACGGCAACATGACGACACTCTGTAGAGCATGTTGGGTTACAACAGCGGTATGCGGGCGAGCGTTATCCTATTGGAAAACACCCATGGAATGCTGTTCATGAATGGCAGCACAACAGGTTGAATCACCAGACCGACGTACAACTGTGCCGTCAGGGTGCGTTGGATAACCACGATAGTGCTCCTGCTGTCATAGGAAACTGCTCCCCAGACCATAACTCTGTAAAGTAGCAAAGATAAAGATCAAAACACTCAAGCACAGTAGCAAAGATAAAGATCGTCGCTCTTTCGGAGATATTGCACATGTGTCTAATTCCAGTGTGTCTCGGCCGCAGACAGGTTGGTTGCAGGTGCTCCCCTGGCCTCCTGCTAACCAACACACGGTCATCACTGGAACCCAGGCAGAACCGGCTTTCATCAGAAAACACAACAGATCTTCACTCCGTCCTCCAATGAGCTCTAGCTTGACGCCCCTGGCGTCGCAAACGGCAGTGCTTTGGAGTAAGTGGAATGCACGCTACAGGGCGTCTGGCTCGGAGCTGTCCTTCAAGTAACCGATTTGTAACAGTTCGTTGTGTCACTGTGGTGGCAACTGCAGCTAGAATTGCTGCCGCAGACGCAGTACGATGAGCCACGGCCATACGCCGTACACGGCGGTCTTCCCTCTCAGTAGTGCCACGTGGCCGGCCGGAACACGGTCTTCTTGAGGCAGTAGCTTCCCTTGACCACCGCTGCCAACAATCATGCACAGTGGCTACATTCCTGCCAAGTCGTTCTGCAATATTGCGGAAAGAAAATCCACCTTCTCGTAGCCATATTACACGACCTCGTTCACACTCCGGGAGCTGTTGATAATGGCTTCTTCGTCTTCTTAAAGGCATTCTTGACTAACATCAACACCCTACGTCGAATTTAAACGATAACTAACGTTCACGAACGTTACAGCGCGTATTTACAGCAAACCTGCTTTGCATGTTCCGAGGGGCGCTACTAGCCTCACACGTATGCTCCGAGCGCAAAATTTGCATAGACGTCATCTTACAGATGTAGTCTCACCGCCTACCAACTGTCGTTTATCTAACACAATCCCTTCTTGGTGTTGGGATTTTTTTCCGTCAGTGTATATTCAGATTGAAGTATCTGACACAGTTTTGGGGATCTATGGAAAAACAATATCCAAGTCTCCACGACAAAGCTCCGAAATTATTACCAGGATTTTCATAAGTTACCAGAATTTAACTTTTTCGGCCACGCATTTGTGCGCGAAAGCTTTTTTAGCTATTTTGGCAATCAAAACAAAGTACAGTAACCGAATAGACGTTAGTGTTGCACTGCGTCTTGGAGAAACGTCGCAACAACCACAGCTTAAGAAAATTACCGCGGAACATTACTCAGAAAAGGATATCAACAGTAAGGAGAATATTGTAATATACTGATTATGGATTGCATATAAATCGTTAAAGATTTAAGAGATTAAATGATATTAGCTGTTGAGGTGACATGGAATAATCTGGTGTATGAATTATGGATTGCATGCAGTGTTCATTATAACATAGAGTATTATGAGATTAACTGCTGTAATATAGCCTCAAATGTTTGCTTCGTCATCGCCGGTCCGCGAAAGTTTCTTAAATATTTTGCCGACGCGCAAATGTAAAACGTTTGGTCTAGACCATCACGACTTTCTTTACTCAAAGACTTTGACGATGCATTCAAAGCATAAGGGAGGAGCACCCGGCTCTCAGTAATCCACGGACTTCTGGACAGTTTACCTCGACGGATGCTTCCTGTAATCTTCGCAAATTGAGGACGTACCCGGCAATACTGCTTTTTATTTTCTTACAGGGACCAATAACGTTTGCCCACATAATGCATCACTATCTATATGTGTTGTGTTCTATTCTTTTTATTCTTAAATGAATTTCTTAAAGCAAAACTGCAGGAAAAGTTATTCCAAGTTATTATGTAGATAACAAGGACATTTCTGGTTTTTTATAGAATAAAAACGAAAATTGAACCTTCTATACCGCACAAATTTTTCATTATTTATTCAAAACAACGAAATAATGTGGTTAGAATTAATTAGTAATCCTAATATTGATTAACCGTAATTCGTTTTCAATGTTTTCAATAAGTCGAAGATTCAAATGTTCGTACAATCAACAGTCCACGTGATATTCTGAAAAAAAAAATACCAATTCAGTATAACCTTTTTTTTCAATCCTTTTGAAACTATTGCTGAATGAATTATGGTCATTAATAGCATGAGTGTACATTTTATTGAGACCACCATGCTCCTTGCTTATGCGTGCAACATTGCGAAAAGTTCTAAGGAGCAGAATAATATTTTCTTAGTCGAGTTGCTATACACGGAATCTTAAAATGAAATACAGCGTAAAACCGAAAATATTTGTCGAGTAATGAGGGTGGAAAGGCATTGCATGATTTTATTTAGTAATTACACTCATATGGATCCAGAAATGCATAATCTAGAAATTCGCAGAAGTGGTTTCGCATGAATTCGATTTTGACTCATTATACACTGCTGGCCACCCAAAATGCAACACCTAGAAGGATACAAGATAGCAAAGCCATATTTACTGGACACATAACAACAAATACAAAGATGAAACGATTGAGCTTACAGGCCCGTGCGACTTGCGGAACACGCAGACATCAATAGATCGTGAGGTCCCCATGGCTGGCAATGATGGTCGCTACACGCAGCGGCATCGAACGAAAGAGGCTTTGGATGTGGGCTTGGGATATGTCGGTCCAGGCTGTTTCCACACGTTGCCACAGTTCATCAGGCGTAGCCGCGGGTGGTGATTGCCGGGCCACTCGGTTGCCGATCAGCGACCAGACGTATTCGATGGGCGATATATCGGGAGAACAGGCCGGCCACGGCAGCAGTGACAC
This sequence comes from Macrothele yani, assembly GCA_039090855.1. Taxonomy (NCBI): domain Eukaryota; kingdom Metazoa; phylum Arthropoda; class Arachnida; order Araneae; family Macrothelidae; genus Macrothele; species Macrothele yani. The sequence continues at coordinate 122,475,089 of CM077015.1, read as the reverse complement.
CTGGTGGGCCGTGAAAAATTGTTTCCCAATTTGTGCCACGTGCGGGCGAACATTGTTTGGTTGAAACGTGGCCGCTGGCAAGTTCTGCGGGTAAGGGAGGACTAGCAGGCTACAAAACGTCGGAGATGTAGCGGTGGCTGTTGAATGTACTGGCGATGCGTACCAGAGGGTCGCGCGTGTCATATCCAATTGCGCCCCAAACCATAACACAAGGCGACGGATTGGTATGGCGATGCATAATTCAGGCGTCATACAGTCTCTCGTCGTGGTGCCGTCACACGCGGATCCGACCATCTGGGTGTTGCAGGCAGAAGCGGGATTCGTCGGAGAAGAAAATGTCGTGCCATTCCGTAGTACAGATGTTGCGTTCAACGGCCCACTGCCGCAACACTCGCCGATGGTGTAACGTCAATGGTAATCGAAGCCGTGCGACAAGTCCCCGCTCCTGCAGACGAAGTCGAACGGTACGTGCTGACAAAGGTTGTTGCGCTATTCACCCTAATTCCTGCGCTGACATTCGTGATGTGGCGGTGCGAGCAGTCACAACCCGCCGCATAACATGCCGGTCCTCTTGTTCGGTGGTGTGCTGTGGCTACGGCAATCGCTCACGTCGGTCCGTCCGTCCTTCCTGCACCCACTGAATTCATACTCGCCTTACTCTGGCTGGACGTCGTCCCACATGGGCGCCAATGTCTCGGTACGATAAACCGCTGTCGCGATAAGCCACTATTCCTCCTCTGTCGAACTCCGAAACGTGCTGGAATGACTGCTGTATTATGCGACGAGGCACCTGTAAGCTTCCCAAGCACAGGTCCGGCAGCACAACACACTTTCACTACTTACACCCCGACTTCTGTGCACCCTTCTTAGTGCTTCTCGGTGGTGTGCCGGGCGCACATGATTTGCATATGCCCTGCAATGCTAAGCGTTTGCATGTCGTCTCGCGGGAGACGCATGCTGCGAATTTCAGGCCAATCGGATGCTTCCTTCTTGGTGTTGCATTTTGGTTGGCCAGCAGTGTACAATTAGGTCCACTCATATGTTTAATCAGTTTATTTGAAAGTGAAAAGGTAAATCTTGGTTTAACAATCAACTCCAATTGTTTTGTGAACCGTTATTCTAAGTTGAATAACTTGTGTTTTAACATTGCTCGCAGCTAATATTTACCTAAGACTTCCTGTGATATTATCGTATTACAACCAACAGAAAGCAACGATTCTAATTATGTTTGACGATTCAACAAACTCAAAGCTGTGGAATCATCTTTAGATTGAAGGCAAAGAAAATAAATTTCACGACCTGTAGCTATGAGGGTCGCATGTTCCAGATTTCAAAAAAATAAACAATTTCAGCGTAATATATTAAACAATGTCACTGTTCAGAAGCTATATATACCAATAAATCCGTTCAATATTCACACCAAAATCATGTTTACCTAAAATATCTGCATTTCGTCGTCAGATAAACTGTATTCTCAAATTTTCAAGCGTAGCCTCCCCAAATATATTCAAATGAAAAAACAAATGTAAAATATAAAATTATAAAAATTAAAATACAAAATAAAATATGAAATTTCTGGCTGTGCGTGTGTGTGTATTATACAACGGTTTTCTTTGTTTTTATTAATGATTCCCAATAATGACTATACTCTATACTAATTTTTCTGTGCGATGTGGAATTTAGAATAATAAGTGGACAATAATATATTACAAAAAAAATTATTATGAATTTCTAGTTGTGAAAAATCTTGTTTATGCTGGTTTTAAAAAACTTATGTTAAAACCGTTTGAAATCGCTGGGAATGTACCGAACTGTGAGCCCTATATTAAAAGATGTAAAACCCTGATTTACTGCTCTTTGAAATTTTTCGGGTCATTTAATTAAATACGATCACTTAGCTTCCTTGTTGCAATACTGAGTACAGAAAATATAACTTCACATAAAAATGTTTACAAGCTGAGGACGTGATTACCATTTGAAGCAGCTTTATCATATTGTTTTAAATGCTTTGTACATACAATGAAATTTACGTGAAATATTTTATTCAAAGTACATTCATCTTGCGTTAATACAAAAAAGCACGGTCCTTCCACGAAAGGAGAGATTTGTAGAGGTCATCTTTTGATATGGAGTGAAGAGCTGATGTCATAGTTCTTCTTGTGTTCAATGTTTTGAAAACAAAATAACTTTAAAGGTAGTTTTAATTTATGGAATAGAAATTATTCACTCTGTCAGAAATCTGAAAAGAAATGAACGATTGTTGAGTACAGAGACTAGTTTTCACGCCAGAAAGCACTGTAAACACACTGCTGTGTATGGGGGGGGGGAGCTTTATCGCTAATAACGAATGATGCGCGTTTTGTGCTCAAACAAGAACACGAAAAATCCTGTTCGACAATCGTTCCAAAATGGATGTGCAGGCATTGCCAGTATCAGTTGAACTTTGAAGAATGAACTCAAGATTTAAATTACCTTGCTTGTAAAGAAAAAAAGCATTGTTTTGATTTTGGTCATCTGTTACCTGATGTTCTTTAATTTCGGTGAAGATGGTTACTTCTTCTGATCACACGAACGCTTTGTTTTAGAATCATTAGGAAAACATTATGCCTCGGCACATGCCACAATGCTTTGGAGAACATTTTGCGTTGTTTATGGAATCTGTAGGTTCACTATTGCGTACTCCTTTTGTACATGTTCATTATCGGCTGCCAAATTATGCAGAACAAAAAATTTCAAATGCTATTTTATTCACATTTTACCCCAAAATGTGATGAATTGTCACTTTAATATCTCAGAGCTCACATTCCAGTATCATAGGTCACGCACAGATCACGTTTAATTCTTTCAAGAACTTTCTCAGTGGAATCAGACGAATGCATTAAAATCGGGAGTCGTGGTTTTCTGTCATTTTCCAAATAATTCAGCCCATCCTTGAAAACTGCATACCATCGTAATATTTTTGTATGATATAGGTATTTAGTCCCATACATGTACCACAACAATTCAACAGTCTGAGATGTAGTTGGACTGTTTTTCTGAAAGAACCGGAACTGCTTTCAATCTTCTGCTGTTTACTCAGAATGTGGCAGATGAAATAGGTATTTTGAGGATTTAGAAAAATATAAGAGACAAAGCATTTATTTCTTGCACCAGATGATACATGTATTTCTTGCACCAGATAATACATTTATTTCTTGCACCAGATAACACGTTTATTCCTTGCACCAGATAATACATTTATTTCTTGCACTATTTTACTTATATTTCTATCTCGGGGACATCTTTCCTACGCTTTGTAATTTTAATAAGGCTTTTGCATTCATTTTAATATTTGTCCTGATAACATATTTAATAATATTTGAACTGACCACTAAGAGCCATCGCACAAATCGTTTATAAGAAAGAAGAGAAAATACTGGCTATCTAAAAGCATGCAAAGCGGCCCAAAAAAATTGATCCTAATTTGTTCAGAAAATCTGTCAATCAAATAAAATGCTGTATTGCTGAATCTGACATTGATAATGATTATGATTTAGTCCAAGATAATAAAACAATGTGCATGGCGATTTCTAAAGTAAACCAAAAACATCCCACAAGGTTGAAACTCTCCAGACAGACCTTGAATCTACTTAATACTCGTTTGTCTCTGTTAGTCAGAGTCGTTTGCCTGTTGCTCTTGTATTTCGCAAAAATGGTTTTGCCACGAACACGGTATGCTGTCATGATTCCAGATACAGTAGCTCTCATTACCCCCCAATTCCTTGGCGATTGTTGACACAGAAGCCTTTTTTGAAGTATGTGAAGTCCGTTATTTCGTCCTCACTCTGAAAGAAATGTTGCAACAAGACACTTTAAATGCCCCTAAACAGTACCTTAAGGTTTCAAACCAAGCTATTACAACCAAAAAGTGGTGGATACCTTTGTGTATTGCGACGTACGCAGCCGCATTACAAGTCATGTCTCTGAGCGTGTTGTTCAAATTGTTTTGTCCAAACCCTGTATGTGTAGGTCTTGAAAGTTTTAGTTCTCCGTGTCAAGTGCTGGGTATTTAACGGTTTTTAGTAGAGGAAAGGTATATACGAAAGCGTACTTCTGCAGTTATATCTTACTCGCCCTGATGTGTGATAGGCTGTGTATCCTAAATTTCTACTTTCGATACCGCTGTTCTAAATGTTCATTTACTTGAAACAATTCAGTTCGTCAGTTACCTCTGAATTCTCTGAAGCTATCTTTGCCCTAAAGCATCGACCAGTTATTCTTACCCACAGGAAAAGCACTTACCTCTTGTTTTGTAAGTTGTTCACCACTTCTAGTACAACCTTCATTCACTTGTTCTTACATCTACCAGTCAAGCGCCAAGGAAAACGGCTCTTTGACGATATTTTTCGCACACGCGCGCAACTCTTGCGGTGAGCTGTATTCAAAAACATTTACACGCCATATTTGCGTTCCTAGATGTGAATGACACGGGGATTACTTCAGTGGACGTTCCTAAAATGTTGTAAATAATGTGCATGTTTTATTAGTGATTCAACAAAAAGTAATTGAATTAGTTTTTCCGGAAACAGAGAATCCAATATTGCTGTTCAGAAAAAGCAAGATAAAGTGCGAGCGGTATCGATGAATGTCAAAAAGAAAGCTTATCGCTTTTATTTTACTGATATATACATATGCAACTGAAATTATATCTTTATGAAATTAATGTTTTGGCTACAGATCATACAGCCCTAGGACACAAACATACACAATTTTCGTTTTACTCAAGTAAGGGTGACAATGTCAGAATTAATCGGCACCAACAAAGCTAAAGCGTGCCGTTTACAAATCCTATCCTTTTCTTTTTTTTTTTAAAAATCGTAGATAATGTACTGTTTACATAATTTTCCGTTTCATCTGAAGGTGGTGAAAGACATATCAAATCTGATGTTGGTGAAGTATCCAGAACAGTTTGGAATATTCTTTAATAGTATGAACTATTTTGTTAAGAAATTACCAAAAGTAATAAGAAAATTTTCAAAAAGTAACAGGTATGCAATGATACGAACTGAAGAAGCAAATAATTACAGGTGCTTACATAACGGCGACATCTGACGCCCTTGGCCTTGAGAAGAGACTCGATTTTATGCAGCATGGATTCACTTACTCGATACTTTCGTTCTGCAGGAATGCTAAGCAAAGCGGATGTAAGGGCATCTGTAAATTACCAGATGTCCGGTAAAGGAGGATCTCTATCTCTGAGGGTCATCACAACATCATCTCGAAAGGGTTAAATTAGGATAAAATATTGGGACTGGGCGTTCCATTTTAGAAGAAGTGGGTAATCCTTGTGCTTCTGGAACCACTGTGTATCGATGCGAGTCGTACGGTGCAGCCTACTATAACGCAAGAATCAGACTTTTTCTTCAAAAAACATCAGGCAAATATATCGGTGTATCTGGACTGCAGTGTCGTTAAGATACTACGTGGTATTCAAATACTATCCTAGAAGTATTCAGGTACCCAATGCTGAACATCAGATCAGATGCCACACCACCACACCTCCTATCCGTCTAAAATAAGAGAGACCTGGGATCCATCGATTCATGCTATAGATAGAACAATTTGATCCACCTATCGGTGTGTAATTAATTGAATCTTGGTTCATTGGGCCAATCATAAGTTATACGTCTTTCAAAGATAAGGGTCTGAAACTTTCATTCCGAGAGCAGGCGAATTAATCGATTTTAACAAATAGGAGTCGTACACGAAGCCGAGGTCTGCTGCCCATGCATCGCAGTGTGAGGCTAGCGGTGCATGCTGAAATTATGTTCTTCACTCCATTGGTCTACAACATGGTTATTTGGCACAATGTATTACGTTTGTTACCACGTACAATCCTCGAACAACGACCAGTCGCTTCCTCTTGCATAAAGAACATTACCGCCTTTTTTGTTGTCTGTGCGCCAATAATTACACACAGACTTCATAGATGTGTTCCTACAATGACGAGAACATTTGCCGTTTCTGAGATGATTGTCTTTGCCTTCCTAGCACTGACTGTCTTGCCGTTTCCAGTAACGCTTAAATCACGCTTCTTTCTTATATTGCCACTAACTTCGTTTCGCATTATTCTGAAATTTTTGCAGTGAGTTGCTTATACATCCATCTGAATGTCATAGTCTCGTATGTGAGTAAGGATGGCGCGATGCTAATTTTTATCAAGGGTGTGCATAATTTCCACCCGATTTTGTATTCTGCAAAGGAAGGAGGAGAATACAACAAATAACGTACCTAGGAATTCACATAAATACCATCATTATACATGGCCTCCAACTTACAATCTGTGTAAATTCCACGACGGAAAAATCTGATTTTTACAGTCAGAGATATCATGTAATGCGTTTTTCACATCGTCCATATCATCGAAGGTTTTTAGAGCGAAGGTGGTATGTCATGTTCTCAAAAGGGGTAGTCCGTAGGTGCCCGGTCAGGGGAATACGCAGGGTGAGGTAACACTTCCCAGACAACGTCCAGTAGTTTTGGCGGGTGTTCAGAGCTGCATGAAATCAAGCGTTATCATGAAGATGGATCACGCCTTTGCGATTGATGAGTGCTGGCAGCTTCGATGTCAGTTTTTTCGCAATCTGTCCAGCTGTTGGCAGTAGATGTCAGCATTTATCTTTCGGTTAGGTGCCAACACTGCCCAATGGAATAATCCCTGGACATCCAAACAAACACTCAAGAATACGTTTTTGAATTCAGTACTCTTATTTCGTGGTCGATGGAATAGACTCCGCATCTTGGCACACAGTCTTTCGACGCTTTACATTATGGTACAGTACCCATTTCTCATCACCCGTTATAATTCGTCCTAAAACGGTTCTTCTCTGTGACGGGAAAGCAAAGAAATACTGCTACGAATTCTCCCCTCCCGTTGCTTTGCGGAAAGCTGGTGGGAAACCTTCTTATCGAACTTGGTGATGAACCCAAGTGCATGCATCCGTTTTTCGACTGTTGTTCTGTGAACCGACTAAGTTTCCGCTAATTCCTGAACGTTTGGCTGTGGGTTATTTGTTATCGCTTGTTTTTCATCCTCGTCAGAAATCATGGATGGACGTGGTTGATCCCGACAGCTCCGGTCTCCGTCCTGGAGTTTCTGAAACCAACAGTAACATGCGCTGTCATCAACTGCATCCTCTTCATAATCTAGACAGATGTTGCGGCAAGCCGCGGCTGCAGTACTATCTTTTCGAATTCGTACCGTAAACAATGTCTAATGTGCTCTTTATCGCATGCCCCGTTACACCGTACATGATTTCCGTTATGAATGACTAACTCAGACAAACTTAGTGCTGCTGTATTCTCTAATGCTCCACGCTTTATGGGCCACAAATTCCGCATCGAAAGACATCTGTGACGTAACTACTCCAATAGCAATTTGCATCTATTACAAAAACGGTTAAAATTGTAGCACACACCCAACCTTTGGAGTTAATAATGATTTCCTGCTGCAGTGCAAATTTTTTTTAGTGTCATTACAAAAAGTAATAGTAAAATCCGCAGCGAAACGTAGAATTTCAAGACATGTTGTTTACAGATAACGTGCAGTGTCGGTAAAACGTTTACCTCACGCAAAAATAATAATATAACTTCGTTTTCTGTTATTAAGGTAAAACTAATGATCCAAACGCTTTTCACGAAATATATTTTTATCAATATATAGTAGTCCATAGATCACTGTCATGAGGTCACGAAGAAACACAAGCTTTCTTTTACATGACTATGCGAGTATTTAAATTAAACTACAGAATATACAAACAAGTTAGTAAAATCATGCAATGCATTGATTATAATACGCTTTCCAACATGCAAGAAATCATTACTCAAGTTATCACTCAAATTATGACATTTTTTTTAATTGGAGGTTTAACGACCACCGTGAGCAACTCAATGGGCTATAAGCAGTCGCCCGTCCCTAATTTAGGGTCACTGGTTCCAGGGAAGGGAGAGAGCCAGTGCCGTAAGACAAACACAACATCCATGCCTGACCGGGATTCGAACCCGGACCCCTTACGGACGAATGATCAGAGGCCAGCGCCTTAGACCACTGCGCCACCGGGGCGGCAAATTATGAGAATAATGGCTGTGGAATAAATCTCGGTTATGTGCCCTGACCCTTGATTCCATTTCGATGATATTCAACAGAACCGATTTGGTATACCTCCGAAATAACATGATAAATTTTGTCGCAATCGAAGCAATTTTATGCAAGGTATGATGCATAAGGGCTATGGAATAGATCCTGCTCCTGTGTCCTAACCTTTAACCCCATTTCGCACATTTTCAATAGAATTCGTCCCCAGGCAAGACCCTACAACATACTAACATTTCATCCAGATCGAAGCATTTTTACGTAAGTTATGAAGCATAATGGCGATGGAAGTGATTTCGCTTCTATGTCCTGACCTTTGACCCCATTTGGCCCATTTTGAATAAGGTTTGTCGCCAGGTGGTCCCCTACCACATACTAAAATTTCATCGAAATCGAATCTTTTTTTATGTTAGTTATGACGCATAACAGCAGTGGAATGAATCCCGCTCCTATGTACTGACCTTTGACCCCATTTCGTTCACTTTAAATAGGGTACCTTCCCAGGTGATCCCCTACCAGATACTAAAATTTCATTGAAATCGAACGATTGTTAGGCGAGTTATCCTGCGGACAGACATACGCACACAACGCGTGACGTAAGGAGGCAGATGGGAATCCGGATCATCTGCTTACCGCAAGTGTGACGTCATAAAACTTTAATAGGATCCCCACACAATGCGTGACGTAATGATACAGATGGGGTGACCGCGCGCCAACATTCTCGAAGGCGAGATTATGACGTCATAAGATTTCTAAGCATTGGTAACATTAATGGAACAACGCCATCACTAAAATTTTATAATTCGGGGTGGTTATTTAACCCACTAAACGAACTCTCCTAAAGTCGAGATCAAGCTAAATCGATTTCTAGTACCAGAAAACGGTAGGTTAACGACTTTCATCAAAATTCTTAGAGCCGTTTTTAAAATAAAATTTACATACATACATACAAGAATTGCTACTTTAATGTGGACGTCAACTAATTTTGCTTCATATAATTCAAATGGAAAAACTTCTGTACGCATTTTCTTCACAATTAATGCGTTCCCAAGGATGAAAATTTGAACATCGATTAAAATATCTTCATTTTATAACTTGCAATACTTAATATTTTCTAAAACATACCCATATTTATGCAATTCAACATTTGTTTGTATACTGACGTCATGAAAATACAGGTCGCGCCATCTTTTTTCTGGGCAATTATTGCGTTCACAAGGATTAAAATTTTAACATTGATTAAAATAGCTTCATTTCATAACTTGGAATGCTTAATATTTTCTAAACCAAAACCGCAATTGTGCAATCCACCTTTTTTGTGTTCACTGACTTCATCAAAGTACAGGTCGCGCCATCTTTTCTCTGGTTTCAACACCACCAAAGAAAAAGTGATTGATTTTTAATGTAATTATGATTATGTTTCAGAAATTATTAAGTTTTCCAAGTTATAAAATGAAGTTATTTTAATCGATGTTCAAATTTTCATCCTTGGGAACACATTAATTGTGAAGGAAATGTTTACAAAAGTTTTTCCTTTGGAAGTATAGGAAGCAAAATTATTTGACGTCCATCTTAATAATATGGTATAAGAGGAATGGAAGGCCTCTTCATAGTCAATAAAAGGTATGCATAATGGGAGTTCATATTCTCTTTTCTTTCAGTTAGTTCTCTCAGTACATAGATATGATCTATTGTCCGTAGCAGCTCCTGAATCCCGGTTCTTCTCTTGGTTGGGCCATGTCTAGTGTTACCTTCAAGCGATGTGAAAGAACCTTAGTGAAGATTTTATAAATCACTGAAAGGAGGCTGATGCGCCTGTGGTTCCTGAGATCCGCAACGTCACCTTTTTTATGGTGCAACACCATTGTAGCATTGTTGGAATTCTCAGGAATCTTCCCTTTATTATCTGGTGAAAACTTGGACGAGTGTAGTTTCGATTTCTCCACTTGCTTCTTGTATAATGCCAACGGTAATTCCATCTTCTTCTTGAGATCTTCCCCATTTCATGTTCTCAATTGCATATGTAACTTCTTCAGGGATGATTGGATGGACTTTGGCACTGGTACCTGTCGTAATGTCTAGAATAGATGTATCATCCCTTTCATATAGTTTTGAATAGAAATATTTCACCCTTGTCAAAATTTCGCTTCTATTTCTTGTTACAGTAACATCTTCTTTTCTCAGTACCATAATCTGTTTTCTTCCCTTACTGAGATGTCCTTTTGCTTTCTTCAGGCTCTGCTGTTTTCAATTGCTTTCCTAACTAGTTCTCAATTGAATTTCGTTATGTCTTCAGTGATACCTTTTCGCACTGTCTTGCATAGCTCTATGTATTCCACGTTGGAAGTTACGTCTTTATTTGTCCTCATCTCACTTCTCTTGTGCATCAATATCTTTGCTTTTCCTGAAATTTTTTTCATATGTAACTTGTTCTTAGTACCACCTATTTTTGTTGCTGTTTCCATAACAGCCTTGGTGAGTCCTCTGTTAACTTCAGAAATATCCACTTCTTCCGATGTTAGGCCTTCTAAAGCAGATAATCTGTTCCTCAGTTCCAACTTGAAGGTATGCGGTGTTTTTAAGGTTGGTTATGTCAATACATTTTGTTTGTATTATGAGCTCACCACGTTCGAGTTTAGTGTTGAGGTGCATCTTACATATCACCAACATATGGCCACCGCCTGTTTTGAACTTGTTTAGTACACTGCAGTCCTCGATGACGAATTTTTTGTTACACATAATAAAATCAGTTTCTAGTAATAAAATAATAATAATAAATTTTGGAGGGGTTTGGCCATAACACACCACGCTGGCCAAGCGTGCTGGTGAATGTGGGTAGCATTTCCTCTGATCCCGATGGTATAGGTATAACACTACTGGTAGTCGTCAGAGCCCTTTGGTGGGAACAGGATGCACCACGAAAAGGCGGAGTAGACATTTTTCAAGGAGATGTGATATGTGGCGCATCACCTGACCTTGCATCCCATATGTATCATCATCATCATCATTGTCAACCATTATCAATCCACTGCTGGACGAAGGTCTCCCAAGCTTCCTCCACAACGGTCTGTCTTGTGCCAGTCTCCTCCATGTCACTCCCGCATATTTTCGAATTTCTTCCTTCAATCTCCCATGTGGCCTTCTTTTGGGTCTTTTCCTGTCCCTTAGAACCCAATCTAAAATTATAGCTGTCCATCGATGGTCTGTCCTTCTGGCAGTATGTCCAGCCCATTGCCATTTCAGGGATTTAACTCTGATCTTGATGTCTTCCAATCTCGTCATTTTCGGATCCACGAGTTCTTCTTCTTATCTCTCCTGGTTATACCCAGCATGCACTTCTCCATGCTTCTTTGAGTTGTCTGCAGCCTTTGTAGGTCTCTTTTAGTTAAGGTCCACCCACGTCTCTGCACCATAAGTAAGCACTGGAAGAATGCATTTATCAAACATGCTTCTTTTAAGACATAATGGCATATTGCTCTTGAAAATTATGCTGTTTCTTCCAAAAGCTCTCCAGGCAAGTTTTGTACGCCGATTAATTTCTTCATCAATGTTACCCTCAGTTGATATCTCCTGTCCAAGATAAACGTACGTGTCTGTTATCTCCAGTTTTTCTCCATCAATCGATAAATCTTCATTTCATATAAAAGCATTGAACATCACTTTTGTCTTTTGAAAGTTCATTTTTAATCCCACTTCTTTACTCTTGTCAGCAAGTTCCTGGATCATACTCTGCAGCTCTGGTGGGGTAGTGGCGAAAATGACTACGTCATCAGCAAAACGAAGGTGGGTTAGATAATCTACATTAATCTTTATCCCTTTGATTTCCCAGTTCAGTGATTGAAAGACATTTTCCAATGTGGAATTAAAGAGCTTCGGAGATATGGTGTCACCTTGTCTCACTCCCTTTCCAATTTTTATGTGCGTTGTATTTTCAAATAGCCGAATTTTTGCACTTGCATTTTCATAGATGTTTTTAATAATATTATTGTATGCATCATCAATACCGCAGGATTTCAGAGCCATTGTAACTGCTGATGGTTTCACCGAATCAAAAGCTTTTTCATAATCGATAAAAGCCATGCACATTGGAAGTTCATATTCCCTCGCTCTTTCAATTAGTTCTCTCAGTACTTGGATATGATCTATTGTGCTGTAGCCACTCCTGAATCCAGCTTGTTCTCTCGGTTGAGCCATGTCCAGTATTACCTTTAAGCGGTGTGAAAGAACTTTAGTGAAGGTTTTATAAACCACTGAGAGGCGGCTGATAGGTCTGTAGTTCCTGAGATCCTCAATGTTACTTTTTTCTGTAGCAGGAACATTGTAGCGTTGTTCCAATCCTCAGGAATATTCCCTCCATTAAGGCATCGAGTGAAAATTTGGGCGAGTACTGTTTCGATTTCTCCACTTGCTTCTTGCATGATGTCTACAGTAATTCCATCTTCTCCTGGAGCTTTCCCCCGCTTCATGTTCTTGATTGCATGTGCAACTTCTGCTGGGAGGACTGGAAGAACTCTGGTACTGGTATTTTTCATGATGTCTGGAATACATGTATCATCCCTTTCATATAATTTGAAGAAGAAATCTTTCACTCTTGTCAAAATTTCGCCTCTATTTCTTGTTACAAAACCATCTTCCTTTCTCAGTGCCATAATCTGTTTTCTTCCCTTACTGATATGCCCCTTTGCTATCTTCAGGCTTTGGTTGTTTTCAATTGCTTTCCTCACTAGCTCACAGTTGAATTTCCTTACATCTTCAGTGATACTTTTTCGTACTGCCTTGCATAGCTCTATATATTCCACTTTGGAAGTCACATCTTCTTTAGTTGTCCTCATCTCTGTTCTTTTTTGCATCGACATTTTGGTTTTTCCTGATAATTTGTTCACATGCAACTTGTTCTTAGACCCAGCTAATTTTGTTACTGTTTCCATAAGAGCTTTGGTTACTTTTCTGTTAACTTCAGAAATATCCACCTTTTCCGATGTTTGGCCTTCTAAAGCAGAGAATCTGTTCTTCAGTTCCAACTTGAAAGTATTATGGTGTTTTTTAAGTTTGGTTATGTCAATACATTTTGTTTGTCTTATGAGCTTGCCACGTTCGAGTTTAGTGTTCAGGTGCATCTTACATCTCACCAATCTATGGTCACTACTTGTGTTGAACGTGTTCAGCACAATGCAGTCTTGGATGACGAATTTTTTGTTACACATAATAAATTCAATGTCACTTGTCGTCCCAATTGGATGTCTCTATGTCCATTGCCTGTATGCTTTTTTCTTGAAAAAGGAGTTCAAGATGAAAAACCTATCTGCCTCTGCAAACTCAACGAGAGTATTTCCACGCTGGTTTCTGTTGCCGTGACCGAATTTACCTACTGAAGTTTCGATCTGTTGCCGTTGCCCTATTTTTGCATTCAAATCTCCCATAATTACTTTCAAGTGCTGCTTACCTTTATTATTTAGATGTCGAATTTCCTCATAAAATTCTTCAATTTCTTCTTCAGGATGACTTGTGATGGGTGCATAAGTTTGAATAATCTGAGCCTGGTATCTTCTCGAGAATTGGATAACGAGTCGTGCAGCTCTGTCAGAGGAACTTTCAACTTCTACCCCTTTATCCTTCAGTTTCTTGTTTATTATAAATACAACACCACTAGTTCTGCCAATATCTGTCCCACGATAGTAGAAGAGATGTCCACTTTTCAGTTCAATGAGATCTTCTCCTTTTCTCCTTACCTCACTTAGCCCGACGATGTCCCACTTGATCCTTTGTAGTTCCTCTTCCAATTCAAGAAACCTTGAATCAGAAGATAGGGAGCGTCCATTATACGTAGCCAAGGTCAGCATCAGATGGCAGCCTAGTCCGGTTCTCCAGGGATTCTTAGCACCCTCTGCCTTCATGTCGCACTGGCCGCGCTTTGGTCAGATACATTCCAGCTGCCGGAGACTGAGGTTCAAGATTTAAGTTGTAGAGTCATTTTGGAGGTGTTTGGCCATAACTCAATTCGCTGGCCAAGCGGGTTGGTGAGTGTGGGATAGCATTTCCTCTGATCCCGATGGTATAGTTATACTGCTAATGGCGGTCGTCGGAGCCCATTTAGTGGGAACAGGATGCACCACGAGAAGGCGAGGTTGACATTTGTCAAGGAGAGGCTGTGATGTTATGCATCTCCTGACCTTACATCCCCCATATATATATATATATAGGTATATATGTATATAGTAAGTTGTTAATGAAAAGTGCTGTTTGTAACAAAAATAAAATAATTAATGTTGTTTATAGAAAATGACTTGCGATCCAGAGCTTTGGAATTGAGAGCAGTGTAAAATTTATGAGCCCTACTTTATGTAATTCTCTAACTTTAATTTCGGCCGTTTTATTTTTTCTGTGTTTTATCGTAACACTGAACTGTTGCGGCAAAAAACTTTGTATTTGATTTCACACCACCCTAAATATGGTAAAAAATTTAATTCACAACCTTAGCTACGGTGAAATGTTTTCGCTGACACCACCAGGCAACGATAAATGACGCAAACTCCAGCAAGAGTCGGTAAAAGTAAACTTGCAAAAAAAAATTTTGACCAGTGGGAAAAAAAATCTTTTCTCTGATTGGCTCCTGAGTAACGAAGCAAAAAGCTGACTCCTGTCCGAAAAGTGAGCAAACGACAACTTTTTAATATCAGGTGCATACACCTCGATGTTCCTTTGGGAAACTTATTTTGTGTGTGCTGTTTTTTTTTATTTTAGGTTACCCCTTTCCGCTGGCCTTTCCTTCCTTTTCACTCTCCGCATCTGTGGCGGCGGTGTGTTGTCGGGCATTATCTGTAATGAGAATTATTGCTTTGAATTACTTTCTGTTGCAGGTAAGTATGTAGGGCCGCTTATATCTTCAGTTCTTAACGTGTAATCGTGTACCACTTGAACTGTAATTCTTCCGCACTTGTCTGACATACTAGCCTATCATGGCAACCTGTTCCCGCTTCTAATTATTTCCAGTTTTTAACCTGCCAAGAGGCGCAGCGCGCTGTAGGTTCAGTTCTCTAAGCATAGATTAGGATGTAACCTTCTTCCACGAAGACTTAATATGTGCTATGAGCACGGCAACCTTCTGAATTTGTAATCGGAGAATACTAATACACCCAAGCTGGCTTTCAAAATTTAAAACTTTGAAACCAATTAAAAGTGTCTATTTCACTTGTATTATGATTCAGCTTAATAGAAAAAGGATGCCTTTAATGTAAATTCTCATTATGCTTTGGTCTATACGGAAACGTAGGTTATTATGTCTTCTTTTGATGTAAATTTGTTCGCTTGGGTCGTGCTTACCCAGCACTTCATGCGCTGCAAAATCATCTAGTAAAATGTGATATCAGAGAAACTCCTTCATATCCATTAAAATATTCGGCATTTAATTCTACGCATTGCCTCATTTCTGCGCGATTTTGTTAGACAGTTTAAAATGGCAAACAGGACTTTGTGTCGAAAGGAAACTATCTAAATTGGAATTAAACCTTTATTATACTTTCTATCGGATTAAATTGTAAGGTGTAATAAATTAAGAGTGCCAAATTACACTACATATGAAACATTCGCAGTGTCAGATATTTAAATTCTTTAGGTATTTAGTTAGTAAGATCGACCCTACTCCGTATGTGGGTAGCCATATAACATTTACGGTATCGCAAACCACAAGTAGCTGATCTTGAATTCCTTTTCCCAGAAGTATAAGAAATGTATAATTATGTGACTTACAACCAGAATAAATCGTACCCTGTTTTACCTTATGCGTATATGATCTCTCCAGACCCATTCGACAGAGAAATGCCTTATTTTAGCTTCAATGGCATATAAATAGAATTTAAGTGAGTCTTTTAATAGAAGGTTATTTATATTCGATTTAACAACCTACCAGATATGCGGCAAAGGAACAAAAAATTGGTTACAAAAATTTCGCGTCAGTGTGTATGATCAATATTTTGCCATACCTCCAACACGGGCTCGTTCTCTGCAAATTTTTCGTTTATTGTTATTACAGATCTGACGAGAGATTCAGTACTTTCATTAATGCCTGCGTACAGGCTTAACTACTTCTTGTTATTCTTTGTTAGTCCCTTGTGTGTTTCTTGAGCTCCTGTTTTAAAGCTGCAGATTGCAATGATGTTTTTTTATTTACGGAATTTTTTATTGTGCTGAAATGTGAATTTATAAAAGAGGTTTCTATGAAGTTGGAAAGGATCTGCCTGCCTGTATTTCCTGGTATGAACGCGAAGAATTTCTTGCAAATTCAATAAGGTTTGCAGGGACTCGCAAAGTGAACATGTGTCATTACTTTGGACATTTTAAGTGTGAGAAAGTAAATTCAGAAAAGGATGATCTGTGTTCCCCTTACACTTGGAAGGTAGCACAACCCTTCTCACATTCCTGTTGATATCATGATGATTGTTAAGTATTTCTTTGCCAAAAGTTTGTCCTACGATGAAGCAGTCCAAGAATCTTCACAGGTTGATGTTATAACGTCCATTGAAGTAGTTAGTGACTAGTATCAGTATTGCAGAGAACTTCTCTCGAAGTTCATCATGGAATCTCAGTGTGAGGAAGGAAGGTTTGGGTGCGAAGAGTTTACCATACAGTTTTTCTCTGGCACGTAATCAAATACTTCGAAATTCCAATAATCAATTACTTTATTTTCCGAGACAGACACATTCCGAACAATGAGGATTCAAAATTTTGGCATCATAAACAAATTTTTCGGAGTAGTTACACAATTAGCATTTAATAAAGTGCCAGCCAAAACAGTCACATGCCGGATTACACAACACACGCCCATCATTTTTCACAGCAACCGGTAGAAGGCAGCAAGTCAATGCTGACTCGTAAATCGCCGAGAGCAGGCGAAGGTTGGTATGATAATAAAATATTTCGTAATGAAAGAAACTTTTCCTTTGTCGTTTCTCTGATTTCCTTAAATACGCATTCCCCTTTAAAAATATACGAAATTTTTGATTGTTATATTCTGATTTACTTTCTTTTAGGGCGATTTACAGAGCTTTAGAGAAATGTGTAGTTCCAATTTGAAAGGAAATTTTGTAAACCTGTTGTTCTTAAAACGCAACACAACTAATACTTTATTTGAGTGTAATAACATTTTAATCACCTTATAACTTAACATTTCAAATAGCAAACAAAGCATTTTCACTAAATTATTCAAAAAATAAATTTTATGAAAATGGTAAATTCTTTTAACTTGTCTACAATAACTTCAGCTATATTTCGTTTCCGTTCTTTAGGAACAATATTTCATATAACTGACTAATACCTTATTTGGATACTGTATGTAAAGATGTAAAAAATATCGTAAACATTTCAGTCTGGTGAGTGTGGTGTACTGCCCGGGCTAATCGCTGTGAATCCCATAATTGTTCTAGAGTATTATCTACATAATCTATGGAAAAATTGTCTATAAAAAAAGGGAAAAACTGTTTAATTGACCAAAACTCTAGGAATTTCGTTTTTGCGAGTTAGTATCTCAAGAAATTATTAACGAGAACAGTTTCCGTTGAATTCTTTAGGGAATTCTTGGCTTTTACAAATTGATTTGTGCAGTTTCATAACAGACCTCGGTTCTTTAAATCACAATAGTTATACATTTCTTACTAAAATGAATTATGGTCCAATTCAAACTGTATTAGTATCAGCTAAATAATTCATTAAATTTAGGGCCTGAGTATCAGATGATTTTTAGATGAGATACATATTATTAAAATATTTTTGAAGGACTTTCCGAAATTTGAGATCCAAAAGAATTTCTTCCACACATAACTGAGTACATTTACAGATATATTTTCCTAAACTTCATTATTTTACGACTATATTGGTCTCTATCACTAACCGTCCCTAGAACTGTAATATAAGTTGGCATGCGATAATGAAAAAATATTTAAAATCCACCATTACCCAGAGTCTTCTGAGTTTCAGTGTTGTTAAGCAATAATAAGGAAGAAAGGAAGTGTGATTTTCAGCCCGCTGTAAAGAAATGAATTAAGAATAAAAAATAAAATATTTAATTTGAATTTATAAAACACAATCATTTTAAACATATCGCAAAAAATCGACGGTCAGTCTTCTTTTGTATGTGTGTGTGTCATCATTTTTCTATTATTGTAGATACATCTGTGTCATGATTTTAAGTGCAAACAAATACAATTTGCTTATGTAGAATTTAAGTGAAGCATAAATGCTCATAATTCATAGATAAGAAACGTGCGATATATTCTCAATTGTATTATTGTTCTGTCATTTGAAGTATTAAAAAACTTTGTATGATGACTTTAGAGCAATCAAGTGAAAGCTAATAATATAGGGTTGTGTGAATCTTTGGCCCACAATACTAGCTGTGTAATCTACAAAACAAGATTTACGCAATTTCCAAATATTATGAGTTGATTATTTTGCCTATTTAATTATCTCATAAGCAAAATACTTATGCAATTTAAGATTGTGGGTGTCAATTTTTTTATGAACCGCTATAATATTTATGTAGTTATTTAGCTTACGGATGGTCCCAATTTGACAGTTTTACATCGAGGCCTCAAAAAACCACGAAACCTTCTGCTTCTGTATTTGAGAACCTTGATCATCTCGCCTGCCTTGACGGTATCATCAACTATTTGCTTACATATCATAGTGAAACATGTTTTGAAGAGGTATTTCTTGAAAATATAAAACATTGTTATATAAATACGTATTTTCGCGAAAAATAATACTGAAACGTTCAATGTACTTCCAGTACCGAATCCTAATGTCCCTGATATTTCACGAATTGAATGAGTATTTTTGTAAAAAGACGATGTAACTGTATTTTACTGGTATCCTGTAACATCTCCACCAGTTTCCTGGGTATTGAATAAACGCCAAGAATTTAAACTTAGTAAACGCCGTGGTAAAGTTTCGATATGTTCAACACAAATTCATCAATTTTACGTCATACTTATGGTGTTTATGAAATTTGTTGGGCCATAATAGAGAAATTTTCAGAACTGAAATTGCTTAAATGAGTAAATACACTTGCCAAAATTTGGTTTACCAGTAACATTTAAAATAATTATATACTTCTTTGAAAATTGTTCATACTTTCAATACGGAACTACAGTTCTTCTCACCGGCAAAGATATGTTTACCTACGTTAGTAGGAGCTGGCTGCGTTAAGAGGAAAGCAACAGCTGTATTTTCTGAAACTTTCCTACACGCCAAAAAAATTAATATAGGACACAAATTTGCCTAAACAAATGGTGTAATCAAATTTGAATTTTATTGCTACTGAAACAAATACTTGGAATTAAATGGTGGTTCAAACAAGAAAATATTTGCAGTATCGTACAATAAGTTTTCGGAATACATACATTAAAATGTAAATTCCACGTGCAGGTAGAGAATACTCTTGCAAGACCATAATACACACTTTGATGTACACGTGTGCACTGCGATCACTTTATTTCTTATAAATAAATTGATAAAACCGTAGAAAGTATTGCAGCTCCAGTACGCTAAACAGACTAAAACGAGAAGAAAAGGTAATATTTTATCCTGTACTTTTCGATAACTTGTCTTATCCTGTTTAACAACTTGTTTTAGAACCACGAAAAGTGCACCTTAGATTAAAGTGTTATTGCAATTGACTGATCTTCAACTATACAAGATAGCTAAAGTTCATTAAACCATATGTCATGTTTTAAACGGGAATGGAATCTGATCGAGAAAAACATTTCTCTATTGCAATTTTAGGCATAATATTAAATATTTTCTATTAACGTTTTATATAAATATTAAATTATCCCAGTTTCATTATATTCAAGTACTCACACTAATTAGCAATGTCAACCGAAACGCAACATAGAGTAAACAAAGGAGTTCGTAAAAAACCTAAATTTTCAGAATACCACTTACTATAAAGGAAAGAAGGAATGTGATAATATATTGCAAGACTTACCTCTTTTCCTTATGGACGCTTTCCAGAAGTCTTCTATTTAAATATAAACTAAAAGAACCTTTCAAGAACAACAGAAATCCGAGTTTTTGAAAACACAAAAAATGGCACCAAATTCTAACACGTCTGATCACAAGAAGGACCACACAATAAATAACTTATAGGAATCGTCGCCATGTGGGGGCCTAAGAATCGGATTATATTATTGTGACAAGCCCCGCCTCCTTCAGGAAACGTTAGTAGACAAAAGAAATCCTTGCCCACTTAATAAGACAACTGAGTAGATAAAGGTAATCCCTTAGTACCCTCTTCTACAATTAAATAGATAAAAGTAAATACCTACATAAACTTCCTGCAAGTCGGAAGGTCAAGCTGTGTGCTCCACCTGACAGCTCCACAGCAAGTTCAGGGTTTATCAACACAGGCGGTCTTAACCCTTTTAATCCCCGTTCCTGTGCTTTATCTAATATCAGGCATGAGTCAAGTTCAGTGAGGCATTCAGCTAGGATGCTTCGCCCCTTCCTCGAAAATCCGTGAATTTCCTCCCTGCCTAAGTTTTTTTGTGATTTTCCTTAACAAGTTTAGTCTATTTTCATTTCTAGCCGAATATTTGGAGAAATATTTTAAAGAAAATTTAAAGAAATTAGGGAAAATATTATACTAATATTAAAAAATAACACATCCTTATGGACTTTATTCTGAACTTTCCATCAACTTTGAGTAAAATATTAAACTGATACCCATGCAACAAAATGTTCAATTCCTAATTTTTATCAATAGCAAATTATTAAAAAAGGTTCCTATAAAATATTTTGTTTTTCATGGAAGTTGTGCTCCTTTGTGCAAAAAGAAATCGAGGCACCTCAAACTGCCATCCAAACCGTTAGTTAGTTTTTTCGTTTTTTTTACTACAGTATTCTAATCTAATTCATCTAAAGTAGCGGGAAAATGGTTTACAATATATTGTTCTAGGTAACACTTTAACAATTGCTTAATAGTCAGAAACACGCTTGCATACTCCTCCTAATACGTTATTTTTTTGTGTGCAGGGGGAAAGGGGATTTTTTCCCGCAGAGCGTTACGTTACTTGCATCTTCAAACTTTATACTACCCTATGGTGAAATCCGTTGCGCATTACTGAATTAAAGTGAAGATACAACATTTTGACATTTTTCATCACTTTTATTGTACGTGTTTTGGAATATATACTTGCGCTATACGAACACGAAAAAACCTTTTATGCTCTGTTGAAAATGATTTAAACACTGTCGGGTTGTGAAAAAAGAACACTATTAAAAATTGCAGCTGCATCTATGAGATTAACATCGCGTCGTAGCAACAACTTGTTAAGAAAGGAAAATGATCACACGTATGAAGTGATTCAATGATTTTTTTACATTTCAATGTGTACTACAGTTTGCATAAAGCACATGTTAATACGGCGTTGCACCTCCTTAGCAGCAGTAGAAGCTTTCAATCTCTCATACAATCAGTCTTACGAATGCTGGATATCACGTTGCGGATAGCATTCCATGTGCTTTCAACTTGGACTCGTAATTCAGAGATGACCGCTGCCTGCCCGAGTCCCCGAAAACTTCTTTGCCCGATCCAGTCCCAGACATTTTCGATTGAAGACAAGTCTAGAGAGGATACTGACTAAGGGAGTTGTTGCATAGACTGAGCAGCATGTTGAGTTTCCCGGGCCGAGTGTGGGCGGGCGTTATCCTGCTGGAATGCCGTATTTCGGAACTTACTCAACAATGCTGACGACCGGTTGAACAATGTCGCTGACGTAGATATTGTTATTTAATGTAACCCGTACAACACCATAATCGTATAGTTAGTCGATTTGCACACCATGGTGGCCCGCGTGGGGCTTGTGTGTCGTTGGCGGAGGCACGTATGCACAACCGTCAGACGATCCTAAGCAGAATCGACTTTCATCACTGAAGACCACAGACCGCCATACTTCCCTCCAATGAACTCGTTCTTGACACCGCAGTGAACGTGCTCGACAGAGAGCAGTCGTCAGTTGTAACCGTACTACTGTCCCGTGTACCCGTAGTCCTGTTTCCAACAAACGATTCCGTATAATTCTGGTAGGCACCCTTGGCATGACAGAGGATCGACTTTGTGACGCCGTTGCCGTCCTCTCTGCCAATGCCGCTCTTCTGATACGTACAACCTCTCATGCGTTCGTGACTCTGTGTTGCTCGGAAACACGTGTGTGGGTTTGTGAATGCTTCTCTGACCCCCGACGCCACCATCTTATGCCTCTCGTCCCACACAGTCTGCAATTTGACGGAAAGACCAAACTCCTTCCCTCATAACTCAATAAAACTCTTTTTTTCAGTTATCACTTGAACTGCGATAACTGAAAAAGGGTTGCACGCGTGCGTCGTACACGCATTTTAGCTTCTTCAACGGGCATTGAAGAACACGACACCAGAAGAACGTCTTCGTTCTGCACATTCTAATCCATACATACGTGTTTTGTATATTTGCATAGTGTCGTTCGCAGTGACGTCATTATTTCTTTCAGCGACGTTCCAGCTTGTATCACAGTTTCTGCTGACCTTAACAAATAATACATTACAATATTATGCTACTATCGGCATTCCTTCTGGGTGTTCTTTTTTCACTTTTACGCAGAGTATATACA
Source organism: Macrothele yani (assembly GCA_039090855.1). Classification (NCBI taxonomy): domain Eukaryota; kingdom Metazoa; phylum Arthropoda; class Arachnida; order Araneae; family Macrothelidae; genus Macrothele; species Macrothele yani. Next base: position 122,452,319 of record CM077015.1, on the reverse strand, counting down.
TACAGTTTCGTAGTTTAATGATTACCATTGGCAAATCGGTAAGCCATAATGAATCCCTACTTTAGGGCCACTGAGTCCAGGGCAGAGAGTTATCTAAGATCATAAAACAAAGAATTATTCATGTCTCACCGGGACCGAACCCAGACCCATTTCCGAGGAATGGCCACATGCTTACATCGCTATTTCTGAACACTGAAAATGGAAGCTGCTTTTAGATTTATTTGTACAGTAAATTCTCCCAACGAAACTCTATATTCGGAATTCCAATTCATCTTTTATTTCGCCGCGTAAAGCTATCCTCAAATAAAAAAAGGCTTTGCTTTTTCCGCGTTTTAGTACACATAGCAACCGGAAACTTGTTATTCAGTCACCGCTGGGGACCCGAATCGCAGATCTCTCGATATCTAGCTGAGCGCGTTAGCCTTACACAACAGTGGCCAACAATCAACTGCGCTGTGTGTGTTTTTCTCTAAGCTTCTGACATCATAAATCCGAAAGATGAACTCAATACTGATACATCTCCATCTGGTGGGCATTAACGGCACTGGATATATACTAATTATTGCCCTTAAATCCAAAGGGCGAGTTCCAAAGTGAATATCATCCAAATACGTGGCGTCAATGAATGAACAAAGACATCGCTCTTTCAACTTTTACCAAAGCATTTTAGCATGGTGACGTATAAGTAGCTGAGTCCATCTTACGGATTTATGATGTCAGAAGCTTAATCAAAACACACAGAGTGCCATTGATTGCTGGCCATCGTAGCGCAAGGCTGACGCACTTGTCTAGATATCGAGAGATCTGCAATTCAGATCCCCAGCGGTGACCGAATAAAATATTTTCGGTTTTTGATTCAGCTAAATCGTGGAAAGAGCGATGTCTTTGTTTATTCACTGACGCCACGTATTTGGAAGATTTTTCCTATTCTCAAAGTAAAAGCGAATGATGGGAGGCACCTTACCGCAGGTGAATGAATCACAAAAACGATACTGACGTCACTACTTCTCCAGCGGAAACACGTGACGATGCTTTCCAATCTAAAGCGTGATATCCAACAGCCACCAGTGGAGTAGTTGTAGAGATAATTTAAACTGTGAAAAATGTAATCAGCACGTAAATATAATTTACGGCGAAATAACCGTGAATCACTTTAGATATCTTCATTTCTTTGCTAGCCTGTTTTTCTACACAGACCTTCGAAGCCAGCCAGTTTCCTGTATCCTCTCTTTCAGCATGGCAGTCCAAGAGTTGTAGAAATTGAAGTGGAGTGAGATAACAATAAACATTGATTTTTTCACGACGGTTTTTAAACCGCATGACGAGACCTTATTCCGTTTACAAGGCTGTGAATAAGAGTCTGGGGCGCTAAGTGCTACTTCTGCCCAAAGACGCGTTGTAGTCCTGGCAGGGTCCAGAGAGGTGGGTGACGGCTTGAAATTGCTCCATCAGGCTCAAACTCGGATATTTAGCTGGCCGCTCCATCATCTAAATAAACTGCTCTCCTGATGCAGAGAAATGGGTATTACATAGAACACTTAAAAAAAAATATTTTCTTTTAAACACTAAATATACTGCTGGAAAATAATTCTAAAAATGTGCGAACATAGTCTGCACGTATCTACCTTGGATATTCACTTGGTGTTTTTTTATATTCTTAAAAGCAATGCTCGACGATTTTCCCTCCGGTATTCAAACATATTGCTTATATTACACTTAGAAATGCTAAATCCATGATTTTCATAGCGCTTTTTCACTGCAGAATTTTAATACTTCTCTTTGTAAATAGCAAATATATAACCTTTTGTCAACGGCTTGTATACGTGCGTCATTTTTTTTGCAAATTATATCCAACAGCGGCAGGTGCTCCTTTGGTGTTCATCTTAATCGCAGCTGAAAGTTTCAAGTCTTTGAACTTGTTTCGTTTTCTGTAATTTTTTTCAAAGACGTGGTGAAAATATGTGTGAACATACTCTGTACTTTCAGAAATACCAAGTTCTTGGAAAGATAAGCCTCCTCCACGGTGTCACCACCTGTCGCGGAATTGAAAATACAAAACAATATGCTGCACCACGTTTGAAAACGTTTTAGAAAGGGAGTGTATGACCGAGGTCTAAAATTACCCTTAGAAATAGGAAGCTACGAAATCTAACTAACTGAACTCAATAGGAGAGATAAACAGTGAAATGAGAGAAAGTAGAGGAGGGCATATTTTTCGAACTGTGAGCCGCGATACCAATCCAAGACAGGAAGAAGGAGACGGGGAGGGCAGGGATGAACCAAGGACCACAACACCATTACAGAGAACCACAACACCACCCAGCCGCTGACACCCTAGGTGGATTGAAACTAACAGAAACCCCATCCGGAAGACGGAGATGCTAACAGTACTCTCTATCTAAACGCCAACTTACAAGAAATGGGGTCTTGGTCTATTTAACATCCAACTTTATTCACACTCTCCATCCGATCCAGTCCTCCATCTTATTCGAGGATTCCAACGCCAGAGAAATGGCTCAACAGTGCTGCACTTCTCCAAGTCCCAGGCGGAACAACGATCACCGCCTTAGTTCTGGGATACACACGAAATTCGCTGGGGTTTTAGTCAACAACACCCTTAAAAAGTTTATTAGTGTAGGTTCTGCATTCTCGAAGAACGTATGGGATTGTTTGGTGGAAAACTCATGCTCCTTCTTAACTCCACGTCTGTTGCTCAGGTACTTATTTGGGATCCAAAGAGGAGCTACAGTGATCATACGAATAGCTCGGCTCTGCACCTTCAAGATTCTCTCTTGCTGATTCCTACTAATATCTATTCAGATGGTGGAGGCGTAGGTATGCACTGGCCTGATGACTGCCCTGTGTTTTGTGCCGAGATGTAAGGAATCTTTTCCCGCGGAGTAGTGGAGCTAGCTGCCCAAGGCATTTTCTAGCTTTATTCGTATGATAGCTGGGGTTCACTAACTACGAAAGTTGACAATCTAGTTGGTACTGTTTGTACTTAGTGGATGTACCCCAGGGAATTGTCTCTCAAAATATAACTAGTTTCGATACTTCTTGGAGAGATCAAAAAAACAACAGCGGCCTGCTCTTAGACGGGTTTATTTGACCCCCCATTTAGTGTAGTAGGCTTCCATCAGAGAAAGCACTGGATGAGCTTTTCTTTCCAGCTTTTGTTCAGGGATCTGATTTCAACAGCTGTATTATCTGCGTACATCATGACCTGCCGTATTTGGATTTCGGTAAGTCGTGCAGATAAATGGAGAACAGCGTTGGTCCAAGAACATAACCCTGAGAAAAGCCAGCCCGAATTTTCCTTTCCGAAGAAAGCTCGCCGTTAATTTAAACAGTAAAACTGCAGCTGTTGGTGTACAAACCAATCAGCTCAACAAATGGGCAAGGACACCGAAGCTCCTGCATCTTGTGAACGAGACATTCGTGCCATACGCGGTCAAAGGCCTTGCTGATGTCCAGGAAGACAGCAGTGGAATACGCACTCTGATCACGTACTTCAGAAACGAATTCCGTAAGTCTGATCAACTGGTGGGTCGTTGATATGACTTACGGAATTTGTTTCTAAAGGACGTGATATGAAAGTGTGCTTCGCCCGGAAACCACATCACATCATTAGCATCAAAGAAATCCAAACGGCTAGAGAGCATGACCCTCTCCAGGAATTTACACAGGATTGGCGAGAGAGATATCGGGCGGTAGTCCACCCGTAAGGTATAATTGGTTTCGGGTTTAGACAACACCACTCCCCACTGCTTTTTTCCAGTCCCTGGGGAAATACTTCAGCCTGGGAGATCCGTTGAAATTTTCCACCAGTAACAGAATCCAGCTCTCAAGGAGCAGTTGAACGTCACTTGCCGAAACTCCATCACCTTCAGGAACTATCTTGACCTTTAGTCTTTTGATATGTCGAGGCAACTGAGAGGCGAGATATTTTCTTCTGTATCATCAAGATCGCATGCAGCTAATTCCTCCATGGCCTTTCAGTGTGACCAGGATTTTGAACGTAATGAGGTGAGAACTGCTCCTCCAGGTCTTCAATAAAGACCACAACTTTCTCGTCGTCACCGTACACCAAAGCCTGTGGACCGAGAATTGGCGGTGTTCCAGTATTACTACAACGGCATTTTCTGAGGATGGTACACACATCATCCTGACGAGGCTGACCCGCCTTGAGAAGGTACTTGTTCTTTTGGAATTCTGTGAACGCGCATATTTCTGCCCTGACGAGATCTTGACACGAGTTATAATGAAACCTATCGTCGGATGATCTCGACCGTTGCCAGATCCTCCGGAACTTATCCTTGTTCCGGAATAACCGGACAATACGGGGAGGAAATGCAGAAGGTGTTTAGGCAGGGAGCAGAGTGCTTCCTGCATCGATCCAAGATTGCCTGTATGCCACGAGTGATTTCCTCCACCACACTCTCGACGTTCCATCGAGTACTATTGTCCGCCGAAGGCGGATTAACCTAAGCAATAATTTCCTGGAACAACTTCCAATCCGTGTAAATATTCCGCCGGGTAGCTGCGACCCCGTTTAGTCTTAGTAGGACAGGGTCGTGATCAGAGGCATGACTAGGTACTACAGAGATCTAATGAAGGTGCTTCACAAACTGGAGGACAGCAAAATTAATGTCATCGGCAACCCCGTTAAACATGCTGCAAGTTGCATGGACCGGACTTGGAACTGTAAGATTCAGCTTGTCAATGTATTACAACACTGCAGCCGCATCATTGTTAGTTGAATTACTCAACTAGTCAGAACATTTAGCATTCCACTCACTAGCCACTACAGTGTGGATGGGGTCCCCAAAGAGGATGTCAAGATCATCGTCAGGTATTGCCTTAAACGGAAAATTTATAAGCGTAAAACGATATGTTCCATATCCAACATAACTGAATATATGGATTCTGAAGAGTTATGCAAAAGGTTATTTTGAAATTTTCTGCCGAAATACCCTATTTTTCATGACTAAATATATCACTGATGCGAATGTTGGATTCCATAAAATGTGCATTCTTCCCACGAGTTCCTGAAAGCATCATGCACATAATCCACATGTCATCACGGTTTTTCGACTTTCTATTTTTTTAACTATCCTTTCGGGCGTTTATTTACTTTCTGTATCAACTTGAACCATTTTTTAGAAATTGCGAAAATCTCTTGTGGCACTGTATTTTTTATCGTATCTCTGGACACAAATCCGTTTTCGAATAATTGACAGAAAACATTTTTTTTTCAAGTGGATTTTGTAGGATGCGACATTAAAGCAAGTGTTTATATTAATATTTTCTTGACATATGGCTTTTTGTTTAATTTCGAGTGTATTCCCATTTATTCCCTAAATGAGTATCATAATTGACGATTTCTATCCTCCGGCGAAATCAGATGGAAAAAATGTGTCCAATAAAAAGAGATATTTAGAAAAGCATATAACAAATAGAAAAAGTAGGAGACATGTGCCAAAGTAGGAATAGAAGGGATATTTTACTACTTATGAAAAAGTAATAGGAGATATTTGATGATATTTCAAAAAATATTATGCATATATGGATAGCGTTGCCAGCTGCAAAAAATTAATAAACAGCGAATGAAAAAATCATGTAGAAATCCAAACATCCATGTAGAAGTGATTGAAATATCGAATTTTAAACAGTTCTCTCTCTATTTAGTTAAAGAACCTATACCACTGCAATATTTCACGATTTTGTTCGTGCACAGTGGAAACAAGGCAAAAACGATAGCGAAACCATTTACGGAGCGCCGTTGGCTGAGCCAAGGACGACACTTCTTATTAAACCAACGAAGCCCTTGTTTCAGAAAATTTCTGTAATTATCTTTCTCGAAGTTACCGCGAACTGACAAAAAGTGCAAAGAATTTTACATTAAACTGTTGAACGAAGGATGTTTTACGTTTGCCTCTCTATATGCTGTATATTACAAAATATATTTCCGTTATTATTCCTGCTTTCAATTTAAGCATTATGCTTACCACAAAATGCGCTATTCCTAAATTTTCAAACCCGATTATACGGATCGCCATTTTATTCCGCATTTGCATTGCAGGCTGTCTCCGGGTTACGAACGTTTGACTTACGTACAATCCATACTTACGAACCAATCCCCGTAAAGCCTATTACCTAGCTGTTTCGCGTCGCGCATTATTATTTATATTATTAATATTATGTTAAAGATGCTTTAGTATATATGGAAGTGTTTCTTTAATAATTTTGTGCATAGAAATGTATGTATACTAAGGCAAACATTTGACGTAATCCGGGAACTCCCTATAAATTGCTACCAATTTAAGCTATCTTACCTTATTTTTATCATAAAAATGTTTTCGAAGTGTAAAATACACTGCTGGCCACCCAAAATGTAACACCAAGAAGGACACGAGATTGCAAAGCCAGATTTTCTGGTCATATAACAACAGTTACAGAGATGAAATGATTGAGCTTACAGGCCCGTGCGACTTGCGGAACACGCAAACATCAATAGTTCGTGTGCACCCCATGGCTAGCAATAACGGCCGCTACACGCCGCGACATCGAATGAAATGGGCTTTGGATGTGGGCTTAAGGTATGTCGGTCCAGGTTGCTTTCACACTTTGCCGCAACTTATCAGGTGTAGCCACGGCTGGTGCTTGCCGGGCCACTCGGTTGCCTATCAGCAACCAGACGTGTTCGATTGGCGACATATCGGGAGAATAGGTAGGCCACGGCTGCAGTAACACCTGGTGGGCCGTGAAGAATTTTTGCACGATGCGTTCCACGTGCGGGCGCGCATTGTGCTGTTGAAACGTGGCCGCTGGCAGGTCCTGCAGGTAAGGAAGGACTACAGGCTCCAGAAGGTCGAAGATTATGCGGTGGCTGTGGAGTGTTCCGGCGATGCGTATCAGAGGGGTGCGGGTGTCATATCCAATTGCACCCCAAACCATAACGCCAGGCGACGGACCGGAATGGCGATGCATAAAGCAGGCGTCATACAGTCTCTCGCCGCGGTGCCGCCACACGCGGATCCGACCATCGTGTTGTTGCAGGCAGAATAGGGATTCGATATATCGTGCCATTCCGTAGTCCAGGTGGGGCGTTCAACGGCCCTCTGCCACCGCACTTGCCAGTGGTGTAACGTCAATTGTAATCGGAGCAATTGGGCGCCGTGCAGCACGTCCCCGCTCCTGTAGACGACGTCGAACGGAACGTGCTGTCACAGGTTGTTGCGCAACTCACCATAATTCCTGCGCTAACGTTCGTGATGTGGCGGTGCGAGCCGTCAATGCCCGCCGCACAACATGCCAGCCCTCACGTTCGGTGGTGTGCCGCGGCTGCGGCAATCATTCACGTCGGTCCGTTCGTTACTCCTGCACCCACTAAATCCATACTCGACTCACTGTAGCTTGATGTCGTCCCACACGGGTGCCGATGTCACGGTACGATAAACCGCTGTCGCGATAAACCACTATTCGTCCCCTGTCGAACTACGAAACGTGCTGGAATGACTGCCGTATTCTGCAACGAGGCACCAGGAAGCTTCCCACGCACAGGTCCGGCAGCACAACATACTTCGACTACTTACACCCCAACTTCTGTGCACCCTTCTTATAATGCTTCTCGGTGGAGTGCCGGGCGCTCACGATTGGCATATGCCCTGCAATGCTAATCGTTTGCATGCCCTCTCGCGGGCGACGCATGCTGCGAATTTCAAGCCAATCGGATGCTTCCTTCTTGGTGTTGCATTTTTTGTCCAGCAGTGTAGTTATCTGGAAGATATGATATCCATTTATAGTGGATTTATTTGCGAAAAAATATGATGTGCCAAAACTTTGAAGGGACGGCTCAAAATCAACTTCAGTCAATTTTTCATGGACAAATCTGGAATATTAAAATGAAAGCAATTAGCCGCTATAAAGAAATTACGGTAAAAATGAATGCGACTTCGGTAAAAATGAATTTGATTTAATTTTCTTGTAATTATAGGTCCTGGGTAAGATAAATATCTATTTTTTTTTTCAAGTGACTTTTGCAACGATAATCAATTTGGTATTCTTTCGATGTGAAACTTCATAGTCTGACCACCATCATCCGGGTACACTAATAATTTTTGTTTTGTAATGATCCTAAAGAGGTAAATAGGCACAGCAAATTTTCATCCACATCTTTACTATTTGATGCAATGATTTTAATTTGTTTTTAATTCAGTACTTTTCCTCTGAAAAGTAGGGTTTATTCTGTCCGTTCAAACATTCATGGCAGTTGTATTGTAATTTTGCTTTGGGAATTATCTGCTGTTACATATTTTCAGCGCTAACGAAGCATCACGGGATAACAACATCAAGTGCGGCTTCTGTAAATTATGCAGACATGTCATCTGTTCGTAACTAATAAACGTTTGCCAGTAATGGGGAAAAGTTGCCACCTAACCCACTTTGACCACAGCCAGTGGGTTGGGATCTGGAAGTCATACTTTAATATTTCAGGGAAACAGCGGTACCTTTTGGCTGCTGCCGCACTAACGTCTCAAGTGGGAAGGAGGGGGGATCAGCGATGAACATACATAAAGCGGAAGGGCCCACACTGGTCAGCCACGCGAAGGTAAACCAAGATGTGAGCATTGTGTGTCACGAATGGTATCTCAGCAACGACGCGTTACAGTCACTCTGCTCACGCACCTATAGAGCAGCGGTGTAGTTTGATATTATTTCCAGATGCCCCATGAGTCGTTTATTGATTTTTCTTGGGTTCCACAGTCTGAGACCTAATGGGATACCCATGCTGAAGCTCACTCATCGTAAACAACGCCTCACATGGGCGAAAGAACGTTGACAATAGAACCTCGACAGATGGAAGGGGATCGATTGGAGAGATGAGTCCCGTTCCCTGCTGCATCATGTTCACTGTGAGGGGTTCACACATGGAGTAAACAACAGGAAGCCCAAAGCCCTATGACCTGGCTGCACAGTTGGCGTTCAACATGCCGTTAGAGGTGGTAATCTGGTTTAGAGAGCTTTCCAAGAAAACTGAATGGTTGACGCAACCGGGACCTGTTAGCCAACCATATCCATCCTTTTATGCTTGAGTTTTACCCGAACCACCGTGCCGTCGTTCAAGACAACACACTGTGGAACGGTGTCGTATAATTGCTGAGTGGCTGAAAGAACAGGAAAACAAATGCATCGCATTGTCTATTCTTCCAAACTTTCCCGAGTGCATCCCAATTGTATATTCGCTGGGTCTGCTAGAACGCGGTGTGAAAATTGCTGATCCTCCTCCCCAGAATGAGCGTAAAGTGACGGAGCTGCTGCAGCGAGCATACGTCAAGGTACGCATTGCTTATGTTCGACACCTTGTAATATCTGTTTCTAGGCGTCTGCGAGACGTGATTACACGGAAAGTTGGATCATCGATTTATTACCTACCTGTTCTTAATAAGGTGATGGTCACGTATTAAGCAGTTGTACCTTTGCATTACAAAGCAAACTCACTACATATGCAATAGAATAGGTCCCTCTATAAAAAGAATATATTAATATTTACTAAAAATTAATCCAATAAGTAGAATTCATTAACTGGAATTCAAGATTTAAATTTGGGGGAATCCATTACAGTTCTTATAGAGATTAAAAAACAACAACAGAATTTGGCTTATTTTAGCGTACAAGGAATACTTTAAACTGAAACATAAATATTGGCTTATACCATTTCTTCATGCTATAAAACGGGTCTGAATTGGCCGATTTTCCAAAACTCGCAAAGTTTGAACCTCTGTATCTAAATAGGAAAATAAATATATAAAACATCGAAAACTTTCGTTAAATTCTCTTCTGTGTGTCTACAGAGAGATGTCGAAATCCCTAGATGTTTTTTTCAAGTACTTTTATAGTTAAAAAGAGTCAAATTTGCAAAAAATATATCAAGCTACATTTCCTTAAAAGAAGGGAAATAACTATATATTTATCAATTAAAAACTAAAAATTATTACATGTGAAATAAATGAAACGGGATTAAAGTAACAAAATTAATAACAAATGTAGTACGTTGACGAAAACCAGGATGTCAAAAATCCGAACAAGCTCCCCTCCAGTTCATTTTTTTTTTGGTGGTGGAATGTTTAAGTATAGTCCGTTCGTTTTAACTTGGCACATGATGACAATGGAATCGCCTAATTTTGGGGATGCACACATTTTGAGGGTGATGTGTACAAAGTTGATGTGACTTTTAATACTTAGAGATGAAATGCAAAAACTTTCCTCCTCGTTCCCTGCGTGTCAAACATTTTACGAAACCATTACCACGGCAATAACACCATTTGGTTTATCCCTCAGACTCATTGTTCACTCTGAGCCGAAGGAAAGTTATTCCCTCTGCATTCGGCACTACACCCCTTGGAGCCATCTTGTAATGTAACATTTGAATTTCTACTTTATGGGTAAAAGTTTCATAGCAGTAGTAAAAATGGTAAACCCGTATCGCTCAACTGTATTTTTATGAGAAAATAACTGTAAAACCTTAATTTGCGCAGAAATTTCGTTTCAGTAACGGAATTACAAAGTGCTTGGAAATATATCGGTAAAAGTAAGAAATCGATATGCATCTCTCATATATAGACATATGTTTCTGTTATACATTGATATATCATCTACAAGATACCACAGAGGGTTCTGTTAAGTACAATGTGTATGTTTCAATGTAGTAAAATCAACTGAAAATACCACAAACTAGAAACATATGGTCCAGAATCATGCACTTCTTATTTAACGTTGTTCTGCTACTTTCATACACTATAATTCTTGATTTTAATTGAAACATGTATAAACATTATCGTTTTTTCAAGCGAATAACAATTTCCAAATTCTTTTAAATTTGACTCTCTGTAACTAACAAAGTACTTAAAAACACAAATATTGATTTTTGCATCTCTTTGAAGACACACAGAAGAGTATTTTGTGAAAGTTTCAGATTTTCGTGCTTTCCACTTTTTAGGTACCAAGCTTCAAATTTTGCAATTTTTGAAAAAAACGTAAAATTGAGACTCATTTTTTAGCTTAAAGGGATTGTTTAAGAGAACATTTATTTGTTGTAGCTTAAAGTACACCTTGAAGGCTAAAAACAGGCCAAATATCATTATGTTTCTTTGATCCCCCTATAAGAACTATAATGGGTCAAAAACTAAAAAACAATTAATTCAATCTTGAATTTCAGTTTAAAAATTCGCCTTATTTTATTAAATTTAAATAACCATCTATACACTGGCGTGCAAAAATTAAGGACGAAACGGTTTTTCGAATGTAACGTCGTGCAGAAGTGCTCTACATCGACACAAATCATACCATAAAATCCCCAAGATGTAAGGATATGGGACAAGTGACCAAACTGTCCAAACAAGGAATCCAAATAATACAAAGGAACTTTATTGAAAAGGTAGCTTCGAGCACAACTGTACAGAAGACAGAAACGTCCATGTGACAAGCGGCTGCCAAGAAAATTCCAGTCTTCAGTAGGGAATATGATAAATCCTGACGGCGCTGTAAGATTTACAACGTCTGTCCATGTTGAGGACGAGAATGTCAAGGAGCTGTTGAGGCATCGCGGCCCATTCCTCTTGTAGCGCTAATCGCAGCTGCGGAATCGTTGCTGGCGCTGGTGACGTGCCAAGCGTCTTCCGAGAAGGTCCCACAAGCTTTCCATTAGATTTAGGTCCTGGGACTTTGCGGGCCAATCCATGCGGTAAATAACTTCACTCTCCAACAGCTCTGCGACAGCCACTGTATGATGAGGTGTAGCGTTGTCGTCCATGAAGGGGAATTCAGTACCCACAGCACATCTAAACAAATGCACGTGAGGCAGTAGTACCTCGGTACAATAGTGGACACCAGTGACTAAACCTCCTTGGAAGGTGTGGAGGTCAGTACGGCTACCAAGCATGATACCGCCCCAATCAAGAACTCCGCCACCTCCAAACCGGTCCGTTTCGATTATGTTGGAGGTATGATTGCGTGTTCCCTGCTCTCTCCAGATGTGTATACGTCCAGAATCGCTCGTCAGACTAAATCGATTTTCATCCGTAAAGTCAACTCGACCCCATTGCTGATGTGTCCAGTTCTTGTGTTCCTGTCACCACAGAAACCGCCGTCTCCAATGCGCAGGCGTTAATAGCACACACCGTGCTGTTCGTCGTTCAAAGAGACCAGCTTTGTGCAATCTCGTGGGCACGGTAAAACGCGATAACGGAAGTCGAGCTGTCTGTTGCACGTGCCTTGCGATTCTCCCGCTTTCTGCCGTCTGTCTCTTCTCGCCTGTAGGCAATATACCGGTCATCCGCCGCCGTAGTTGCTCGTGGACTACCACTGCTAAACTCTCGGACAGCTGTTCCTGTCGTTTGAGATGCTCTCCAAGCTCGTAAAACCATGCTGTGAGCGATCCCGAACTCCTCGGCCACACTAGTCACACTTCGACCTTCTTGCAACTTCCCAATGACGCGACCTCGGCTAAAGTCAACCAGATGTCGTCTACTGGATTGCCTGTTGGCCATATCATACGGTGGCAGCAACTCGACGTCGTTCAAACCGATGTACACATTGCAATAGCTTTCACCGAATTGCTGAGCGTACTCCGCCCTTGTGCTTTATACCATTCCGACACCTCACTCCTTCGTCATGCTGCAGATATACGGATGACCTACCGTACCGGACCCTAGTCTATCTCCTGAGTGGTCTTTCGGTCCGTTCAACCTGCTCGTTCCGCTCTTATGCAAATTTCTCCTCTTCGTCCTTAATTTTTGCACACCAGTGTATATTCTCTTTACATGTGGACTTTTGCTCTTGAAAATGAGATCAGTTGGACCACTGCCCCACTTGTGGTTTTCACAGAGTTAAAAAATGCACAACAGCAATCTGAGTGTGAATTTCCCATTCTGTGCCTGACATTTTGGCTTGTAAATCGAAAATGGATGATGTCAAGCAAATAAACCCCAGATCTGAATTCCTAAAATATCACTTTCCCGAGTGGCTAAAAATGTGTGAGCAGCCACATCTGGGGGATTTTCCACGTAATGCCCTAAGGAAATGGAGATGGTTTTGTAAGCAGTAATTTTTTTTAAAAATTGAGTATATACATTTTCGTAAATTTTAATAATTTGAACTTCTTGCTGCATATCAATATTGCTGAATGCTTAAAATAGCACTTAGAGATAAAAAAAATCATAAGGCTTTCCATAGTGTCGTTAAAAAGCGATCAGAAAGCTGCTCTTTAAGCAGTTAAATGAAGTATTTAAAATAAAATGATGTTAGATTGGAAACAATTAAGAAAAGAAAAAGTTACAAAAATGTGGATTGTTTGAACATTCACATCAGGAACAAGTAAAGTTCCAGTATTCCGATGGTACTACGTTTTCCAGCAATAGTGCTAACATATCAGAGAAAATATTATTTAAGTATTACCCTTTATGTAGCACTTGGTGAATGAGATTATGACTTATTTGCATTATGCTTTTTCTCCTTCCCACTTTGGAGCATTCTTTGTTTTCAGGTTGGACGGTTGGAGGTGCATTAGCAGGAGTGATTCAAGGCGTATGAAAGAGTGTGACAGTGTGTAAATGCGCGAAAACGTATTTTTTAAGTTTGTTCAGTACTGCAAGGGGACAGCAAATGCTGAGTTAATATTTTTGCAAAGCACAACCTGTCCCTCTTATGTTAATGAAGGAGTCTGTTTTTTTAAGTAGTGATCAAGTTCACAGTAGTAATCTCTGTGTTTCCCTCGACATTGGAGCAGAAGTATACAGGGACTTCTGAGACCACGAATGAGGCACATTTATGTTTATATCTCGTAGCTGTGGCTTTGCATTTTAGAAGACAAAGCAGGATTCCACGGTAGGAACATCTGTGACCACCTGGCTTTAGGGAAGAGGGATACAGGGACACATTTTTGTAGTCTCGTTTTTTTTAAGAAAAAAACAGGACTTTGTATTTCAGGAAAACAAAAGATTATATTCAGTCATAAAAAACTTGCTGACTTTAGTTCTAACGAACTACGATCTTGTTTAGTTTTCCGCATAAGTATTTTCCCTCAAGTGCACACGGGAGCAATGATAACTTCTTCATCTTTACATTAGACCGTCAAAGTAATACATTAAAATCTCATATTTAGTACCCATCAAACAGAGACCACAGTCTTTGTACCTATGGTGTTCAATCAGTGCCTTTGGATTTTTGCTAAGCAATATCCACTTTCAAAAATCGGTAATATTATTCGGAATATATATTTATCCGAACAATCATTATCCGTAATGAAACGAATTAAATATAGAAGTCCTTCCCCTCTAACTGATGAACACTTATTTCGAAGGGAACCTGTGGGTTGCAGTGTTCAACACTGAACCAGATTCTTATATCCCCATACGCAAAAAAACGTATGGCGCGATATTACGTGGCCAAAGACTTCAATGTAGAACTGCTATATTAGGCAGCAATAATAATGTTCGTCACGTATATTTTGTTTAAGTATGTAGGGTAGAGTAGCTAGGTCCATATAACGCTATGAAATACAAAAACGAACATTAATGGTAAATTTTTTTTACTTACTCAAAGTCATTTCGGCATTTTGTCACTGTTGCAATTCCTCTGCTCGTATAACGGACATTTGCTTATTTTGATGAGATACTAGATCTGCCTGAACGGAAGATTCACGGATTAAAGTAATATTTCAAGTAAAAATTCTGTACCTTTGTATAGGTGTTTGCAAGGAATGATGATTAAAAAATGAAAGTTAAATACTCAAATGAAGAATAAAAGCCAAATAAGGAAAGTTAAAACCCAATGGAATAAATGATGGACCCAAACTCAACCCACGAACGCAATACACTTCCCAAACATGTTTCGACAAGAATTTTGCCTTCTTCAGTGGAACATCAAGTTGTACGTGGGCACCAAGTCCTTGTCGACGAATCTTGAAAGACTGATGTAATGTCTTGTATCGCTCTGCCTTCAACCTGCGTCGTCGCTGACCAACTGTGTATCACCGCGCAAACTGTTAGTGGCGGCATCTATGGCATTGTGTTCACCTCGGTCTACTTTTGCCATTCCGCTCCTGTGATCTTTGAACCTATGTCTATTAGCCTTTTGTAATCGATTATTTTCCTGTTCTTTCAGATTTTGCCAGGCATAAGGTAACTCAATTGGTGAATTGGTGTTGCAGCATTCATCTCCGAATTTTTCAATGACCACTGCTTCCGATGGTATGATTTGTCTGTGACTCTTGTGTGATGTTATATGCTTAATATTCTTCCAATCAGGCTTCGATTGATTTTCCATGCAGTGTTGTATCAGAGCTGTTCTTGGTCTTTTCTTTTGCCAATCTTGGATATGTTCTTTTAATCTCGTAATCATACGCCTTTTTGTACTTCCGATGTAAATAGAATCTTGTTGATTGTTGTCTGTTCTGGTTGGAATGGAATATACTCCTACTCGATCTAGGATGTATTTTTTGTTAATACCGGAAGTTAGTAATGAGCCATTACCAATGATGGTTTCTGCAAGATTTATTTCGTTCGAAACACATTCTTTCTTTAATATGTTACTTCAGGGTGTTAAGTATGAAAAGGAGATGCAGGATTTATATATATTCTTTTGTTTCATCTGGTTCTGATTATTCTTCAGATTGGCGCCGCCCCGGTGGCGCAGTGGTCTAAGGCGCTGGCTTCTGATCATTCGTCCGTCTGGGGTCCGGGTTCGAATACCGGTGAGGCATGGGTGTTGTGTTTGTCTTACGGCACTGGCTCTCTCCCTTCCCTGGAACCAGTGACCCTAAATTAGGGACGGGCGACTGCTTATAGCCCATTGAGTTGCTCACGGTGGTCGTTAAACCTCCAATAAAAAAAAAAAATTCTTCAGATTGTTATATATTGAATTAATCAAACGTTTATTGTACCCAAAATGTTCAGCTATATTTTCGATCCATTGTATTTCTGCAAGTTTAAACTCTGCCGTAGAAGAATGCGTTACAGCTCTGTTAATGAAATATCGGAATGCAGCTGTCTTATATCTCCATGGGTGTGCGGAATCCGATGGTATTAATGCAGGCACGAAACATGGTTTTCGATAAACAGCGTAATCTATGGAATCATGTCTTCTAAATAAATTAAGGTCTAAATAATGAAGGTTTTTGTTCACCACTTCTTCAAGCGTTGTCTTTATGGTTGGGTAAGTATTATTGAACATTTGTATGAACATATCTAGTTTGTCCTTAGTATGCTGCTAAAAAATCAAGATATCATCAACATAGCGTAGATATAAAATTGGCAAATTAAGATCCGAGTTCTGGAATAGCATTTGTTCTATATTCTGTATAACAACTTCTGCTAGAAGACAGGAGAGTGGTGATCACATGGGTTCACCATATACTTGTTTTTATATAATACCATCATTTGAGAAATAATTGCTGTTGGTTATAAATCGTAATGCATGTATAATACTTGTTTTTTGTTTTTCATCAATGTTTTCATCTACAAGTTTTGTATTAATCAGTTCAATTGCTTCTGTAACCGGAGTGTTCGGATATAATGATATTATGTCCATACTGCACATTGTGAAGTAATATTCCTGCAAAGATTGAATTTTATTAATAAGTTCTTTAGAATTTGAAATTTTAAATTTATGGTTGCTGGAAAACGGTTTTAGGTAGTTATACATTGCTTTCTCACGATTGATCGTGGGAGCATTTCGTTTGTTCACAATAAGGCGTATCGGAGGATCTTCGTCTTTACTTTGCCAAAAAAGTCGGTGTACATGTTCCAATCGGTGGGTAAGCCTTTTGTTTTATTATCAGTGGGAGGTCACTATGATTCTTTAGAATTGCAACTCGCCGGATTACATTATCAATAGGATCCTTGTTAATTTTCTGTACCTTCAATTCTGTAATGGCCTTATTCATTTTCAACTGATAGTCACTGTTGTTCATAATCACAATCTGCTTGCTCTTGTCAGCCTTTATGCATTTAATATCGTAGTCTTTTCTCAATGCCAACAAAGCTTCACGTACGTATTTAACAAAAATAAAAGAAAAGCCAAGAGAGAAAAAAAGAAACGTATATCCACGTAATCACTCTGAACTAAACTATTCAATCTGGATTTTTTTTTCATTCATTTTTTAACATAAGGCTGAACTTACTGTTTTCAATTTTCATACTCGATGGAAATTCTAAGTATTTTTTATTCTTCCCCAGTGTTTTCCTATTCTTTAAAAGAAATTGTAAAAACTTAAATTTTAATATTTTAAATTTACTAAACGGAACATTTGAAACATAAGTTACCAATAATTTCCGTATTCCTTGTTCGAAACTGAATTTTTGTAGTTTTATTGTTTTTAAACTACAACTCTTGATCTCCTGAAACTGAATTTGTGAATGTTTTTAATATTGTTTGATCCACCTCGGATATCAAACCAAAAGGCCAGTTAGAGAGGGCTGTTTCGCGGAAGCAAGATACAAATATAATATTGATTGACAACATTTTTCTACGTTTGCAATTGCCCGAAGAGATTTTTGCTGTGTTTTGACTGCTGTAATTAGTTTCTTTAGACTATTGTTCTGTACACGTGTTCCAATGTTAGCAATTTTCGATCGTTAGGAATTACAGTAATTATCTAATCTCTCGCTTTGTAAATTAAGTCATTTGCAAGATTCTATAGGTCTATTTCGCTTTAGCAACGGTATTTATAAATGTAGAAATTGAAACATTGGGGAAATTGGTTTCGAAAAAAAGAGAACTGACATATAAGTAAAATATTTCTGAAGATTCTTCGTAACGATTATATATAGATTAAGATAATACAACGTAGTTGTCACAAATGTTTATTTTCTCAAGCCGACCATGGTTTCGCTGGGTATTGACCTAGCTTCTTTTTTTTTTTTTTTTTATTGGAGGTTTAACGACCACCGTGAGCAATTCAATGGGCTATAAGCAGTCGCTGACCTAGCTTCATCAGGACGAATGGCACGTAAATATTCAAATTGCATATGACATCATAAATGGTGTTAACAGTCACGTGTTTTGGTTAGATGCTTCCACCAGTTTGATAGAAATGGCGTGGATGCCATGTCATTAACAAGTTGCGAAGACTTCTGATATGAATGGAAAGCTTCCAAAATATTAAGTTTGGTGGTAGAATCTGGTTTGTCAATAAGTTTTGCTTCTTCAAAGGGAAATTTGTGGTCCTTTTCGTACAGTGTTTAGCCATCGATGACTTCTTTAGGTCACAATTCCGAATGTAGGTCTCGTGCTCCTTCAATCGAAAACGTAAGGGTCTGTCCTATGTACGTAACGCCACATTCACATAGAATTTGATAAATTCCTCACGAGTTTTTGTCTTCAACATAGTCCTTTGATCCTAAAAATCTCATTTTGTTTATGGGTTTAAAAATCACCTTAAAATTAAAGGTTTTGAGAATTTTTGTAATTTTGAAGGCAATGTCACGTGAAAATGGAATAATGGCAAAATTCTTTCGCAATGGGCGCATCACAGGAGTTAATGTGGAGAAGGGCTTCGGTTTCCGGAATTTTGTTAGAGCCTTGTCTATAATGGAAGGGTTGTATCCTCGCTGTACTGCAACACGTTTAAGGAAATAACGTTCCTTTTCCAAACTGTCCTTATCAGAATATATATGTATCGCGCGATATACGCAACTGTAAAGGGCGCTGAGTTTTTGTTGATAAGGGTGATTAGACTTGGCATGTGGAGAAAAAAATAGCGAAAGGCTTCCGATAAATTGTGGTTGCGAGCGATTGATTTAAGCGAGCTACCAGGACGTCAAGGAATGATAGGCATCCGTTGTTTTCAGTTTCGTAGCTAAACTGATTGTGAGGATCCATGGAATTTATAAATTTGACTAATTCCGGAATTTCAGAATGTTTTCCCTTCCATAGAACGAAAGTAATATCTACATATTGTATCCATAAGTGAAATTTCACGAGTTTGAAAAGTTTTTCTTCAAATCGACGCATGTAGATCTCACGTAATATAGGTGACAGTGGGCTGCCCATGGCTAGACCTTCCGTCTGTTCATAAAACGTTCCACGGAAAGTAAATCTGTTCTGTTTTATGCAAATGTCCACTACCCTTGTTATTTCCTCAACATCAGATTGGCTGTAATGATGCTCTACAAGACTTGATTTTAGGTACTCCAGAGCTCCTTTTACTGGAACATTGGTGAACATAGATACCACATCAAAGGTTATCATTAGTTGATCTGCGTATGGGTGTAGTTTAAGTCAATTGGTAAACTTCATGGAATGTTTCACAGATGTTTCGTTTGGAGTGGCCAAGGTAGATAATTTTGAAGATAAGAACTTCGATAACTTATATGCTGCTGTGCCGATATTACTTACTATAGGCCGGAAAGGAATTCTAGATTTATGTATTTTAGGGAGAGCGTAGAATCTCGCACAAAGGGAGTATGATGGTTTAAGTTTGTTTTTCATGTTTTGGCTTAGAGTTTCTGAGTTTTTGATCAATTACTGTATTTTGTTTCAATTGTTTATCTGAAGGATCATTCTTTATTTCTTTGTAAGGTCCATCCGAAATAAGATTTTTGACTTTTTTATCATAATGATTTTTGTCCAACACAACCACCTGGCCTCCTTTTTCAGCTCTAGTAATAATTAAATTTGAATTTGAGCGCAATTCTTTAAGCGCATTAATTTCTTTGGTGGTTAAATTTGGTCTAGGTAATGTAGCGTGATTTGCGGTTACCACTTGGCTATGTGAAATCTACATGCGTCGATTTAAAGAAAAACTTTTTAAACTCGTAAAATTTGACTTATGGATACGATATGTAGACGATACTTTCGTTCTATGGAAGGGAAAACATTCTGAAATTACGGAATTAGTCAAATTTATAAATTCCATTGATCCTCACATTTAATTCAGCTACGAAACTGAAAACAACGGATGCCTACCATTCCTTGACGTCCTGGTCCCTCGCTTAAATCAATCGCTCGCAACCACAATTTATCGGGAGCCTTTCGCTATACTTTCACCTCCACATGCCAAGTCTAATCACCCTTATCAACAAAAACTCAGCGCCTTTTACAGTGGCGTATATCGCGCGATACATATATGTTCAGATAAGGACAGTTTGGAAAATGAACTTTATTTCCTTAAATGTGTTGCAGTTCAGCGAGGATACAACCCTTCTATTATAGACAAGGGCATATAGACATGTGTTGCAGTACAGCGAGGATACAACCCTTCTATTCTAACAAAATTCCGGAAACCGATGCCCTTCTCCACATTAACTCCTGTGATGCGCCCATTGCGAGAGAATTTTGCCATTATTCCATTTTCCCGTGACATTGCCTTCAAAATTACAAAAAATCTCAAAACCTTTAATTTTAAGGTGATTTTTAAACCCATAAACAAAATGAGATTTTTAGGATAAAACGACTATGTTGAAGACAAAAACTCGTGGGAAATTTATAAAATTCTATGTGAATGTGGCGTTTCGTACATAGAACAGACCCTTACGTTTTCGATTGAAGGAGCACAAGACCTACATTCGGAATTGTGACCTAAAGAAGTCATCGATGGCTAAACACTGTACGAAAAGGACCACAAATTTCCCTTTGAAGAAGCAAAACTTATTGACAAACCAGATTCTACCACCAAACTTAATATTTCGGAAGCTTTCCGTATATATCAGAAGTCTTCGCAACTTGTTAATGACATGACATCCACGCCCTTTCTATCAAACGCGTGGAAGCATCTAACCAAAACACGTGACTGTTAACACCATTTATGATGTCACATACCATTTGAATATTTACGTGTCATTCGTCCTGATAAAGCTAGGTCAATATCCAGCGAAACCATGGTCGGCTTGAGAAAATAAACATTTGTGACATCTACGTTGTATTATCTTAATCTATATAAAATATTTGTGTTTTATTCAGTAGAAAATAATGCGAAAGCTAGTGCTAACTTTGCTGGAAGAACCTCTGGTTTATTTATTTATTTATTTATTTTTTGTTTGGAGGGTTAAACTAGTCGGTATTAATATACAGGGTGCCCCGGTAGTTCGTGTACAAACTTGGAGGAGAGGTAGAGAACAGCGTTAGGAACCAGATATAAATAGGAAAGCATGGGAGTAAACGATATGGCGGCGCTGTACGCTAGCTCGTAAGGTCGGCACGTGTGGCTTCCTTATTGTAGACGCGGACTACCTGCGATCAATATGAATCGTTTCACACACGCCGAGTTGACGGATATGCACTTCGTCTATGGCCTAACCAACGGAAATGAACGCGCCGCTGGTCGGTTGTATCCGGAAAGATATCCAACGAGGCGCCAACCAAATCATCAAATGTTCGCTGGGGTACATCCGAACCTTGCGGAACGTGGATCCTTCACAGCAACGATGCTGGATACCGGGCAATCGCGAACACCCATAATTTAAGAGCGTCTGTTGCATGCTGTGGATCGAAATCCCGATACCAATGTACTGGCGCTTGCCGCTGCCGCCGGAAAGTCTCGATCAACTGTCTGGCGCGTTCGGCAGAGCGAAGCCTTACATCCCTTTCATCTTCAGAGAGTTCAATTACTGCAGCCGGAAGATCACCCGCGACGTGTCGCGTTTGCAAAATGGTTTCTGCACCAAAGTGTGGCCCACACGCAATTTCCCAATTTTGTTATGTTCAGTGATGAAGCAACCTTTTCACGTGACGGGGTGTCCAATACGATCAACGCGCACATGTGGGTTGTAGACAACCCATACGGAACCCAACCACGAGCCGCACAACAACGCTTCACTGTTAATGTGTGGGCGGTAATCGTGGCGGACAGTTTAATCGGGCCATACATCTTACCACCTCGACTGGACGCTTGTAAATATCTCGTCTTTCTTTAGGAGGTTCTTCCGGAGATGCTGCACGATGTCCCCGCACATGTTCGACGCGGAATATGGTTGCAACATGATGGGGTGCCATCGCATTACATAAGGTGCGTACGTGACCATTTGGAACGGACATTTGGAACCAAGTGGATTGGGCGTGGCGGTCTCGTCGAATGGCTCCCCAGATCACCTGATTTATCTCCTCTTGATTTTTATCTCTGTGGTGCCATGAAGAGTAGTGTTTACGACCCGCCGGTAAATTCTGAAATGGACGTGGTGGCACGAATCTCCAGCGCTGCTGCTACGATCCGCGAAACGCCAGGTATCTTCGACAATTTCGCGAATACTTGTCGCGTAAGGTGTAATGCGTGCATCCAGGCCAATGGGCGCAATTTCGAACACCTCCTGTGATGTTTGTAAGTCCTAAATTTTACTCTTTTGTTGTGTAATAAAGCATTTTACACGGCTTTCTGTATTGTGGCCTTACTGTGTCTTTGTGTCTCTTTCTCACGTGAGGGTGACGTTTCCGCTCATGCTTTCCTATTTAATTCTGGCTCCTAACGCTGTTCTCTACCTCCCCTCCAAGTTTGTACACGAAGTTCCGGGACACCCTGTATAGCAGCACCATATGACTACTTGTTTTACCGATGCCCGTGGGTTTGTTGTTCGCACCTGATCCTCCCAAGCACATTCAACGAGTTCTTTCCACATGGAAAGTTTCTACAGTTGGTGTAGTTTCCAATATTTGAATGTTTTTTTTCAAATTACGTGTTACAGAATTCGCGTTCTTAAATCACTTTATATGTATTCGTTTCAGCAGAATGTAAAGTACGCAAATGAAATGGCGCGAAGTTAAAAATCCAAGTTGAAATTTATTAAATCTTATCTTAGTTTCTCCGGCAGCTGAAATGTACCTGGCCAAGGCAGCGGCCAGTTCAAATGAAGGCAGAGGGTTCTAAGAATCACCGGAAGACCGGACTAGGTTGCCATCTGACGCTGACCTTTGCTACGTATAATGGACACTCCATATCTTCTGATTCAAGGTTTCTTGAATTGGAAGAGGAACTACAAAGGATTAAGTGGGACATCGTCGGTCTAAGTGAGGTAAGGAGGAAAGGAGATCTCATCGAATCGAAAATTGGACATCACTTCTACTATCGTGGGACAAATGCTAGCAGAACTAGTGGTGTTGGATACATAATAAACAAGAAACTGAAGAATAAAGTTGTAGAAAATGAAAGTTCCTCTGACAGAGCTGCACGACTCGTTATCCAACTCTCGAGAAGATACCAGGCTCGGATTATTTAATCTTATGCACTCACCACAAGTCATCCTGAAGAAGAAATTGAAGGATTTTATGAGGAAATTCGTTATCTAAATAATAAAGGCAAGCCGCACTTGAAGATAATTATGGGAGATATCAATGCAAAAACATAGCAACGAACACAGAATTAAACTTCAGTAGGTGAATTCGGTCACGGCAATAGAAACCAGCGTGGAATTACGCTCATAGAGTTTGTAGAGGCAGAACGATTTTCATCATGAACTCCTTTTCCAAGGAAAAGCCACCCAGGAAATGGAGACATCCAAATGGGACGACAAGTGAAATTGATTTTAATATGTGTAACAAAACATTCGTCATAGAAGACTGCAGTGTGCTAAAGAAGTTCAACACAGGTAGTGACCATAGATTGGTGAGATTTAAGATGCACCTCAACACTAAACTCAAACGTGGCAAGCTCATAAGACAAACAAAATGTGTTGACATAACCAGCCTTAAAAAACACCATAATACTTTCAAGTTGGAACTGAAGAGCATATTGTCTGCTTTAGAAAGCCTAATATCGGAAGAAGTTGATATTTCTGAAGTTAACATAGAAGTAACCAAAGCTTTTATGAAAACAGCAACAAAATTAGCTGGGTCTAAGAACAAGTTGCATGTGAACAAATTATCAGGAAAAACCAAAATGTTGATGCAAAAAAGAAGAGAGATGAGGACAACTAAAGAAGATGTGACTTCCAAGGTGAAATATATAGAGCTATGCAAGACAGTACGAAAAGGTATCACTGAAGACGTAAGGAAATTCAACTGTGAACGAGTGAGGAAAGCAACTGAATACAACCAAAGCCTAAAGACAGCAAAGGGACATTTCAGTAAGGGAAGAAAACAGATTATGGCACTGAGAAAAGAAGATGGTTCTGTAACAAGAAATAGAGGCGAAATTTTGACAAGAGTGAAAGATTCCTACTCCAAATTATATGAAAGGGATGATACGTGTACTCCAGACATCATGAAGGGTACCAGTACCAGAGTTCTTCCAGTCCTCCCAGTAAACGTTGCATATGCAATCAAGAACATGAAGAGGGGAAAAGCTCCAGGAGAAGATGGAATTACTGTAGACATCATACAAGAAACAAGTAGAGATATTGAAACTGTACTCGCCCAAGTTTCATTCGATGCCTTAGTGAAAGATAGATTCCTGAGGATTGGAACAACGCTACAATGATCCTGCTACATAAAAAGATGACATTGAGGATCTCGGGAACTACAGACCTATCAGCCTCCTGTCAGTGGTTTATAAAATCTTCACTAAAAATCTTTCACACCGCTTGAATGTAACACTGAACATGGCTCAACCCAGAGAACAAGCTGGATTCAGGAGTGGCTACAGCACTATAGATCATATCCACGTACTGAGAGAACTAATTGAAAGAGCGAGGGAATATGAACTTCCAATGTGCATGGATTTTATCGATTATGAAAAAGCTTTTGATTCGGTGAAACCATCAGCAGTTACAATAGCTTTGAAATCCTGCGGTATTGAAGATGCATATATTAATAATATTAATAACATCTATGAAAATGCAAATGCACAGATTCGGCGGTTTGAAAATACAACACACATAAAAGTTGGAAAGGGAGTGAGACAAGGTGACACCATATCTCCGAAGCTCTTTAATGCGACATTGGAAAATATCTTTCAATCACTGAACTGGGAAAGCAAAGGGATAAAGATTAATGGAGATTATCTAACCCACTTTCGTTTTGCTGATGACGTAGTCAATTTTGCAACTACCCCATCAGAGGTGCAGAGTATGATCCAGTAACTTGCTGACAAGGCTAAAAAGCGGGATTAAAAATGAACTTTCAGAAGACAAAAGTGATGTACAATGCTTTTACAAGAAATGAAGATTTATCGATTGATGGAGAAAAACTGGAGATAACAGATCAAGTGAGGGTCACATGGATGAAGAAACTAATCGGCGTATAAAACTTGCCTGGAGAGCTTTTGGAAGAAACAGCATAATTTTAAAGAACAATATGCCATTATGGCTTAAAAGAAAAGTGTTTGATCAATGCATCCTTACGGTGCTTACATTTGGTGCAGAGACGTGGACCTTAACTAAAAGAGACATACAAAGGCTGCAGACAACTCTAAGAGCATGGAGTGGTGCATGCTTGGTGTGACCAGGAGAGATATGAATCTGCCCCTTCAGGAGACTTTAGATAAAATAAATCCTTGCTCAGTTTATAAGACATAACTGAGTAGATAATGGTAATCCTTAAACACCCTAAAGTAGGATTAAATAGATAAAAAGGAAATTCCTACAAATATCAAGGTCAAGCTGTGTGCTAACTGTGACAGCGCCAAAACAAAGTCAGGGTTATTCGGCCCCAGCGGTCTTAATTCTTTTAATCCCGTCCCTGTGCTTTTTCTAATTTCCGGCGTGAGTCAAGCTCAGTGAGGTATTCATGCATCTTCTAAGGGTTCATAGCCCCTCCTTCGAAAATCCGTTAATGCCCTCCCTTGGTAGATTTTTTTGTGATCTTTCCTTAAAGATCAAATCAGATTTTAATCACTTATACGTTTATATGGTGGAGCATTTTAGGAAGGGAGTGTCTGATCCCAGGTCTTAAACAACCCTTAGTAATAGGAAGATAGGAGATTTGGGCTAGAGTTCCCGATATGAAAGTGACACAGAAGCGAAGTAGAAAGGGGGAGGAAGACGCGCTTATTTATTACCGGGTTGATAGTACCCCGGGTCTTAGGGCTTAACGTGCCCGTCCGACGCACGGCGGATATTTAGTGGTTCGAGCGTTCGTTCCTGCGTGGGATTGAAACTGATATCTTCTCCGTGGCAGTCACGGACGTTGAAGACTGGGCCACCCGCGGACCCTTTCCTTATTGAGTTAGTCTATTTTTATTTATAGCTGAATATTTGGAGAAGTTTATTAAATGAAACTTAAGGAAATTAGGGAAACTATTATAATAATATTAAAAAAACAACAAAAAAAAACAGTCCACATGGACTTCAATATGAACTTTCCATTAACCTTCAGTAAAACATTAAACTATTACCCATACAACAAATGTTCAATTCCTAATTTTTAACAATAGGAGATAATTAGAAATCGTTCCCGTAAAACCTTTGGTTTTTACTGGTAGTTGGTGATTTATACTATGTGCGAAAAAGAATTGAGCCACCTCAAACTGCTTTCGAACCGTTATTAATTAGTTTTTCGTTTTGTTTACTACTATACTCTAATCTAATTCTTCTAAAGTGACAGCAACCAAGTAGCAGGAAAAAGGTTTACAACATATGGTTCCAGATAATACTGTAATGATTGCTTAATATTCAGAAACACGCTTGCATACTCCTCCTAGGTACGTTAACTTACTTGCATCCTCAATATTTTACACTACCCCATGGTGAAATCCGTGGTGCATTACTGAATTAAAGTAAAGATCAAACATTTTGACATTTTTAATCACTTATATTGTGCATTTATTTTAATATACTGTATATTTGCAACATACGAGCACAAGAATATTCTTATACTCTATAAAAAAATTATACACTGTCGGGTTGTGAAAGAGAAAACCATTAAAAGTTGCAGCTACATCTACGTGATTTTTGCGGTAAAAACATCTTGTTAAGAAAGGAAATTGATCACCCGTGTGAAGCGATTCAATGTTATTTTTTTACGTTTTAATGCGCATTACAGTGTACAGAAAGCATATCTCAATAAGGTATTGTACCTCCTTTTCAGCAATACAAGCTTCTAATTCGGCAAGCAGTCGGTCGTACAAATGCTGGATATCACGATGGGTGATATCATTCCCTGTGCTTTCAATTTGTACGCGTAATTCAGAGATCGCAGCTGCCCGCTGGAGTCCGTTGAAGAAGCATTGTCCGATCCAGTCCCAGACATGCTCGATTGGAGACACGTTGGTCAGTATCGTCCAGAGAACACAACTGACAAATGGAATTGAAGCACAGACTGAACAGCATGTTGAGTTGCCTGAACTGAGTGTGGGCAGACGTTATCCTGCTGGAATATCGCATTTGGAATCTCACTCAAACATATCAGGACGACCGTCTGCACAATGTCGCTGACGTATGTATTGCTATTCAGTGTACCCCGTACAAACACCAGAATCGTAAAATAATGATAGGTAATCGCTCTCCACACCATGATGACCCGCGTGGGGCCTGTGTGTCGTTGGCGTAAGCACGATGGCAGAAGACGCTCACTTTGTCGCCTTTGGACGGGTACACGACAATCAGAGGCTCATAAGTATAATCGGCTTTCGTCACTGAAGACCACAGACAACCATTCCTCCCACAAATGAAATTGTTCTGGACACCTACTCAAACGTGCACGACGGTGACCAGTCGTCAGTGGTAACCGTACTAGGGGTACAAGTGTCCTTAGTCCAGCTTCCAACAAACGATTCCGGATCTTTCACGTAGACACCCTTGGCATTACAAAGGATCTACTTTGTGACTCCGTAGCCGTCCCCTCTACCAAAGTCGCTCTGCTGATACACCTTTCAGCTCGTGCGTCCGTAACTCTGTGATGCTCGGAATCACGTTTGCGAATGTTCCCCTGACCACCAACGCCACCATTTTACCAAGGCAGATACCTCTCGTCCCACACAGGCCGCTTGACGGAAAGACCAACCTTTTTCCCACAGACACACTGTAAGCCTTGTTCGAACTCCTCTAACTGAAGAAGTGTTGCACGCCTGCGTCGCACAAGCATGATAATTTCTTCAACGAGCATTGAACAATACGACACCAGACAAACTGCTTCGTTCTGCACACATACATACGCGTTATGTATATTTGCATGTTGTCTTTCGCAGTGACGGCATTTTTTCATTCAATGACATTCCAACTTGTATCACAGTTTCTGCTGCTCTTGACAAACAATATATTATAATGTGATGTTCCTACCGGCATTCCTTTTGGGTGTACTTTTTTCCATTTTAGGCAGAGTATATACACAGGTTGCATAGAAAAGTTCCTTTAGCCTGGAATAAGTTGCGAACGGAGAGCGGTACAGTTACCAAAGTGAGATAACGCTACTGTAAAGCGACTACGCCCGATCGAATGCAACCAATAGCAGCTCCCCTAGTAGCGAAATACGAAAGTTAGCCATTGAAAATCGAGAACGAAAAGAGATACAACAAAATTTCCAATTACAAAGTTATAGAGCATAAATTAATTAGTACAAAACGACATTTGTTTCACACGAATTAGATAAATTGTCGCCTGAATACCCTACAATGTCCGAAAGCGATGCGCCACAATTTGAATCTGAATATTCACTTTTCGCAAAGGTAGCTGAATGCAAATGCAGATTGCGACGTTGTACCGTACCTACGTTATAAAAACCAGTAGCAGTATGTACCCTGATCAGAAGTTTAGGTCTACGTACGCTGTGCGAGAATGGCGAGCTCGGATTTCGGGATTTACGTAAAAAATCAGGTGTATGCAACAGCGCCTACAAGTCTGCTGGATCTACGTCGTCATGTTACAGATGCTTGCAATAGTGTGACACCTTCAATGCTGAAGAATGTGCATGCAGAGTTACTTTCACGAATAGAAATGTGTATCGTGGTCAATGACGAACTTTTCGAACATACTCGACATTAACTTTTTATCACGGTTCCCCAGTTTTCCTTTCTTGTTTTTGTTTTGTCTGTCATCATCAAACTGTATTGACACAAGTACGCATTTATGCAATAATTTGTGTGTATTTGCTCATACCTATGCCTGTTCCCTTCAAACGTTCACGCAAAAGGTCGCGCATCGATTTCGGACATTTTAGGGTATTCAGGCGACAATTTATCTTATCCGTGTGAAACAAATGTCGTTTTTTACTAACTAATTGACGCTCTACAACTTTGTAATTTGAACATTTGCTCTATCTCTTTTCGTTTTCGATTAACAATGGCTAACTGCCGCATTTCGCCACTAGGGGCGCTGCTATTAGTTGCATTCGATCGGGCGTAGTCGCTTTACAGTAGCGTTATCTCACTTGCATAAGTGCACCTCTCTCCGTTCGCAAGTTATTCCAGGCTAAAGAAACTTTCCTATGCACCCTGTATATAATTTCGTAGTTTAATGATTATCACGGGGAAATCAATAAGACATAATAAGTTGCTACTTTAGGACCACTGTGTCCAGTATAGAGAAATATCCAGTGCAGTAAGGCAAAAAAATTATTCATATCTCACCGGGAAAAGAGCACAGACCCGTTTCGGATTAATGGCCAGATGCTTACATCGCTACTTCTGAACACTGAAAATGAAAGCTGGTTTTAGAATTATTTGTACAGTACATTCTCCCAAAGAAAAGCTGTATTTGGAATTCTAATTCAATACATGATTCGCCATGTAAATCTATTCTAAAAAAAAAAAAGGCATCGCTATTTCGACCTTTTAGCACACATAGCAACCGCAAAAATTGTTATTCGGTCACCGCTGGGATTCCGAATCGCAGATCTCTCGATATCTAGTCGAGCTCGTTAACCTTAAACCACGGTGGCCAACAATCAACGGCACTGTGTGTGTTTTTCTGTCAGCTTCTGACATCATAAGTCCGTAAGATGGGGTCAGCTACTGAGACGTCTCCATCTGGTGGGCATTAACGGCGCTGTCTATGTGTTAATTATAGCAGTTAAATATAAAGGGCGAGATCCAAAGTGAAAATTCTCCAAATACGTTGGGTCAGTGAATAAAAAAAGACATCGCTCTTTCCACGTTTTACCAACAGGTTTTAGCATGGAAACGTCGCAGTAGCTGAGCCCATCTTACGGATTTATGATGTCCGAAGCTGACATAAAAACAAACAAGCGCCGTTGTCTGCTGGCCACCGTAGCGTAAGACTAACGCGCTCAGGTAGATATGGAAAGATCTGGTATTGGATCCCCAGGGGTGACAGAATAATAATTTTTCGGTTGCTGTGTGTTGCTCAAACGTGGAAAGAGCGATGTCTTTGTTTATTCACTAACGCCACGTATTTGGAGGATTTTCCCTTTTCTCAAAGCAAATGATGGTCAAAAAATTACAATCGATAGTGAGTTGACAAAGTTGCTCGGGACAAAATTAGTTTTCCAGGATAAAAAATTATTTCTGACAAGAATTTTTCTTACCTTCCCACATGGCCAAAAAGCTAATCTCAGATAAACTTTGAAGCTAACTTTTTTTAGAGGTTTAACGATCACCGTGAGCAAGTAGATGGGGTGTCGACAATCACCTGTTCCTGATTTTGGGGCCACTGATTTCAGGTAAGGGAGTAGCCAGTGCTGTGAGATAAACACAACAACATCTTTGTCTTACGGGATTCGAATCAGGACCCATCTCGGACGAATTGTCAGAAGCCAGCTCTTAGACCACTGCATCACCGGTGCGGCCAATCTAACGTCTTGAAGATATCCTCCCGACGTTAGTGAGCAAAAGTCACAAAAACATGTTTTGCCTGAAGAACCAGCTAATTCATAGGTCCGTAATTCTCATTTTTTGTTTGAATTGCGTGATTTTTTTCATTTCGGTTCAGAAAACCTAAACAAAAGAATTCTGCAGTTTTGCATGCAAATTATTTTTTTTTATAATGTTTGGCAAAATGGTGGTAATAATCCGTCAGTTATTAAATAAATAAATCAGTGAGTTGGGTTGCTGCTCATCTCTTATTTTCTGAGATCATTGAAAGCGACAGCTGTTGGATGCTGGTATTTTAAACGATCCTTAAAGAAACAGTAAACTTATTTCAGTAAATTTTTTTTTTTTGCGCGAAAATGTAATGTCGAAAGAGACATGAAAACTGCCGCAATCAGAAATGCTTTATGGTAAGTAGTTCTCCCGCTAGAGCGTTTTTTTAAAACCAGCAGTGACGTCACACTGGACAAGAGACCGACGCTCAGCGTGCGGAGGGCTCCAGTCAGTGCTGTTTACCGTTCTGCACAGCGAAGTCGATCCCATCCATCTCTAAAATGGCTGGTGTAAATCCTTTTTCATTTGAAATACGATATTCTGCCTTTACGAATGTTTTGTAAGGAATGTGAAAACAAATTCGAGAATAGAAAAGGTAATCTTGACTGGTGCCAATTTGATAACTGCGGGAGAATGTCAACAGACGCAGATTGTTTGTGTTGCAACGATAGTGATCAGATGATGAAAAGAAAGAGTTGTGTCCTATGTATAATAAACCACGAATCATTCGGCAGTGTTGTTTTAAACATAAAAACCTTACAGGCAAGTCGTTATCAAATGATTCTTCGGGGAGAAAAAAACGAGAAGGCAAAATATGAACTTGTATTTAACAAACTATGTAGACACGTTGCATACAAACCATTCGTATATTGGGTTAATGCCTGGATACCTGTAGTGAGTATAATTAGACAAAATTTTCTTGAATCAAATGGATAGTTTTCGGGTTTGGTTTATTGCCCTAGAAATGGCCAAAGCTACTTCGATTAACGTCCACTGTCACTACAGATTTGTCAGCTGCTGTCTATATA
This sequence comes from Macrothele yani, assembly GCA_039090855.1. Taxonomy (NCBI): domain Eukaryota; kingdom Metazoa; phylum Arthropoda; class Arachnida; order Araneae; family Macrothelidae; genus Macrothele; species Macrothele yani. Next base: position 122,420,612 of record CM077015.1, on the reverse strand, counting down.
TTGATATATAAAGGTATGTTTCATTGAACTAAGTGCATATTTCATTTTTTTTTTGGTTTCTCATGTTGTCATAAGAGAAACAACTTTATGAGTATCCCGTATTTATTTCATGATTTATGAGTATTTTTCGTAGCCCAAGTGCAAAGCCATTAATGACCCTTACACCGGACCCCCACGAAAATAAAAATACCGCAATAGTTGAACATGATACACAGTCTTAGGAATAACAGTTACATAAAAAGGCAATTCATCTGTATGTCAGGTTAGTCACATGTGAAATTATTCTACCAGCAGTTCGACTTCTACATTACACGTCTGAGCTGACCACTATAAATGGTTAGCTGTACTGGACCGCCATGCTTCTAGTAAAAAAGCTTTCTTTTCAGCAGCTTTTAGAATTTTAGTCAAACTTTTGGCCATGTGCCACATATGAAACTGATGATCAATTTGGGGATATTTTTTCTTCATGAGGGAACGAATGCTTCTATGTATATCTGATAAAAAACTGATATTTTTATTTCTTGACAGAGGCCTGAGAACACTAAATCGCACGCATTCCGCATTCTTTTCCAAGTCACCGTCAAAAAACATCTTTTTGGACGACAATAAAATCTACAATATTTTCCTTGAGAATATCAATAACGGAATATGTATAGTATTTGTCGCAAAAACCTGACGAATCAAACTGTCCAACTCCGCTCACCCAAATTTCGGAATCGCATAATTTAAAATCATCAGTAATTTGTGTTTTCATACTGAGCCACGTAAACTTGATTATTAGCCCAACTAAAAGTTTTATACTTTGTAAAAAGTAGTGCTACTGAGTGATTGTAAGCCAAGGGTTTCAGCCAAATCCGTAAACTGCTTAAAATTTATTCTAGCTATGTAAATTGAAGCAAACATTTTGATGACTAATGAACAAAACACGTGCAACGCAAGGTGAGAAATTCCTGACACTAATTACTTCGTAATTTCCCTCACAACCCATACCGCGCCGAGTACACAAATGCCGCTGTTGAGAGAAGTGTCCTGACTGACCGCTTGTCTAGTATCACGTCATCACCAGAAACTTTGTCAGCTGTTTAACCGGCTCCCAATGGCCGTAAGGGAAATAAATTTCGGGTCTATGAGCATCCCTCCGTCTCCCGCACAACACGACAGCGAAAATTCGTATTTTCAGGGACAATTTTTTTATGTTTACTGTTCCTTTAAGATTTGGCGTATTGCCTGCCGTTTTGTAGTTCTTCCCGCAAAGGCTGCATTTTGCGTAAACCTTATTCTTACCAAAATAAAATAATGCTACACAAAACAATGTTTAACATATACCCATACTTACTGATTTCTTACTTTTAACAAATAACTGTTTCAGTACCTGACGCACGTTTAAACTTCCAGTACAAAGAAAGAGAACAATGCATTTGACTTTACCTCCCCAACTCCAAGTCTCTTCCTGAGGTTCCGAAATAGGGTCGAAAAGGGAGCTCCAGTGATCATACGAAGTGCTCGTGTCTGCACCCCCTCGATTCTCTTTCGCAGATTCCCTCTAATACCTATGCAGATGGAAAGGGGAGGGGGGGGGTAGGTAAGCACTGGCCTAACAACAATCTTGTACAGTGATACTTTGTACTGCGTTGTAAGGAATCTTCTCCGGCGGAGAAGTGGAGCAAGCTGCCCAAGGCATTGTCTAGCTTTATTCGTATGGTAGCTGATGTTCCCTTTCCACGGAAGTCGACAATCTAGTTGTAGTACTAGTATTTAGTGAAGGCAGCACAGGGGTTTGTATAGGGAAACATAACTAGTTTCGATACTCCTTGGAGAGATATAAAAAACAGCAGTGCTCTACACAGTTTGATCTTTATCCGCTATTCACTGTAGTAGGTTTTCAGCTGAGAAAGTCCTGGAGGATATTCACTGCTCTGCTGTTGTTCCGGGAACTGATGACAACAGCAGTGTCATCTGCATACATCATGACCTGCCCGTATTTGAGTTTGGGTAAGTCTTGCAGATAAATGGAGAACAGCGTTGGTTCAAGAACAGAACCCTGAGGAACGCCTGCCCGAATCTTCATTTCGGAAGAAATCTCACCGTTAATCTTAATAGTGAAATTTCGCTTGTGGAGGTACGAGCCAATAAGCCCAAGAAGTGGGCGAAAACATCGACGCTCCTGCAACCAGTGGCGCAACTGCAACTACCACCCCTGCAACTGCGGGGCGCGCCAGGTAGCGAAGGGGCGTACTGCATCTGCCAAATATAGTTTTATAAAAAAATTCGAACACGCACAAAAATTAATCCGAAGATTCATATTTTGCTTTAAGATATACATGTATTTAGCTTTGCCTAAATAAATGCCTAGTTTCACTTTTAAAGCACTGAATATCCTACAGATTGAAAGTGTTCGGCTCTTTGACTTCGGGTTGTAATACGATTACTCTGCAATGGGTTGTAAATAATATGATCGTTATCCAGTCGTACGTTCTCTCTGCGCTGCTGAAGAAAAGCGCGAGGCCACAGTGGGATTCCCCGTGTGTGTAAAAACAGTCAGTTACCTAGGATTGCGTTCACGACAGGTGTCATAATATAATCACAGCAGCCGTAGATCTGCCGGGTGTAAGAGGGTGATTTCTTTAAGTGATTTCTTTTAGTTTTGAAAAATGCAGGTACACGTATTGTCAAATATATTACTTAAAAAGATAAGAGTACATGACTCTAGGAACAACCATTACTTTTGCAGACACTCTCCCTAACTTACTAACACCTTCCATCCCCAACCACAACACACACACACACAGTGCAAAAATGCATCCTCCCTCTTGTTCGAAATACTTCGAAAAGTACTGTGCTTAGACGTGCTAAACTAAATCTTGCTAGGAGGTGGGGGACGCACGTTGTGATAGTTACGCCACTTCCTGCAACGTGTGAACGAGACCATCGTGCCATACACGGTCGAAGGGTTTGCTGATGTCCTGCAAGACACCAGTGGAATACTCACTCTTATAAGGTACTTCAGAAACGAATTCCGTAAGTCTGATCAATTAGTGAGTCGTGGCATGCTTTGCCGAAAACCACCCTGTTCGTCAGGAATCACACCATTAGCATCACAGAAATCTAAAAGCCTAGAGAGGATAACACTTTCTACGGAGTTTACGCAGGATGGTCAAGAGAGATATCCGACGGTAGTTCTCTGAAAAGGTATGATTAATTCTGGGTTCAGGCAACACCACTACCACTCTTTTTTCAAGTCACTGAGGAAATACTTCGGGCAGAACCGTTGAAAACTTCTAACAGTAGCAGAATCCAGCTCTAAGGGAGCAGTTCGACATCTCTTGCTGGAACTCCATCTCTTCCAGGAGCTCTCCTCATCGTTGGCTTTTTGATGTGTCGAATTACCTCGAGGTAACTGACACGCGAAGTGACATTATCTGTATCATGAAGATCGTATGCAGCTAAATCCTCCATCCTGTCAGTGTGACCAGGATTTTGAATGTCCTGAAGTGAGAATTGCTCCTCCACGGCTTCAGCAGGGACCCTAGCCTCCTCGTCAATAAATTACACCGAACCCTGTGGACCGCGAATGGTCGGTGTGACAGGCGCACTGCAACGGAATTTTCTAAGGATCGTCCACGCATCATCCCCCCCCCCCTGATGACGCTGACCCGCCTTAAGAAAGTATTTGTTTTCTTGTAATTCTCTGAGTGCGCGGATTTCTGCCCAGACGAGATTGCGACACGAGTTATAACTAACTCCATCGTCGGGTGATCTCGACCGCTGCCTGATCCTCCGGAATTTGTTATTCTCCCGGATCAACCAAACAAAACGGGGAGGTAGTGCATAAGGGACTCGAGCAGGATCAAAGGGCTTCCTCCATCGTTCCAGAATTGCCTCTATACAATGAGTGAGTTCCTCCACCGCACTGTCAACGCTCGAAAGAGTACTGGTGTCCACCGTAGGCGGATCATACTGAGAAATAATTTCCTGGAAGAATTTCCAATCATTATTCGTCATCTCCCACCTGGTGGCTGCGACTCCGTTTAATCTCAGTAGGACTCATGATCAGAGTCAAGGCCAGGAACCACAGAGGCATGAAGAAAGTGCTTCACAAACTGGAAAACAGTAAAGTCAATGATATCGGCAACCACATCAGACGAGGTGCAAGTTGGGTGGACCGGACTTGCAACTGTAAGATACAGCTTGTTAATGTATTATGACAGTGCCTCCGCAGAACAACTAAACCAGTCAGTATATTTAGCATTCCAGTCACTAACTACTACAGAGGGGATGGGGTCCCATAACAGGATGTCAAGATGATTGCCAAGAATCGTCTTAAACGGAATATCTATAATCATAAACAATATATACCATATCAAACATAACTGAATAAATGTACTATGAAGAGTTATGCGTGAGGTTTTCATGCATTTTTCTGCTAAAACACACTACGTTTCAGAACTCAATATATTGCTGATGCGAATGTTGACTTTCACAAACTGCATTCTCCTCACGACTTCTTGACGATATTGTGCACATATTCCAGCACCAACACATGTCAACACGGTTTTCGACTACCGATTTTTTTTCAACTGTCCTTTTGGGCGTTTATTTACTTTCCGTGTCACCTTGAAACGCTTTTTAGAAATCGTGAACATCTCTTGTGGCACTGTATTTTATTCCACATCTCTTGACACAAATCCGTTTTCGAATCATTAACGGAAAACCTAATTTTCCCAAATGGATTTTTTTAATGCGGCGTAAAAAGAAGTGTTTGTATTATTATTTTCGTTACGTATGGATTTGTCTTTAATTTCGAATGTAAGATCTTGTATTCCAAATGGTTTCTTAAACAAGTATCATTATGATTAATGCTATCTACCGAGAAATTACATGCACAAATGCATTACCAATAAAATGATATTTCGGAAAGCATATCACAAATAGGAAAATTAATGGCGTTAATAGTAAGAGTAGCGAATAGTTTTTCGGGAAGGGTAGGAACGGAAACGTGTGATAAAGGTTTAATTAAAGGGATATTTTACTACCTACGAAAAAGAAATAGGGAATGTTTGATGATATTTAAAGAAATATATCATCATCATTGTCAACCATTATCAATCCACTGCTGGACGAAGGTCTCCCCAAGTTTCCTCCACAACGGTCTGTCTTGTGCCAGTCTCCTCCATGTCACTCCCGCATACTTTCGAATTTCATCCACCCATCTTCCATGTGGTCTTCTTCTGGGTCTTTTCCTGTCCCTTGGAAACCAATCTAAAATTTCGGCTGTCCATCGATGGTCTGTTCTTCTGGCAGTATGTCCAGCCCATTGCCATTTCAGAGATTTAACTCTGATCATGATGTCTTCCACTCTTGTCATTTTTCGGATCCACGTGTTCCTTTTCTTATCTCTCCTGGTTACACCAAGCATGCACCTCTCCATGCTTCTTTGAGTTGTCTGCAGCCTTTGTATGTCTCTTTTAGCTAAGGTCCACGTCTCTGCACCATACGTAAGCACTGGAAGGATGCATTGATCAAACACTTTTCTTTTAAGACATAATGGCATATTGCTCTTGAAAATTATGCTGTTTCTTCCAAAAGCTCTCCAGGCAAGTTTTGTACGCCGATTAATTTCTTCATCAATGTGACCCTCACTTGATATCTGCTGTCCAAGATAAACGTACGTGTCTGTTATCTCCAGCTTTTCTCCATCAATCGATAAATCTTCATTTCTTGTAAAAGCATTGTACATCACTTTTGTCTTCTGAAAGTTCATTTTTATACCCACTTCTTTACTCTTGTCAGCAAGTTCCTGGGTCATACTCTGTAGCTCTGATGGGGTAGTTGCAAAAATGACTATGTCATCAGCAAAACGAAGGTTAGTTAGATAATCTCCATTAATCTTTATCCCTTTGTTTTCCCAGTTCAGTGATTGAAAGACATTTTCCAATGTGGCGTTAAAGAGCTTCGGAGATATGGTGTCACCTTGTCTCACTCCTTTTCCAATTTTTATGTGTGTTGTATTTTCAAACAGCCGAATCTTTGCACTTGCATTTTCAAAGATGTTATTAATAATATTAATGTATGCATCTTCAATACCGCAGGATTTCAGAGCCATTGCAACTGCTGATGGTTTCACCGAATCAAAGGCTTTTTCATAATCGATAAAAGCCATGCACAATGGAAGTTCATATTCCCTCGCTCTTTCAATTAGTTCTCTCAGTACGTGGATATGATCTATTGTGCTGTAGCCACTCCTGAATCCAGCTTGTTCTCTCGGTTAGAGCCATGTCGAGTGTCACCTTCAAGCGGCGTAAAAGAACTTTAGTGAATATTTTATAAACCACTGATAGGAGGCCGATAGGTCTGTAGTTCCTGAGATCCTCAATGTCACCTTTTTTATGTAGCAAGATTATTGTAGCGTTGTTCCAATCCTCTGGAATTTTCCCTTCATTAAGGCATCGAGTGGAAATTTGGGCGAGTACTGTTTCGATTTCTCCACTTGCTTCTTGTATGATGTCTACAGTAATTCCATCTTCTCCTGGAGCTTTTCCCCGCTTCATGTTCTTGATTGCATGTGCAACTTCTGCTGGAAGGACTGGAAGAACTCTGGTACTGGTACCTTTCATGATGTCTGGAGTACATGTATCATCCCTTTCATATAATTTGGAGTAGAAATCTTTCACTCTTGTCAAAATTTCGCCTCTATTTCTTGTTACAGAACAATCTTCTTTTCTCAGTGCCATAATCTGTTTTTTCCCCTTACTGAGATGTCCCTTTGCTATCTTTAGGCTTTGGTTGTTTTCAGTTGCTTTCCTTACTAGTTCACAGTTGAATTTCCTTACGTCTTCAGTCATACTTTTTCGTACTGTCTTGCATAGCTCTATATATTCCACTTTGGAAGTCACATCTTCTTTAGTTGTCCTCATCACTCTTCTTTTTTGCATCAACATTTTGGTTTTTCCTTATAATTTGTTCACATGCAATTTGTTCTTAGACCCAGCTAATTTTGTTGCTGTTTCCATAAGAGCTTTGGTTACTTTTCTGTTAACTTCAGAAATATCCACTTCTTCCGATGTTAGGCCTTCTACAGCAGAGAATATGTTCTTCAGTTCCAATTTGAAGGTATTATGGTGTTTTTTAAGGTTGGTTATGTCAATACATTTTGTTTGTCTTATGAGCTTGCTACGTTCGACTTTAGTGTTGAGGTGCATCTTACATCTCACCAATCTATGGTCACTGCCTGTGTTGAACTTGTTTAGCACACTGCAGTCTTCTACGACGAATTTTTTGTTACACATAATAAAATCAATTTCACTTGTCGTCCCATTTGGATGTCTCCATGTCCATTTCCTGTGTGGCTTTTTCTTAAAAAAGGAGTTCAAGATGAAAAACCCTTCTGCCTCTGCAAACTCTACGAGAGTATTTCCACGCTGGTTTCTGTTGCCGTGACCGAATTTACCTACTGAAGTTTCATTCTGTTGCCGTTGCCCTATTTTTGCATTGAAATCTCCCATAATTATCTTCAAGTGCTGCTTACCTTTATTATTTAGATCACGAATTTCCTCATAAAATTCTTCAATTTCTTCTTCAGCATGACTGTATATATATATAACGTTGCCAGCTGCAAGAAAATTAATAAACAGCGAATGGAGAAAAATAGCTTACGAGGTAGAGAATACTCAGCGCAATGACCACTGGGCGTTAGGGAAAACTTGACACCCGAATAACGCAGCTCAAAAGAAAAATAAATCAGTCTCCTGAAGCTGGTTTTACATAGGTCTCCAGCATGTTTTATGCGCTAGGTTTCATCAACAGCTAAAAGCATCGTTCCCTATGAAGGCTTTTACAAGTTTTTATCTTCTGTTGTTGAGAATTGCGTGAGGTTTTAACAATTTGCTTTTATGAATGTATCAACATAAAGATTATCAATTCAGATTACATAATATTGCCCAAAATAAATCGATTTACAGTAAAATATGCGGAATTTACAGCTATATTTATAAATTACAATTGAAGTTCACGAAATCCAAAAAAATCATTAAATTGATATGATATCTATCTTTTGTTTCCCTTTTCGTAAGGCTGTTCTTCCTGTTAACAGTTTCCATACTCAGAGAAAATTCCAAGTAGGCATTAATTGTTTCCCAGTGTTTTCGTATTCTTCAAAATAAGTTATAATAATTTAACTTTTAATAATTTAAATTTTCTAAACGGGATATTGAAAATATTATTTATGAAAAAATTTCCTATTCTATGTTATAAACTGAATTTGTGTTGTTTCATTTTAAAATTATGACACTTGATCTCATGAAATTTAACATTATGAATGTGTTTTGATGCACCTCGGACAATACACCAAGGGGCCAGCCAGACAGGGCCATTACGAGCGAAAGTTATAGAAGAAATACTGATCGAGAATATTAGCATATGTGTTTGCAATTGTCCAAAGAAGTTGTTGCTGTCGTTTCGACGGTTGCAAGCAATTTCTTTATGTTTTACATTATTGTGCACGTGTTCGAATGTTCTCATTTTTCTCACCTCAGAAATTTCTGCATGCATTTATGTAAGCTATCCGTTCGTAAATTAAAACATAGCCATAATCTACATGTGTTTTTTTCTTTCGCAACGGTATTTATAAATGTAGAATGTGAAACACTGCTAAATTTGTTTCGAAAAAAGAAAGACTGTCATGTAACTAAAATATTTGTTTTTCATTCAGTAGGGCACAGTACAAAATCTAGAGTTAGCTTAGCTGGGAGAACATGTGGTTAACGACTCGGTATTAATGTACAGTATATTAGCACCATCTGACCACTTGTTTTACGGATGACCGTGGATTTGTTGCTCCTTCCTGATGCTCCGAAACAACTTCAACGAGTTCTTTCCACATTGGAAGTTTTTCCAACTGTCGTAATTTCTAATTTTTGAAAGAGTGCTTTAAGGTACGCGTTATGCAATTTGTGTTCTTAAGTCACTTTAAGTGTACAGGTGTTAACAGAATATAAAGTACGCAAATGAAAGGACACCAATTTAAAAATAAAATTCAAATTTATTAAACGTTTGTTTAACTTTATTACAAGTAAAGTAATGTTGATGTGTTGACCATCACAAAAGAAATTCTAAATCTTCGTCCTCGTTTATAAATATGTCTAAAACATCTCTGTCTTGTAATTCGTTCAATCTAGAATTCAGGGCACATAGATGTCTCCCCATCTTCTTAATGAAGTATATTAGCGGTACGACGTCCCTCAGTTTATGCTTTTCGCGGTGCTTCATGTCGCCGAGTCGGATGATTCGTTGCCTTGCTTCGATTTAGATTTCTAAGTCTTCGATCCTATCAGAATAATTGTAAGGAAGCTCGTTACCAAGAGCACTTGGGGAAGCTGTTTGATTCATCTTCACGGCATGTACTAACACAAAAGAAAAGAGAAAGATCATAAGCGGATAACTTGGAAAGCAAGTATTTTATGTTAGCAAGGGTAAACCTATATCTCATTTAAATAATATAAAGATTCACAGAATATACTAGCAATCATGTCCGTTCTACGGACTGTGAATCCATTTAAACATTTTTGCAACATAAAATTAAAGAAAGAGAAAACTTATTAAGGGGAAAAAACAAGTTTAAAATCCGTAACTGTTTTACAATTAGAACAGGGTCGTGAAGTTTGACGTAAAACGCTAGTTGGCTTTTCCGCCCCTTAACTGTAAATCAAATTTCGCGGAATGTTTACAGTATTTCAAGATTTATTGTTATCTTAAACATATCAGCATTTTCAACAGTAATACTAAGCTAACCTTTTGAATTTTTTGGTTTTCAGGCTTTTCTGCGTAGAGGTGGATGAAAAATTCAAGAAGAAAATATTCCAAAGACCCCAATCTTCATTTTGGTTTTCCAACGTTTTTACGTATACGGACGTTAAGACCTATCAACACACCAATGTTCAGATTTCTTCATCAGTTAGAAATGGTCGAACAATTTGCTGATGGAAAGACTCGCATTTTCCCACTTTGCTTCATGTATATAGATTAATAATGATATTGAAGGAATTTACGTTTTTTTTTACCATGTCATATTCAGATAGGAGAAACTCGTTCTCAAAGATAGTTCTTTTTCTTTTCCACCGGAAATAAATTCAACTGCTGCAACTTTGCTCATTCCGCAAAACGAAAGAAAGATGATTCTTATGTCACAGTGAGTTGTGGCTACACCTCCGACTTCAAACAGAGTATAAAAAGAAAATTACAGTCCTGGGAAATCCAATTTCATTGTGCTTGCTGTGTCTCATATTTGTTCATATCTTTCTTGAAGAACAGAGTATGAACAAATATGAGACACCTCTAGTTGCGAGGATTGAAATGCTACCAAGCTCAAACAGCTTTATTAAGTCTCACCACGGCCATATTATGTTTTCGCTACTTTACAAATGGTGACTTAGGAAATTTTCGAGATAGCGGCCACCATAATCAGCCGGAAGTTGTATGAAATGGATTCAACGTCCGCTCCATAATGATGGGTTTTTCATTTACTCAGGAAGGTAGGTACATGGCAAATGTTGTACAGTGCATATATTTCGCGTAATATTATACATATCATCTGGAATTAATTTGCGAAGGCTTTCTGTGTTTTAGCTTTAATATAAAACGGCTTCTTTTAAAAACACAAACGAGCAGAATACAGGCAATGAAATGAAAAAAAATAGATACTGCTAGGAACAGGGAAATGAAATACCAATGCAAAAGTTCAAATTCTTTTTTGAGGTAAGTCTATGTTGTTAAATGGAATAGAATTTCCTTTTTTTCTGTATTCTGTTTGTTTGTTTGCTGGGTTTGGCAATTTCAGTGAGCAAATTGACGTTTATGAGATATCGTCCATTTTCCGCGGAGCGTGGTGGCCAAGCCACAGGTCCACCGCTTCCAATCCACCGCCCGGGATATGTCGCATTTAGGAAGTATCGGACCTCGGTGGCCAAGTGCGCTCCCCATCATGCATAAACCACATGTCCCTGCGTAGGGTGAGCGAAACATCCTGCAACAAACCGAGAAGCACTTGCTCCAGGAACACACGATACGCTGCACCGATCGGACGTATACGTCAATTCTCATGTGATGTTCGCACGTAATATCACTGAACGTGTTCGGCTGCGTTTTTAAATGCTTGCTCCTCATCGTCTATGTACGTGTTCAGCGCACCTGATTTTCATCTTGTGCTTCTCATGCACTGGTTGGAACTCCGTGTGCCTGCTGGACTTTTTCGAAAGTACTTTTTCTGGCACTAGGATTAGAATTCGCCCTAGGTTCCGTTTAAAATATTACTCGTCTTGATGAGTACTATCACCCCTCTTGATTTGTTGAAGGAGTTCACAATCACCCTGTATAGGACTCCTGTACTAGGCAAGGGAGAGATCCAATCCCGTAAGATAAGCATGTCATCTCCAACTAGGGCGCACAAGGAACAAACGTCAGAAGTAAGCGCTGAGATACGGAGTTTGAGAGGCAAACCGAGAAACAAAGTGGAATTAGTATTTTTGTACGCAGGAATTTTCTGATAACGTGAAATTCATTCCTCGCGATACTCCTGCAATGAAGAATTTATGGTAATCACTCCTCTGCCGATTTAGACGTTTGTTCCTGTTTTTCCTATGATGTTAAGTTATCACGTAATTTCCCACTTCACGTAATAATTTGAAGCAAAATATTAGGATTTTTTTAGACTACCGTGAGGAACACGATTAGGAATTTTATGACGTTGCAGGGAGATGATAGCTATCGATGATGAGTTCGGGTTTTTTTCTAATGTATCTCAAGGTTTTTTCCTAAGCTATCGAAATTTCCTGATTGCCACTCTTGTACCTCCTGTTTTATTAAAGTTGTAATCCATTTGAAAATTCACCTGAAATACACTGCTGGACAATTGCTAAGGACGGATCATAAACGGCTATATAGCGCATAAAAAAGTAAGTGTGGTTGGATGCCAAGTGAAATAAAATAATGTCAGAATGCCAGGACATTACAAGAAAGACAATTTATTGTGCTCTGAAATCCAGAAGGCTTTGGAACGTGTTGAAGGGACAAACAGGCCATTTTGTGCAGAATACGTAAACGTGAAAAAAATGCAATTACTGTCCGCAGGCGTTCCGGCGTAAGATGTCAATACGGGATATGGCCACCATGGAGGGCGATGCAAGATTCCACACGTCGTGTCATGCTTTGCACAACATTATCAAGCAGCTGTTGGGGTAATTTATCCCATTCCTCTGTCAGTGCACGGATGACGGTGTCCTTGTTTATTGTAGGGCATTGGCGACCAGCAAGACTCCTCCCCAAAGCGTCTCACACATTTTCAATGGGATTCAGATCTGGTGAACGTGCTGGCCACACGAGGCGTTGAATATCCTCTCTCTCAAGACACTCCTGGACAGCGACTGTTCGATGACATGTTGCGTTGTCGTCCATGAAAATGAATCTATCACCGACAGCACCACGGAACATGCGAACATGAGGTAGTAGAATATCATTAATGTATCGTTGGCCATTCATAGTCCCAGTTGGAAGCACATAGTTGGACGTACGGCCATTGATCGTGATGCCAGCCCATACCATGACACTACATGTCGGATATCGATCGCTTTCCTGTATGGTGGCTGGACAATATGCAGTACCACTATCACGCCAGATCAGCTTGTCGTCGACAATCAGACGATAGACTGTATCTACTCTCATCTGAGAAGAGGACAGCAGACCAGTCGTTATCAGTCCAATTGCGATGTTGATGGCACCATTGCAAACTGGCGGGACGGTGACGTCTGGACAATGGGATGCACACAACAGGACGGCGGGCGTATAGTCCTCCTTCATGCAAACGTCTGGCGACCGTTTTTCGGGAGATCCGCTTGCCAGTAGAAGCCATAAACTGATTTGCTGCCTCACTAGCTGAGCTGCGCCGGTGTCCTTTTGTTGATAGCACTATGTACCGATCTTCTGCAGGTGTCGTACTGCGAACACGACCTCCCCGTGACGTTTGCTACACTCTCCATTTGTTTGAAATGATTTCCAAAGCCTTGAAAGAACACTGTGGCTGACGTCGAACTCCCTGGCAACATCTGTTATTTTTCGCCCTTTTTCAATCTTGCCAATAATACGGCCACGCGTAAAATCATCTAGGTGATGTCGGGAAGACATACTGAAAATTGCAAGTTCGTCAATTGATTCTTTCCCTTTCAACTTTGCGTTTGAACAACAACGGTCAATACGCGTCAAATCCTTAATATCTCTTATCAGCGCTATGACGTCCCGAACAAGGTCGGCAATCCAAAATTTGCATACGCACAACACGTCTTACTGTATCCCGCACTTATGCTAATTTCCACATTTTCCTGCCTTCCATTTTATGGTTGCTATCGTTGCTATTGTCATCCGTCCTTAGCAATTGTCCGGCAGTGTATAAAATTGTTAACCAGTTTTCATAGAAATTACCAAAACTTTTGTCTATAGTGTGTTATAGCAATCCCTAAAAGAAAATATATTCAAGGATCCTGTATCACAAACCTTCCAAATCAGCTGAACTAGGTATTAAGAAAAAGATTTATCAACATCATAAAAAAACATGAAGTTTGCTTTATGAAGTAGGAAGAATATATTTAAAAAAAACAGTAATATATCGTTCATTTTATGACCATACGGAAAGTTTATGCATAGGAACCTACGTCCCACGGGACTTTTATGCTGCACATCAAAAACGAAGTTACACTAGGTGGCGCCTAGAGATTGAGACAAGATAGACGGTAGATAAGTCAGAGAAGAAAGAGTGCCGTCTAAAAGTGCAATTTGGCAATATTTTTGGGAGTGCCAGAGTATGTAGTCAGAATGAACACTTCAAGGGCGGAGAAACGAAGGCGAGGGGGAACGAGCAGATCATCTTACCTCAAACGACAATCCCGAAAACAAAATATATTCAAGTATCCTATATCACAAACCTTTCGATAATCAGCTGCACTGGGTATTAGGAAAAATATCTATCAATATCATAAAAAAAAACTTTTGCTTTATGAAGAAGGAAGAATTATATTTAAAAAAAAGGTAGTAATTTATTGTGCATTTTTTGACCTTTGGAAGGTTTACGCCCAAGTACCTACGTTCCATGTGCCTTTTATACTTTTTTTGTTTTTCTTTATTGGAGGTTTAACGAGTACCGTGAGCAACTCAATGGGAGAAAGCAGTCGCCCGTACTTAATTTTGGGTCACTGGCTTCAGGGAACGGAAAGAACCAGCGCCGTAAAACTAATAAAACATCCATACCTTTCCGGGATTCGAACCCGGACTCCTTTCGGATGAACGATCAAAAGCCATCGTTTATAATACTGCGCCACTGGGTCAGCACTTTTATGTTGCGCATCAAAAACAGTCACACTAGATGGCGCTTATAGATTGTGATAGGATAGACGATAGATGGGTTAGAGAATCAGTAGTTCCAGTTTAAAAGTGCAAGTTCGTAAATTTTTTGGGAGTACCTGACTATAGTTTCAGAATGAACACTTCCAGGGGGAAAGATCGAAACCGAGTGGAAGAAGCAAATGGTCTTACTTGGAACGGGGTCTAATAAACTGGGACCGAGGTCTAATAAACTGGGACCGAGGTCATTACGTGTAATCATACGGATGAAGATTATTCACTGATTCAGATCAAATGTTTCTACCCGGGATGGACGACGGGACCATCTGCATGGTAGACAAATGTAATGTAACAGTTGCAATATAATGTAAAGAGAGATGTATGTAGATGATTCTAGGTAAGAAGTGTTTGACCCCAGGTCTTTAGCAAACTTCTGAAGAAGGTAGTTAGGAGATTCGGGCTAAGACGACCTTAATTTTATGACCGTGGAGGGGGACGTACCCGTCGTCCTTCAGCTTATCGTGCTTGTCGACACTGCATCATTATACTGTACAATCTTCACAGAATTGGCTAGTCGGAGGAACCGGAATTCATCATTCGTGTAATCCCGTATTTCTTTTATGTTTTATCTGCTCCTCTGGGAAATCACAGGATAGGATTCTTAACCTGCAAATTCGCTAAACATGAATTCCGGTTGCCTCGACTAGCGAATCTTGTAATGGTTTTATTCAAATTCATCGAAAATTTGAGACTTGGTCGTTCTGGGTAGTGTAGTGGTTAGAATACCCTGGCGCTATCTGGAAGACGCAGCTTCGAGTCCCGCTCCAGGACAATTAAATTTTAAAGTTTTCTGATATTATCTGGCTTAACATCCTTGTCATATTTACACCAAAAATCGGATTGTCATCTGCAAAATTTCTGTTCTTCGTATATTTGAATCGATATCGTCGAGAGTTTTTAAATTATAACACGCACAGTCGTTTTGCTCTCACGATTGCAGAGATAGGCTGGGTAAAACCAGGGGGCCCATTCAGAAATATTGCATAACCTCCACGGCGCACAGGGTGCAAGGTAGCGTCGCGCATACGATGTATTGCTCAGTACGCGAATTGAACTCCATGCTATTCATGAATATGCTAACACGATTAGTGTGCGGCACGCAACTTTAACGGTATAACGAATTCAATTGGTACCTATTTTTGTCACAGGCACTTTCCCGTAAGACGCCACATATTTTCCGCGGAGTTAGACGTAGTCCTACGTAAAAATTATATATCCTATTACCAATGCTACTTTCGCCTTCCATCACATTAAATGTATAATGCGTTTGAATATTTTTATGTATTTAGACTTATCTGGAGCTTGTAGTGTATAATATATATAAAAACGTTTTACGAGGAAATTACTGAAAACGTGCATTAAGCTTTGTTTTTCTTACAAGTATGCGGTATCCCTAATGTAGTTGAAGCTAATGTATTAAAACTAATATTTTAGTTAAAAATGAATTGTATATTTAAAGTAATCTTTTTACAAAAGCTAAACATTTGGATCTAGACATTCATATCTCCCATGAAATAAGGAACATTCTGCAGAAATTTGTGATACATAACAATAGTAATTTTAGAGATTTTAACTTAAAATACTTATATCCAACTTTCGTTAAGTTGGATAACAGCAAAATTGTGGGAAAAGAGACTGCCTTGTGGTTTCTGTTGTCAGAAGGAAACGCATTATTCATTTTCAAGGATACTCATTATTCCCGAAATATAACGTTTGGTGCGCTTTCCGAGTGGCATTTGAAGACGGTAATATTGCCTTTCATTGCCCTTGGGTCAAGAACGAATTTTGTTCACAATATTTTGTTTCCTCATTGAAAACTGTTAATACATAAGACGTTGTGGCCTATAGGTCTGGGCCTGGAATTCTGAAGAAAAAAGTATCCTCCTATACCCTGAAAATATGGAAGTTTGTGTTTATAAACAATTAAATATTAATCCCTCTTTAATAATCAGCAGTTCAAAAAAGATATGTTTAAATGACGTGGCGGGCTCGTATTCAAATTGCTTTGAGTGCGAAATTTTGTGATGCACACAATTTCCCAATTTCAAAGTACTCATAATGAGCCACACGTGGTGTGAAATTGTAATGCTAATCATAATATCAAAAGAAGAACGAAAATAAACTTCCATTATGAACGAGATCTCTAAATTAACAACTTGTTTACAGTAAATTAACAGCAGGACATTTCAATTATGAATTTTCCTTATTGGGACTTCATACAGCTTTTATCAGTTTTAAATAAATGATAGGAAAATTATACAGTATTGAAGCTTAATATTTCTTTGAAAAATAAAAGTTCCTATAAAAAAAATCTTAATTTGAACCCGAGTCGAAGTAGAATGATATATTAGTAAAATCCTGTGCAAACACAATTTATTTGATGTCTGAACCTGTGCAAACCATTGATTCAATTGTGATATATACTCAGCGGACAAACATTTCAGACACCTACCTAATAGCCTGTTTGTCCTTCTATTGCACGAATAATAGCTTGTACAAGCCGAGCCATCAAGTGTACCAGATGACCAAGACTTACCACTCGTAATGTTAAGCATGCCTGTTGCAAAGTTGTCCAGAACTCAGCCCGACATGTCAGTCCATGATGCGTCGTTCTGATGATGTTCTGCTCCATGACATCACAGGGAGCTTTAATTCCGGGAAACCTCGGCAACGCGATGGTACCAAACTTTGAGGAATGTTTTTCGAACCATGCCCGGATGGATGCGAATCTGTGAGGCGGCCCATTGTCCTTCTGAAACAGACCATTGGACACAGGATGCGCACAAACCATGAACACGTGTTGTTGATCAGCAAATACCTGCTGGTAGCGCGTAACGGTTGAGGACCTTTCTAGACATGCTAAGATACCTATTGTGCCCCGTAAGATGTCTCTCCATGACTTGACAGAAACTCCACCGATTTGAACAAAGCCCACCTGGTACGACGAGGTCATGGCGTTATACTGGCAACGCCATACATGTATCCTCGCATCAGCTCAGTACAGCTCAAACCAGGATTCATCTGACCACATGGCTCAGTGCCACTCTGCAAAAGGCCAGTTATTGTGTTTTCTGGTCCAGGTGATTCGTAATTTTCTATGACGAGCAGTCAACCCTGGCACACAATGGTAGGGCGTCGGCTTCCGAAGATCAGGGCATACAACGTGCGCCAAACCGTCCGTTAATTGTTAACGCCGCTGGGTCCTCTGACACTTGCACGGGATGTTATTTCCTTCGTCGTCGTAAAGAAGTCGGCTTGTACGAGCCTAGATAATCTGAGTCGGCACCGGTCACCTATGGAGCTTGGTCGCCCACCAGATTCGAACACGCACAATTGATTCCCTCTGGCCGCTTATGCCTGTCGATGGTATACGTGCTCTACGCTCTTGATACGTTTGTCCACGGGAATCCTAGGGATTTTAGTACTTTGGCGATTGGATGACCCATCTGTCTTACTCCGAAAATGCTTCCACGATCAAAGATTGGCTACGCTTGTTTTGGGCCTGTTCTACTCTGCGCGGGTTATTCTCATGACAACTACCCATCACACCTATCTCTAAGGTTTTGTCTGGTGAGTGTACATTTTTTTCTAATGTCTGATAACATATAAGTTCAGATTAACGTAATAAATTGTGGGTAGAACCGTATTACCTTTTATGAAAACACGGATAGAAAGTAGTTATAATATTATATTATTTGAAACGAGAAAAATGCCATTATGAGGAGCTGGGTGAAACATAAACGAACAAGTGCTTTTAAAAATGCAAAAATTGGAGAATTACAGTTACACCGTTTTGCAATTATGACTACTGTTAAATAATGAGATCCTTTATATTTCCATAAAAGACGGAGACAATAGCGCACTGTATGTTGTCTTGTACTTTATCATTAATGGTAGTACCTCATATTAGTCAGTGTTTCATGCTCTGATAACCGGGGCAGTTTTCAAGTTCCACCCATTTCAGCTGAGCATGCTTGACGACATTTCGGGATATACGTCACAACTGGCTACTGACCGTTTGTAGGAGATCGGACAGTGTTCAAGTTCCAGTCATTACTGCTGAGCATGGCGAATAGCATTTAGAGAAATACGCCACGGGTGGCGTCTGGTCGTTTCTCGGAGCATAGTTAATGTTGGAGTCATATGTGTCGACCATGCTGATGGTCCCGTTCATTTCGTCACTGGGAACAGTGGTTTGAATATCTGTGACCCGTTGCTAGCTCTTGTGTGATCATTAAATCACAAAAATTAAAAATCCAAGAAGATTTGAAAATTTGCTTTAAAATTGATGTCCCATTGATAGCACTCATGTAGTCATTAAATCGCGAAATATATAAATGCAAATACATTTACTTGAAACGTACGTCATCTGCCAGTCAGGAATTAGAAACCACTAAGATTAAGGATTAACAATTACGACCATTGGTGCTGTACTTGAAAGGAATTGCGTCTGGTAGAAGCTGAGAATTTACACCACTGCTTGAAAGACGCAAACTGAAAAATTATCTATTTCTCATTCAGCTGCTTCTCATCACAGATACCGAATATTCACTAATTCAGTTCAACGACTTCAAAGGGATATTCGTTCTCTTGAAACAGAGAGAGAGAGAGAGAGAGAGACTGGTGTTTCTACCTAATAAGTACATATAGAAGATTTAACAGTTCACGAAAACACTAACATCCTACATTCAACAAATAACTCTTGAAACATGGAAATAACAGGAAAACTTGGCCTTTACATATTCCAAAAAATCTAAACTTCCTATGAAGTTCTCAAAAGGGACATGACACACTCCAAAACAGACGCGAATTACAAGAATTTAAATTGCCTGATCACATGCACCTCTGACTTAAACTCATCTATACCTTATGGAAAATTAAAATACAAAGAATTTTGACTGAAAAACACAGCTAATCTAGATCTCAGTTGTTATCCATAAAGACAAAGCAGGTACTCTAAAATTAATACGTATATTTTTACCAATTATATATTTTTACGTAAAAATTCAACAATTACCAAAAAAAATTAAGAAGCACTTAGCTGGTTATTAGAGTTCTATGATCCTTCTAAAGACACTGGCCATTTATTTTGGAGTAGCTTTGTATATGCCTTTTACAGAGTATTTTAACTTTTTATATTAAAATATATTTCAATAATTTCTGCCTATTTTCCCAAATTGAAATATAATCGAATGGTTCTATTTTCAGAATATGTGCATATAATTACTCCAGAAAGTTTATTCATGAATGTTGTTTTTCAACAATTAAGGAGAAAAGCAATAGATTCTAAAGAATTCGCAAACTGTTAGCGCTATTTTTTTCAAAAAAAAAAAAAAGATTAGATTAAATTTATCGCTGACATTTTGTGCTTTCAGGTGCCAATGCTTAATAATTTCTGTTAGTGAATAAACACTCGCAACTTTTAAGAAAGCCTTACCTCGTTTACGACTAGGTTTGTTATTTAGTGATAACGAGGGTTTAATCATATAAAAGTGAAAGTTGCACATAGCAATTTTTTGTGTGCTAAGATGTACAGAGCAATTTTTTTTAATTATTTGTGTTTAGTTTCATGCTTTTTATTTGATTTTTCATGTTACTTCAACATATTTTACATTATTGGAGAATATGAAGTTAATTTTATAAGACAACTTTTTAGTGCGAAAAATGAAAATATTCTGAAAAAGGTCATATGACCCAAACACTACAAGTGTGTGGTAAGTAAGAACAGAACAGCAGGGATAAATAGCACAAATGTGTTTGGGTCGCAAAGTGTGAAACTCATTTTTCATTCAAACCGAAGGTAAGCAGCATACATATTCTTTTGACGGTTGACACTATAATTCGTGCATGAATATTAGTATTAAAAGAAATCCGTCTTTCAGCATAAAATTTCTGCTCTGCACTTCCTATTTAGAAGAGCATATTCACATTCTTCTAGCCATTTCGCCAGAGCTCAAGAACTACAATGGATATCATCCCTCGCTAAAAACCATGGTTACCCGGACAACGTTGTTAAGGGAGTGCACAATAAAGTACGGTTTTCTATGTCAACTGCTTTAATTAGTGAGCAAGTGCCTAAAAAGTATGTTGGATCTGTTGATTTTAATAAACATATTGTAAACCTCCTTACCAACATATGTTCTCGTCATAAAATACAATTTGGAATACGATCATGCAATCTATATACCATTATCCGCAATGATCGTGACAAAATTGACAAAGGGAAAAACTGGGGTGTGTATGTTATTCCTATGCTTGACACTATCTCTGGTGAACTAAACAATCATTATGTGGGTTCTACCAAAAGAAATTTGGATTTGAGATTAAATGAACACAGATATGATCTAAAAATGAATCACCAAAGCACCTCTTTTGCAAGAACCATAAGTGCTGGAAATTCCATCCCAGACTGGGACAACGCTAAAATCATAAACACACCTAACTCTGTTTATTCCTTGTTATTTGCAGAAAGCCTCTATGTTTCGGCTTATAATATAAATTGCTGTAATGACTATTATCCTTATGTTTTACCTGAACCTTGGAGCAATCTTGTTGGGAAGGACAGCACAATAGCAATTGCTTCTGTTAAGTGATCATTGGTTAACTATGCCTTTTTTTGATTGTCTTGTTATCTGGTATATCATGTGACATTGACATTACCTTTCCCATGATGCATCTACTCCACGTAATTAAGACCAGCATGTAGCCACATGGTGAAATTACATCTGATGAAGGTGTCAATGTGACACCGAAAGTGCTCATGTGTTTTTAAACTGTATATAGATTTCATTTTTTAGCTGAATAAATATCATCGTGCAACAAGACGGATTTCTTTTAATACTAATACATATTCTTTGTCGGTGGAATAAAGTTCAGCTTCAGATGCAGCAAGAAGTAACCGAGCAATGACATCTCCATTTTATCATCTATACCATTCCGGGTTATACATAAAAGAATTCAAATTTTATCGTAGAATCGAAAAAATCGTGTAAATGAACCACGTGTAATCGAATTACAAAAAGGGACAGAAGCTGTAGGTAAATATCGGAGCTAACGCAGAATTTCCTATAAAAGTGAAAAACGTATAACCGAGGTTCCACCGTATATCATAAAACAAAAAGCAACCTGTCTCAGTACACTGGGATTGCTCTTGGAGTTCTAAATTGAATGGAGGCGAGAGTGGTTACTATGAGACAGCAGTTTTGTGTGTCCGTTTCCTCCACTAAAAGCAATATCCAGCAGTTACAAAGAATTTACAACATTCTTTGTATTGGTAATATTGTAATTTAGAAAATGCAGGCCAACTATTGCGTGCATGCGTTTTTCACCTTATGAAAAGAAATTATAATCGGAGAGAATACGCTTAAATCAATAACCGTAAATGGTTGAAATTCGTTTTTAATACAAACTACAGCGTACAAGAAAGCTTTCGCCACTCACGGGTGTCTTCTTTAGGAAGCAAAGCTAAATGTAAACACTAAATTAGAAATAGAAACAATTCCAGAAGTTTTCAAAATTTAGACATAGAATAAAATAAAACTGCTTAAACAATGACATTGTCCCGCGCATGTGACACTTGATGCACGATTCAGAACTTCGGGATGCCCAGGATCGAGTGCCAGATGTAAGGTAGCCCTATAGAAGTGTCTTCATGGCAGACGTCGGGGTTAGACAGGATTTCTACTGTCTCTCTATAAGCTCTGTCTCTAGCCGTTGTGTATCGGGCTACGCTTCGGATTTCTTGCCACCTAGGTATGGCGGCATGGTTCTTGACCTCCCTCGCTAGTGCAGTTGTGAGTTTTCCGTACAATACGTCGCGTTTGTGCTCGTGGAGTCGTACTTTGAGCGAGCGTTTTGTCATGTCAATGTACTTCTTGATTGAGCCTTCAAGGTACTCAAGAGAGATTGCTTATACTCCAGCGTCCTGAAGATTAGTGGTAATTCGTTTTTCGAGTGTAAGGTATGAGGCAATGGTTTTTGGAGCCTTGATCCCTATGTAAAGCTTGAGTTTTCGGAGGGTGTTCTTTTAAAAGTGTGATAAACCTGGGAGGTATGAGAATGATACAGTATACTGGAGAAATGGTTTACTTCTATGTTTACTAAGGTTGGTGACGTTTAATTCTGACATGTTGATGATGTTGTCAACTTGGTAGCTGTCGAACCCAGCTGTAGACGCTAATGTTCACAAATCTTTGATCTCCTTCAATCGGGCTGAATTATTCGACGAGAGGGCGATCGCACGTCTGGTTCTGTGTCTTATGAGAGCCAGCTTTCGGGAATTTAGGCAAAATTAATCTGGAGTTATTACGTTCGACACCTACGTAGTTTTATAATATACTTGGGTAGCAAGGTGTCCAGAGTCCGTTTTCTTGACAATCACAACCAGGAATGCCCACCAGAATTCATTCTCTACTTCCATAGTGAACTTTATGTTCGGATGTTCAGAACTGAAGACAGAGAAAAAATGGTTGGGCCTTTGTCCCACACGAAGAAAATACCATCTGCATAGGGAAGCCAGATGCTTGTGAAGGTGAATGCGTAGGGAGAATTCTGTTTTCAAGCGGGCGCAGGACAGCTTCTGCTAATACCTCCGAGAGCACCGAATTTTTGGGGACCTTCTGGATTGCTTACAGTTCCGATTCTTATGGCTGAAGAAATTAGATCCTGTGACAATGTCAATTACATCGGCTACTTCCGAGAGAGAGATTTCTGTGGACAAATTGGAGTCGGCCAAAACTTTCTTTAACAGCTCCACGACTTCTTCTGCCGGTACAGATGAGTAGAGTGACTCAACGTCTAAACTACCTAATATATGGGTTCGTCCAATCGATAAATTCCGTATTCCTTCGATGAATTCTTCCGATGAGCGGTGAACTGTATCAAACGGCGGTAAAAAGGGGGCAAGAACTTGGCCAGTTGTTTTTCTATGCAATAAGATGGGGCAGATTTCCTTTAGACTATTGGGCGCACGTGGTTACCTGGCGTGTAATAAAACACGTTTGGCCACTATTGGTGGGATCTTTGGTTCCGGTGGCAGTGTCTAGCCCTTTTATTGAGGCATTCTGGAAGATCCTTCATTTTAGCAACCTTCTTTATCTTAGCGCTCTATCTGTTCAGCGGATCTTTATTCAAGTATGTTGACTCCGACTGGAGTATAAATCACCAATTTTTGATTCTTAATCAAATCTGCCCATTATTGGTAATTGGCCCGATTTATCTGTTAGAGTAAAAATCACTGTTGGAACCTTCTTAAGGCGGCGGATGGTAGACAAGGTTGCAGGTATTTTTTATTATTATTATTGGCCGAGGTCTTTTTTCGTAATTGCTCAGTCTTTTTAGCCCAAAGCGGCCGGAGGGAATCACGGTGTTCAACCGGTACTCTGGAGAGCAGGGTTCTAACTACTGGTACTAGGTGCTGAAAAGAGAGATTTGCAGCTGAACAGAACTTAGGACCCTTTCCAAGTGTCGTCAGCTCAGTGTTGGAGAGCATCTCGGTAGAGGCATTGACCACTGGGATCCTGAAACCTGAAATTGGGGATTTATTTGCTTGGTTTCTCCTCCTTGAGATTTTACTACTGTGGGTGTGAGATAGTGTTCTGTACTGTATTGCCGTCGGGCCAGCATGTCAACGCATCGCAAAATCATGGCAAATTCCAGTGGTGAGCACTCTTCCACCAGCTTAAGGTGTAGTCCCAGCAGCCGAGACTCTAAAGTCATTAGGTGTCTTCATTTTTGCAGGATCATGTTGGAATGTACTTGCTGTTGGAAGCGACGTTTACTTCGTAGGAACCAAGAATCTTCCGGCGTTAAGGCGAATCACAAAAATACACCAACATTTATTTACTGCGGTACTGTTTTCTGATCGAGATTTTTGTATTATAGATACCAAGCAACAATTTTGGATAACAATATTTACCTTGAGAATGATGCCCGTGATACATAGAGATGTCAAATGTATCACAAGGCGTAATAAAGAAAATCGATTTATGAGCTACTACTAGTTTGTACAAAAGACACTAAGTTTGGTTGTTACGTAGTGACCTAGAAGAACATGATCTCAACTTTGTTTTGCACAATTCACTCCGAAGATCTTGTTATTGCAGGTTTTCATTTGTAATCAAACAGCTAAATTTTATATCAACCTCAAGACAAGGTAAGCAGGCACAAGATAGGAACATTTTAACCTAGTGGATGCTCAGTAAGAGCAATCAGTAATTACTTTTTCATCCAGAACCTGTATTATCCACCGATTATCTTCTTTAATCATCAATCATGTATACTCGTTCGTTATCTTTGAGGTTCCACAATAAATAATATCTGTTCATGATACCATCAATACTTTTGAAACAACAACGCTTCACGCTGATGAATGAGTTAGAAAAAGATTGGGATCTTATGAATTATGAATCATTTAAAAGTAGCCAGGGAGGTAAAATCTCATAGTGCAATGGGACAATCAAAGTACGTTAAACGGAGGCAACTGCTTCTGATGCGTCAGAAAACAGCACCTTTACGTTCATCACCTATTTTAAGGCGCGGATCTGATTTTTTTAAATCTGCTTCTTGATGTTAATAAATTTCGGGTTTTCAACTGTCCAATAAGAAAGCATATTTAATGTACCTTAAGTTCACCCCATTAAGAGAAATCTCAGGTAGCTTGTGGGTGATTCTTTTAAGAGGATATTTTTGTTTGTTTGATAATGAGCCACAGCCTTCAATGTACCTTTTTTGTAGAGTATCTTCGGTAAGTGCATCTGACGCATTTAATAGCCTGTTGATGCCGAAAGATTACGTCGTTAAAATTGGTTGCTCCGAAATTTGCTGTTCTATAAATCTTAAAAATTAGCAAACAGCAGTGTTTATATATGTGACGAAATGATATCAAAACGTTCTCCTGTCTGACAAGAAATTCATTGAATTGAAATAAAAAAAGCACATTGGTCATCAACATCGTTCTGAATCTGGTGTTTTCTTACTCTAAAAGGGGTCAAAAGTCACATTGTTGGAAATATTCACTTTGCCTGAGTGATACTAATGTACGGTTTATTCTAAATTTAATCGAGCGACTTGATCTCAGTTCATATTCCCTATTACTCTGAGACCAAAACAGCTTATGTGCATTACCAACTTGTCATCGGAAACATGCTGAATAAATGGTTTGCAAATCTCTGAAAATATGAAAATGGTAAGCCTATTGTAAAATGTTTCTTTTAAAAAATACATATTTGTAAACAACAACTTGGCTAACACATCATTTCGAATTTACCTGTTACTGTGATAACAGGCTGTAAATATAGTACTTTCTTCTTTTTGATACGTAATAAAATTTAAAACATTTCATTAATAAAATATAGTATTTCAATTTACTATTGCATGCAATAATACAAATGTGTGTATTAAAATTAAAATAATTATAAATGTACAAGTTAAACCCAGATATTTCCCTTATTTGTTGAATTTGCTTAATTAATGCTTAGCAGTTCTAAGAATAACAGGATGCAGCTTTTAGTATGGGAATGAATTTAAATCACGAAACTGTATTCTAGTGTAAATCACTTTAAAAAGATTGGCAACAACCGCATTAATAGAAACGTACCGAAGCCATGTATGTCATGTCTTCACTTGTTCATTTGGAAATTAATGCACTAAAAACAAATTATTCACAAGAACGTTCATTTTCAATGTTCCTTTGTGCTTGATTTTACTTACAAAAAGGAAATGTTTTCGGAAACAGAGGTTTGAAATAAAAGAAGTAGGTGTCGCATTACCTTCGTTGATTCTGTGAAACACGAGAACGCTTGATACCATTGCTATATTTCAGAACTTAGCTAATAATTCTGCACTTAATTTGATGATACTGTAAGTCAAAAACTCATAAATTTGCTACGAAAATTGAAACGTAAGACAATTCGAGGTTGAAAAAACATGTGTATTTGCGTTTGTCTGTATGTTCTTTTTTAATGATAATCGCTAATTTAAGAATTTATTCGTATTATGCTAATGTTAGGGCCAGATCACTACATTACTTCTAAATTTTTGAAAATTGAAGTATCTATGCATTTTAAGTTAATATATTTATTTTTCCGTTCTTTTTTAGATGTTCGATTTAAATGTCAGATATATGATGAATTTCATCCACCGCGGACTGATTAAAGATTTCATTCGCTGAATATCCCAAGAGCCACTCTTTATCAACTTACCTCTGGAAACTTCAAGCAGCAATGCGCGTGTTGTAATAAAAGAAATAAAAATGCATTTTTGAAATGAGAATTCAAGAAAATATACGTTTCCTTAGAAATATCCTACAAAGGGGAGTTCAGAAATATATATATATACAAAGGAGAGTTTATATATACATACAGTATATTGCGAACGAAGTCAGGTGGTGCGCAAACCAAAGCCTTCAGAGATGCAGTGTAAGATCCAAGTACTTGCTAACAAGGCTAAAGACGTGGCTCATGACGGACCGTTGTGGAAGAAACTTGTGGGGACCTCCATCTAGCAGTCGATTGATAATGGTTGGCGACAACAATAAATGATGATATACTTTGAAAGTAGTAAAACATTTTTAAAAGACATTCTGTCCTTCAAGTGTTGTTTCGGTATTCAAAGCTTGACCAGTCAGAGTAGAACTTTTACAATCATGTTTTATAACAAATATTGTCATGTAAAGATTTTTGAATACAATCTTGTCGCCATGGCTTCTTTATTATGTCGCCATGGATTCAGTACAGTGACTCCGTCTTCCCTCGTTTACCTTCCAAAGATGCAAGGCCAGACACAGACCTCAAATACCACTTTTAACGGTATCGATTACACCAGAAACCCCAAAGGACTGGCATAACAAAACACTAAGAGCCTCAATGATTCACCATTGTCTTGAAAGAGATTCTGAAGTAATTTGTGAAGAAACAAATCTCATTTCTGAAAAAGAAGAAAAAGTACCAAATCCTTATTTCAGAATCAATTGGTATTGAAAAAAACTCTGACGAGAACTGCAATAATTAATGCTCCTATTGACCTAACCATAAAACAATATTTTACGGTAATCTAATGAGAAATCACGATGCTAAAATGATTACGTAATACCTATGTACACAATAAATTGTAGCACAATGAAACAACATATAGAGACACAGTGGAGATGAACCACGTCACGTGGACCTATATTAATTGCTACTCTTTATAAAAAAGTGATTTCACATCATCTTAAGAAGAAAACCTGCAGATGATGGCTGCTGACAGTAAGCATGCATGCATACGTGTAATTTTTTCGAATTTAAGTTATTTTTTGGAATAGAGCATGCCATGGATGAGAAAGAAACTATCCGACTCCGTTAGCAAGTTCTGGTTGCAGGTTTGTTCCTAACTTGGCATTTGTGGGAAGATAGCCATAGAACAGGAATTCATTGGACGGTCGACTATATGGTTGAAGCGATGCTGAGAAAAATGCATTCTAAGAATTTGCATCCTAAATTCCTATAGGGAACCGTAGTTACTCTAAATTATCGCCGCAAATGTGAAACGGTAAGTGAAGAATAAAATGTCATGATGGAATAATTTTGCTCTTCTTAAACAATGTGTACTTTATTAGTGTAAAGTAAAATGTTCATTAAAAATATATAAAAAAGTCTGCTAACAATTTGATTACTCCTATGAATGAAACTCAATGTCTGTTGCAGTGAGATTTAGCTCACATGTTAAACTTTTGACTTTAAATGAACCTTTAAGGTTCATTCCAGTTACAGAGCATGAATTTAGGTTTCTGCATATTTAGTAGAAAATCTTCGACCTACAAATTGCAGAAATTAATGCAGTGTTGACCTATAAATATCGCATTGAGATAACAGCCTTCCTAAAGTTTGTAGAATTTTCGTTGTTCGTTAGTTGTCCTTAATCCTCCAAGGGCAGCGTACTATTCGCATCGCGAGAGAAGTGCTTCTGACTAATTAACTGAATTATCCTCTTTTATAATTGACTAATATTTGTTCATTTTGATTTCGTGGACATTATAGCTGAAATTGCAAAAGCCTGCTGAGCCTGTGTTTCAAAATTTTGCACTCCTGAGATGCACATACTTTTTCCCAGGGTACCCCGTTTTCGTGAATCTACGTAGTAAGACCGAAGGCAATATAATATTTCAAGCACACGTAAAATGCCACAATAAATGAACTTCTTAAAAGCGTTCTAGAAACAAAGGGAATCGACGTACTATTTAAAGCACGCCTGTAAAAACATTTTTTATTTTCATTAGAAAAGCAATTTCTTGCCATTTATGAAATCATTGTCATGAGAACTGTGAAGTGTAGG
This sequence comes from Macrothele yani, assembly GCA_039090855.1. Classification (NCBI taxonomy): domain Eukaryota; kingdom Metazoa; phylum Arthropoda; class Arachnida; order Araneae; family Macrothelidae; genus Macrothele; species Macrothele yani. The sequence goes on along the minus strand of CM077015.1, from coordinate 122,391,863 downwards.
CAGGGATCTCGAACCTGGACTGCCGACAGTATATGGATTGGGTCACAACGCTTGATCCAAGCAACAAAACTAGAAAGTAAGATAATAAGTTATGTTCTCTAAAAAACAATTGTAGGAGTGGAGTTCTACTGTATGGAAAATAAATATATTTTAAAAAATTCTTGAAAGTTAGGGCTTGAACATGTGGACACACTGAGATATTTTGCAGCCATAAGGCATTTTCTAATTCTCCGCACTACAATTATTGGCACAAAGAAAATGCCATAATAGAAAATTTTATTTAAAGCGGCGATAAAAATATTGTAGGAGTTTTAATACATTTATTTATATGGACAATGTATACTAATAATTCCACCAGAATACTTCTAATTGTAACCGCAGTGTAACTGTACAGAACAAAAGAAGAAGTATTTTAAAAGCTAAAAATTAAAAAACAACAACTTGCGAAATTGCGGCTTTGCTTTTTCTTCGTTATGATAAGAAAATATGGTATATTGTGCATATATTGAAATGCATTTCGGTTATTGAAAAATTAATGTATTGCATGAGCAATATTTATAGAATTATCGTAGAACAGAAAGCAAATCGCATTCTGTCGGATCGGGAAATATTGTATATAGCATTGAGTGATTTGCTTAGAAAAGTGATCAAACGAGATGTACATATAGCTCAAGATGGGGACCCAGTGTAGTTCGTTTTATCCGTGCTATTGAGAGTCCCAGGATGTTAAACTACTGGTACGTCCCGGTATCACAGATGCAAATTGTAAAGTTGTAGCCGTAAACAGTATTTAATTACCTCAGAGAGCTTCAATAAATAACTCTTGTTCATTCTATAAACATTTAATCTTTCTTTGTTTTTCTTTTTTATGATTAGACGGGTTTCATGCATCAAGTATGTCTGTAAATACATCTTCAGAATTTCAGGAAAAGCATTTTCCAACTAAATCGTACATCATCTTCAATTTCAAAATTGTAGAAACACAGTTTCTGTATTTGTGCACAATTATATTGTATTATATTTTTTTTCGGAATGAAAGAAAACAAAGAGAGTAGAGGAAAGACTGAGCCTTATGAGATATTTTCCTTTCTGTTCACTCAGAGTTTAGCACAGACATTATGTTATTTCTAAAGCATTGTTGTTTCTTGTTGTGTCTAATCAATTTTTTTTTCACGAAGTACTACTTCAAAAAGAAAAGTGCGTTCACAAATCTCTGGTAATTTTAGTTTCCATTAATGTCTTCTTTACTTTCATTCGCTTTCATGCTAAGATGTGTCATAAAATTCAATGGATGACGTGCATGAAGTCATCCCTAACACCGAGAAACATCAAGCGCTTTCAATTAATTAAAAAATCCAAAAAACTTTTTCACCCTTCACTCATCAGCAAAGAGTAGAATTTGAAATATTGTGCAGGAGAAAACTGCTCAAAATAGAACGATAAATTCAAACACTTACTTAGATACAAGATTTTTGCCGTAGCCATTCGCACTAGAAAAAGTCCGTAATCCAGGAAACCCGAGGATGCAAAAAGCAATTCAATTGAGATAAACAATTTGAAATAAATATAACGGCAATTCCTCCTATTGAGGTCATTTGTGGTCAAACGTTTTGGCTTTTGTTAAAATAACATGCTTTTTGCACTTTAGGAATATTACAACATAAGCACAATTTTTAACTAATACCCCTGAGAGAAAGTGTCATAGAACCCTTTTCAGAACCATTAAGTTATTGTGAATTCGAAGACCATTTACAGCTTTCTTTGACTGTCTAAAGAAATCAAAGAAGCTTAATTCCTTGATCTAGCAAGAAAACCTAGTAGCATCTGTGTTTTCACAATATTCAAGACACAATAATATGATAAGCGTAATGTGTTGCTCTAAGAGTAAGTACGACTTCATGACACTCTTTTAAACCATTATTTCTTGATCTCGTGAAAAGTATAGATAAAATCCGTATAAAACCAGCTGAATTATTGTGACGTCGTTCATATCCTCAAAGCGAAGATACATGCAGGACTTAAACATATTAGTATTGAGAAGTGGATGACAAGAAGCAATGCTTTTCATTATGCTGAATGTTCTTACTCGGAGTAGATTCCTCCTAATTTCTGACTTGAAAGTCTCCATCATTTTAGTCAAATGAAAATGACACACACTTCGATGAGAAAATGAAATGAAAGGGATCCGATTACTAGAAGCATTGATATCGACACAGTTTGAGCGCACGATCCAAATCGAATTTACCCAAACTTTAATTCCAAAGAAGAATAACTTTTCATTCTGCTGCTGTCGAATTGTGAAAAGTGAATAAACGAAAAGTCTTATGATGAAAAAATTAAGAAAACATTTCATATCAAATTGCAACTGTCACTGCACAAGGACGAAAGCCCAGTAAATGTACTTCAAACTAGTGTGTTGAATTCCATGTCGAAAACATCGAAGTAGGGTTGGATATGCGTTTCCCTTTTAGATATCCTGATGCCTCTGTTTTTAGAGTACTTCATGCACAATTGTTAAATGGATCATCATGCTGATCAACAAATCCGCTTGATATGGTTATTGTTTAAAAATTAGCATTCATAAATATCAGTGTATTGAAAATTCTAGTAATAGATAACAACGTTTAGGAAATTATGGAAATAAACACTCTTTGCCAAAAGAACACCTTAAAAAACGGAGAGTCGTACCATTTCGTTCGATCCTAATGAAACACCGCCTGCAAGTACCTCAGGGACGAATATGCACTTGATTAAAAAATTACAATGACTCAATAGCTGCCTACTATAGCACATATGAACCATGAATCCAGGAGAATACATCAACATCAAAGCTAGTATGCAACGAACATTTGTAACTGTGGATTGCGGTTGAATTAACCTGAACAGTCCGTGAGGATGCTCGGCCGTCCGATCGCTGCACACTACGAGTAGTTGAGAGAGGTTGAGAGAGGTGGAATAGTTGGGTTGAGAAAGGACGGTTACAGTCACATCGCTGTATTGCCATACATTTGGGTCGAAGCGACGCCGCAATCGGCAGACGTTGGCACCAATTTGTCGAGGAGCACACAACCCAGCGGCACGCCGGCAATAGCCAAGAGCTAAGGCAGAATACGGCAATCCAGCGATTGTAAGAACCGCACGGACAGAACTGAGTTATTTGTACGCAACGATCCGTGCCCTTGTTGCGTCGCCTACAGCTACGAAAGTTGTCATTCGGACCGTTTCCAGACGATTTGCGGCACTGGTATATATTACAGGAGGCCGCTGCGAAGCTTACATAACCAGCGATTATCCCCGGCACCAGTTGCAGTGGTGTCGGGCTCGACCAATTTGGGATATTTTCCAATGGCTTCGTGTTGTCTTCAGTGATGAGTCAGTAATTGCACTTGGAGCTGATAACCAGCTCATATGTGTATCGAGAACCCACCTGCTCACGAATCTTGCCTTTACTGTGGAAAAGCACACGGCTCCCTCATAAAGAGTGATTGTCTGAGGAGCCATTTCATACGATAGGAGTACTCTCTTCGGAGTTCTCCGTCCCACCATCACGGCGCAACGAACATAAATGACATTCTACGAAGTGTTGTGTTGCCATTAGTGTCGAACTATTACCGTGCAACTTTTCAACAGGGTAATATCGGCCAAACAAACGGAGCACCTAATGTCAGAGAACTGGCCAATACCGTCTAGAAGGTATAAGGCCATGACATTAGAGAGGTGAGTTCCCCCTTTCAGTAACGTCACCTTTCCGATTGGGTTCTTACGCTGTCATGTATGACGACGACAAACATATCACCGACGTATCAGGCCATGTCAGCTGAAATTTACGTCAAAAAAGCGGTAATTTATATCTCCAATGTCATGGTCTTGAACTGGCGTTCAATTTAGGCACATTGACATATTATATTTAAGTACACTCTCCGTAAACTATATGCGTCTGTGCCATGCCTGGAAACTACTTATATCCGAGCCAGAAAAATATTTTAGATATTTTAAGTATATTAGCAAGGATTAGCATACATATGGGTGACCAACTAGGATATCTCCGTTGGAAGTTTTAATCTAATGTTCGCCAGACTGTCAAAAACAAATGCAGCTGTCATACAATTGAGAAATGATGAGTGTACTATTTTTATATGTTCCCTTATTTTGTGATATATTACTGAAAATTAAGAAATCTCATAACAATGTGAGGCTTTTACATAACTTTTGCATAAATGTGTCCCACCTAGTTATGTACCAATAATGCAGACACTTATTTCGTTAGGGAAGGAAATCGCGGCTTCGAAAATAGAGATTCACATTAATTCAAGAGGATAATAATTTAATGAACAATACTCACGGTTTGACGCACTAACATTTCAACTAACAGGTAGAAGAGTACACAATTTTGACAACATGCTCAACTTTGTAAGTTGGAAGCGGTTCCAAAAGTTTTCCCAATTTTAACTTTTGCAAAAGTTTCGAAAAACGGTCGAGCTCTCAGGCGTTTTAAAGGGATAGATGAAACATTTGTTAAATGACGTAGGAAAACGCTCTGCTTACAGACTGTCGGACTAAATTGCAAGGCACTACAATTTCCAGTAAAATATACTGTATGTTCATCTACTTCATGGACTCCATATAAGAAGTTCAGATTCATATCCAACAATTTATTCATAAATTCATCGGCATCTATCAAAACTTGTTACTTTAGAATTATTTTAATCGAATCATTTGGTTGTCAATTTGAAGCAACTGGTTTTGTATTTCAAATCGCTGAATTTTTTTAATATGCATTGCTTTTGGAATACGGAATTTTTGTGAGGGTGATATGATATTTTCTCAATTATATCAGGTTATTGTGAATGTTCTGGTGAAGATGAATGAGCGCCATTTAAACACATATTGAATTTTTTCTTGTTTTAACTACTACCTTCATCGGCTCTATCGGAACGCGCTTCCTTTACTTTTGACTAATAGTTTCATTCATCGGAGGGAACCAATACAGTAAGACAAGCACTCCAACACTTCTTCATCCTGGGCTTTTACGAATTTAGGGAGGGTAACTCTAAAACAATTTCATCAACGGTGACACCCTCTATAATTTTCAATAACTTAGTCATAAAATAATTCTGACTATTTCCAAAATATTTGTGTTTCTTTACAAAAATGGAATGCAAAACAAAATTAAACGTTGAATGTGATCCGTGGTATAATTCTTCTATATGTCTTTCCCTTGCAAAATATTTTCACATTCAAGGCATGCCAGATGTATTACACACTCCGGAATTAATTTACGATCCAGCACTTAGTGCATCCTTTATTACAGGGTGCGTTTAAAACACGATGGAAATGTTTTCACCGGAGACAGAAACTAGTAGCTTCACACAAATTAATACCCCTCCGACACACACACACACTTATCCCGGCTGTTCTGCCATTATTTATAAAACCCCATAAAAGTCCTGTCTAGAAATGCCTTTAAAAATCCTCGTTAAATAACCTTTAATGTCTTCCACGGAAACAAAACCTTTACCTTTCATAATTTTCTTAATTTTTGGAACCTCCTAAAGTCCTGTGAATAAGGAGGGTGAGGGAGCACCGAAATTGATTTTTCAGTCAGAAATTATACGATCAACCCAGCCGTGTGACTTGGAGCGTTTTCGTGATGAAGCATCCATCCACTACCCTTCTTCTCTGGCCTCGTGCAAAGGACTTCCATTCCTCAGGCGTTTCAGGATTTCTAAGTAATGTGCAACATTAACAGTGGAGCCATATGTTGGAAATTCACAATGTACCAATACATCTATACCGAAAAACGGTACAAGATAGACTTTAACGTACGATCAATGGAAAAAGCCCATCTTCAAACCGGCAATATCACTTAAACACCGTCTCTTGGGTCACAACACTTTCACTGTAAGCAGTGTTAGTTTTTCCTGCTTTTCTCTCATTGAATATCCGAGGTGGAAAAATAATGTCATATTTGTGCATTGCTCGATTTTCGACATCCCTGTAATGTTGAAAAAAAGAAAACCCCTCATCTACACCAGTATTTCTCAAACTTTGGTCGCTCATGGGCTACCTTAAGCATATCTTTACTTACGGCAGACCAGAAAGCGGAGGGAAGGAGAAGTCTGGGGAACTTCCCTGGGAGAAATTTGAAAGAGAAAAATATATTGTCTGAAAATTAGGTTTCCGACCCCGGTTACTTATAATGCACCTGCCGGCCACTCTCATTGGCCGGAGAGTGAGGACCCCCTCCCCCCACGCTGCAAGGAAAGGAACAACCAAAGTATACCCCGATTTATGTGACTTATAGGCGGGCTTATAATTATGAGCTCCAGCTCCATTTACCTCACTCTAACCTCCTATAAATGTAATTTTTAGTAAATTTTCTCTTCTTTTGGTAAATTTTAAGCTTTTTTTCAGCAAGTTTTCATCTGTTTTTTACTTGAAAATAATATCGTCCCCAAATATGGCCGATATACAATTTCCACCGATTTAGGCAGAGAATCACCAAAAATTTCTACCAGGTGTTTAAAATACAATTCGTTTGCCAACCCTCTCTGAAACAAATTAGTTTTTAGAGTACCTGTATTTGATAAAGAAAGAAAGAGAAAAAGAGCTTGGTGAGTTATGATTTTATTTTATCAGTTGTATAACGAAAAAGAGATCATTCGTTTAATTAAATAATTCGCAATGTAGTCACAGTGTGGGCATCGACAGGGGAGGGGTTTTGGGTGGTTCAAACCCTCCTCAAAACTCAAAAATTAGGATTTATAACAAGTAATATTTATGAAAAATTACTTAAACCTTCTCCGAAAACCGAAACATCCCCAACCTAAATTCTTGCTCCACCCATGATCCAAGGCAAAACATTTCTCCATACAATTCAAGTTACATCATATGCAAAATATTATATGTACAACTATATTTAGATTTTCTCTTTTGATTTTAATACTTTTCGGAAAGTCCGCGCATAAAGATTCAGTAATTAATAACAAAAATGAAATAATAATAATCATGTCACCTGTAAAAGGGTTAATTCCATTTGTGATCTTCTAATAAGCTATCTAAATCTGGTTGGATGACAGAAAGTTTGACAAGTAGAGTAGCTTCCACATTTATTCCATTTCTTTTCTTGCTTTTGATTTGAACTAAACGTGAAAATCCAAACTCACAATTGTAAGGAAAATGATTAATGGCTCTATTGTGATAGCTCTAGATATTCGTGCCTAGCATGCACTCATTTAAGAGCAGGGATTCTCACATTTTCAATTAATTTTACTTCTCAAATTTCCTGCAGAACAATTGATCCCGCACCAAAGGCGAGACCATTCACCTTATTTTTTATTACCACTCGTATGTAAACAACAATATTTATACAGCAAGAAGAATTCTGTTTTTCCTAAGACGTGTTAAAATGGGTGTAAACATGGATGGTACGTATAAACTGATATTCAATATTAAAAACTGCATTTTTTCATATTATAAACTTTTTAATACAGATAATAAGAAATAATTCAGAAAACAGTGTTTTTTATTGTTTCTATCTTAAGGATTGGCAATAATTTAAAGTTATGCTCAGATGTTTCCCATGTAAAGTTGTATCAGAACTATAAAAGTTATTCATTTTGGCACACTGAATGTTACACAAGATGTATTGGTTTAAATTTCAGAAAAACTGTAAAATACATATTTCCATCTGTTCTTTCATAATATACGAAATCAATAAGATTTTAGTTATTCATTCGTGCCATGTACTGAAGAAAAACAGACTTATTTTACTTAACTCTCCGACAGGCTAGCAACATCTGAACAAGCCTGTCAATTAACGGAAGATCTATGTATAAATTTAAAAACTAAGTACATATAAAATAGTCCTCGACATAAATGGAATAGAAAGGTAAAAGAGTTTTTTCAATCGGACGTGTAAAACCAAATATATGTAATAAAATGCATATTGACTTCGACATCACCTGCTTTTACGCCCTCTAGCGGCGAACTTGTGCATCGTATAAGAAAACGAAATAAAGGATCATCATTCCCGCATATCTAGCTTTCCAGTGCAAAAATTATTTTTGAAATCCGATTAATATTTGCAGAGATATGGTGTCCACGGGCGGACTGACGGATGGACGGAGGCACCGACGGACAAATCGATAACAGAAGCAGAATCTTTTTTTACAAAGTCATGCTAAAAAGTAAGGGATTTACCTTTATTTTTAGTAAGGGATTTACCTTTATTTTTAGTAAGGGATTTACCTTTATTTTTTAGTAAGGGATTTACCTTTATTTTTTTATCAGATGATACGATAATATTTGTTACATTGTCTTAATTTTCACTTAATTTCTGGGTATTTTCTTCTCAGGAAAGCTGCTAACGTGCTAGATCATTGTTTTTTAGTGCATAGTTAGTTACCTGTAACGCTGCCGGATGATGCATAGAAAACAAAGTTTTGGCGATTTCTCTAATCGTTACGTGACTTTGTGCCAACTGTGAGACCCTTCTTAAAACAAGACAAATGTTAAAAAGCTGGAGTGTAAACACCTTTTATTGACTGGGGTCACGTTTTTATTTTTTGCTAGGTGAATTAAGTGAGGTCAAGTTTAAGTTAATTCTTAAAAAAAACATATAAATATTTTGATTACTAATGTTAGGTTTATTCAACAAAAAGGATTCAAAACACATCCTTTATATGAATGTCACCAGAGACATTGAGAAATTCAAAACAAATTATATTCTCAGAAATCACTAAAGATTTCACCAATAATTACGAGTTGAATTTCTTAATTTTGCAGTATATGCTTTAGTGGTATAATGCCTACGGAAGTAGAGATCATATACGTGTACTGAGATATCAAACTATGAGAGCTAAAATGTCTGAATTCCAACATCGTCACAGCAGTTATACACGTAAAATATCCGTATTCCGCAACACTATGAGCATATACATTTTAATAGAAATTCTGTGGTATGAAAGATGCATATAATAATATTATCAATATCATTTAAGAAATTGCAAGTTCAAAGATTCGATTGTTATTTAGAACAGTTGGCGTAAACGTTGGAAAGGAAGTGATACAGAGGGACATTATACCTTCCAATCATTGCACAAAATATTACAATCGCTTACTAAGGAAGGTAATGGAATGACAATTAATGGATATAATTTAATCCACTTTAATTTTCCTGATGAAATAGTCATTTTTATTAGAATTTCCCCTTATATGCGGGGTATGATTGGGAAATGTTTGAAAATTTTAAAGGTAGGTAAAAATGAACTTACAGCAAACAAACTGGTGCATAATGTTTTTAGAAGAAATTATGTTTTTTCATTTGCAGAAACCATTGTAGAGGTAACCAAAGTCGGACAACTAATGTCAAGCGACAGCTGTACGGAAGTAGAAAATAATAATGGTATAAAGTTTGGTTGAAGAGCATTTGAATAAAGCTGTACAGGTTTAAAAGGCAATTTTCTATTATGACTGAAAGGACAAAGGTTTAATCAATGTGTCCTACCTGTCCTTATTCATGAGCAAGAGACATGGGCCTTAACAAACGATATGTCGCAGTGGCTGCAAACGGCTGAAATTAGATTGAAGGGGTGCATACTTTGGCATAACTATTAACTCTGAAACTGCGTGCTGATTTTCTCTGATATTTTGGACCTTTACATAATTCATCCTCTTGAACATATCCTCTACGTTTCAAGCTAATACCAGCGGTTCTTAATGGTCTTGGAACTTTCGCAACAGTAGTGTATTTTGCATTAATATTCATATATTTGAGAATTCAGAAAAGACAAATTCTGATAAAAAAATAATATTTTGTATTTGATTCATAAATCCAGCACACACATTTCATGTGTTAGTACAAAATTTTAAAGCGCTATCTGCAGCTTCTATAGATCATAAAGTTTCACAAACAAGAGACATGAACTTATATGTCTGTTTATATGTAAACAATTCAATGTATTCTATATTAAAGAAATTCAAAAGAAACATATAACAAGATAGTGCTGATGCTGCTTAGCAATTCCTAGTTTACGGTGCTTCATCGGAGAAGCTGGAATACATTTTTATTTTGCTTTACTGGTTCACGTTGCCTAAATGTTTTCAAATTCATTTCACCATTAGAAAATACCTAAATTATAAATGATAACAAAATAAACAGTTCTTTGCAGTAATATATTGCAATAAAGAATTATATATTCATTAAATTTCTTAAAAAAGTCATTGTGGTAAATCAGTAACTACAAATTCGTAAAAGTTGCAGACGCTGCTGTTAACTAACGTGTATTGAAACAATTCAGTAGTATTTTGTACACAATGTGGTCTGTGATAAAAACAAATAAAAGGCACGAACTTCCTTGCTACTCTTTGGAGCGTAAGTTGGCATCCCTATTGTTTGTTTCTCAAAAAGTGAACTAAAATCGCCAAGGGAGCCCTCATTAAAACCGATTCCGTTATCTCATTCCCCATAAGCGAAACGTAAACCCATCAACTGTCGAACTACTTGTAAGTTGGGAATGCGTGCGTGACGTGTAATGATGAAACACAGCAGAGCACTATCAGAAGTACCTTGAGTATATGAGTGTGTTCGAAGGGACAATCACAGTCGAGTCACATTACTGTGACCACCTCTTACTTTTGACATCATTAGAGCGTAGCCAATGAAAGAAGGCACGTGTCGTGAGCTGTCTTGGAAGGTATATAAATGTGTTCTGCATGCATTCTTAAAATATATCAATTGTTTCTGTCATGGACAAAAGGAGCGATTTATCAGATTTGCAAAAAGGGATGATTATCGGCTTTTGGGCCAAGGGTTGCAGTATTTCTTAAACAGCACAATTTGAAAACTGTTCGAGTGCTGCTGTAGTTAAAGTGTATCGTGATGGAGAAATGGCACCATTTCGAATAAGCGAAGTGGAAACTTCGGAGCATCGCGTGCCATTGATGTGAGAGGTGAACGTCGGCTGCGAAGGTGCGTGATGGCTGACCGACACGCTATGAATAAACCAGGGGGCTACCGGAAGTGTGAGTACACCGACAGTTCAGCAAACCCTGATGCGTATGGGGATCCCATACAGACAGATGGTAACTGTACTTATGCTACCGAAGGTACACCGGCACAAAAGGCTTACATTTGCATGGCTGTATCGGAATTGGATCTCCGATGATTGGCAAAGGTTTGCCTTCCCCGATAAGTCACATTTTCTGCATAATTGAACGGATGGAAGTTGGTGTATAAGGCGAGAAAGATCAGAGAACAAACACTCTTCAACCATTGCTGGAAGAACAGAAAAAGCTGGGGGCAACGTTATGCTCTGTAGAATATTTTCGTGAAATTCCCTTGGTCCACTCATACCTGTGGAAGGTACTATAGACCGAATTTGTTGTGAATCCATTCTTGCAGACCACGTACACCGATACATGTTGATTGTCTTCCTTGGGGCGGATAGGATCTTCCAGAACGACAATGCGACGTGCCACACACCTATAAATGTCCGAGTGTTTAGAACACAATGGTAAAAACTCCAAAGTACTTCCCTGACCACCTAATTCCCCAGACTTAAATCCAATTGAGCATCTCTAGGAGCACCTAGACCATGTTGTTCGCTATATGGATACTCCACCCTGCACCCTCCAGCAGCTATCAGATGCACTGCAGTCAGCATGTCTCCACATACCTGTGAACATATTGCAGCTCATTATTGAGTCACATTTAGCCCGTCTAGCTGCTGTCCGCGATCACGGCGCTTAATCTGGATATTAGCTAGTGGTGACAATAACGTGATTCGACCGTGTATAATGCTGAATATAAAACCACGCATAATCATGAAAAAGTACGTACAATATTAGGGTTGTTCTTGACCTCACTGAAATGTTCTATGAACTAATTCATACAATTTTATTTCCTAAAAGTAATCCATATCATTTGGTATATTTTAGAAAAACATAGCAAAGTGATATGACCTTTTCAACCTGATGCTTTCTGTTAATTACATCATTTGAAAATGTTCATTCTGTCTGTTTATGGAAAATTAAGATTTTGAAAGAAACAAGTAATTGCTAGTCACAGATATTTGAAAAAAATACAACAACAGATGAATACTTACATTCTGTATAACACCAAAAGACCGAAATCAGTACTTTGTGTGGCCACCTTTGTTTTTTATAACGGGCAGAATACGAAGTGTCATACCCTTAATCAGGTATTTGTAATATTCACTTGAAATGTCTATGCACAACACGTACTTTGTCGCGTCAAGCAAAGTATGAGGATTTTATGGCTGCTTTTCTGCTGCCATGCCTTTTAAAATGATCCACAAATTTTCGACAGGGTTAAGGTTGGTGCTATTACCAGGCCTGTCAAGCACAGTTATGTTTTTCATCAACAAGTAGTCCTTTACTCTCTTTTATCTGTGGCAGGGAGCACTATCATGCATAAATTTGTGCATTTGTGCATTGGATTTGTAGTTAACAGCTTCTCACCTAACATTTCCACATGAAAAGGACCAGTCATAGTTGCGCCTGTCGGGAAAAAAGGATAATGAAGCAGTACCATAACACCCCATATCATCTGACTAGGTGGATGTCTCACGGTGCTGACGGAATATTTTTCATCAAACCTTTTGCCTTTGGTCGTCGAACATGTGCTTCGAGTGATTCAAATTGACGCACTGTTGATTCATCGGAAAAAAGAACTTGGTTCCGATTTTTGAACACTCCATGATTGATGACGCTTCGCAAAGAGAAATCTCTTCTTTTTCATGACAGAGGTTAGTCTAGGTTTATAAGATTTTAATCCAAAATCTAAGACATCAAAAAACAGTGCGGATACAAATATGAGACCTTTCTGAATACGGAAAGGCCTTGATTTTGCTGCACCTACTCCTCATAGAACGCATAACTATTTGACTTGTGGAATTCTCCTCACGTGGGATTACTTTTCTTGGATTTCCACTTCGCTTTCAGTCTCTAAATTCACCTGTATCTCGATATTTACCGATCGTGCTCAAATTCACCTTTCGGTTTAGGTCACGTTCGGAGTTACCGTCGTTATATAAAGTCACTATTTGTTTCCCCTGGGAAGCACTGAATGACGTTTTTTTTGCCCATTTTTCGCTATATAGAAAATACGTACAAAATTTCTCAGCATGAAAACCAGAAGCACAGGGACACTCGCACCCTTCCCCAAAATCTGTCAACATCTGCCGCTGTAGGATGATGCAAGACGGATAGGAAGTTGAGTACTACAGACAGTAGCTGACGCAATCAGCAGAAATCACTTAATAAAAGCTGGTGGTTTTAAATTTTTGCAAATGACTGTAAATTCGTTCCACCACTTTTTGTAAGGATACTGACAAAAAATGTACCCTGAGGTAGCAAGTTATTATTAACACCCAACAGCTTTTGACTCCCAATATTCTCATTTACTACGCGACTATGACGTTGAGACAGATTTATTAACAACTCACTGCAAAAGATTCACACATGTACGAGTATGACGCTTAGGTAACGGCAACATTGGTACAGACAACAAAAAATAGGTATGGGACTAGCTGCAAGATGAAGCGACAGCCCAATACTCAAGGTAAACTCCCCATGAAACGATTGTGTCAGGTAACGAACGAAATCCGTTGATTTAAATAACAACGCAGTAGAACAACGGTATTGAGATTATAATTTCAGTATAGACAGCCTGCTGCACATGGCCATACATGCGCTATACCAGTAGACCTCTCCTTACTATAAAACTCGCATGTGTTAAAAATGAAAAATTCTTCTGCAGTGGGAATGGGAGCTACAAAACCTTATCTTTGACAAGTGCAAAACGTACGGCTGGCCCAGTGAATATCCATTCTAGTGAATTAACACCTATAGGTAGGTAAGGTTGTTATATCCATATCTAGGATCGACGGATCCCAACTCCCTAACGTTAACTGTATAAGGCAGTGGTTCCCAATGTGTGCGCCGCGGCAACCTGGGGAGCCGCGGCTTCCGCTCAGGGGCGCCGCGAAATGTTACAAAATGTTCATAATTTTATTTCCATTTTCAATTCAATGTGATAGGACGCGACATCGCGACATCTAGCGGACCTGGTGCAAACCAGTAACTCACTTAGTAACAATTGTTTGCAGAAACCTCTACAAATGGTTACTAGATGGCGCTCCACAATAATGTTACAAGCGTGAGTTCCCATCCCCCTCCTCAAGATTGCCGCCCGACGGGCGCACGTGTGTGTTACGCGCGGTCGCTATTAGAAGTAACCTGAGCTTTCGCATCAGCCTCCGTGCTTTTGATGAACATTCCTCCTCGTTTTCCAACCGTCTAGAAATGAGACTATCAGTCCAGATTTTTCGAGAAGGTCACCAGATCTTTTAAATATGCTCATCGATTGTCATTTATGACTCATTTGGCGGTTAGCAGTCTGTTATGTTGATGCTCTGCCGCTGAGTTTCGGCGTTTGTAAGTTTTCGGCATATCAACTGAATATCGTTGTGATTAAGTGAGGCGAAGTTTTTGAAGTTTTTCTTCTCGTATGTATTTTTAAAAATGGATCGGTTTTTACTAAACAGTAATAAGCGTTGTGAAAGTGAAAATAAGGAGGGCACACCGTCAAATAGTGACAAGAGTGTGAAGAAGCGTAAATATCGGATATATGATGACAGTTATTTGGACTTTGGTTTTACGTCGGCGGAAGTCAATGGTGAAGAGAGGCCGCAGTGTGTACTGTGTAAGAAGATTTTGGCGCCAGATTGGGTGCTACGAAGTAAGTTGAAACGCCCTTTTAGAAAACAATCATCCCAGCATACTTAGTAAATCTCGTGATTGCTATACGAGAAAGTTACAAAAGTTAAATCAACAAAAAGGTAGTTTTTATAAACAGGCATCAATACCAAGCGATGATTTGCTTGCATCTCACAAGGTGGCACATAGAATCGCAAAATGTAAGAAGCCTCATACCATGCAATCATTCTACCGGCTGCTGTAGATATGGTGAAATTATGATTGGTGAGTCTGCTGGGAAGCTGCTTTCGAATGTGCTTTTGTCCAATATAACACCATCAGTCACAGAATACAGCACATAACGGAGGACCTCAATGATCAATTAATTGAAAAAATGAAAGGTAAGGAATTTAGGTTTTAGGTGGATGAAGCTACAGATAATAATAATGATGTTCATTATTATTTTCTGTGGCCTCATCCAGCCAAGACCCAATAACATTGTAGAATACCTTTTCTTTTATAAAAGCATCACTAGTAGTGCTAAGACTTAAGATTGTTCGAGAACCTTGATACTTTTATATCCGAAAATAATTTGGAGTGGACTTATTGTGTTGGTGTCTGTACTGATGGTGCTCGTTCTATGTCCGGCTGTTATGGAGGATTTCAGGCACTTACTCGAAGCAAAGTCCCTGATGCACTGTGGACCCATTGCGTTATTCACAGGGAAACACTTGCGTCAAAATATCTGAGTCCTACATTGAACCAGGTCTTAGAATATGTAGCGTATGTAATAAACTTATAAAAACTCAGCCGTTGAAGGCAAGGTTTTTCAAAAAACTATGTGAGGATATGGGATCCGAGCACAAGTCTTTGTTGTACTACAGCACTTCGCGATGGCTCTCTCATGGTAATGTTTTGTCTCGTACGTTTCAACTGCGATGAAAAATTTATATTTTTCTTAAAGAGGAAGATCACAGTTATATCGAAGATTTTGTGAATGAAGATTTTTTTGTAAAACTAGCGTACTTCTGTGATATCTTTGAAAAGATGAATGCTCTGAATCTCTCCCTGCAGGGAAACAACATGCACATTTTTAAATCGATTGAGAAAATTTCAGCTTTTATAAAAAAAACTAAAACTATGGAAAAGAAAAATGAATGAAGACGGAGGTAAATAACGTTTCCCCTTGTCGCAACAGTTTTTGACCTCCAATGGAGTTGATTTCTCTCGAGGCATGAAATCCATTTTTGAAGAAAACGTATCACAGCTGATCACCTGTTGTGAGAAATATTTTCAAAATTATAATATCGATAAATTTGTACGGACGTATCATTTAATGCCACTGCTCCCCCTAAATTTATTGCTGCAGAAGAAGAGAATCTTACTTATCTAAAGATAAGTATCTTACTTGTCTTGCGACACTACGTTGAAAACAAAATTTATCTGCATGGAGTTACCTGAATTTTGGATGTCAGTAAAATGTGAATATCCCCTTCTGAGTGGTAAAGCTCAGAGAATTTTAATTCCATTTGCGACTTCTTATTTGTGCAAAGCTAAGTTTTCGGTGGTTGCTGTGATAAAAACTAAGTATCGCGCGAAAATCAATGTGGAGAAAGAAATGAGGGTGGCTGTGTCTAGTTTGATTCCAAGATTTGAGAAAATGTGCGGTGATCAACAGGCTCATCCATCCCACTAATTAAATTTAGTTGAATTTTTTCAATTACATTGTTTTTGAGATTTTTAATACGTGCTTTACTTATTTTTACCTAAGTGCACTTGTTAGAATTTTGTATTTGTTAGAATTTGATGTAGCAAAGTGTACTTGTTAGAATTTGACATAGGGCGCCTTGGGAAAACCTGGATCCAACAAGGGCGCCTTGGAAAAACCTGGATCCAACAAGGGCGCCTTTTTTTTTTTTTGATTGGAGGTTTAACGACCACCGTGAGCAACTCAATGGGCTATAAGCAGTCGCCCGTCCCTAATTTAGGGTCACTGGTTCCAGGGAAGGGAGAGAGCCAGTGCCGTAAGACAAACACAACATCCATGCCTCACCGGGATTCCAACCCGGACCCCGTTCGGACGAATGATAAGAAGCCATCGCTTAGACCACTGCGCCACCGGGGCGGCCAAGGGCGCCTTGGAAAAACCTGGATCCAACAAGGGCGCCGAGAAACGAAAAAGGTTGGGAATCACTATTATTGGGTGTTTCACTAGTTAGTCTCCCCAATGAACCTACTATTGTTTTCTTCTCAATCTACATAGAAACCCGACTTTTGATTTACAAAAGACCTTGATCCTTCAGAAATCCGCATCTGTGATTATCCTCATAAAGCGATTACTCAGTATGACGTCACCCCACCAGGAAGGCGGGCACGCTAATTCTCTGCGGACGCAATCTGCGTATTTTACTGTGTCATTGAACATCGTTAAACTCTATAAAGCTAACACAGCATGGATTCCTAGAGAAGTTTGAGGGAATGAAAGCACAAGACAAAGCTACGTCGCCAGGTTAGCAAAGAAATTTGAAACCACGTGCAGTGTCTTGAACCAATACATCAGCGGAAGCCTTCCTTTAAGGGAAATAATCAAAAAGCGGATACACGTCACGGAAGAAGTAAGTACATTGTTTGTCACAAGAAACTGTGTATTTTATTTCCACCTTTCAAAGCGTTGCTTCATCCGTACCGTGTGACAGCTGTGAAAGAGTTGTAAGAACCGGATCTTTAAAAGCACCTGTCTTATTGTCACTGATTCCTGATATTTTCACTCGCAATTTCAAACGTTCCCGATTTCACATGGTTCTGCTAAAGAAAAACCTATAATAGCAGGGATTTCAATGCTAGAGTACGGTTTCAGAATGCAATTTCTGACAATGTTCAGGTTGAATTTAATGATCCTTGCGTGAATAAAAATGCTAAAAGACTAATTGAACTCTGCATTGAGAATGGTTTGTAGCATTGGTAACATTAATGGAATAATGGAACAACGCCATCACTAAAAACGTTATAATTCGGGGTGGTTATTTAACCCACTGAACGGATTTAAGTCGAGATCAAGCTAAATCGATTTCTAGTACCAGAAAACGGTAGGTTAACGACTTTCATCAAAATTCTTAGAGCTGTTTTCAAAATAAAATGTACATACATACATACATACATACATACATACATACAAGAATTGTTACTTTAAGGTGGACGTCAAGTAATTTTGCTTCCTGTTCTTTGAATGGAAAAATTTCTGTACACATTTTCTTCCCAATTAATTCGTTCCCAAGGATGAAAATTTGAACATCGATTAAAATATCTTCATTTTATAACTTGCAATACTTAATATTTTCTAAAACATAACCACAATTATTGCAATCCAACATTTGTTTGTCTACTGACGTCAGCAAAGTACAGGTCGCGCCATCCTTTTTCTGGTTTCAACACCATCAAAGGAAAAGTTACCGATTTTTTATATTATGGTTATGTTTTAGACAATTTTAAGTATTCCAGGTTATAATATGAAATTATTTTAATCGATGTTCAAATTTTCATCCTTGGGAACACAATAATTGGGAAGGAAATGTGTACAAAAGTTTTTCTATTGGAAGTATAGGAAGCAAAATCACTTGACGTCCACCTTAACGGTTTAGCATAACGGTTTACGGAAATGCTTTTGGGACCACTTTTGTTTTTCTTGGTAAATTTAGTAAGTGCCATAAGTTCAAACGACAAAAGTCCGACCTTCCAAAAATTAAGACAGTAAAAAAATCTCTGAAATTTTGGAATAACAAGCTTTATTTGCTTAGACATGCAATGAAAATTGAAATTTATGTGAATTTTCCAGTTGTTATTTCATGTGATATACTTGGAGATCAGCCTGCAGGACCCGAGCGTTACTGTGGAAACGAGCGTAGCGAGCCTAGAGGCACGGCCCCTAGTCTCTGTACAAGTTAACAAGCCAGTTAGGGTTGAAATCTGCCCTGGCAATAACCGGTGTGTCGGAACACTGCCGTTTGTCATCTAGAAACATGCGTAACCGTGAGCTACAGTTATGACGGATCAGTTGGCCTCCTACCATAACCAGGCAAGCTAAGGATGCTAAGGATTTGAACATCTTACCGTAAACCATTTTCTGAATTTCAATGATCCACACATGGCTGACAATGACCCTCAGAGGGACTCGTATTCAAGCTGTGGAGAGTAATTGGTGTCTTCTGAAACGCAAACTGAAACAACGAATTGTAAAACTTCTTTGGCAAATTATATTCTGGAATTGTCATTCCGATGAATTTGTCGTCTTTCCTCAGAACATTGCTCTGACATGATGATTCGTATAATCAGTTAGTCTTTTCTGGCACATAATACATTCATACTAAATTAATGTTATCAATCCCTTTATTCTTCCAGATAGACAAGTTCCCATTTATGACGAAACAAAATTAAAGCTCCTGCTAAGTGTCAGCCAAAAATATTCATCGAACGGGATTATTACACATTTTACGCGTAGAAACTTTCACAGCCGCCGAAAGATGGCAGCATCCAATTCTTTACTCGTAAAACGCGGAGAGAGGGTCGCAGTTGGAAGTTTAATCGTACTAATGTACCAATGAAAGTAAAATGTATCGCACAGTTTTAAGCGAGATATTCAGTAATTTTACGAAGTTTAAAACAAAAAGTGTGTGCGTTAAAATTTTGATGGTATTGGGATTATTTTCTTCACAACCAAAACTGAAATGATTATGGATAAATTTATTTCAAATCAAATTAAAAGGAATTTTCTTCCCATCTTTGGTCCTTGTATTAGTTTAAAAATATTTCGTATTTTCCGTAAATATTATCATCGAAGGAGTCTTGCGCATTTCAGTAGATTGAGTGTTTTTTACTTTAAAAACGAATTGACCACCACCACCAACTACAACAGTGGACTTTACCAAACGTTTAAAAAATAAAATATTGTGGTTTTTTATTAAAATAATAAATCGCGCAAACCCTCCCATGTAAATAAAGAAATTTTACGAGAGGGGCACAAGAACAGGCTAGTATAAACTCGCTATGCCCGCGATAAAGAAAAATAGGGTTGAGCCTAGAATGCTGTTAAAAAAATTAAGTTATAAAACTCTACGAGAACGTACTAAAAGACAGCTAACTGTACAAAAATAATTTTTAGACATTATAAGAGTGAAAAAAACTTTTTCTTTAATAACCTATTAAAGTACCTCTTCCACAGAAAGCTGTGCGTACTTAGAAATATTAATGTCTCTTGGACGAAACAAGTTTCTTTAATGTTTTATTGGTAGCCAGGTCCACATCTTCATCTAAAGATGAGGATGAGCAACGTCTCGCTCTTATTTGAGGTTCTCGACGTTGGTGACCCTGGGGTTTTCTTCATCGGGAACTCAGATTATCCCAAGAACGGGATTGAGATGAGGATTTGGAAGAGGATAACCTTGAAAATCATTTGCCGCAAGCCAATTTCACAAACTTCTGAAGCGCCACGGGGAACACGAACATTTCATAAACCTGTGGAACCCCTGAGGATTTCACGTGCAACATGAAAAATCCTGCGGGGTGCGGCCGTTAGGGTGAAACATGTGGAACGCCTTCTCGCAGTTAATACCCTTGTCCCTAATTGCTTTAAGGAAATCCTCATCGTTTACCTACGGAGGAAGGCCTTTGAGAAGACGTTGGACGGGTCAAGGCTCCCTCGACTTTGATGGAGGTATTACTTTCACCTTGTCCCACTGTTTGGGTGAAGCAACCCTTTGATATGAAGCAGCAGGTAATGCGTCAGCTGCACCTTTCCAGACTTGCTGGTTGATGCTGTTGAAGACATGGTTCTTAGCGAATGTGCTCCGGTTGGAGCCTAGGATCACTCAACTCAGTAGGCTTGTCCTGGTATTTGGAGACTGGAGTGGATGGATGAAGAATCTTCAGCGTAGGACTGCTGAGGTGTGACCATTTTTTCTGCCTAGCATCAGCTGCCAATGCTGATCGTACTTGGTTAACACTCAGGTGCGGCAGCATTTGCTCAAAGTGTTTTGGGCGGTCTACCATTACAATGAGAGCGTTGCAGGTAGACGCATCACAGCCCGGTGGCGCAGTGGTCTAAGGGATGGCCTTTGATCATTCGTCCGAAATCGGTCCGGGTTCGAATCCCGGTGAGGCATGGATGTTGTGTTTGTCTTACGGCACTGGCTCTCTCCCTTCCCTGGAACCAGTGACCGTAAATTAGGGACGGGAAACTGCTTATAGCCCATTGAGTTGCTCACGGTGGTCGTTAAACCTTCAATCAAAAAAAAAAAAAAAAAGAACAGACGCATCACAAATACATATAACAGGTTTGGTTGGTTGGTTGGTTGATTAATTTTAATGGCGCAAGGGCCATGGTTGGCCAAAGAGCGCCAAACAAAAGACATCAAAACGAAACAAAAATCAATAAAAAACGTACGCAAGGTTAAAAACAGGCTGATGCGGTAAAATTGAAAGGATGAAGCGGTAAAAGTGAAAGATGGAAATGAATACGGTAAAACTAAATGAGGTTAAAAAAGTCAATCTCCTTAAAAAAGGAGAACACTGCGGTCAGGTCGCAGTCCTCACCAATGAGAGTCTGCAGCGTAGCAGCTCCTTCGTCTAACAAATGAGAATGAAAATAACGAAAACGATGATCACAAAAACGAACACAAGTACACAAAACATGAAGGACGGTCAGACGACAATGGCACGCCTCACACATCGGGGCACTGTCGCCACACAGCAAAAAGCGGTGAGTAAAACGACAGTGCCCAATGCGGAGACGTGCAAGAACAACCTCCTCACGACGGTTCTTCCGCAAACTAGACTTCCATAGTCCGATCCGTGGTTTGAGAGAATGCCGCTTATTGCTGCTCTGCTGAGACCACAGGGACTGCCACTCGTCCAGGAGAAATGTCCGGATCAAAGGTCTAAAATCACGGAAAGACAGTGGCAGCCGAGCTGGCAACATGGAGGAAACAGACCCGGCAGAAAGATCTGCCAGCTCGTTACCCCGGATCCCAACATGGCCAGGAACCCAACAGAATCGGACCAGGAATCCAGCACCTTCCAAAGTTCCAAGAAGACGACGGACATCACGGATGACAGGAGAGTCCGTGTCCTCTGGAGAAGATAAAACTTGGATGACGGACTGGGAATCGGAGCAAATCAAAGCGCGCCGATGAGATCTAGACTGTATGTGACACAAAGCGAGGTGTACCGCACGCATCTCTGCCGAAAAGACGGTGGATTCAGGCGGAAGCCTCTCAGCATGGGAGGCATCGCCACACACGAATGCGGATCCAACAACCTCACCGGATTTCGACCCGTCAGTAAATACAGGCACGAAATCCGGGAAGAGAGACAGTATCTCGGCAAAGAGCTGCTGGTACACCAGAGCAGGAGTGGAAGACTTTGGCCACACACAAAGGGAAAGGTCAGCCGTTGCTTGAACCGGCTGCCAAGGCGGTTCATTGTAGAACCGGGTCAAACCAATCCTTGACAAGTCTAGACCAGCATCGCACACCAAGGTCGACAACCGAATCCCAAACGTCGGAACACAGGAAGGCCGGTGTGAGAATATGCGGACACATTGTTGTTGGAAAATGGAACCAAGCAGTGGATGATCAGGAAGAGACTTCAACTTGGTGAAGAATTGAAGAGACAGCTGCTTACGTCGGATGCACAACGGCGGTTCATGGGCCTCGACATACAGGCTATGCACGGGAGAGGTACGGAAAGCACCAGTGCATAGCCGCAGAGCCTGGTGATCTACAGGATCCAGAGGCCGCAACACGGAAGCACGTGCCGAACCGTACGTTATGCAGCCGAAGTCTAACTTTGACCGAATCAGAGAATGGTAATTGCGAAGCATTGAGCACCTGTCAGCCCCCTAAATGTTCGAGAGAGGACCTTCAGGATACTCAATGACTTCGTGCACCGCACCTTCAAAGACTGGATGTGAGGTCGGAAGGTGAGAGCTCGGTCAAAAGTTAGCCCAAGGAACTTGACTTCTGACACCACAGGGATGGTAGAACACCCCAGACGGAGGTGAGGGTCCGGGTGAAGACCCCGTTTGCGGCCAAAATGCACGCAAACGGTCTTCTGGGTCTAGAAGCCAAATCCATTGTGGGAGGCCCAGGTAGAGATCTTATTAATGGCCGACTGCAGCTGCCGCTCAATGGTGCGCATGTTGACAGATGCGCAAGAGATCTGCAGATCATCCACGTACATGGAGCCACGAACCGACGGAGGAAGTAGAGTGAAAATATGATTTACACGAAGGATGAACAATGTCACAGAAAGAATGGAACCTTGAGGGACACCCTGCTCTTGTGGGTATAACGCAGAGAGGGTCGATCCGACGCGCACACGGAACATCCGGTTCTGGAGAAATCCGGCAATGAAGGTTGGCAAATTTCCCCGCAATCCGCAGTCACGCAGATCACGGAGAATGCCGTATCTCCATGTTCGATCGTAAGCTTTTTCCATGTCGAAGAACACGGAGACCATGTGCTGACGCCGGACAAACGCCTCCCGGACAGATGTCTCAAGGCGAAGATGATGATCGGAGGTGGAACGGAATTTCCGAAATCCACTCTGATGAGGTGAAAGAAGGTGACGTGATTCCAAATAAAAAACCAAACGAAAATTGATGATGCGCTCTAGTACTTTGCAAAGGCAGCTCGTCATAGCAATTGGTCGGTAGTTCAACGGGTTAGCGGGATCTTTACCAGGTTTGAGAACAGGAACGACAATGGCAGTGCGCCAAGATTCAGGAAAGTCACGCTCGTGCCAGATCCTGTTAAACAGGACCAGCAGACATTCAAGAGAGGACGGAGAAAGGTGCTTCAGCATTTCATAATGGATGTTATCCGGTCCGACAGATGTTCGGCCAGACCGATTCAGGGCAATCTTCAGTTCGACGGCAGTCAGCGGGCTGTTATAATCGGCAGCGGAAAACGGTCCAAAGGAAACCTTGGACCGTTCAAGCCGCGGCTGTACCTGCCGGAACGAAGCAGCGTAATTGCAGCTGCTGGACACCGAAGAAAATGCGGCGCCCAGACAGTCAGCAATACCCTGAGCGTCAGCAACCGTTCCTCCACCACTCTCAAGAATGGAGATTTCCCCAGAAGGGTACTTACCCCGAATCTTGAGGATCCTGTCCCAAACGATCTTAGAGCTGGTAGTGCGGTTAATCCCGGATACGTATCGTATCCAAGATTCCCGTTGGCTACGACGACGTACCAAACGCGCGTAAGATTTGGCTCTCTTGAAAGCAAGTAGGTTCGCGTCGGTGGGGTACCGACGAAACCTACCCCAAGCCCGATGTTGGGCCTGACGAGCTGCCTTGCAAGTGGAATTCCACCAAGGTCGCGAACAACGTGGAAGTTTAGTCGAAGACTGAGGGATGGTAAAGTCTGCCGCGTGCACAATACAATCCGTTTATAACAGGTTTGCGAAGAAGTTTTGCAGCATTGCATGTTTTTCGATCTGCCATTGTAAATCGAGATTCTGATTTTATTATTATTTCTACAGAAAGTTTAATAATAGTATATAACACTAGCTTAATAAGCGTTACAAAAACATGAAAATCCCGATTGTTCAGCCTACGTATTTAATACGATAAGTTTAATTTTTTCATTCCAAGAATAATGTTGTGATATCTACGCATTCAGTTAATATAAATTAAATTTAATGGCTACATATCTGCTTAAATAAACATCTTATTTACCTTTCCATGGGGATTTTTGCCAGTTTATATCGATTAGGTACATTACTGATCCGACATCCTGCTTTCTATAAAAAAACAAGTGCTGGTTGTAGGATTTTTTAATTATTAATCAGCTTGGTAAAAAATATATCTGAAAAAGGCGCATGCTGCGGTTTAAAGCTCCTTATAACCCTAAAAATTCTCTAAAATATGCTTTCATTTTATAGATATGTTCTGACATGGTTGTTTTAAAAGTCATTAACATTTTCAAAAAAATTAAAAATTATTATTTCCGTAAAGAATGCTAGTTGACAGTATGGGTACACAGTGCTCAGTTTACGTATGAATATTATACCAAAAGGTCACACACATAGATCTAACTAAAATATATATATATATATATATATATATATATATATATATATATATATCTTCAAATATGTATTAATATATAAATTTTTATGACCTAAATTTGTGAAAGATAACACTTCCAATATGAATTATCTCACCATGTAGATTTAAATGGATTTTTCTTGTAATGCATATAATTTCTTTTTGATAAAATTGCATTGCAACCACATTTTGTTTAAAGAATAATATCTATATATATGATTATATAATAAACCATCACAATCTGATACAGCTTTTAGTGGTTTAATATTTTTCCCCTAATGAATTCACAAGCAAAAACTAATATCAATAAACCGCATATTAAGAAAAATGATTTTTTTTAGATGTGTGATGCAAAAAATGAAAGTAAATTCTAAATAATTTTACCTATGAATTAAAAAGACAAAAAACCTGTGCTTAATATTCAAATTCACAACGCATAAATGCTTCTAGTTTGAGATTCCGATGCTTGGATTCATCGTTTTCACAATCTAATACGCAAATATTCCTGCCAAAGTTAAAAATTAATGACGGATAACCATTGAACTGCTGGTTGATAGAAGTCTTCACACTGGACACTTTAGTGTTGTATTAAAAAATAACCATGGTTCTTGATATATTTCTTAAATGAAGGAATACGCCTTCTGGAATGTAAAACAGCGAGTTTCTGCCGATCGAAAATTTAATTCTGGAAAAGTCAAATAAATTATTTAATACTTCGAATTTATTACTGCAAATGATCATTTGGTGGTTATGGAATATAATAACACTCCTTGCATACACACGTAATAACAAGAACATGAATAACAGCCCCTGTTTTATTAGTTACGTAGTTCTGCGGGTATACCAAGTACTTGCCTCCTTTCTAAATCTTCTTATGCAGAAATCGGTCGATTGAAGTATATTTTTCGAAGAAATGAAGAACCTAAAGCCGCACAGAACAAAATGTATTTAAATGAGCGCAGTATAATGTCCAAAAATGGACAGAAACATGCGAAATCATTTCATCGAATCTTGTTTCGTGGTTTTGTGATAACCAAAATGAAGGCCGTGGTTTACTCTTAAAGTTTATTTAAAATTAAAAGTAGTGTGGCCGAATTTGCACAAAAGTAGCGTGGCGGAATTTGCACAAGTATTGTATTACACTGCTGGACAATTGCTAAGGACGGATGACAATAGCAACGATAGCAACTATAAAATGGAAGGCAGGAAAATGTGGAAATTAGCATAAGTGCGGGATACAGTCAGACGTGTTGTGCGTATGCAAATTTTGGATTGCCGAACTTGTTCGTCACGTCATAGCGCTGATAAAGATATAAAGGATTTGACGCGTATTGACCGTTGTTGTTCAAACGCAAAGTTGAAAGGGAAAGAATCAATTGACGAACTTGCAATTTTCAGTATGTCTTCCCGACATCACCTAGATGATTTTACGCGTGGCCGTATTATTGGCAAGATTGAAGAAGGGCGAAAAATAACAGATGTTGCCAGGGAGTTCGACGTCAGCCACAGTGTTGTTTCAAGGCTTTGGAAATCATTTCAAACAAATGGAGAGTGTAGCAAACGTCACGGGGCAGGTCGTGTTCGCAGTACGACAATTGCAGAAGATCGGTACATAGTGCTATCAACAAAAAGACACCGGCGCAGCACAGCTAGTGAGGTAGAAAATCAGTTTATTGCTGCTACTAGCAAGCGGATCTCCCGAAAAACTGTCGCCAGGCGTTTGCATGAAGGAGGACTATACGCCCGCCGTCCTGTTGTCTGCATCCCATTGTCCAGACGTCACCGTACCGCCCGTTTGCAATGGTGCCATCAACATCGCTATTGGACTGATAACGACTGGTCTGCTCTCCTCTTCTCAGATGAGAGTAGATACAGTCTATCGTCTGATTGTCGACGACAACTGATCTAGCGTGATAGTGGTACTGCATATTGTCCAGCAAACATACAAGAAAGGGACCGATATCCGACATGTAGTGTCATGGTATGGGCTGGCATCACGATCAATGGCCGTACGTCCCTCTATGTGCTTCCAACTGGGACTATGACTGGCCAACGATACATTAATGATGCTCTGCTATCTCATGGTCGCATGTTCCGTGGTGCTGTCGGTGATAGATTCATTTTCATGGACGACAACGCAACATGTCATCAAACAGTCGCTGTCCAGGAGTGTTTCGAGAGCGAGGATATTCAACGCCTCGTATGGCCAGCACGTTCTCCAGATTTGAATCCCATTGAAAATGTGTGGGATGCTTTGGGGAGGAGTCTTGCTGGTCGCCAATGCCCTCCAATAAACAAGGACACCCTCATCCGTGCACTGACAGAGGAATGGGATAAATTACCCCAACAGCTGCTTGATAATGTTGTGCAAAGCATGACACGACGTGTGGAATCTTGCATCGCCCTCCATGGTGGCCACATCCCGTATTGAAATCTTACGCCGGAACGCCTGCGGACGGTAATTGCATTTTTTTCACGTTTACGTATTCTGCACAAAATGGCCTGTTTGTCGCTTGAACACGTTCCAAAGCCTTCTGGATTTCAGAGCACAATAAATTGTCTTTCTTGTAATGTCCTGGCATTCTGACATTATTTTATTTCACTTGGCATCTAACCAAACTTACTTTTTTATGCGCTATATAGCCGTTTATGATCCGTCCTTAGCAATTGTCCAGCAGTGTATATGTTTTCTTTTGATCAGAGGAATGGCACAGTAATCATAACCTGCAGTGTGATCTGATGAGAGTTTAAATTTCCTGCGTATTCAATACGAAACTGTCAGAAGTACACTAAATGAATCGTACATGCAATATTTTCAATCATTTGCACATGGATACAGAAACGCTGTCGAAATTTGAAGATATAATTTATGTTTCGTTTCAATTTGAATTGCCACACATTTTGACGAAGGTATGGAGTTTTTCATGGGGGTACAATATCTCAAAAGATCTATTTACCTCTTTATCAGGAAAAGAAAGTCTTTGTTAGAAGACACTCGCGGAAGCAGAAATAATAAATTATCATATTTTCAATACTCTTCAGAAATTGTATTGATTTAACTACATCGTGAATTCTAAGATACGGATTATCAGCAAACTTTTTGGGATACATCGCAAATCTTTTATACGCCACTGAAGAAAACTAATGATACATCAAGCATAATTTACATAACCGAAGTATTTATGGTGAGAAGTGATGTTCGTAACTTTTAAACCGCTGCAATCTCAATCTTTTCTATTGTTTTCAAACACTGTGGTTTCTGAAAAAGCAGTCAACTCGCTTCAGGCATTTCAAGCAACGTAGCTCCAGATGTTGCTAGGAAACGTAAAAAGTAGCGGCGTAACATACAATCTCCAAATACTCATTTTGTAGTAAATGAAGCTGGGGAATTCAGTTTAATTATTTCTTCCTTAAAATTATTACTCGCAGCACGACAGATTACAGAAATTTAATTTAATTTTTTGCTCTTTGAATTAGTTAAGAAAAAAAGTATCTTCATCTGGGGATAATTCATCATACCAAAAATTAAAATGAATTAACTTTTGAATTTAGAAAAATTGAAGCGTAATCCAAAGAAATCGTAACGGTAATTTACGTTTCTGCAGTCTTCGGAAAACTTGCAGTACAGTTCCGAATTTCAATGATTTGATTCCGATGTGAATAGTCGGGGCTGGATATGATAATTTTTGAGAATAGTATTTAGTTATAATTTTATTTATAGTAGATTGATTGCCAGATAAGACAATATCGGAATGATATTATACATATCAAATTTAAGGACGTATGCTTTCGCCGATAAATATGAATTATACGTTTATGACCTGAAGACTCGAGCATAGGAAGGAGATCTAAAAGATAAGAAAGAGTTCCACAAAATCATTTATACCACAATGCATAGAATACCGGAACAATAATTGCGAACAACAGATTGCATGTAAATTTAGTTACTTTTTTTTGCAGTGTTCTTCATCCGCCGTTTACAGTAGAACCCAAGTAAGGATAAGAAAACAATTATAACTATTAATAATGAATACAGGATATGTTTTGGGAAAATGCGAATCTGTGTTCAGTTTTTGGGTCTAGTGAAGAACTAAGAATATGTCTTTTTTCCTACTGAGTAAAGATAATTGGATTCGAATACGTTACTAAAGCAAATACACTGGCGGAAAGTGAAAAAAGAACACCAAGAAGGAATTGGCGGACGATCATGAAATTTACATATGTTAAAGGGGTCGAGTTTACGTAGGTGTGATGTTAATTTCGGGACCAACCGGTGAGCGCTTACGTCACAGCACGGCATAATATGCAAATTATCTTCAGTGATATTTAAGGAGTACGGCGAAGTGAATATAGTCAGTCGTCGGCGTACGGACACGTGCAAAGAAACTGCAATGCCTGGACATGGAAGACATGTACGATTTAAGCAGTTATCGGACTTTGAGCGAGGACGTCTAGTTGGACTACGCGAGGCCGGGTGGTCGTATCGTCGTATTGCGGAGCGAATTGGACGGGAAGTATCGGTGGTGGTACGATGGTGATGTAGATGGTCCGAAGAACATTCCCACGCGAGAAGATGTGGAACCGGGAGTCACAGACGGAAAGATGAGCGGATCGATCGACACATAAGAAGAGCGGCGTTGTCAAGCAGAACATCCACTGCGACGCAAATCTGAGCTGCCGTTGCACCTGAGGTGACTGTGCGAACAATCCACAAACTTCTACTGGATTCAGGACTACGTGCACGTGTGCCTCTGGCATGTGTACCTCTGACTCCAGCTCACCGTCAGGAACGGCTTCAGTGGTGTTGCCAACGTCTGCACTGGAGAACGCAATGGCGATATGTCCTGTTCAGCGATAAAAGCAGGTTCTGCTCGGGAGCCTCGGATGGCCGTATGCGTGTTCGCAGACGCACAGGGGAGCGTCTCCACCTTTCTTGCATCCGCCAGCGTCGTATAGGGCCTACACCTGGTCTCCTGGTGTGGGGAGCGGTCAGCTATCACTCTCGTTCACAACTAGTGTTTGTACCGGGTACGTTAAACATCACCTCCGATATCAACAACATCACTCAGCCCCGTTGTTTTGCCATTTGTAAGGTCGGTCCATCGTGGTGCTTCCCAGCAAGATAACTCACTCCCACACACGGCACGTGCAACACAACATGCACTTCAGGGATGGAGACAACTTCCATGGCCTGCACGTTCACCGGATTTGTCCCCCATTGAGCACGAGTGGGATTTTATGGGACAACGACTTATCCGGTATCCACGGCCAGCCACGACAACCACCCATTTACGCGTCGAGGTTGAGGATGATTGGAACTCAATACAATAAACTTACATCCAACATCTGTACGACCGACTCCATGCCAGAATTGCACAGTGTGACGCAGTTCATGGTGGTTCAACCTCGTACTAGTCATGTTACATGAAAATGTTATTTTTCAGTTCTCCAGCAAATACAGCTGTATTTTGCCATAATGTTTTGACAACGTTATCCTCTGTATTCCGTTATTATGCTGCATAAATTTCGTTGGTATCAGACGTCTCCTTCTTGGTGTTCTTTTTTCACTTTCCGCCAGTGTATAAACAAGAACATAAAGATCTGTTATTAGGCGTAGAAACGTATATTGTTTTGCAAACTTTCGCTTCTAACGGGAAGCTTCGTCAGGCAATGGAAAAATAAAACAGAACAGATTCAGAGCATAAATGCAATTCAAGTATGTCAAACAATGAAGCAATCAAAATCGTGAGCACTCGCGCGCCTGTTTGATTGTTTGACATATTTGAATTGCATTTATGCTCTCATTCTGTTCTGTTTTATCTTTCCGCTTCCTGACGAAGCCTCCCATTGGAAGCGAAAGCTTGCAAAACAAATTAAGTTTCTACGCCTGATAACGGATCTTTATGTTCTTGTTTATATTTACTTAAGGATATATCGTTTGGCTTTAGTGTACCCTTCGCCGATTTCTCGTTTGCTCAAGAATTTTTTCATAGCGCCATGCTATAATCATTTGCAGTTCTTTTCGAGCTATGTGATTACCATCCGGAGCGAATAAATGTTTTTAACATTCACCGATGGATACACAAAACTGAAGAGATGATGACACTACTTGCATAATTTTAGGAGAAATCCCAGATTATTATTCATACACGTTAATGATTATTTTAGAAGGAAGAATACAATCATACTCAAAGAATGCAAAAAAAATTTTTACTTGACATAAAAAACATGTACGGCATAGTAAAAGGTTTTTTCGGTGGAAGCTGTAGAAAGATACACGGCTTCTCAAGATTGAGGATCCGTCCACGGACTACCAGCTATTTAGTTCCATTGTCCAACTTTATCTCGCTTGGAATGTGCTATCGCCTTCTACATAAAAATTTGCCTTTCCAGAGTTGCCAAATATGTATCCGGTCTGAAAACGGACACAAAATCCTTGTCGTAGGGCTTGTGTCGTGCCTATGGGCTTTGCTTCTGTCTTGCATCGTATGTTTTACACTGTATGGCAAACGGAGACTAAAACGAACAGCTTTAAAAGCAGTGTTAATATGAAATAATGATTTCGGATTACTCACGAGAAACAATTTAGGGGTGGTGATCAATGTGTAGTCGAAAGTTTTCTGCAAACCTCTGGCTCCTTGTGAAATTAAATTGCCGTCGCTCCTTAATTGATTTTTTTGGCATTAATTAATATATTGAGACTCTAGCCATTGTCTACCATAAATCTTGTTCATAATTCGGTAATGTTTTGGGTTACCAAATGCAAAGGTAGATATCAAAAAAGGACAGAGCGTGCACTGAAAATATTATTGAAGGTGATTGGTCATGTGACATTGCAAGGTTGCGTGGTACGAATGATCTTCTAAGGTGACATAGTGAGATCAATGGATTTCTGTGACTTAATACCCTACTTTACCCATGAAATATTATGAAAAATGACCTTTGAGATTGATAAAATGGGAATGGTGTTATTAATATATATACGAAGTACGTTTCCTACCTCGAACTCAGTTAATTATGAATTTGTACAAATCGTGAATTCGACTTATGGGATGTTTATAGTTGCTAAGACTTGTTCGTATGAAACAACAGTACGTAAATCAAGAAATTTCAGAATTTACTATGTTTTAATTTTCACAGTTTCAATGCATATTGCTAGAGTTCGGGATTTTTTGGATTAGAAAATATTTCTGTTGCACCAATAATTTGATGCTCACCCAGATGTTTTAGATTAGAGGCCCACAAAGACTCAATCCGGTCCTAGCTGACCTTATACCTCTTCATAGAATTGACTCATAAAATTTTGTGGTTTATACACCTGCACTCTGGAAAGCTTTTAAAGCGTTTACTGTACTTTTTAATTTCACCAGATCAGAAATAATTGTTCTTACGAATACATAGTTTTTTCTACTTTAAATAATGTTAAATATCAAACTCCTGATATGTGCACAGGCTTCAAAATAGTGCTACCTTTTAAAAGTCCTTACAAATTGGTTTTGCAAAGTACTGTATTTCTACCCGAGTGACAAAGTGTAACAGAAGTCGATATTCATGTGATTTCTTCTCAACACATACACACCTGCTTCCAAACCGCTTCTCAGAAACCGAAATTCCTGAATTTCTTCAGTGATTTTAATGAACTGCAGCAAGTATCGTCTTATACCAGTATGCATGTAGTGACACACGGTAATTATAAAAAAATATGCCAATATCCATGATACGGAATGGCGCATTAAAATCATATTTGTAAGTTTCAACTTAAAATCAAAGGCAACTGCATAAGGCAAAAAAATACATTACCAGAAATTACGTTTTTTTTATTAATAACACTTTCACTTTTATGTTTGAAATATTAATTAGATATATCATTGAAACATTTCGTTTCATCATCATCCTAACTTCCTGAAAAAATTCTCTGAGGTGCTGATTGGCACCTAATCGAAATGGCAGGAATCGTTTTCTGGAGCAAATCATATTTTTATAAGGATTTCGCTTCCTGTCCTCATTCTCGGAACACTTTGAAATTGCTTAACTTCGCTACAGAATTATGTACATGTGAAATAGTGTATTTCACTTAACTTCATTACAATATATTTATAATACTTTGCATACTATTTCTTTATTAAAACAAACTTCCTCTACATACAAACTAGATATTTATGACAGTCGTTGATGAATTTTAGGTCGTGGTGACCACCTTGGAGGCAGAGAGTATCCACATAATATAATTCCTGGTCGATATCTCTGCGCGTCCGAATGTTCTGCATTTGCAAATACAGTTAGAAGGCAAACTGTTCTTGGTTCTGATGAATACTGTAAAAGATATACTAATACCTTTAGCTGAGAAGAATTATGGAAGTAGAAACCGAAACTCATTAACGAGTTTGTATTTCGATGTCAAGAATCTGAAATGAATGAGCCAACACTTTCTTTCCAAGCTTGGCAAACTTAGTTTTGTATCACTCTGTTTGGCTTAACACTTTCTTTTGGTGTTTCAGCATCCATTGAAATTAAGCACATTGAATTTATGGCATTACATAGCGAAATTTGGAGAAGTGAGGATATTTCCTGGGCAAACTGCCGAGATAAAATCAGCTGCTATCCTGCATTGCTGGAGAATATCGAAAAAATAATTTGCCGGAAAAAAGGTTTCTTGCGTTGCTTGTAACATTTGGATGTACATATTTTCACACGTAATTCCTTTGCGAATCAAAATCGATTTTGCTAATGCACCTTCTTAGATCTGAGAACTTATGTTCGGATGATACAGTAGAGTTATAAATGAATTACCAAAGAAAAAACAAGGACTCAAGAACATCACTACTTTTTTTCTGTAAAAAGGGGAGGGGATCTTCGTTTAGGATTATTTGAATTGTTATATCCAGGGAAATGGCTTCAATGCCGTACGAAGTAATGCAAAAGATCCATATCATCCTGTCGTCGGCAACAAAGTAGATCAATGAAATATCTTGTGTACTTTAGTGCGGGGGATGTAATAAATATCGTTTCAGCAAATTTTGTCTATACTTCCAAGCCTGGCCTGATCTGTTCGATATAGTTATTACAGATCAGCCGATAGGAGGCAGAACATCAGTGCTGACTTATTTTGTGTTATCGCCAAAACGTTTGCAGTGCGTTCTTTTTCTAGCGGGATTCTTTAAGTTGTTTGGACGCTTTTTTGTACACTTATTTCGTGGCATTCTTTTGCTATTGGGTGTGGAATTGAAAAATGTTTTAATGAAATCGCTAGAGACAAGAATTCATGCATTTCATCATGTAAATTCTAGGGATTGCTTTCGACGTCAAGATATTCGAAGGGTGACCAAGTGGGTCTCCAATTGGATTTGTCACTTCGTTTTGGACAATTCAACTGTCAGAAGAAGCGCGCTTTAGACATTTTTCAGACATGTGTTCCAGTACACTTCGTAAGTGGTTCCATAAAACTCACATTCTTCTTCATATTCTCAAGACGTGGAGAGCAATTGGCGTCTATTTAAACTTAAACTAACAGAGGGGAACGAAACATCCATTTGGAAGACCACCGTATGTAATATTTATTCTAACGGAAATGTCCACTTTCTTTAGAACACTATTTCACAATACTGTTTCGCATCATTAGACAAATCTTCCCTAGCAAGTAGTCAATGTACTACATTTGTTGTGCTGAATAGATAGGTTCCGATTCATGATGAGAAAAAACGTTTACTTTGAAATATATAGAGTATTACGGAGTAGGGACGCAAATAATATTAACATGGGTTTCGGAGTACGAATACATTGCCATGAGACGTACTGAATATGCTCGAGAGAAAGATACTGAAGTCCAATGAACTAGTACTCTTGATTTGGTCAACACAAGTATGTACTCGGAAAGCAATATCCTTGCTTCTGCAATTTTCGTAAGAAAACATGTTAATGTAAATGAATAGCGTCTCGAGCGATCCTTGGGATACTTTCGATCGTCCTCTCATTAGGCCGTGCTCAGCTAGCTGAGACCGATTAAATAACAGAGAAAAATGCAGAAATCTGTCAGGATGTTGTATGGCCCGGTTTAGTACCGTTCTTTTCGGCAGAACGTTTTTCTTTGCTGTTTTACTGCAAAAGAGTTTTTCAACTGATCTAATGTAATTTTGGAAGATCAGTAAATAGCTTGTATTCGAATTCTTTAAATATATTGTTTGCATACTAATAAGTTTATCATAATCATGGCAGAAGCATGACATTCGGCTGTTGAAAAAATTATTTAAAATAATTCAATTTTACTTTCGAGCACGTTTTTGAGTGTTTTTAGTAATTCCTTCATGGCCATCTTGAAAAAATAAGTAATCCCTAAATTTAAGTACTCCCTCTTGAATATGATAAAATATCAGAAGTCCATAGCTGTGGAGCGTTCTCTTAGACTGCATGTGGACCCATCCCTTTACGAGAGAAAAAAGCAGCTTATTTTATTTGCAAGGGAAGCATTTCCACAAAGTGTATCGAGTGTTTGAACTACGAATTCTTAATGACATTTTAACAGCATATATTAAATGTGAAAAAAGGGAAATTTTAGTTCTTATTTTCACAGCTTGCTGTCTGAACATAATATATAAGCTAATTTATTACAGAGAAAAAGTGTAACCAAAGAGTTAAAAATATTAAAATTCTTAATCTTCGCAGCACTCTCTTTCTAATGAGGAAATATTAAATTGCAGCGTACTTATTTTTCTTTCTAATGTAAAGAGATCTATAGCAATTTATATGACAGTGTTCATTGTAACCACTACAGGCACGTGCCACTGTACTTCTGTGACCGACGCAATAGTCATGATCATTTGATCAGAAAGCAGGTGATACATGGGAAGCGAACTGCAAAAGGCTCTCCATTTATATCCTACTCAGTCATGGAGTCAAACAACCATATTCATTGCACAATTCTATATCATGTCAAAAGAATTGGATGGTCGTGGCCAGCAGTGTATTCGGCTTTAAAATTGAAATACAAGTTCCATAAGGCATGCTGCTGGGTAAAAGGCGCTGTTTTGGCCGACAACTCAGATGGTTTAAGCGCTTTTATTGCAGTAGAAAATTTGGCATATACCTCTTTAATCCACGGGTGTGTATGGAACCACCATCATTTCAGAAGATATCATCCAGATAATCACGACTTGGTTTTTGAAGCTAAGAAAAAGATATCAGCCGTTTTGGGTTGAGGCATGTTACCTGAAATGTTGTGGCATATTTAAGTTTAAATTTAAGTTTAATTGAAAATACGTAGATACGAGGGTTGTACCGAAAGTAATGCAAAAGTGGGTATAACTTTCTTCCTTAACTGACGGAGGTCGTTTAAATCGCACATGTTAGTATAGTAACTGATCTTCTATAGTAAACTATTTCCTTCATTGCAGGTAAGTAATGGATTCTAAGCAGAAGCAACGTGCATTGAGGTTTTGGGGCAGGAAAGGTGCAGGCTGTCCGATATCCACAGAAGGATGCAGAATGTTTACAGAGATGACACCATTCACAAGATGGATAAAAAAATTAAAGAAGGGGAAACCAGCTTTCAAGATAAACCACGCAGTAGGAGACGTCATCTGGGACCATTGACACGAATCTTTCACCAGTGGATGAATTGATTCGCTCTGAGAGATGAGTCACAATGCGTGAGTTTGTTGCACAACTGCATTGTGGTCACAATGACATACACAAGATGGTGGACGACTTGCGGTAACGGATAGTGTGTGCAAAGTGATTACCTCGGAAGTTGACACCCGATGTGATGTAGAGAAGCGCGGAATTCTTCTCTAATCAGCTGGAAGCGTTTAATGCCAATGAGGATGTGTTTTTCCCGTTCTGGTGACAGGGGATGAAACATGAGCCACTCTTTACGATCCGGAAACGAAGAATCAATCGATGGCATGAAGTCACACCTCTTCACCAAGGCCTAAGAAGTCCAAGAGGCAGAGATCAGCAGATAAAGTCATAGTGTCAATTTTTTGGGATGACAAGGCTTTTGTTCTCTTTGATTCTCTGGAACGTGGGGGTACCGTAACCACAGAGCGGTACATTGAGATACTCAATCAGCTTATAGAAGTCATATGGAGGAGGAGACCGAACAAGAATCTGAAAAGGATCTACATTCTCCATGACAATGGGATATCACACACATTTTTGGCAAAAAATAAGGCGATCTGCAAATTAGCAGGTCGGTGATCCCCATCCACTGTACAGCCCAGTACTTCCTCCCTCCACTGTACAGCCCAGTACTTCCGCCCTCCGACTTCCACGTGTTTGATCCAATGGGTGACAGTCTCCGGGGACAAAGATTTGATGACACAAAAGAAGGTAAAGTGACTGTGAAGAAGTGGGTGCAACAGTCCACACCTGAATTTTTTCAAAGAGGATTCGAGAGTTGTGTTCAACGATGGCGCAAATGCATCGCTTGTGATGGAGACTATGACGAGCAGTACCGTTGTACAGAGGAAGGCTAACTCCACCAACATGTTCAATTTGAACGACCCCTGTCAGTTAACAATAAAGGTATGCCCACTTTTGCATTGCTTTCGGTACAACCCTCGTATTTTGAGTAAGAAATCATAGGTTCATAACGGAATAAAGAGTTGTCGTTATCATTTATTCACCTTCTGTTGGATAAGTGAATTCTGTACTCCTCTCAAAGCTGAATGAACACAAAAGTGCGTTTTCCAGGATATTTTGAAAATCACCATGTGATATTTGCGTGGACGTTCTTGTTTCAACATACTGGACATCGGTGGAAGAATTTTTCATCTAAATTACATCGGCCGAATTTTTCAGCTAACATTAATTTTGCTGAATCTGTTTATTTCTTTTGTTATGCAAAGTGGCGGGCATTTGTTCTCTCTCTTTTCGTTTCTCGGTTCGAGTGTCGTGGCTCAATTCACATCCGGACAGAAGTCAAGTTTCGCCATTCCTGTCAGTTCTCCGCAGTTCTTGTGTGAGAACTGTGAGATGCAACAATCCCTTTTTGGATGGCAAGATGATGTCATGCAGTACACCTGAAACAATTTCTTGGTAGCTCCATGCTACCTTTCGAGGAAAATGGAATGAACTTTTCCTAACCGAACTGAAGAAAGTTTAGATATATCTTGGGTTTAGGATTAAATATTGTTAACACTCCATATGAGAATATTTATGAGAAATACTGTTGAGAAACAGTCAACATTTAACAAAATCATGATTTCCTGATATGGTAAAATTATTTAAAGTTATTTTTCTCTTACATTTACAATATTCGATGTGCATGGGTACCGTCCAAATGGGATATTTAACTGTTTCTGCAGCGGTGTAATTTTCAAAAACCTAAATACCAACAAAAATTGGTGGTATTAAGAACAAGTTGCATATAAAGGAAATATAAAGAAAAACAAAACGGTTGATGCGAAATGGAAGGTAGATGAAAACATATAAAGAAAATCGAATTTCCTAAGCAGAATATATAGAAATATGCCAGACAGTTCCGGACCATATGACTGAAAACACCAGGAAATTCAATTGTGAACTAGTAAGAAAAGCAAATAAAAATAACTAAAGCATGAAGAAAGCAAAGAGACATCTTAATAAGGAAAGAAAAGGTTATGGCACTGCGCAAAGGAAATGGTTCTGTAACAAGAAATAAAGGTGAAATTTTGACAAGAGTAAAATATTTCTACATTAAACTATTTAAATGTGATGATACATTTACAACAATCATTAAGAAAGGTACCAGTACCAAAATTTCCCATTCTCACCTCAGCAGAAGTTGAACATGGAATTAAGAACGTGAAATCTGGAAGAGCTCGGGGAAAAGATGGAATTACCGTGAACACTAGAAAAAAAGCAATCAGAGAAATAGAAGTTACATTCGGCCAAGTTTTCACTAGATGTCTCAATGACGAAAAGATTCCAGATCATTGGAGCAATGTTACAATGATCCTACTACATAAAACGGTGACACTGAGGATCTTAAGAACTATAGGCCCATCAGCCTTCTTAGTGATTTATGAAATCTTCACTAAGGTTCTTTAACATCGTTTGAAGGTAATTGTAGAACAAGCTGGATTCAGTAGTGTCCATAGCACCATAGATCATATCAATGTACCGAGAGAACCAATTGAAGTAACGAGGGAATATGCACTGCGATTATGCATGTCTGTTAGTGATTATGAAAAGGCATTTCATTCTATGAAACCATCAGAAATTGCAATAGCTTTGAACTTCTTCTGTATTGAAGATGCTTACATTAGCATTATTAATAGCTTCTGTAAAAATGCAAGTGCAAAGGTTTGGATGTTTGAGGATATAGCACTAATAAATATTGGGAAGGGAGTTAGAAAAGGTGACACCATATCTACAAAGCTACGCCACAGTACAAAATAATTTTTAATCCTTGAACTGGTAAAACAAGAGGATAAAGTTTGTTGGAAATCATTTAACTCACCTTGGTTTTGCTGATGAAATAATCAGTTTTGCAACTACTCCTGCAGGGCTGCACAGTATTATCCAAGAAACAGCTGACAAGAGTAAAGAAGGGGGATTAAAATGAATTTTCAGAAGACAAAAACCGAAATACAGTCCTATTACAGGAAATGCAGTTTTTGCGATTGTTGGGGAAAAGCCCGATGTAACCAATGCCTACATTTAACTTGGACAACTGATATCATGCAAACGTCACATTGATGCGGGAATTTTAATACTTATCAAATTTCACTGGAAAGTTTTTGAAAGGGACACAAAGATTTTAGAGTAAAATATGCCATTATGTCTTAAAAGAAAAGTGTTTTATCAATGGGTCCTCCCACTGCTTACGTATCGTGCAGAGACGTAAGCTTTAAGCTACAAATACTGAAGACATCTGAAAGAAGCATGGAGAAATGCATGCTTGAGGTTACCAGGAAAGATAAAAAAAGGAAAACTCATGGATAAAAAATGACAAGAGTGGAAGATATCATGAAAAGATTAAAATGAATGAAATTACAATGGGTCGGACGTGTTGCCAGAAAAACGGACAAGCGATGGAAAACTGACGTTTTAGACTGGTTACCAAGAGCCATAAAAAGACACAAAAGCCGACCACATGGGAGATGGGTGGATGAAAATCGAAAGCATCAGGGACGTGGAGGAACCCGGGGGAAGAGAGAAAGTCGTGGAAGAAACGTGAATAGATATTTCCCCAGACTTGGATTGATAATGGTTGACAAGTATGATGATTAAATACATATCAGGTAAAGCTGAAATTCACACAAAGGAATGTTAAATTGTAATTTTTCTCTTAATACAGTAAGCCTGTCCAAAACGTACCCTGTTTGAAACGAAAACCTTGCTTAATCCGAAGACATTTTTGGAACCGATCATTTTACCATACACCACACCGTATAAACCGAAAACTTGGCTTAACCGGAAGAAAATTTCTTAACCGATTATTTTGCTATACACCAACCCCGTATGAACCAGACACCTGTCAAACCCTGGAACGGAAACCGATTTTCGTTACGATAGTGGGGACAAAATTGTTTATAAAGAAAAATTAAAATATAAAATATGTAGCTTTTTGTTCAATCAAATTAAATACTATTAAAAAAATAATGTGCATAGTTTGGGAATAATACACAATCGAGTCACACTATTGTGACCACCAGCTAATATCCCGAGTAACCTCGGAGTGCAGCGCTAACAGCAGCTAGATGGCCTAGGTGTGACTCAATAAGGTGCTGGAAGGTGTTCACAGGTATGTGGAGTCATGCTGTGCATCTGACCGCTGGGTGTGGATGAGTGGTTGAGCATCCATACAGCGAACAACACGATCGAGGTGGTCCCACAGATGCTCAACTGGGTTTAAGTCTGATGACTTTGGGAGACAGGGAAGTACTTGTAAGTCTTCATGGTGCTTTTTCAACCACTATCGGACATTTCCAGCTGTAGGACACGTTGCATTGTCGTGATGGAAGATCCCATCAGCCCCAGGGAAATAAGTGTGGATGTACGTGATCTGTAACGACGGATTCATAACGAAATCGGTCCATAGTGTCTTTCACAGGTGAATGTCACGAAAACATTCCCTAGACCATGATGCTGCTTCCACCAGCATGCGTTCTTCCAGCAACGGTTGACGAGTGTTTGTTCTAAGATGTCTCTCGCCTTACACGTCAACGTTCATCCGTTCGATGAAGCAGAAAACGTGACTCATCGGAAAAGGCAATTCTTTGCCAATCAGCGGAGATCCAGTTCCGTTACTGTTGTTAAATGTAAGCCTTTTCTGCGGATTGACTTTCGTTGGCATAAATGCAGTGACCATCCGTCTGCATCAGAGCTCCATACCCAGCAGGGTTCGCTGAACTGTCTATTTAGTAACACTTCCGGTAGCACCATGGTTCATTTGGCCAGTGAGTTGTTCCACTTCAGCCTGTAGATAGGCCCACACGCACCTTCGAAGCCAACATTCACCTCTCATATCAATGGCACGTGGTGCTCCGCAGTTTGCACATAGCTTATTCTCAATGGTGCAACTTCTCCAATAGCGATACACTTTAACAACAGCATCATGCGAACAGTTTGCAAATTGTGTTGTTTCACAGATACTGCCACCCTTGGCCCGAAAGCCGGTAATAATGATTTTTACAAATCTGATACTTCGCTGCTTTTATCCATGACAGCAACGAGCGATATGTTTTCAGAATGCTTACAGCACATTGTATGCACCCTCCAAGCCAGCTCACGACACGTGCCTTCTTTCATTGGTTATGCGCAGTTGTCGTCAAAAGTACGAGGTGGTCACAATAATGTGACTCGACCGTGTAGAAAAGACAAGATCAATCTAAACGAACGACTTCGAGTTAACTCGGAAATACGTAGTGCGTAGTTTGGTTTATCAATTCCTCCTCTCTTTCCTACATGGTGAATCGAGCATTCCTGGCATTGTACC
Organism: Macrothele yani; assembly: GCA_039090855.1. Taxonomy (NCBI): domain Eukaryota; kingdom Metazoa; phylum Arthropoda; class Arachnida; order Araneae; family Macrothelidae; genus Macrothele; species Macrothele yani. The sequence goes on along the minus strand of CM077015.1, from coordinate 122,350,119 downwards.
AAGCGGGTCTCTGGCTTGTATGGGCAGACCGTATTCTGAGTACTTGTAACCCCCTTCACCCTGCTTTTGGCATTTAAGAAGTTTTACCGACGGGGATTTCACCAACACCGTTCATTATCGATCGTGTAAAAAAGTGAGTGTGTTGTTTAAGAGAGTTTAAACAATTCTTCATAATGTCAGGTGGCAAACATAAAACCTTCATTTTTCTTGGTGAGAAAATGAAACTGATTGAAGAGCATCAACGAGGAAAACGCTCGGTAAAGGAGTTGCCTGAGAAATTTAAAGTTGGAAATACTAAAGTTTATGAAGCTTCGAAAAGTAAAAACATGATAAAAGATCAGTATTTAAAAGGAACTGCAGGACAGATAAAACGACTGGGTAGAGTGTCTTCAAATGAGGAAATAAGCAAGGCAGTTTGGGAATCGTTTGTGAGCGCTAGGGCTAAAGGGATACCGATTTCTGGGCCAATGATTCAAGTAGAAGCATTGGCGGTTCTTCAGAAATTCGAAAAATCTGACTTCAAAGCGTCCAGTGGCTGACTACAGAGTTTCAAATTCTGTCAAAGCATTGTCTTTTATCAAATTTGTTGTGAGGCTAAAGACATACATGTTCAAATGGTAAACAAATGGAAAGAGAAAATCAGGAAAATTATTGAGGGATATGAAACAAAAAACCTTTGTAATAGAGATGAAACTAGACTGTTGCCTACAAAGTTACTTGTTGAGAAGGTTGATAAATGCGTCGAATACAAAATGTCTAAAGAAAGACTGACTGTTTTTCTGTGTTCTAGCATTAAATGGAAAATTGAAAAACCTCTTACCATAGGTAAATCTGCTCGTCCTAGGCCATTCAGACAACTCGACCATAATGCCTTACCAGTTCATTGGAGATTCAGTAAAAAAGGCATGGCTGAGAGGTCTAATTATGAAAACATGACTGAATATATTTAACGGAAAGATAAAAATACAGAACAGAGAGGTTTTGTTGTTTTTAAATAACCATACTTGTCGTCCCCACATTTCTTTATCTAATGTAAACCTAGCCTGGTTTCCTCCTAACACGACGTCAGTTACGCAACCGCTGGACCAAGTTGTGATTTCCAATCACCAATGTTTTTACAGGAAGTGCGTGTTACCAACACTTATCGACAAGATTCATGACTGTACCAGGGTTTCTGAGCTATGCAAATCCATAAACGTACTGAATGCAGTTAACAGAATAACCAAGGCAACGAAGAACATCCTTCCTCAGACGGTGAAGAAATTTTTCACTTACGTAGGATTTGGTAACATGCAAGAAGACATCAACAATGTCACTGGCGAAGAAGAAAATAAAGTTAAAATTTCTGATTGATGCCGTCCAGCCAAACTTAAGTTTTATGCTGACGTTGCTGTTCATTTCGATGATAATGTATTGAAGGATGCAGAAGTGCAAAAAGATTATGATTTGGGTTAAGGTGACGAAGACAACCAGCGAGTTAAAAATAAAGAATTTCAGTGACGCAAAAAGTGCAATTAATGGCCAAGAGGAATTTGCTTCCCACAAAAATTGTCCCTAGCTCCTGGACATAATGCAAGAAGCGAAGGATATTTTATTTACTAGTTTTCTGAAACCTGTCCTGCAAATAAGTACAGATGACATTTTTAAATAACAGCAATGTAAGCTGTTTGCATTACGTATGTATTTTTCCCTTTTTTTATGGAGTTCCTCTTTTTGAATTACAGTTTGTACAGTTTCTAGGCGGTTTTTTCTTTCGTTTTGATATTATCCTTCTCCATGTAATTTTTTATGTATGTCCCTGTAAAAAAAGGAAACAAAATTGAACGGAAGGATTTCGTTTTAGACAGGTTTCATTGTATTTGTTAAAACGACTGATGTATAGGTGGAAACCTTGATGTGTATTCGTTGTCTCGGTGTGAACCTCAGTATTTTTCAAATAAGCCGAAGATTTCCCACTCTTTCCTCTGCAAAAGCGAATGGGCATGTCTTTACGTATAATCTCTGTTCAACATTATCTCATAGTTGAATAGAGATTTTACGTACCGATGAACAATGAGATATGTGCTTCATAATGGTGATTTATTCGGAAAAGTGATATAATGGAGGAAATAGCACGTGGTAGCCCTGGCTAGTAAGCAAACTTGTGTGAAAGTACATAGGTATTATTGTAATCTAGATTTTGTTTTTAATTTAGGCCTAATGAAAAGCGGGACGGCAATTTTTATCAGTGCCGAAAATAAGTAACAAACTTTTTGGAATAATATTATATGTAAAGGATCTTTCCAACAAAAAAATGCCAACTGTAAATCAAGTAGCTTTAAATTTTTACCTGAACACTACCTCCAAAACATATAACTCACTCAAGCAGTTTCAGGAAGACTCAATGATTTCTATTTACCTTGTGGCAGATGAAATGTTGTAAAGTTTTTGAAAAGGATAAGTGTAAAATAGTAGAATTTTGTATAAATTATATATAGGACATTGCCTGCGTCATCGAAGAGTCCCATCATTCAATATAATATGAAGGGCATTTATTTTTGCTGCAGCTGGACTGCAGAACTAAAATCCGTAATCTTTTGTACACCAAGCAACATAATTATTTCTAAATTACCAAGGAAACATAAACGTTCACTTCATAAATTCACGCTAATTTTACGAAATAAAAAAAATTGATGCAAAATGTTTTCGTTAAGCAGAAGAATTATGATTGCACCACAGATTTTTAAGCTTTCAAAAATCTGCAAAATGTTACATATTTTTTCATAAAATAGAATTTGTGCGCAAAGTGCTAATATAAGAACACCGGGATATACTGAACATTTTTAGAGAGGTCATACAAAAAGTTTTATGATGTTTTTGTAATACAAAATAACAACATTAAAAATACGTCTGTGGAAGATTCACATTACACAAAATGCCAAAAATTATTTTCAGTACAATAATTCCAAAATAGTTTATGGCAATATGTAGTGTTCAACCTTATTGAGAAGGATAAATTTTGACTACTATACGGTTTTAAAGACGTGATGCATATAAACCGTGTTTAGCAAATTATAATATTTTGTATGCGTTTTTACAGGAATAGAGAAAAATATGCGGTTTCAGTATTTCTACTTGATGATTTTCAAAATGTCAGAGATATCTCTAAATGAGGTAGAGATGAACAACACACTTTCTTTCTTTATATATATATATATATATATATATATATATATATATATATATATATATTGAGATGGAAAGAAACGGTGCCTTAATGATTTCATTAAAAAATGGTTGTTGCGAAAACTGAGATATGCCTCCTTGTACAAATGATGTAATAATTGAATATACGGGCAGGCTATCCATCGTGTCTCGACGAGATTTCTACAAAATTACCGCGAGTTATTATTTTCCTAAACATTTAATTACGAGTTCAACGTAGCGAAATAATAAAGTGCAGTCTAATATTCGGTGGCCACGCAGGTTTATTAGCAAGCGATTGGATTGGATTTTTTTCGATAACAGTAAAATTATTTTACGCCAATTTATGCTGATATGTGGTATACAAAGCAAATTGCCCCGTAATTTATGTTTTATGCAGTTTTATGTTACTTCGAAGTTTGCTACAATTGAACACATTTTTGCTTCTGAACCATATTTACACCTGAACACACCATAAGAATTCGAAGGTGTTGAACTGAACACTCTAGTGGCACCTATATTCTATTGTCCAAACCCTCACCAGGTTTATCAAATTTCTTCCTTACGACCACATTAAAAATTTCACAATATTAAATGAGCGTTGGATATCCAAGGACGTTAATCTGAATTGAGAGGAGAAACCACCTAAAACTATGTAATTGTTAATAGTTTTCAGCACACAAATCCGTGATTCTATTTTCAAAACGAATTCCACCTATTTGAGTGGATTCAATGTTCGTTATACCTTGAAAGGAAGCCCTGTAGAGCCGAAAGCAGATTAATTATTTTAAGTACTGTGATTCGGATATTTCTTTCCTTTCACAATTCAATTTGTAATGTTTCTGTTTGTGGGAGAACAAGAATAAATCATTTTAATCATTTATGTAGTGAGATGCAAATTGGGCCAAAGAAGTGTGAGCTGTAGTGCGCCTGTACGGCAAGTAGTGAACCATCCACAAAAAGAAAAAAAGTTATAATTTTCTTATGAGGTAGAGATGAACAACACACAAAAAAGTGATATTGAAAAAAAGTGATATTTTTCTTATGAGGTAGAGGTGAACAACACAAAAAAAAGTGATATTGAAAAAAGTGATATTTTTCTTATGTTGAAAAAAAACAAGCTTCTGACGGCAACTAAGTTAATTCTCTGTCAGCATGTTGCTGCTTTGATGGAGTAAATCTAAGTGTAGAATTTCAAGAGTTTTTAAATATCTTCATACCGCACTGCGAGAAAAGCCCCAGCATTGATTATAATCAATTATTCGTCGTGGAGTAGCTTTCCATTAGATAACGCACGTTGACATGTCGCTTTACGGATCCAGCAAATAATTATTTCTCCCGAACCTTGCTGTCCAACGTTCGTCTGTTCCGCTCTTTGTTGAATTATCTCGTTGAGAGAAACTTTGTTAATGACGAAGACGTGAAATGTTCCATGGATGATTTCTTCAACTCCCACTCGCCATATTTCTATCGCACTGAGGTATTTCATCTCGGAGGTCGCTGGAACAACGTCATGAGTTTAAGTAGGGACTACCTGGACCGTTAGGTTAAGTGTTTTGTATCATATGTTAAGCTTAAAATATATGCTTCTCTTTTTTCCGGATACTTTCTTTAAAACCTTATATTTTGACAATTGCATCAATCACTCGCTGTTTTTCCTTAATGTACTGGAGGCTACATATCGTTTCAATACAAATGAGAAAAAGGCGCTACGTTTCAATTTAAACTTAGAGTTTCTTTCATGGGTTACCAAACAAAACAGAAAAAGCATTTACTCATCTAAACTGCTATTGCGTTTTTCCTCTGCAAGACCAGTGACATGATACAGTCCACAGATTGACTGCGTAGTTCATTTTCGGGTATAGTATCGTCCGATCGGAAATAACCAAAAAAACGTTGGGCCTTGCTTTAACTGATATTGCATTACGAAAATGCTGTATTCATTTTGCGTGCAGCCTCAGATAAATGTTGTACAGCTTAAACTCATATCAGGCAGTAACATGAATTTTGACATGGTTCATCATGCTCTTCACTGTAACAGTGTCCCCTTACGTTCGACTGATGATATGATCACTGTTTTACCGGACGCTATACATTTACGTATGACAAATAACATCTCATGATGTGAAAAATCCTGAATACCTTGACAATCCCACGATTCTGCGATATCTGACTTTCTAGGCGCAGCAACTCAAAATAAAATTTGAGCATTTTTTGTGCTGGATGAAAACTTGACTTTAAGAAAAAAATTTCCGTTTTTGTTTAACGTAATCGTCAAAATCGTACATACATATTACATAGAACATGCTTAAATCCTCAACATTAAAATTTGCTTCTGTTTAATACAAAGTTTGAAATTTGGTATTAAACAGACGAATTCACAACTTTAAAATACGTATTGTAGAATGGTGTAATCTTGTAATTATTTCATCGATATTCTGCTACTCCGGGCAATCATGGGAAATAATTCTTATCCCTCCAGATTCGCTATATATGACTGCCGGTTGCTTCACTAGCTAATCCTGTAATGGTTTTACTCAAATTAATCGGAAACATGAAACTTGGTCGTTCTGAGTGGTGTAGTGTGTAGAATATTCGGGCGCTCGTGGGGGGACGCGGATTCGATTCGCGCTTCAGGACGACGAAAGTTTTAAGTTTTCATATATTTTCTTACCATTCATGTCATATTTACACCTACAAACGATTCACAACTTCAAAATTTGCATTGTACAAAGGTGTAATCGCGTAATTTATTCAATGCCTCTGTTTAATTTTTGAATTTTAGAGTAAACTTTTCCGCCATATTTTACTTTGCGATGGCTTGTTCTTACATGCGTGAGGTAAAACAATGAATTTTTCCTGTTTGAGCTCAAGTTATTTTTTAAATGCAAACCCGATGCCGGTATAATAAGGAAACTCAGAATATTTAGAGCAAATATCTGTAGAGTGGATTAAAGAAAGATGAAATATACGTAATACATAGAACTGTAAGTAATCGTATATACACCTGCTATAACAAATGATGATAGAGATGCTTAGGATGCTTCACACCTGTCCGGGCCTTTTGCAGATGGATTGAAAAATGTACTGCATAAGGACAACATCTCGATAGCAATGAAATCACCAGCCCAGTTATCACATATAATATTAACCTGTAAGGAGAGACAGTGTGAGGAACAAAAGGCGGGTGTGTACTCTATACAACTGGTGTATCCTGACAACACGAAAAAGATGTATATCGGAATAACAAAGCAATCCTTGGACACAAGGGGAAAAGAACACATGTGAAGTGTCAATTAGGACATGCAGAATGCAGTCCTCGCCAAACAAGTCACGCATTCATCTGGTGCTCCTGACTGGAATAGTATTAGAAAAATTGCACGTTTCACGAACTTTAAAGAGACTCCTACCAGGGAAGCAGTCGCAATCCTTTCCAGCAAACTAGTATGAAATGGCATGGTCTCAATCGTACTACCAATAGTTTGGCATGCGTTATTATACTCGTAAAAGATAGAGGAGGAAACATAATCCCATGAAAATACTCACGCAATATAACTAGTTACGTGGCGGAACAACATATAATCGCATGAAAAAACTCACGTAATGCTACTCGTTAAGTCACCCACGTTATTTTTAAAAAATCAGCTTTGCTTCTTAGAGGTTCTAATTTCTGCAATTTATGTTTTCATTGACGTGAACAAGCCTCCCAAAGGAAAGTGAAATCTTCGTAAATTTTATTAAAAATTTGTCCAACTTATGTAACAAAATTTTTTGTTTGTTTAAATATAGAACAAAACTTTTGATTATACATAACTAAATTTAATGGAAATGCGGGTTAGATTACTTTTATGGACTACCTACGACAAATTTCTAAAACTTTTAAAGAAAGTTAGAAAGCAATAATAATAAGAAAGAAAGACATGTAGTAAGAAATAATTTAGAGATTGAAAGACCTTTCATAAGAAATAACAAAGGGTAAGAAGGCTAAGTATCAATTATGACTAGGGAGAAATTTATCGCCAAAGGCGTAGGATATAAATGTTGATACAACAGATACGAGGTCTGACAACTAAGTAATGAGACTGATTTTGTCGCGCGTGCTGTGGCAACGCTGCAGCCTCGTATGTCAGATATATGTGGCGTAGGTTCTTCCCCCACCGGTAATCCAAGTGGCAGCACCCTGGAAGTCTTCAGTGTGTACTAGCTGCTTGCCTCGTGAAATTGTGCGGGTGCTCCTTCCTCGTTGGAACAATGGACTCGCGGAATATTACGCATCTGTATGCTATCTTGGTTTGTGTGAAACTCGGTGAAAATGCGGCGGTACCGTAAGGAAAGTTGCAGCAGGCTTTCGGCAATGAGCACATGACTTCCACTAGCACAAAATGTTTTGTGAGGCCAGAACTAATGTGGAAGACAAACACCGGAGTGAGCGACCAACAACAAACCGGACAGAGGACAAACCCAGCCAGGGTGAGTGAAGTTATGCAATGTGATAGGCGATTGACACTGAGAATGATAGCGGAAGAACGCAACATGAATCGCGAAAGTGTTCGCCGAATGCTGACTGAAGATCTGGGAATGCGAAAAGTTTGTGCGAAATTGGTTCCAACACAGCTCACAGAACAACAGCGAGAAGAACACCAAAATGCAACACTACTGCAGCCTCCTTACTCGTATTCACTCGTCATGGCTCACTGGGACTTTCTTTCATTCCCAAAACTGAAATCAGTTGTGAAACGACGCTATTTTGACGCAGCAGCAGACGTCAAAATGGCTGTGACGCAGGCCTTTAACAGTGTCTCAACTGATGAGTTCCATAGCTGCTACCTGCAAAGGCAGCACCGTTGGAATCAGGGTGTGCAATAACAAGGAAACTACTTCGAAAGTAATCGAAAGCGCACGTAAATGTTATTTTTGACCCAGTCTTATTACTTAATTGTCAGACCTCGTATATTGCACTCTCTCATCAATGCTGAAGTTATTTAAAACAGCAGAAATTCCACATCTTTTAAAGACCACAACCAAAAATATATTTTAAAATATCGCAGCCTCGTATATCTGTCATCGTATTACAGATAAGAATATTTCGTCGAGATGTTAAACCTAACCGTTAGCTAAAGTGCCAGTGGAAACTGTTCTAAACCTCCCAGCTGAATGTTACTGCTCCCTAATTTGCAATATCATTTAAGCGTTTCTCTTGTAGATTATTCCAGACATCTTCTACACTTATTTAATTTTTTGATTTAACGCAAAACTTATGGCATACACTACGAAATGTTGTACGCCATGCCTTCGTTTATTATTTGTTGTTTATATCGCATATTAGCCACTGCAGGTAATAGATTTTTCTCTTATGGAATTTACTCCCGCAGGAATTTACCAGCATATTGCAGTATGTAGTAAATTCTGTAGTAATATTTGTCATTATAAGCACTGTCAGTGGTGCTTTTTTGCAATAATGACTATGCAAAATAAACTAAGATCATCAAAATACGAAACAAAAATGTTTTACGCGTCGCTGTTGATATCAGAGGTCAGGGCCCATTTCATTTCAAGAAAATGATACTGCTTCTTTGGTCATAATTCCCAGGTATAAATCGTGTGGAGATCTCATTCTTCAAACATTTCAGGAAACACTATTTAACAACCTTATTTAAAGTCGTAACGATGACAAGGATACTGTAAAAGTCTAATTCATCTGTATATCTCATTTCATACAACATAGACATAGATTTATCCAGTCTTCGTTTACCATATAATATTATACCACAATGATTTTCTCTGTTTATTGTTTGGGGTGAAATTTATTTCGCCTTTGTGGAAACCAGTATTACGCAATTGTATAGAGAAAACAGACACTACGATGATAGAAATTAATTTTTTCAATAATATACTGTAAACATTTTCCATCAATTATGGTTAAGTTAAAACAAATGATATTTATTTATTGTTTTTTTAAACCAAAGTGATGAAGATTTCATCTTATATTCAATGGAGTAAAGTAATTTTACTCTGCCATGTGCGCTGTTTCGTGTAATACAAATTACAGAACATTTTTAGTCCTTAATAGTCTAATACTACATGCAAATCGAATATGTTACAATGATCAGATAAGTCAGGAATTCGCATTGTTATCTATTGATTTCTGCATAACACTTATCACATACACTGAGTGGCCACTTTATTATGACCACCTGACAGTTTTAAGCAAATGAGCTATGGCTGCAAGCTGTTGCCGCCAGAGGGCGAGGCTAGTATAAAAAGAGAAAGCCTAGTGCTTGCGACAGTAGTAGTAGTGGTGGTTTTTGGGTGACGAGATGGGTAAAAAATGCGATTTGACGGAATTTCAACGTGGGATGAGTGTAGGAGTTCGGAGCCATGGAGAGAGTATCACCGAAACCGCCGCATTTGTGGAATGTTTCAGAGCAGCTGTTGTTAAATTGCTTAAAGACTGGACTGTAAATAAATGGGTCTCTACATGCAACGTGTGGTCGTCATCGACTAGTGACTGCTCGGGCGGAACGTAGAGTGTCCAGACTGGTAACAGAAAACAGAAAAGCAACAGTGCAGCAAGTTACAGACCAACTTAATCAAGGATCCCCTCAAATGACCTCGGCAAGCATTGTTCGCCGTACACTGCACCGGATGGGATAGGGCAACCGAAGGCCTTTTCGAACACCTTTGCTGTCTGCAGTTAACAAGAGAAAACGTCTCCAGTTCACACAGGAGCACAAGGATGGGACAGTCGATAATTGGAAACAAATTATGTGGTCCGATGAATCACGTTTTCAGTTGAACCATGCCGATGGCCGAGTGAGGATTTCGCGGAAACAGGACAAAAGCATAGACCCCAAATGTATTGCTACACCCCTTCAAGCTGGTGGAGGTAACGTTATGGTTTGGGGAATATTTTCCTGTCATGCGTTCGGCCCTTTAATTCGTGTTGATCAACGTCTTACTGGCACATCATATCTAAACATCCTTGCGGACCAAGTGCATCTTGTCATGTGGATGGTTTATCCCAATGGCGATGGCTACTTTCAACAAGATAATGCGTCCAGCCATAGTTCTCGTATTGTACAGGATTAGTTTCAGGACCATGCCGGTGAGTTTACTTTGCTTAGGAGGCCCCACAATCTCCAGATCTCAACCTCATTAAGAATTCGTGGGAAGAAGTTGAACGAGCCATCAGACAGCTGGATCCACTACCAAGAAATCTTACTCTCCTGGAAAGTGCTATTCATCAAGCATGGTCTCAGATTCCAAATACTACCTATCAACATCTCGTGGAGTCCATACTGTGAAGAATCGAGGCAATCTTAAAGGCAAAAGGTGGCCCAAGGAAGTACTGAGGGGATGGTCATAATAAAGTGGCTACTCAGTGTATATTATATCCATCAGGGCTAGGTCTTTTTATGTCATCTGATGATGGGCTTCTAGGAAACGCGAAATATATAATGATTTTAATGTTTTACATTTAGAATCAATGAATCTTTTTGGTAACTGACGATGGTTTTTAACCTGTCATTAGTGGTAGGATGATTTTCTTTATAATCGTGCAACAAGTTCAGCTGACTTGTGTTCCCTGATGTTACTTACAGCACGAATCACAGTTTGTTCAAGTCAGATAACACCTGAAAATTTGAACATTTCGTCCTTTAGTGGAAATCGAACCCGCGTCTCCTGGAAACGTACAAGTATGCTAACTACTAAACCACCCAGAACAATCATTTTTCATATTTCCGAAACTTAAAAATTGGTCGTTCTGAGTGGTTTGCTAGTTAGCATAGTCGGGCTAACTATACGGAACACACGGCTTTGATTCCCGCTCCAGGACGACGAAATTTTCGTTGTCGGACATCATCTGACCCTCAACATTCTGGTTATATTTACACCAATAAACAGATTCACAACTTCCAAATTTGTTTTGTTCAATGGTGTAATCCCATACTCCATTCATTGATAAGAAACAATATTAAACTTTATTAGATATCTGAATCTAGTATTCATTGATAAGAAACAATATTAAACTTTATTAGATATCTGAATCTTGTATTCATTGATAAGAAACAATATTAAACTTTATTAGATATCTAAATCTCGTATTGAATTTGATACCTACTAAAAGGCCATTAACAAACCATAGTAACGACCTCAAGTATATCCCACGATAATGTTCAAAGATTAATAATATTACCTTTATTGTGATATAAAACTGATAAACAACAAAAGCTATTCTTTCTTTGCATTATAACAAATTAATTTTTTGCGACAATGCTGTATAAAGGTGATTTAGAAAGTGATAGCTCGAGATACTGTAGTAGATAATAAAATTATAACGCATAGATGTAACAAATTATCAATAACGCGTACAAAAAAAGTGTCGAAGCGCTCAGAGTTTTTAAAACCGCAACATTTCCATCTATTCTTTTTCAAAAAGCTGCTTGTACAATTCTACAGGAATATTTCTAATAAGCAGATGCGACATCGCCCGTCATTTGCCTAATATTTGCTGGAATCGAATATATTTTACAAATGATTCGCTGAAATCAATATTATAGGCTAGTTTTTTCAGTGTGTGGCCCGTTGTGTACGCCGAAATTCTGCTGTACATACCCATGCTGCACTGCACGGTTACACCAGTTGTCCGGTTCAACTCCATCCATTCGCCATTACACGCGAACATCGAACAGTTTTATACGTAAATGTCAGTTGCGTGAATTAATCAGGATAACATGTGTCTGTTAGATATGGAACAGTTCCGGAAATATTGTCTTTCACCGTAGTTCTAATGAATTTGAAAATAAAATTTCCAAACTCGCTGATTACATTGATTTGTGTTTTCAGTTTCTCAGTGAAAAAGTTTGAACTTGCAAGAAGTTGCGACAAAAAATCTTTATAGTTTACAGAGATGAAATGAATAACCTTCGATAGTACCAAGTTTCCTCCCCCTCAACTTCTCGTGTTATCAACAACATCAGAGTGATCTCTGTAACTAAAGCCCGTAGAATGAATGAGAATATCTGTGGGGTGACATCAGTCAATTACCAATTACGCTGATACTTTATCAAATGATTCATCACAGGCGTCTTTACGGCTGGATTATCCGTGCATCTCACCGCGGCGGAAACACATCGTGACTCATCTGTTAGCGCCAGAACGTAGTGACACTGGCTGGAGGAATGTATGGTGCGCCGCTGTAGGTTGTAGGTGATGGTGCATTTATGAGGAAGTCTGAACATCTCGACCGCCGGGTGCGAGAGCAAGCACTAGAAAAGCACAATCTACACCAAATGGCATTCGCCGAGTAGTACACAGAGCTGAGGGGTAGATACCAACACGAATTTTAAATCGCACAGGGGTGAATTGTTCGCGAGTTCCGTACTTTTAGAGATTAAATGTTCTTGAAGTGAGATTTGTTCAGGTATATGTTTGATATATTAAATATATTTTTCAAAAAACTTGTGAATATTCTTTAGATTAATGTAAAATTATCTACTCGGGTTTAAATTCGTGGACATAATCTTTGAAATAAAGCAATCACTTGTTATTAAGCAAAATATTTTCCTTCGTTCAACTGGTGGGAATAAATCAGCATAATTTAAGAAACTTCACTTTTCCTTCGTTCAACTGATTTCTCTGAGTATTGAACTTCCCTTAATTGTGATAAAGTTGTCACAACTTTTAATCATCCATGTTTTTCATTTGGTCATTAGCCTTTGCTGGAAGATTGATGTTGGTATATCAATTTTATGCATTGTCTTTTATATTTAAGTATACAATATGCAAGTCTGCATTATTCGTACGTTTTCTAAAATATGCATTGTCTCATTTATACACGTCTATTGCATGGACCAAATTTTTTGTTGAATTTGAAAAGATGACACACTTCCGAATTATTTACTCTTTTTACACTAATTTTTATATTCCTGTCTACTGATTTCTGGCTTTCACGGTCTGGCAAGAGAAGTTAAAGTTTTCAATTATATGGGTCCGGAAACTGGATATCAGGTCCAGCTGTACTCATTACCAAATCAAAAATGTGCTGATATAGATTTTACCATTATTAGCAGTATAGCAGGGTTGGGAAGTACCATCTCTTCTGTAACGTAATATGCGTGTTTTTAACATATACGTTGCCTACATATGTTCTTATATGCATTTATGTGTATATCATCATCATCATTGTCAACCATTATCAATCCACTGCTGGACGAAGGTCTCCCCAAGTTTCCTCCACAACGGTCTGTCTTGTGCCAGTCTCCTCCATGTCACTCCCGCATATTTACGAATTTCATCCACCCATCTCCCATGTGGTCTTTTTCTGGGTCTTTTCCTGTCCCTTGGAATCCAATCTAAAATTTCGGCTGTCCATCTATGGTCTGTCCTTCTGGCAGTATGTCCAGCCCATTGCCATTTCAGGGATTTAACTTTGATCATGATGTCTTCCACTCTCGTCATTTTTCGGATCCACGAGTTCCTCTTCTTATCTCTCCTGGTTATACCAAGCATGCACCTCTCCATGCTTCTTTGAGTTGTCTGCAGCCTTTGTATGTCTCTTTTAGTTAAGGTCCACGTCTCTGCACCATACGTAAGCACTGGAAGGATGCATTGATCAAACACTTTTCTTTTAAGACATAATGGCATATTGCTCTTGAAAATTATGCTGTTTCTTCCAAAAGCTCTCCAGGCAAGTTTTGTACGCCGATTAATTTCTTCATCAATGTGACCCTCACTTGATATCTGCTGTCCAAGATAAACATATGTATCTGTTATCTCCAGTTTTTCTCCATCGATCGATAAATCTTCATTTCTTGTAAAAGCATTGAACATCACTTTTGTCTTCTGAAAGTTCATTTTTAATCCCACTTCTTTACTCTTGTCAGCAAGTTCCTGGATCATACTCTGCAGCTCTGATGGGCTAGTTGCAAAAATGACTACGTCATCAGCAAAACGAAGGTGGGTTAGATAATCTCCATTAATCTTTATCCCTTTGTTTTCCCAGTTCAGTGATTGAAAGACATTTTCCAATGTGGCATTAAAGAGCTTCGGAGATATGGTGTCACCTTGTCTCACTCCCTTTCCAATTTTTATGTGTGTTGTATTTTCAAACAGCTGAATCTTTGCACTTGCATTTTCATAGATGTTATTAATAATATTAATGTATGCATCTTCAATACCGCAGGATTTCAGAGCCGTGGTAACTGCTGATGGTTTCACCGAATCAAAGGCTTTTTCATAATCGATAAAAGCCATGCACAATGGAAGTTCATATTCCCTCGCTCTTTCAATTAGTTCTCTCAGTACGTGGATATGATCTATTGTATATACCTGTTTCCAAATCATAATTTTCAAAACTTGCCTGATTAACCACATAACTTACATTACAGTAGAAATTTTCATAAACTGGTCAACGGCATTGTACCAGGTGGTCATTGTACGTGAGTACAGTGACAAAAACTGAAAATTATAAAATTACTTACGTAATCACACTGCATATTTACAGCGGCATGTGTCATCTGTCCCGAGCCATTGCGAAGACTGCATTCTAAGCACATCGCATTGTTGTTCAAGGTTGTCCTGGTGCAGCACCAATCTTGCGTGACGGGAAGAATGAAACCATGCCTTATTCTGCGACTAGTCTGGTTTACGCCTCAGTGCCGTCAGTCACCGATTGATAGTGTATGGAGCATGTAGCCAGTGGGATGATCTTGCAAATCATCCGTGAGGGTCATGTGACTCATCAGCCTGGTGTCATGACTTGAGGCGCGTCAGGTTTGAACATACCTTCACCGGTCGTATGCATAGTGATAACTATGACCGCTCAATAATATGCAGATGAAATTATGCAGTCCATTTTTCTTTGAACTCCCGCATAACTGCAATTACCAGTTTGAGTAACGCCCAGCCACACGACACTAACATGAGTCGAAAATGCCTATAATATTTCCATTCGCTGTTCTCACCAACGTAATGCTCTGACATTTGTACGACAGAGAAAATGTGGAAAACAATTTTCAGATATAAAGGGCACTGTCCATGATTACGTCGTATTGTTGTGCTAAATTTGAACGGCGAGCAATGTCGCATGTTGAGCAAAAACCCAGGATGCGCCCGGAGAAATTTATCACACTCCGCCACAGTGTGCTGGCGATTATATAGCCCAACATGGTGTCAATGCGACCTATTGTTTCAGGCCATATTATTTTGTTGGCTCCTCCATTATATTCATGCAAATCGTAAGAAATTAAATCACTTGCCCCTTCGCTTTGCTTAAATGTGTGTCGTCTTATTTCGTGCATTCATTCATGTTGTAGCATTTCTATGGCGTGGAGTAAGTCAGCCTTTGGTTAGAAGGATCGCGGACTTAGTGTTTCACAAAGAGAAACTTATGAGATATGCGTATCAGATAATTTACCTAAAATAAAAGTAAACGTATATTCACACATTTGATATCCAGTAAAAAATTAGAATGATTTGTCTTGAAATAAAATGTGTTGAAACTTTTAAGGCTAGGTTCATCTTACATAATGTAACGGCTGCTTTCTATAACAGATGTTTACAAACATTTCTTGAAATAGCATTATGTACCTCTGCAGTGTATTCTTTTAAACCATCAAGTATTCTTTGTCACTTTTAAGAATAATTTGCAGTATTCTTAAATACCGTCAAGAAAAGTATTCTTTGAATACCGTCTGTAATACATTTGGCATTGACGGATTATGACTTCTTTATAAATTGTGTAATGCTGACAGCTCTGATGATCTTGTCCTCCTGTCGACATCAAACTGGAGCTTGTGAACATTTAGAGTTAATTCTGGACAAAACTGGATATTTGACATTCCCGTGATCAAGAAATTACTAAACGACACCGTCTTTACAGAAAACCTCAATGAAAACGCTGCATAGAAAACCGTCCGTAGTCAAGGGTTTTCTGTAGAGAAAACAAGAGGAAAAACAAACATCTTTTTCTTTGGAAGAATAATGAATGAAATCAAATGACATCCCCTATAATGATCCGTTTTTGCATTTGCTTCTTGACTTTTTTCCCGAGAACGTGTGAGCTGCCAGTGATGTGCAACATGAAACATTTCACCACGATATCCGAAATATGGAGAACAGATACCAAGGCAGCTGGACCTAGCAATGAGGGATAGCTACTTCTGGTTATCACCGAACGAAGACGTTTTAGGACATTAAAAAATTGAATTTCTTGTATACGTTAAAGGATCTTAACCGTGTTCTTTTCTTATTTTGCGTATCTATATTATCTTATTAGTTACTTTACACTCAGTGGACCATAATTATAATGTCACTAATTATTTAACTGCTATCCCGTCGTGAATTAATGAGTGGTTTAATTTCAAAGTAAACTGAGATATCCGCTTATCAAAAGAAGATCCAGTGGTTTTACCAAAATAACATTTGTTTTCGTATGCGTATTCAATAAAATTTGAATTATATTAATCCTTAATCAAGAATAAAGCTTTACGCGCTTTAGATGTGTCACCGGCATATTTGAATTCAGCACCCAAAAATTAAACATCCCATTTGCCAAATATAATGAAAAGTGTTTCAATATGTTGTCTAGTGTAATCATACATATTGCGGAATATCATATTACGAACATATTTGAACATAGAGAGCTTGCTCTAATATATGCACAAATAATTAAGGATGCACTCCATTATACAAAATAAGTTATTCACTAACTACAAGTATCTAGTTTAAATGATTTGGTTTTTACCAACCACTGCAAATGTTTCGCACATTTTAAGGAAATGTAGTTTTCTGCATTTTATACGGATCATTCTTTACGGATGAGTGTTAGGGTCAGGTATTCAAACTCATTGTGCATATCTTTCTTTATTTTGTTCCATGAGATTTATTAGAATCAGAAAGTCTTAGCACATAAAGTCACGTGTCAGGTTTGACCGCAGGTTTCCTTCCAAAGTGAGTATAATAATCCATAAATAATTTGCTTTCTAACCAATGGAAATGGCCATCAGCGCCGTGGGGCTGGCGCAACTCCCATGCCTTGCCTGGAGCTCGATTCCATCTGAAGGAATTGATCAGAAAATAGTGCCTCTGACCATTCCGGTTCACATAGCGCTCTTTTGCCTCACTCATAAGGAATCACAAAATAAGCTCAAGGGATTACTTTTATTGGAGGCGGTGACGAATTTTGTTGAAATACCCATCTCAGCCATGACACTCTTGTCAACTTTAATGTGTGTGTAGTTAGTTACCACTATAATGAACTCTAAGGGTTATAATCACCCGTCTGTCCCTAATTTAGAGTCACTGGCTCCACTGAAGGAAAAAAAGATGTGCTGTAAGACAAGCGCATTACCTATGCGTCGACTAGGACCCGAACCAAGTCCAACGCAGACGAGCGGTGACAGCTTACGCCCTCGTAGCTGCCACTTGTCGCTCTGTGCACATGGATGATCACGCCTACTGCACGATCCGACAATTTAGCATCGTCCTTTCAATACGCACGTTCAGTTAAAGTATGAATAAGTGGGCTTTTACCTGATCATCTATATAATATATCATCCTTACAATACGAACGACCTGTTAGGAATGAATCAGTGTTCTTTTACAAGATCATTTAATACACATCAGTGTTTTTTTTACGTGATCATATAAAAAAAATCTTTGTCCTGCTTTTCTACCCAATTAACCACGAAAAGAGCCTTAACGTCGCTGAGCCTACAGAAAAAGTACCTTAGCGTCGCAAAGCCGCGCTAAGGCTCTTCTACAGCAATGGGCAACTCTCCAGGCGATAACTGAAAAACCGTTTCCCTGAGAAGTCTGGCATCTGGTTTACTCCAATATCTAGTAGAAAAGTTATGTTAGAATAATAGAAATTCGTAGATGTAGATACATAATAGGCCAATCTTAAAGTGCTAAAAGAAAGGTGCAGAAGTGTTTAGAGATTTTATATTTACGTTGCTTTAGGGTGAGGAATTTTTTTTTCAAGCAAAAAAAAATCATAGATCAAGATTGACTACAGGTGACTGACGTCGAGTGTTTGGTCACAAAAACAACCAAGAAACCTAAAGAACTAAGACCAAGTTTTTGTTGTTTGTCCGTTTTACATTTACTGTGAGAAGAAATATGTATGCTCTTTGTAATATATTTATATATATGAAACCAGTTTTGAAAATAAATTTGTAAATGCTATTAAAATTAAAATAACATTATCTGCTCTGGTCTAAAATCGCTGGCACATCTTTTAAAGTAATGCAAGGCTTTATAATTAAGCACAATTCTTTTCTTCGTGCAAAACGGATTGTGAATCGGCATAAGTTATGGAACTTCACTGTTCCTTATATAACAGAATTCTCTTAAAATTCTGTTTCTTAACTGTAGTAGAGTTGACTTAACTTTTACCCCATCCGTATTTGTCATTTCGTCACTAGAGTGTTTGAAAAGGGATATTCGTACACATATTTTTATGCATATTTTCATATTTAAACACCATTTTGCAAGCTAGCATTATCTCTACGTTTTCTAAAATTTGCATTGTCTCATACACTGACGGAAAACAAAATCCCAACACCACGAAAAAATAGTTGTAGAGGAATGAAATGGCGGCAATACATTTGTATAGGTAACATGTTTAATCGATTAAATTTTCAAGATCACAGCTTAATGTAAGCGCGAGAAGAGCCATTTTAGATGTGAAATGCTGGTACATTAATAACCGGTGTAACCGCCAGAATGTTGAATGCAAGCACGCAAAAGTTCATGCATTGTGTCGTACAGGTGCTGGATGTCAGTTTGTGGGATGGAGTTCCATGCCTGTTGCACTTGGTCGGTCAATACAGGGACGGTTAATGAAGGTTGGGGTGACGCTGGAGTGTTCGTCCAATGATGTTGCATACGTTCTCGATTGGTGAAAGATCTGGTGATCTAGCAGGTCACGGCAACATGTCGACTCTCTGTAGGGCAGGTTGTGTTACAACAGCGGTATGCAGGCGAGCGTTATCCTGTTGGAAAACATCCCCTGAAATGCCGTTCATGAATGACAGCACAACAGGT
Organism: Macrothele yani; assembly: GCA_039090855.1. NCBI lineage: Eukaryota > Metazoa > Arthropoda > Arachnida > Araneae > Macrothelidae > Macrothele > Macrothele yani. The sequence goes on along the minus strand of CM077015.1, from coordinate 122,330,886 downwards.
TGAATCACCAGACCGACGTACAACTGAGCCGTCAGGGTGCGTGGGATAACCACGAGAGGTCTTCTGCTAGTAGTATATAGGGGGTACTATGGCACACCCCAAAATCACATAAAAACTTCAAAATCAGGCATTTTTTGATTTTTCAGACCTCAATAATCACGAACATTTTAAGGCTTTTTATGATCAAAAACACCATATTTTCATTAAAAATCATTGATTTTTGAGTATAAAACAGTTAAAAACATCAAATTTTAAAAAAACGAAATTTCATCCCTGTTTTTCATAAAAACAGAGCATCATAATAACACACATTTTAAGTCATTTTTGATTAGATTTGACGGCTTTTTTGAACAATTGCAATCATTTTGAACTTTAAATAGCTTTGATTTTAAAAGAGCTAAAATGAAAGTTTTAATATTGAAAATCGATAGAAAAGTTGTAAAACAAACTACTTAGAATTGGTACTTTGCAAAGTCCTTTTTAAAAATGCATTAAAAAAGGGGTACCCAAAATGGATACCCCTTATAGAAAGATTAAAAATTGTTGGCTGATTAAAAATATAGGAAGATTAAAAATATTACAAAGATTTAAACGAATTCAATAATATAAGGTTTTGTTATGTAACACTTCATTTCTATGTTTCTCTTTAAAGATATGTCCTATTTTATTTTCTGTTTCAGTAATTCTTCTTTTGAACCTCTCTCGATCAGCTGCATATGTTTTCCATATACCTTTTCGATTTTCATTTCCTACATATATGACAACAGCATTAGGATCGAAGTGAACTTTCATTTTAATAGAATTCGTTTTTTTAAGCTTTTACTAATTCATAATCATAATATACACTGCCGGACAATTGCTAAGGACGGATGACAATAGCAACGATAGCAACCATAAAATGGAAGGCAGGAAAATGTGGAAATTAGCATAAGTGCGGAATACAGTAAGACGTGTTGTACGTATGCAAATTTTGGATTGCCGAACTTGTTCGTGACGTCATAGCGCTGATAAGAGATATAAAGGATTTGACGCGTATTGACCGGTGTTGTTCAAACGCAAAGTTGAAAGGGAAAGAATCAATTGACGAACTTGCAATTTTCAGTATGTCTTCCCGAAATCACCTAGAGGATTTTACGCGTGGCCGTATTATTGGCAAGATTGAAGAAGGGCGAAAAATAACAAATGTTGCCAGGGCGTTCGACGTCAGCCACAGTGTTGTTTCAAGGCTTGGAAATCATTTCAAACAAATGGAGAGTGTAGCAAACGTCACGGGGGAGGTCGTGTTCGCAGTACGACACCTGCAGAAGATCGGTACATAGTGCTATCAACAAAAAGACACCGGCGCAGCACAGCTAGTGAGGTAGCAAATCAGTTTATGGCTGCTACTGGCAAGCGGATCTCCCGAAAAACTGTCGCCAGACGTTTGCATGAAGGAGAACTATACGCCAGCCGTCCTGTTGTGTGCATCCCATTTCCCAGACGTCACCGTACCGCCCGTTTGCAATGGTGCCATCAACATCGCAATTGGACTGATAACGACTGGTCTGCTGTCCTCTTCTCAGATGAGAGTAGATACAGTCTATCGTCTGATTGTCGACGACAACTGATCTGGCGTGATAGTGGTACTGCATATTGTCCAGCAAACATACAGGAAAGGGACCGATACCCGACATGTAGTGTCATGGTATGGGCTGGCATCATGATCAATGGCCGTACGTCCCTCTATGTGCTTCCAACTGGGACTATGACTGGCCAACGATACATTAATGATGTTCTGCTAACTCACGTTCGCATGTTCCGTGGTGCTGTCGGACGACAACGCAACATGTCATCATGGACGACAACGCAACATGTCATCGAACAGTCGCTGTCCAGGAGTGTCTTAAGAGCGAGGATATTCAACGCCTTGTATGGCCAGCACGTTCTCCAGATCTGAATCCCATTGAAAATGTGTCGGATGCTTTTACCCAAGAACCAAGTGGTTATAATGAAGATTTTGTGCTTAATAAATGTTAATTTTAGATTCAAAAAATTTTGAGAAATCAGAAGATTTTACAATTGAATATGTCCCAATTATTCCTGTTAATGAAAATTCAAAAATAGCTTCAAGATCTATGTCTATGTGGGTTTCATATAACAATATTGATGAAGAGTATGAAAATAATACATTTAAGTATTTTGATGGTAGTTTATGGCATGAAATAACTTTAGATAATGGAAATTACACATTAAGGGAATTAAATAACTTTTTAATAAAACGATTTGGAGATGAACCACCAATTAAATTTAAAGCTAATTTCGCTACACGGCGCTTTATAATTGAATTAAAAGATGAATGTAAAATTGATCTTAGAGAAAGTAAATTACATGAAATTTTAGGATTTGAATCAGAAATATATGAAGATAATCATCAAGAAGGAAAATATATGGCAAACATTTCTAGAGGAGTTGATGACATACACATTCATTGTGATGTAATTACAGGAGCTCTATATAACAATATTAATTCAGATATTTTATATTCTTTTACACCATCTGATTCCCCTGGTAGTTTAATAAAAATTTATGAAATAAATCCTTTATTTTAACCTGTTAATAGAAGAAGTTATATTCATAGAATTCGAATGTATATCACGAATCAAGATAATGAACTGATAAACTTGAATAATATGAGAGTTTTATATAGATTAATTTTAAACTAATAAATGAATTATAACAAATATAGATTATATGCAAAACGATATGGTGGTAATATCTTCACTGAAGGAATTAAAACTTTGGAAAAAAATGTTAGAAGTTTTAGGTAAATCAGCAAAAACAGCAATTGAAGATAAAGCTAAAAAGGTTATTCAAAATAAACTTGAAAATATATTATCTAAACCCCATGCAACTGTTAATGATATATTTGCTAAAAAGAAAATTCAGGATGGATCTGGTTTGAAATGCTGTAAATGAGTTTTTTATCCTAATAAATGGAAAAACTTTGGTACTTCAAAGCTATTCCAGATTATTATAGTAATAAAATTGCTAAGTATGAATACATAAAACATAATGAAAATAGTACTAATGTAAAAGAATATGATCAATATAAGTTTACTATTAAAGATACAAATTCACCTATATTATATAGTAACGGTTATATATGCTTAGAAAGTAAAATAGTAAAAAATAATAATGATACTATAGGAACTGATATGTTACATTTGTAAATGGTGGGAATCTGTTTAGATCCGCTTCATTAACTATAGGAAAAGAACAAACTGATTCCAATATTGAATGTGCTTCATTAATTCATCAAATTAACGGACTTATAAATTTCACAAAAGATTATTCCACTTCAGAGGCTACAAATTAGATGTATTATGTTGATACATCAGAATCAGCTGATAAAGATAAAATAGTAATAGATGATCCTAATAAAGATGTAAAGAAAGGATCAGATATCAAATTAAAAGAAAATGCCTCTTATAATAAAGGATTTAGACAGAGATGGCTTTTAACAAAAAACAGCAATATAATAAAATTTTGGATTCCTTTAAGACAACTGTTTGGGTTCCTCAACGATTTTAGAAGATTAATTTCTGATGTAAAAGTTACATTTGAATTTCAAAGAAATAGTCATAATGATATGTTATACTCAGATGTTGCAAATCCTATTTATAAAGTTATTATATCTGATTTTCAATTATGGTTACCTTATTTAGAGTTGTACCCATCCGTTAAGGCTGAATTTAAAAGTATAGCTTTGAATTCTTCACCTATTGAAATTACTTGGTGTTCTGCTTCAATTGAGAAAAGTAATCAGCAAACAACATCAAGTGGTGCATGTCATATAAGAACTACATCTGATGAGGTGTTAAGTGTTCTTGTCATTCCACAGTATGTAGAAAAAGAAAGCAATCAAAATCAGAATAATATGATTTTTGATAATTTAGATCTCCTTGAATGCTGGATATTATGTAATAATAAAAAAGCTCCAGAAGAAATTTATAAAACGAATTTTAAAGATGGGCAGTTAGATTATAATAGATGTTATTCTGAATTATTAGCAGCTGGATTAAATACTCATAATACTGAAAGTGGATGTCTTATAAGTTATGTAAATTATGCGAGATTGTATCCAATCTTTTATTTTAATTTATCTAATCATCCAGAGTATACTAATATTTCGAATTTAAGACTAGAATTTAACTGGAGATTAGGATCAAATCCAGGAAAATCACATAGATTTTATTTCATCGTGAATGAAAGAAAAAGAGGATCATTTAATATGGCTAATAAGGAATTTAAAACTTTGAAAGCTTTAGATTAAATAAATGAATTGGTACCCTTTTGGTTCGCCTTGTGAAGAATTTGGAATTGTACCACCTGGACCTCCTGGAAATGGATTTAAATTAACAGATGATGGTAATTCTGATATGGAAGAAAAAATTTAAAAAAATGTAAAGAACCTATAGATAAAAATGATGTTACTACAAGAGAATATGTAGAGAATAATCTGGAAGTTAAAAATGAAATAGAAAAAAATATTAATGGTAGTTTTTCAGATTTTGTTCAAGAAACTGCTGTAAGAATAAGAAATTTAGATGCTGTACTTATGGGTGAATTAAGTAATTTGGATCAAAAATATTTACATATTCAAGATGGGAATGTAATTAGTGCAAAAGGTAAAAGAATAGGAAATGTTGCTGATCCTACAGCAGATAAGAATGCAGTGAATAAGAGGTATTTCGAAAACAATGTTTTAATTTTAAAAGATGAAAAGTTTGATGTTCAAAGTAAAAGACTAGTGAATATTCCATCTCCTCAGGATACGTATGACGCAGTTAATAAAAATTACGTGGATATTAAAAAATTTTATGCAACAATTCAACAAGATAAAAAGCATATAATACTCTTGGTGCTATGCGTTACTGGGAAACAGTCGTTTTTATGAAATTTAGTAGCAATCTCCTTGACAGAAATATGAAACTGAGTGAAAATATGGATATGAAAATTACATTTTATTTACGTCTTAATTATACTAATGGGAAATCAGAAGTTTTAATTACACTTGGGGAGAATATATTATTCAATGGTGATGCGTACTCAGATAAACCTTTAATACTCTTTGCATCAGGAAAAAAGAATGATGAATTAAGCATACAAGTCATGTCTTATCTAGAATTAAACGTTTTTAAACCTTACTTAGAAATTGAAAAAATAACATATTTATAAAAATACATTCTATATAAATGGATAGGTTAATTAGGAACAATATTATTTGGGGTTAATTTTCTAAAGATAATGAACTTTCAGAAGATATATTTAGAAGTGTAAAAGATGCAGTAAGTTGGGATTTAATATCAGAATATCAAAAAATATCTGGAGATTTTATTTCAGAATTTCATGATAAAGTGAACTGGGATAAAATTTCTGAATATCAGATTCTTTCTGAATATTTTATGAATAACAATAAATTAAACTGGTCTTTGATTTCTCAATATCAAACACTTTCTGAGAGTTTTATATTAATGAATATTGATAAATTAGGTATGAGAAGAATGTCTATGTATCAAAAATTAAGTAATGATTTTATAAAAGAAAACTTTCGATTCTTAAACATGGCAATAATTCCAATAAAACAAAAATTAAGTGAAGAAACTATAGATTTTCTTAGTGATTTTATTGATTGGAAATAAGTTACAAGAAACCAAGAATTAACAGAAGATTTCATTATGAAATATAAAGATAAAATTAAATGGTGTGATATTGTTATCAACAGAAAATTCTCTGATGATTTTATAAATGTAAACTATAAAAAACGTGTTGTGTATTTACTGGCAAAGATATGTCATAAAATTTAAATATTTTTTAATCTTGAACAATTTTTAATCTTCCTATAAGGGGTATCCATTTTGGGTACCCCTTTTTTTAATGCATTTTTAAAAAGGACTTTGCAAAGTACCAATTCAAAGTAGTTTGTTTTACAACTTTTCTATCGATTTTCAATATTAAAACTTTCATTTTAGCTCTTTTAAAATCAAAGCTATTCAAAGTTCAGAATGATTGCAATTGTTCAAAAAAGCCGTCAAATATAATCAAAAATGACTTAAAATGTGTGTTATTATGATGCTCTGTTTTTATGAAAAACAGGGATGAAATTTCGTTTTTTAAAAATTTGATGTTTTTAACTGCTTTATTCTCAAAAATCAATGATTTTTAATGAAAATATGGTGTTTTTGATCATAAAAAGCCTTAAAATGTTCGTGATTATTGAGATCTGAAAAATCAAAAATGCCTGATTTTGAAGTTTTTATGTGATTTTGGGGTGTGCCATAGTACCCCCTATATACTACTCCTGCTGTTATAGGAAATTGCTCCCCAGACCATAACTCCAGGAGTAGGTCCAGTGTGTCTCGGCCGCTGACGGGTTGGTTGCAGGCGCTCACCTGGCCTCCTTCTAACCAACACACGGCATTCACTGGCACCCAGGCAGAACCGGCTTTCATCAGAAAACACAACATATCTCCACTCCGTCCTCCAATGAGTTCTAGCTTGACACCACTGACGTCGCAAACGGCAGTGGTGTGGAGTAAGTGGAATGCACGCTTCAGGGTGTCTGGCTCGGAGCTGTCCTTCAAGTAACCGATTTGTAACAGTTCGTTGTGTCACTGTGGTTGCAACTGCAGCTCGAATTGCTGCCGCAGACACAGTACGATGCGCCACGGCCATACGCCGTACACGGCGGTCATCCCTCTCAGTAGTGCCACGTGGCCGGCCGGAACCCGGTCTTCTTGAGGCTGTACCTTCCCTTGACCACCGCTGCCAACAATCATGCACAGTGGCTACATTCCTGCCAAGTCGTTCTGCAATATTGCGGAAAGAAAATCCACCTTCTCGTAGCTCTATTACACGACCTCGTTCAAACTCCGTGAGCTGTTGATAATGGCTTCTTCGTCTTCTTAAAGGCATTCTTGAGTAACATCAGCACACTACGTCAAATCTCAACAATAACTAACGCTTACGAACGTTACAGCGCGTATTTACCGCAAACCTGCTTTGCATGTTCCGAGGGGCGCTACTAGCGCCACACGTATGCGCCGAACGCGATATTTGCATAGACGTCATCTTACAGATGTACTCTCACCGCCTACCAACTGTCGTTTATCTAACACAACCCCTTCTTGGTGTTGGGTTTTTTTCCGTCAGTGTATATTCCCGTTTATACATTTTCTTCGGTAAAATATGTGTCCCCATTACTTTTACACCTTCCTCATGTCGGTCTGAATTTTTCTAAATATTCATTGAGATATCAAGTTACCTATATTTTCTACGTTACCCATATTATCTACGCAACCCAAATTTTTGGTATAAATTGTTTTTTTATCTACAGCAGTGGACAAAGTCGATTTGCAAAGTTTATTTTCCATATGCGGAATACACTCCTATCCTAACTACAGCACGCGCTTAAAATGTGATTCTTACCCTCTAACCATATTTTGTGACACTTTCCTCAGCTTTGCTACTGAAGTGCTAACAAGTTCATCTTGAATATTTGCCTTTTGTTCTGCAGTTCTCTGTGTGTCTTCATTTTACTTAGCTGCTCTAATCACAGAATGAGAGATCTGGTGATGACGAATCGACTGATTCGGGATCCACGGATAAAGTCGAAATAAGGCGATCTCCAAAGTACAACTGCCACAGTTCCATGGTTATCTGCAGCTGATAGACCGTTGATTTTGAACAGAGATTTTCCAGTGTACTTAAGCAGGCATTAGTCTCGAATGGCTGCCTAGTATGTACTTCCAGTGATGCCTAACAACCTCTGTTTTCGTGTTCCTCTAGATGCAACTTTCACCAAGTGAATATTCTTTTGGTAGGGGAGAGGAAGGAGAGTTTTATGTTTAACGACCACCGTGAACCTCTCGATTGGCTATAAGCAGTAGTCAGATCCTAATATAAAGCCACTGGTTCCGTTGAAGGAGGCAAGCCAGTGCCCTAAGACAAGAAAAACATTTATGCCGGACTGAAATTTGGATCTGTTCCCATCTCGGTAGAATGTCCAGAAGCCAATACTTAGACCACTTCGCCAACGGCGTGGGCCAGGTTTTCTTTCCAATTGTCGCAGACTGAGCGTTGTTCAGCTAATTTTTAATATATCTATCGAAAATACTAAGAAACTTGTGACTGGGCTTTATGATCTCTGCACTTTTCAGGTAATATTTTAGCGTCCAATATTGAAGCGCATCGCATTTTTTTTTTTTGAAATGTGGTTATGCGCGTTGTCTCAAGCTGTTCATTAAAAGCGAAAAGAGCTAAATTTCTGTAGATACAGTATCGCATTTCTGAAAGAAGACTTTATTTGTGTTCCATTGAGAAGATGAGTCTATATCAAGTTATATCCAGGGACTCATGGAAGAACCTGCTTTACCGTTTTTATGTAGGTATTTTGGAAATGGCTAAGGCTAGTGTAACACGTGTCTGCGGATTGAATTGTTTTGAACGCAGGCGCATTGCTCTTCTCAATGAATTTTGAAATTAACAAAGAAACTATCACTTCCGAATCAGCATATAGAAAATCATTAGACACAGGCAGAAAATATACGACTGGGTACATAAGATAATTTAGTTCCTAACTATTAAGAACAGTCATATTTTGTGTAAAGCGAAAACGTTAACTTAGTTATGGAAGGAGTCAATTTGTGCAACACAAAATGGATGGCAGTAATACAAAAGATAGAGGTGCGCCTTTAAAAAGAATTTAAGTGTTCTATACAAGCTATGCGAATGAAAATACATTTGTTACACTCATAAAGAAATATACAGGAACGAAACTCCTGCAGTCCTTCATCATAAGTTAAAAAATACCCGTATGATTTAAATCATAAAACGAAAACTATTCACGAAGGTTTTCCTACATACCTAAACAAGTAATGATTTCTGACGTCTGAATCATGCTACGTTTATCATGCAACATAAAAGACGATGCTTTGAAGATCTCAGAAACTACATACCCACAGGCACCAATTAATTTTTAAGAGAATATTCAAAACAGTTATATCAAATCTCTTGAAAGAAACATTGTTCATGGAGAAACCAATCGAACAAACTGTATTCATGAATTACAGTAGCACTTCATTGATCATATATTTATGTCCTAAAAGAACTAATCCAAAGTGAAAATGAATTTTAACTGCCTCATTCTGTATGACTTTTATTGATAGTGAAATGACTTTTGATTTCATACCACCACCATCATTTTCACTGTTTCTGAAATCTTGAATTATTGAAGATTCATACGTTACTATTATTAATATCGATCATATATAAATTCAGAACTTCCAAAATTCGTATACGTATAAAAAAAACGGACATTCAAAGTTTGAACAAAGAGAAATGCAATGTGACACTTAATCACCCAAGATATTCAGGGTCTCATTGCGGACGGTCATGTGATCATTGTTTTAGGAACACAGCAGGAAAAGTAAAATATATCTATTTTAACCCTCTTTCGTTTTGTTGATGATGTATTCCTGGGCGGTAGAGCGCGCCCCAGGAACTTGCTGAAAAGTGTTAGTACGTGCGATCAAAGAAGAATGTAGTAAAAGTAACACTAAAAATTGGTTTAAAAAAATTAAATGATTGAATCCGGATTTCAAAATTTACATGTAACTAATGCGTGTATCTACACTAGACAAAATATAGCTAGCGAAGGCCATATAGCAGAAGTAGAACTGTGATGAACTTGGCTGTAGTGCATACAAAAGTTGCAGCAGACCTTTCCAAAACATTTTTGCGTAACGTCTTGAAAGAAAAGTATTTTAACAGTTCCTCGTTCTAGTTCTTTTCTCTGACACTGAGTCATGGATACAGGTGGTTGGGCAAATATTACTGCTTGGAGAAATAAAACTTGTCTAAAAAAATAGGGAGAGGGAAATCTCATGGACAATTAAAACAGCTAAATTGCATGCTATCCTTCTAGAAGTAAGGACTCTTAAGTCATATAATATTGTATGTTTTGCTCTACGAGTTTATCTTTGGCAAACTAAAATGTTATACTGGATAGCGCAGTACGTTCACCAGGGGAAGACCACTTAAGAGTTAGATGATGATTTTCAAAATTTGTCTGAAAGACCGCAAGCAACACTTTTGTAGATATTTCTGCTGTAGACTTGGAGAGACATCATTGGATGGAATGTCAGTACCAAAAACACTTAACCGCAGTAAACGAATGCCTGGACGATATGTTGTTTCCTGCAAAAGAACTCTGCATTGAACGAAGATAACACTTTTATCACAAGAACAGTGAAATTTGTATTAATTATTATCTTATACTCTACGCACAAAATATTTGGGACACCCCTTCCGCAACAAAAATGCAACATTCAAATGAATCAGTCGTGCTATATTTACTTTTGAACTTCAGGTATGCACCCCGGACGATATAGATATACTCACACAAGTACAGATAACGCTATGCAGTTCTGATTTTTTACATTTATATTTTCTTTGCTTGGCTTCCAGTATCGCATTTCTTTTTGAAAAACAATTCAGCGCTATTAACAAATATAGTACCGTACAGTACAAATATAGTATTCATCTTGCTTTGACATTACATTTCCGTAGGAGACATAAAATTCAAACATTCCTGGAAATAAAATTGTGAGTAATAAATAGCTGCAACCACCTGCGTGTGGAACCTTTGGAAATGGCTATAAAAAAACCGCCTGTACTTAGATGAATCGGGTGAGCGTGCATGAATTTCTTGCAAAATTAATATTTTAACTGAAAACTGAACGAAATTTCAACTCCCCTTCGTAAATGACACAAATCGAACTTGTTGAAATTATTCTAGAGGAGTACTAATAGTGTTTGTGCAGTAATAACCAGCTGAAGCTTTCAACGACACCACAGTAAGATATCGCCAACGTGCAATGTTAATTCATGACGATTTTTAAATTTGAAATGCAGTTGCCAACCACGCATTTCACGAAACACGACAAAACTAGTAAAACCCAGATATTCCATTCCCTGTATAAAAATAAAATTTAGATTGAAAAATTAATACTGTAATTTTCAAACCCACAGACCAGCGGAAAAGTAGAACCTGGGCTTAACGTTTATCTGAGGGAGGCCTTAAAAATGTACAACACAAAAAAAATGCATAAACTAATTTCAAAATATTAAATACTATTGTAAAATTTTGAATGTTACATTGAAAACTAATGGTAAATCATAAGAATAAAGCATACATGAATATATTATTTGCTACCTTAAGCTGATCTGCATTTTAAACATTGCATGCCTTTTTTATTCTAATTTCATTATATGTATGAATTAGATTGTTGTACGGTTTCCTATTTTCAGTATATGGGGAAAATAATAATGAAACCTTACCCTTTATGTACTAGATAGTAAATCCAAATACTACTTTGCTTTATATCCAATACCTCTATTGCACGCTCTTTGCTTATGAGCATCACTCTTTTCAAAGTACTTCGTCTACTAGCAGATCTATTATTAGTGCCGAGGAAAACATTCACTAATCTCCGCGTGTTTCAAGTTTCTTGAATTCAGAGAAAAATAGAACTGAGAACGATATTCAATAAATATTTTGTTGGATATCTATTTCATGGCTGCAAAAAACCACTATCACGGATCACATAAATCTCTAACAAAACTGGCAATATAAAAAAGAATAAAAAACATGCATTTTTTTTGGTCTGAAATACAAAATGTGAAGTACGATCGCAAAAAAAAAATTATATATATACATATATATATATATATATATATGTTACGTCGTTTCGAACTGGAAAACCAGTACAATCTTCAAAAAATTATCTGGACTATCGCAGAATCATGTATTAAAGTTAAAAACATAAAATTGAGTTTCTACTGTATTTCAATTACTTTCTTACAACTCCTCGTTCATGCATGTTTTGGGGTTAAATTCAGATTTTTAGAGAAATCGACTATGTGCTTTGCTTTAGCCTAGGATGCTCCCGTGACACACACGATTGTTTACTCACATTATTTTTCACATTTACTGAAAATTTTGGCCAAAGCATCGAATAAAACTTTTCCCTTAATATATTGTATTCAACTGGAAACACTAGACTATCACATATACACTATCTACCAATACGTAATTGGACACCCCTGCAATCGACGATATCTGCAGTCCTGATACACGTCACGGCCGCCGCCGTTAAATATCGTGCGAGAAACAACAACGCAACCAGTCGCATACAAGATGCCACGCAGTTCGGAGCTCTCTGATTTCGAGAAAGGTGCAATCGTCGGGTATCACAGAAATGGTCGATCCATACGTGACATATCCAGCAAGTTGAAGTACCCAAAATCGACAGTGGCTACGTGATTGGCATGTGGAAGATGAGAGGTGACTGTCGGAAGGTGCCCCGACCCGGCAGACCCATAAAACTGGAAGTTAAAGACCGACGGGTGCTGGCCAGGGCAATTCGGAAGAACCGCACCAAATCGATGAGCCACATCCGCGAGGAGTTTCAGCAGGCATCCGGAAGTGTTCTTTCGATGAATACCATCCGTAAGGAAGCCCATCTGCTAGGTTATCATGAACGTGCTGCCGCCCACAAGCCTTTGATCACCAAGTCCAAAAGCGCTACTAGGCTAACGTGGTGCAAAGAATGACGACAGTGAACCGTTGAACAGTGAAAACTGGTGTTCTGGAGCGACGAATCAAGGTTCACCCTCTACCATTCGGATGGCAGGGTCTGGGATTGGCGTCTGCCTGGAGAACCCCTCCTGCCGAATGTATTGTGCCAACTGTGAAGTTCGGCGGCGGTGGAATTATGCTATGGGGGTGTTTTTCTTGGTATGGCACGGGACCCTTGGTCGCAATTCCTGGTAGACTCAACGCCGAGACCTACTGCACCATTTTGGAAAACCATGCGCTTCCTACGTTGTGGAAGTTTTACGGGATGGACCCAGGTTACTTTCAGGATGACAATGCCACCTGTCATGTTGCGAGGTCCACCATGGCTTGGTATGGTGACAATGAGGTTAATCAAAAAGACTGGCCCGCGCAGAGCCCGGACCTTTACCCCATCGAGCACCTCTGGGACCAGTTGGATCGTCTACTTAAGGGGTGCCCGCACCGTCCGAAATCGGTGAAGGAACTGACTTGTCTTCTCCAAGCCGAGTGGAAGAAAATACCGCTAGCCGTCGTACAACGCCTGGTTGAGAGAATGCACCGGAGGGTCGCAGCTGTAATCGCCGCTCATGGAGGCTCCACCAACTATTGAAGGTGAATAAACTTTGTTCGTTTTTCTTTGCTATCCCAGGTGTCCACGTTCAGAGTAGTTTCAACGTAATATAATTTACACTGCATTTATTGATTTTTTATACTAACCACTCTAATGAATGCAACGCAAAAGTATGGACCTGATTTGTGATAATAATAAAATATAGTAAAAGTACACGATTTGTGATGCAGAATCAGTAAATGTGAAAAATAATGTGAGTAAACTATCGTGTGTGTCACAGGTGCATTCCAGACCAAAGTAAAGCACATAATAAATTTCTATAAAAATCTGAATTTGACCTCAAAACATATAGGATACTGTATTCTCATTCCAACGAGAAGAAAGTAATTTACGGAGTTTGCATTTTAAGTCAGAATCCACTTGTGCTGCAGCGAATGCTATACGCCATGTTGTGCCTTCATAATGCTTAAAATGCTGGTAAATTCTCATGAATGACAGTGATGACGGTGGAAACCCACGAGAGCTTCATAGTCACATTTGTAATTAAAACATCGTAGGATAGCTTTTCTACATGCACGCAATCAAAACTTCAGGGTAGGAGGAAACATCGGATTTTAGTCTTCACGTTTTGGCTTTAGTAATCCTTATGGCTGTCGCTGACATGCTATCCTTCGTTTTTTAGTCATAGGAGAGAGCCATGAAGAATCTTTATGAGCAGTTTTTGAAAGACATTGCAGCACTAGTAGGAAACTTGAAGTTGTCCTTCTCAGAAAAATGTCGTATGGTGTGTTCGATTCTGGTGTCCTCATCGAAGCAGAATTCCTGTCACCTGTCGTACCAGTGTACCAAAACAATGTCCAGCACTGCAATCTGACTCTCTATTACCCATCAAACATCAAAATAACGTTATGAGCCAATGAACCGCTCATGTCCTGAATGAAATTTAGACGTTAATTCTGCAAAATAACATTCTCCTATTCTCTTGAGCGCTGACATATGCGAAATATAACATTTTATATCAGAAGCAAGCTCGAATATCGGGAAAAAATTGTTCCTGATAGTTTACGTAGGCACCATAAAAAATACTTTGTAAGACGGTAATTTTAGTCTGGTGACAACATTCTGTGTGCTGGTACACAGTTTGTACTGAGTTTTGCACACATACCTTCACTTGCACCATATTCTTTCCTCCTTTATACTTCCTTTGTTTTGTCCGATTGCTTCTGTATGCAATACAGAAATGCTTACATTTTCGTGTAATTTTTTATTATTGTACCACTGAATTCCTGAAATAAAAAAAAATGGGGCATCACATTTTAAATATGTGCAAAAGAGCCTTACATTTGAATGCAGAAATACACATAGTTTTCAGTATAAATTCTGAAATATAGATTACATTAAGAAACGTCTGGTTCACATTGGAACTCGTTAAGAAATTGTAGAACAATTTTAATTAAAAGGTTGACCCTCCTGGGTAAAAAAAGCTAAATGGTAAATTTTTGTCTGAATTTCAGCTAAACTTGCAATTTGAATTATTTCAAATCAGTTAGTTTAAAAAAACTCAAGGAATATCATCATCATCATTTGTGTTTTGTCTTTTGACAGGTCCAACAGTAACTCAACAAGTTATTTTCCTCCAGTTTTCTCTGTCCCTTGTTTTCTCCTTCAATACTTGATAGCTTCCTGTGCCCATGATATCATCAAGCATCATTAGTTATTTCCTTCAATTATCCCTTTTATCATTATTTTCAAGAACTGTCTCCTGTTAACACATGTCCTATCCATTTATACTTTATTTTTCTTATGGTCTTTAGAATATTCCTTTGTTCCTCAACTCTTCGTAACACTTCATCACTGGTAATTTTTTATAATCCACTTTATTCTTTCCATCCTTCTCCATAACCACATTTCAAATGCCTCCAACATTTCCGCTTATTTTTCCTGCTTGTCCACGATTCTGCACCATATAAAGTTATACTCTAAATAAAACACTTAATAAGCCTTTTCTTTAATTTTTTATTCATTTTATTGCTAAACAAATTTTCTGGTTGTAAAATGCATTGTTTCCCTTATTAATTCTTTCTTTTATTTCCATGTCACATTTTCCATTTCTTTGGATAATGCTACCGAGGAATCTGTATAGTCTCACTTGCTGTACATTTTTTCATTCATCATCACATTAACGTTTTCAGGGGTCCTAGAGACTCTCATCGTTTTTCTTTTCTTTGTGTTGATTTTCATACCATGTTTTATGCATACATATTCAAATTTGTGCGTTAGATGCTGTAGTTCATCTTCAGTATTAGCTAATATTGCTCGGCCATCTGGAAATCCAATACTTTTGTATTGTTCTTCTTCCAACAGCGATTCCTCTTTTCTCATCAAATGCTGCTTTTACCATTCTTTCTGCAAAAATATTGAAGAGCGTTGGTGACAGACAGCATGTTTGTCTTACACCCCTGCCTATCATACATTTTTTAATTTTTTCCAACATTTGCCTTTATTACGGCGGTCTGCTTCATGTATAATTTAGCTATTAACCTCAGGTCTTTCCAGACTAATACTATTTTACATAGCACTTCTATCAACTTTTCCCATTTCACCATGTCTAATGCTTTCTTTAGGTCGATGAAACATATATAAACTTCTTTGTTTCCTCTATATTCCTTTCACATATAGTCCTCATCACTCCGATTGATTCCCTAGTTGCTCTATCTTTCCTGAATTCATACTGATCATACCCCAAAAATATACTCCGCTCTGCTATACAGTCGTCGATTCAATATTCGAAGCAGTATTTTACAAGCATGCAAAAGTATGCTTATAGTTCTATAGTCACTGCACTTAGTAAGATTACTTTTCTTTTCAATTGGTATGAGAATACTCTCTGTGAAAATTTGAGGCCATTCTCCTGTTTTGTAAATAAGGTTGCATAATGTCCATATTTGTTTTATACCTTTGTCATCTAGTTATTTTAGTATTTGCTCCTTCCATCTTTCCACTTTTTAATTCCTTAAGTGCAGTTTCAACTTCACTCTTTAGTATTTCAGGACCTCTATCATCTATTGCTATTTCGCTTTGCTCTTCTAATTCAATTTTCTCTGGCCTTACATTTTTCGAATAGAGATCTTCCATGTATTCCTTCCATCTTTCACCTTGCATTTCAATATCATAAATTAATTTTCCATTCTTGTCTTCTATGTGCAGATTTCTTATGCTTTTCTTTTTGAGATTCGTAAATTATTTTTCACTTTGAAACATTTTATCATATCGCCCTTTTTTATCAATTTCTTCAATTTTTTTGCATTCTTCTTTTAACCATTCCTCTCTTGCTTTATCAGTTTATCTTGTCAGTTCATTACTTAATGCTTTGTATTTCCTTCTTCCCTCTTCAGTGTTTACGTTTTTTGGTCTTCTTTTTTCATCCTTTTTTTATCATCTCAGTTGTAGTAAATGGCTGCTTCATTTTTTCCCTTCCACGAAACCTATCTCTTCAACTGCTTCTTCATAAATCAAGTTTTTCAAATGATTCCATTTTGCATTAGCGTCAAGGGTCTCTTCAGGTGTATCTTCTTTGTTTCTCATTTTATTCTCCAGTTCTTCTCTAAATTTCTTGCCAGTATCTCCTTTGAGATTTTCTGGATTCCACCTTTTCTTGATTTTTCCTTTATTTATTTTCTTTAATATATGCTTGATTCCATACCAAGTAGATTGTGATCTGAATCAATATCAGCCCTGGGTAAATTGATACACTTTTTACACTGTTTCTATACCTGTTTTCTACTATTATATAATCAATTTTGTATCTTGCGATATCACCTGGCATTCTCCATGAATATCATCTTTTCTTCTGAAGTTTAAAACAAGAATTACCGATACTTAGTTTATGTCTCTTACAAAACTCTATAATCCGTTCTCCCCTTTCATTTATTTTCCCAAGACCATATCTTCCTGTTATTCGTTTCTGTACCTTCTCACCTGCTATTGCATTCCAGCCTCTAATCCAAATGTTTCACTTTTTAGTTCAGCCTTCTTCCATTATCTTTTCTATTTGACTACATATCTCTTCTACTTCATTTTCATCATGGTCCTTTGTAGGCATGTATACATGTATAATTATTATATCCACGGGCTTTGCTTTCAGTTTGATCATAATCACTCTGCCACTTTTATAATTTGTTTTTTTTCACCGAGTTTTTAATAATTTCATTCAAAACAATTGCCACTCCATTTTTTTCCTTGGGTTCTGCAGGAATATTTAATTATATATCAGTTAGTTTCAAAATCTCCTGTAGCTTCCCATCTAAATTCACTTAGACCAACCACATCCAGTTTATTTATTTCTATTTCTTTCTTCAAATTTTCCAGTTTTCCAGCTGTCAACATTGTTCTTACGTTCCAAGTTTCCATTCACATAGCTTCTGTCTTATTCTCTCTCTTGAACGCCTTACCTCATTCCTATTTTCCTCTACACTTTGGATGCCATTTTCATTGTCCTTATGGAGGTTTCATAGCGTAACGACCTGAGAAGCCCCATATCTTCTCCTGCCGGGCATGACATCCATCAATTGCGCATAGACTCCGTTTTTGCAATTTTTTTTTGTTGGAAGTTTAACGACCACCGTGAACAATTCAATAGGCTGAGAGCCATTCAATAGGCTGAGACCACCGTGAGCAATTCAATACATAATTTACTGTCTCTGGTTCCAGGATAGGAGGGAGAGAGCCAGTGCCGTAAGACAAACCTAACATCTATGTCTTACCGGACTTCGAACCCAGACCTCTCTCGGACGAATGATCAGAGGCCATCGCTTAGACCACTACGCCGACGGGGCGGGCATCTTGCCAGTTGTGGATACTATATTTACTGACTTTACCATATCATCATCATCATCATCATTGTCAACCATTTTCAGTCCACTGCTGGATGAAGGTCTCTCCAAGTTTCTTCCACAAAGGTCTGTCTGGTGCCAGTCTCCTCCATGTTACTCCCGCATACTTTCGAATTTCATCCACCTATCTCCCATGTGGTCTTCTTCTGGGTCTTTTCCTGTCCCTTGGAATCCAGTCTAAAATTTAAGATTTCCATCGATGGTCTGTCCTTCTGGAAGTTTGTCCAGCCCATTGCCATTTCAGGCATTTTACTCTAATTATGATGTCTTCCACTCTTGTCATTTTCCTGATCAACGAGTTCCTCTTCTTATCTCTCCTAGTTACATCAAGCATTCATCTCACCATGCATCTTTGAGTTATCTGCAGTCTTTGTATGTCGGTTTTGTTAACGTCCACGTCTCTGCACCATATGTAAGCACTGGAAGGATGCATTAATCAAATACTTTTCTTTTAAGACATAATGGCATATTTATCTTCAAAATTATGCTATTTCTTCCAAAAGCTCTCAAGGCATGTTTTACACGCCGATTAATTTCTTCATCAATGTGATCCTCACTTAATATATGCTGTCCAAGATAAATGTAGGTGTTGGTTATCTCCAGCTTTTCCCCATCAATCCATAAATCTTAATTTCTTGTAAAAGCATTGTACATCACTTTTGTGTTCTAAAAGTTAATTTTTAATCCCACTTTTTAACTGTCGTAAGCAAGTTCCTAGATCATACTTTGCAGCACTGATAGGGTAGTTGCAAAAATGACTACGTCATAAGCAAAACGAAGATGAGTTAGATAACCTCCAATAATCTTTATCATTTTGTTTCCCAAATTCAGTGATTAAAAGACATTTTCCAAAGTGGCATCAAAGATTTTGGGAGATATAGTGTCACCTTGTCTCACTCCTTTTCCAATATTTATGGGTGCTGTATTCTCAAATAGCCGAATCTTGGCACTTGCATTTTCATAGATGTTGTTACTAATACTAATGTGTGCATCTTCATACCGCAGGATTTTAAAGCAATTGTAACTGCTGATGGTTTCACCGAAACAAAGGCCTTTTCATAATCGATAAAAGCCATGCATAATGGAGTTCATATTCTTTCGCTCTTTCAATTAGTTCCCTCCGTACGGGGATATGATCTATAGTGTTGTAGCCATTCCTGAATCCAGCTTGTTCTCTCAGGTGAGCCATGTCCAGTGTCAACTTCAAGAGCTGTGAAAGAACTTTAGTGAAGATTTTATAAACCACTGATAGGAGGCTGATAGGTCTGTAGTTCCTGAGATCCACAATGTCACCTTTTTTGTGTAGCAGGATCATTGTAGCATTGTTCCAATCATCAGGAATTATCCCTTTTTTAAGGCATCGAGTGAATCCTTGGGCGAGTACTGTTTCATTTTTTCCACTTTCTTCTTGTATGATGTCTACGGTAATTCCATCTTCTCCTGGAACTTTTTACCATATATATTGGAAAAAATACTGAGGTGGTTTTCCGTTGCCTTCCTCAGGAGGCCATAATGGTATGGTCCCAGACCTGCGAGAGTAGCAGATTCCCACTGAAAAATTGAAAATGAAGGAAATAAAAAATATTTCCCCCTAGCCCTCGAATACTCTAATAGCATTGGGGGAAGTAGCAAGATGAAATAAGAAGTAAGAAAAATAAGCGTAGGGACCAGCCAACAGGTAATATAGCAGACGTATATGGCAATGAATAGCAATTGAATTAGGTATACCTGTCTAGTAACGTGTAACACTACCTTTCGCCCTGATGACGTCGGCGATTCGTCTCGACATGGACTCGACCAGACACCGGCAGCGTTGGGAAGCCATTCAGATCCACGAAACCTGAACAAGTTCCCACAGTTCACGAAGGTTTGATGGAAGGGGCTCAGAGCCTCGAACATCTCTCTAGATGGCATCCCAAATGTGCTCGATGGGATTGATGTCAGGTCACCTAGCTGGCCAAGGAAGCGAGGTCACGCCGGTGTAGTGTTCATCCAACCATTCGGATACAATTCGGGAGCGATGGCACGGTGCATTGTCTTGTTGAAGGATGAGGTCGTCAATGGGACGTTGAAGACGCACAAACGGGAGCAAAATGTCCTTCAGGATATCCCGTTAACGTTGACCTGTGAAGGACGATGTAACACGTACCTGGGGTTCCATTTCAGTCAACGAAAACAGTCCTCAGACTAGAATGCCACCCCCACCAGCTTATAGAGTACCCTGCTGGCAAGAAAGATCCATCGCTTAATGTGGTTTACGCAGTACTCGTATCCTGCCATCCGCATGTACTAATGTGAATCTCGGCTCATCAGTCCAGGCAACATTTTTCCACATGTCTAGGGTCCAGTGGCGATGTTCTTGCGCCCATGCTAATCTTTGCACACTGTGATGTGCTGTCAGCCGCGGTACCCTCGTGGGACTATAGCTTCTGCACCCCATAACGAGGAGTTGGTCCTGGATGGTGTGGCTCCTTACACGTTTTTGTGCACTAGCGTTAAATTGCCGAGTGATTTCTTGCACTGTGGCCCGTCTATCCGCTGTTACAATGTGAGCTAGCCGACGATGACCCCGCTCATTCGCACGCTGTTGTCCAGAGCAGTTGGCCCTTGCAGGGATGGTTTTACCGGATTCGATGTACTCACGGTGCCCCCGTGACAGCGGCTCGTGAACATCCCAGTGTCTGCACGACTTCCGAGATGGAGTGACTCATTCGTCGGGGACCGACAATTTGCCCACGATCATATGCTCTTATATAATTCGTCTTACCCATACTGCGTCCGATTCTTACTGACTCCCGTCGCATCTCTCCTTATATTGTCGGATCGTTGCATACGTCATGTCGTTTGCGTTTACAGGGCCGCCCACAACGCCACATTTGCATAACGCCAGCTGTCTTTTATTAAATGCTATTCATGAAGTAAGGCAAGGTCCTACTTCATACGAATATGCTTTTTGTTAAATATGATTTTCCATGGATTTTGTGGAAAAAACTTAGATTGGCAATAAAACGCTTAGGTGTATATAGTACAGTTACACTCTTTTTAGGTGTATATCATAGTACACGCATATAAGCGATGTATTAGTGCTTTTCAATGAACTTGCGAACTTCAAAATTCTTAAAAACGAATATCGCAAAATAGGCATGGTCTGCGTGACGATTCATCTATCCTATTTTACGTTTCACGAAAATTGCTTTTGAAATGCATTTCACTGACCTTTAAATCACATAGAGGCTCTTTTATTGTAAATCAAGTATGTTAGGAATTAATTTGTTCAAACCTTTTGAAAATGAACTATATCACTGATGTTCTGCTTTCAGAAGAAAACGAATTATTGATGTTAATATCAATCTTTGGTTTTCGGAATTACAAAAATCTATGTATAATACATAACCGGAGCCACTGAAATTAGGTGTGAGATAAGATAGTCGCACCAGTGGCCCAGTGGTCTTAACGCTGGTATTTGACCATTCGTTCGAGGCGGTTCACTGTTGGAATACCAGAGCAACTGAGGTGTTTTTGTTTGTCTTATGGCATTGACTTTCTCTCTTCTCTAAAATCAGTAGCACTAAATTAGGTAAGGAAGAATGATTACAGTCGATCGAATACTTCAAGGTGGTCATTAAACAATTTTATTTAATGGCATTAATGGCTTGCATCAAGAAAATCTTCAAGGTTCACAGCAATGTTACTTTTCTTCTGAAAATACTTGGATATATATTTTATAACAAAAACCGGTGTAATTGTAATGAAATACTGACTAAGGATAATATCTTTAACCTCATGGCAGTTGTTGATACGTGTTGTACCGTCCCGGTGGCGCAGCGGTTTAAAGGATGGTTTATGAGGATTCGTCCCAGATTGTTCGGGGTTCAAATCGGGTGAGGCATGTATGTTTGTTTGTCATACGGCACTGGCTCTCTCCCTTCCTTTAAACCAGTGACCCTAAATTAGGGAATGCAACTGCTTACAGCCCATCGAGGTGATCATGTTGGTGGTTAGACCTTGAATTAAAACAATAAATACCTGTTGTGATTTTCTTTCCGATATTACAGTATTCTGTGCCCAAATTGCACAATTCAACAGCTTCGTACTTTTTCCATCAGCGACTTATTTCGAAAAGTGGACGATGTTGCTTATTCATTCATAAATGGTCCCTGTCGCACAAAAGTGTTGCCTGTTATGCACTTTTCACCGACATCTTCGTAATCAGCAGAGCCGATTTAATATAAAAAGCACAAAATAATATATCTGACAAGAACAAAAAGTACATACTTGTATTTGTTGACTAGAGTTCTTTTGTTATAGTATGCGTTTTGCTATGAATAATGCATTGCGCAAATTTTTGTTTCTTTTCCATATTGTACATTTCTGTCTTTTATTTCGCCACTGACATAGTGCAATGTATACGTTAACAAAGGCTAGTGTCATTAGCCAAAACGGCTGATGACATTAACTTTCCTGAACTGAAATATGAGTTTTCAAATTAAAAGTACTGTGCAGTATTATGTTAGTAAAATGAAATATTAAAATGTTCAACAAACAATATTTTTGCATATCTATTCACCCCAAGTAAATTAATTCGCCTTTCAAGAGGCTTTTGAATTGCTTGTTTTTCTGTGCTGCATTTTTGTGCTTTAGACGTTCTGATTCCCAGCAGTGTGAAAATGCATTATGATTTAGTCTTGTTTAATTTTTGCAATGCCAAGTGAATTTTACGAGGCGCAACCTGATCCTTTTATTACTGTATATGAATAGAGAGAGAGTTTCTATAGTGCCTGACATATGAGACCGTTCGTTTATAGTTCAATGGTTTAAAAAGTTTCATTTTTAGTTACTGCAGCAAATTCTATGAACCCCTCAACTTTGGGTAAGAGGGATACTGGATCTTCTGAGATCAATCCGCTGTCACACTTCTTATACTGTTTCTTGCTGAGATGCTTTGTATCTCAGAAGAGAAGCCTCTGATTTTAAACGATTTTGCATTTCCAACGGAGCTCATGACACATATTACAAGATAACGAGTTATCTTTCATATCCCTAGTTGTTCCAGGCAAAGAAATAATTCGTCGAATACAGATTTGGCTACAGAATTTTCATTACCTAATATGTTAAGTTTATCATTACCTAATTTGTTTATACATAGGACAATAAATAAACATTTTGCAAATACAACATAAACTTCAATGAAATGAGATAACTGTTTGCATTACAAAGTGAAACTACACGGTAGGTTTGTAGCATTGAAAACTCTAAATAATGGAAATATGAGTTCCCATTGAAGTGAAAAACCATATTCGTATGGAAGTAGACATCCGTCATACATAACACGATATGCAACTTGTTCATTAACCACCTTTGACGAAATGATGAAGACCACTTCTACATTTAATTAAATTAAAAACGGTATTTACAAGTTTAAACATATGATAGAAAAAACGTGTTTTATCTGTCATATGTTTTAGCTTCTAAATACCGTTTTTAATTTGATTAAATGTAGAAGTGGTCTTCATCATTTCGTCAAAGGTGGTTAATGAACAAGTTGCATATCGTGTTATGTATGACGGATCTCTATTTCCATACGAATATCTCTGACGACCGCCAATAGCGGCATAAATATACCATCGGGATTAGAGGAAATGCCACACTCACCAACCCGCTTGGCCAGCGTGGTGAGTTATGGCCAAACCCCTCCAAAATGACTCCACAACTTAAATCTTGGCCCTCAGTCTCCGGCAGCTGGAATGCACCTGGCCAGGGTAGCGGCCAGTGCGACATGAAAGCAGAGGGTGCTAAGAATCCTCAAAGGACCGAACTAGGCTGCCATCTGATGCTGACCTTGGCTACGTATAATGGACGATCCCTATCTTCTGATTCAAGGCTTCTTGAATTGGAAGAGGAACTACAAAGGATCAAGTGGGACATCGTCGGGCTAAGTGAGGTAAGTAGAAAAGGAGAAGATCTCATTGAACTGAAAAGTGGACATCTCTTCTACTATCGTGGGACAGATACTGGCAGAACTAGTGATGTTAGATTTATAATAAACAAGAAACTGAAGGATAAAGTTGTAGAATTTGAAAGTTCCTCTGACAGAGCTGCACGACTCGTTATCCAACACTCGAGAAGATACCAGGCTCAGATTATTCAAACTTATGCACCCATTACAAGTCATCCTGAAGAAGAATTTAAGGAATTTTATGAGGAAATTCGTCATCTAAATAATAAAGGTAAGCAGCACTTGAAGATAATTATTGGAGACTTCAATGCAAAAATAGGGCAACGGCAACAGAATGAAACTTCTGTAGGTAAATTCGGGCATGGCAACAGAAACCAGCGCGGAAATACTCTCGTTGAGTTTGCAGAGGCGGAAGGGTTTTTCATCTTGAACTCCTTTTTCAAGAAAGAGCCACACAGGAAACGGACATGGAGACATCCAAATGGGAAGACAAGTGAAATTGATTTTATTATGTGTAACAAAAAATTCGTCATAGAAGACTGCAGTGTGCTAAACAAGTTCAACACAGGTAGTGACCATAGATTGGTGAGATGTAAAATGCACCTCAACACTAAACTCGAACGTGGCAAGCTCATAAAACAAACATAATATATTGGCATAACCAACCTTAAAAAATCTCATAATACCTTCAAGTTGGAACTGAAGAACAGTTCTCTGCTTTAGAAGGCCTAACATCAGAAGAAGTGGATATTTTTGAAGTTAACAGAAAAGTAACCAAAGCTCTTATGGAAACAGCAACACAATTTGCTGGGTCTAAGAAAAAGTTGCATGTGAACAAATTAACAGGAAAAAAAAATGTTGATGCAAAAAAGAAGAGAGATGAGGACAACTAAAGAAGATGTGATTTCCAAAGTGGAATATATAAAGCTATGCAAGACAGTACGAAAAAGTATCACTGAAGACGTAAGGAAATTCAACTGTGAACTAGTGAGGAAAGCAATTGAAAACAACCAAAGCCTAAAGACAGCAAAGGGACATCTCAGTAGGGGAAGAAAACAGATTATGGCACTGAGAAAAGAAGATGGTTCTGTAACAAGAAATAGAGGAGAAATTTTGTCAAGAGTGAAAGATTTCTACTCCAAATTATATGAAAGACCTGATACATGTATTCCAGACATCATGATAGGTACTAGTACCATAGTTCTTCCAGTCCTCCCAGCAGAAGTTGCACATCCAATCAAGAACATGAAGCGGGGAAAAGCTCCGTGAGAAGATGGAATTACTGTAGACATCATACAAGAAGCAAGTGGAGAAATCGAAACAGTACTCGCCCAAATTTTCACTCGATGCCTTAATGAAGGGAAAATTCCTGAGCATTGGAACAAAGCTACAATGATTCTGCTACATAAAAAAGTTGACATTGAGGATCTCAGGAACTACAGACCTATCAGCCTCCTATCAGTGGTTCATAAAATCTTCACTAAAGTTCTTTCACACCGTTTGAATGTAACACTGGACATGGCTCACCCGAGAGAACTAGCTGGATTCAGGAGTGGCTACAGCACAATCGATCGCATCCACGTACTGAGATAACTAATTGAAAGAGCGAGGGAATATGAACTTCCATTGTGCATGGCTTTTATCGATTATGAAAACCCTTTGATTCGGTGAAACCGTCAGCAATTACAATGGCTCTGAAATCCTGCGGTATTGAAGATGCATACATTAATATTATTAATAACATCTATGAAAATGCCAGTGCAAAGATTTGGATGTTTGAAAATACAACACACATAAAAATTGGAAAGGGAGTGAGCCAAGGTGACACCATATCTCCGAAGCTCTTTAATGCCCATTGGAAAATGTCTTTCAATCACTGAACTGGGAAAACAAAGGGATAAAGATTAATGGAGATTATCTAACCCACCTTCGTTTTGCTGATGACGTAGTCAGTTTTGCAACTACCCCATCAGAGCTGCAGCGTATGATCCAGGAACCTGCTGACAAGAATGAAGACGTGGGATTAAAAATGAACTTTCAGAAGACAAAAGTGATGTTCAATGCTTATACAAGAAATGAAGATTTATCGATTGATGGAGAAAAGCTGGAGATAGCAGACACGTATGTTTATCTTGGACAGCAGATATCAAGTGAGGGTCACATTGATGAACACATTAATCGGCGTACAAAACTTGTCTGGAGCGCTTTTGGAAGAAACCGCTTAATTTTCAAGAGCAATATGCCATTATGTCATAAAAGAAAAGTGTTTGATCAATGCATCATTCCAGTGCTTACGTATGGTGCAGAGACGTGGACTTTAACTAAAAGAGACATACAAAGGCTGCAGACAACCCAAAGCAGCATGGAGAGGTGAATGCTTGGTGTAACCAGGAGAGATAAGAAGAGGAACTCATGGATCCGAAAAATGACAAGAGTGGAAGACATCATGATCAGAGTTAAATCCTTGAAATGGCAATGGGCTTGGCATACTGCCAGAAGGACAGACCATCGAAGGACAGCCGAAATTTTAGATTGGATTCCAAGTGACAGGAAAAGACCCAGAAGAAGACCACATGGGAGATGGGTGGATGGAATTCGTAAGTATGCGGGAGTGACATGGAGGGGACTGGCACAAAACAGACCATTGTGGAGGAAACTTGGGGATACCTTCGTCCAGCAGTGGATTGATAATGGTTGACAAGGATGATGATGATGATGATCACTTGTAACACGAAG
Source organism: Macrothele yani (assembly GCA_039090855.1). Classification (NCBI taxonomy): domain Eukaryota; kingdom Metazoa; phylum Arthropoda; class Arachnida; order Araneae; family Macrothelidae; genus Macrothele; species Macrothele yani. Next base: position 122,304,073 of record CM077015.1, on the reverse strand, counting down.
GTTGTCTACAGTCTGTAAGAACAATATTGTTCAATAATTGATTCTCGTTGGAGAAAATCTGTAAATTATTTGATGCAGTTTATAATAACGCTAAGGAAGTGCATCATTGTATATTTTACTATAAAGTACTTACCACATTCATTTTTTCATATATAAACCTGGAGGTACTTTGAAGTTTTATTAAGATATTTAGAACTATGTGCCTCGTTTGGAAATTCCATTATTTTGTTCAATGTGGTAAAATTTCATAATTTTAACCAGTTTCCATTTATCTCTCACAGACGGTAGAAAGTTTTGAAATGTTTGATCCTGTTCAGTACAGAAACGAAAATCACAGAGTTCATTCACACGTATTAAAATATATCGGATTTACAAATGATGGATATAAATAGAAACAACAAAAATGAAATAAAACTCTTGCACTGAAATGTAAAGTGACAAAAATTTATGTATCGCCCGGCTATCATGTGAGGAAAATGTAACAAAATTTCTTTCTCTCCTTCTATATAAAGTTATATGTGTACTAGGTAGGAAATATTCTATGCTGGCAAACTGGAGCCCAGCGGTTCATCATTTTGTACACTCATTTCGACACAAGGAACCACACCTTTCAGATCTGTCTGCGCAAAAAATGAGGATTTGTATCCGTTTTGGCCTTGTAGGAAGAATCAGTTCTTTCTGCAGTTGCTTCACGCGCCTCATTCGTTTCACCACTACTCTCCTCATCTTGTGTTTATAGGAAATATTGTGAAACACCCCGTATTCCACGAAACAGGCACCGTCCGATTTTCATCTCTTTCGGTCTTTGCTGAATTTTCGCGCTGAAGAAAATTTTCTATATGGCGAAAATGTGAAACGTTGCATGGACTATTTGCTCAACTCGCTCTGGCAAGACTACTGTCGCAATGGGATGTCTCCTTTAATATGTGTACATTAGTCCGCAAAATTTGCTTTTAGTACTTAGTTATCTTACAGCGTGCAGAAATCACAGTATTTATTTTTGCTGGAAAACATTGAACAATATAACTAAAATAACTTCATCTTTTGATCATTCTATGAATACTTTGCTTTGGAATTCAGTGAAATTTCTGAGACTACCGAATTAGCTTTTTTGCATTTTGTTCAAGGCTGTCCCATGAATTCTCGATGATACTTAAATCTGGAGATGTCTATCATGCTCTTCACACCAATCCATTGTGACTTTTTCTGTATGAATTCTGCCATTTTTATCCCAGTAAATCGGCTGATAAGCATTCTGCAAATATTAGTTCAAAGGACCAGATTGTGCACTACCAAAAACGTTTGTAGCGTTGTAAATTACGTTTATATATTGTGTAAGTCATGCATTGCTCGACCGCGCCGATGTGGAATGATATTAACAGAATTGCCCCTTAGACGAACTTTAAAGTGACTGCCATCAGGGAAACAGGAAACATCTTTTCTAGCAAATCGGCATGCTATGACATGGTATCAATCGGACTGCCAGTGGTTTGGCATGTATTATTAAAAGACAGAAACACATCGCTTTACACCGTATAATTGCGTGAAAAAGCTAAAATGACACTGGTCGCGATATCACCAGCATTATTTTCAAGAAACCATCTTTGTTTTTACGTGTTATAATTCCCTGCATTTCTGCCTACATTGCTTACTGTCTCCTAGAGGAGTGTGAAAGCTTGTTGAATATTTGCACATACTACACCATGAAATTAAACGGATTTACTACGTTATAAACGCTTCTTTTCTTTCGATTATGCAAATATTTTGTGCGAAGGAAACAGTGGTTTTCTACAATTTTTCTGGAAGCATTTTGATTAAACGTAATATTGACCTCAACTACTGGGCTTGATTGACAACTATTAAAATAACGCACATCATTGCAGATCAACGTACTTCAACGGGCACTCTCTGAAGGCACTCGTGTATGAATATTTCTATATACCTCCTGTCGACACTACGCATTGAATATTTATTGTATAGGTAAGATTTGGATTCATGAGACCACATGACAGCCTTCCACTGATCCACACCCATATGCTGTGTAATTTGGCACAAGTTAATCGAGCTTTTCTGTGAACTGAAGTTAACATTGGTTTTAATCTTGAAATTGCACTCCACTCGATGAAGTTAGCTACGCAATGTTGGAGCAGATATAAACGGGTGAGGTCCATCATTAATATATTAGAGAAGTTTCTGCTTGTTTGAAATCTGATGCAGTTATCTAAACGAGAAATTCTGTGCCAGTCAATACTTCCCAAAATTTTGTTTCCTCCATAGTTTTTCTTTTTATTTTCAGTCGAGTTCGACATACACAAATCTTTATACACACGTAAAAGCATTCTTTTACTAATATCTGCAAGTTCAAAAACTCCTTGATGCTACACTATCTACCAACAAGTAATTGGACACCTATGATAGCAAAGGGAAACGAAGTTTATTCACGTTCAATAGTTGGTGGAGCTCCACGAGCAGCGGTTACAGCTGCGACCCTCCGGATCATACTCTCAAATAGGCGTTGTATGACGGCTAGCAGTATTTTCTTCCACTCGGCTTGGAGAAGACAGGTCAGTTCCTTCACCGATTTCGGAAGGTGGGGGCACCCCTTAAGTCGACGCTCTAACTCGGCCCAGAGGTGCTCGATAGGATTCAGGTTCGGGCTCTGCGCAGGCCAGTCCATTTGATTATCCCCATTGTCACCATACCAAGCCATGGTGGACCTCCCAACATGCCAGGTGGCATTGTCGTCCTGAAAGTAACATTGGTCCACCCCGTAAAACTGCTACAACGTACGAAGCGCATGGTCATCCAAAATGGTGCAGTAGGTCTCGGCGTTGAGTCTACCATGAATTGCGACCAAGAGTCCTGTGTCATACCAGGAGAAACACCCCCATAGCATAATTCCACCTCCGCCGAACTTCACAGATGGCACAATAAATTCCGGCAGGAGGGGTTCTCCAGGCAGACGCCAAACCCAGACCCTGCCATCCGAACGGTAGAGGGTAAACCTTGATTCGTCACACCAGAGAACCTGTTTCCACTCTTCAAGTGTCTACTGTCGACGTTCTTTGCACCACGTTAGCCGAGCAGCGCTATTGGACTTGGTGATCCGAGGCTTGTGGGCGGCAGCACGTCCATGATAACCAAGCAGATGGGCTTCTTTACGGATAGTGTTTATCGAAAGAACACTCCCGGATGCCTGTTGAAACTCCTCGTGGATGTGGCCCATCGATTTGGTGCGGTTCTTCCGAATTTCTCTGGCCAGCACACGGCAGTCTCTAACTCCCAGTTTTGTGGGTCTGCCGGGTTGGGGTACATTCCGACAGTCACCTCTTATCTTCCACGTGCCAATGACGTAGGCCTCTGTCGATTTTGGGTACTTAAACTAGCTGGATATGTCACTTATGGATCGGCCATTTCTGTGATACCCGACGATTGCACCTTTCATGAAATCAGAGAGCTCCGAACTGCGTGGCATCTTGCATGCGACTGGTTGCGTTGTTGTTTCCCACACGATATTTAACGGCGACCGCCGTGACGTGTATCAGGACCGCAGATATCTTTGATTCCAGGGGTATCAAATTACTTGTTGGTAGATAGTGTATATTCTTTTGACTGGCCAGAAGCAACGACACATTTTTGGCAGTCAGTTACATCTGTTTTTTGTACACACTGCTTTTAATTTTTCAAATATTTTAACTGAAAACTTTGCCCGAACAAAGAAATAACACATGCGTTATTATTATTATATTACCGAAAAATGTTAAAATAACATTTTAACTACAACCTCAATAATATATCATATTGAATGCTGCACATTGCTCTTTTTTCCGGTGTCCTTATTTTAGCTAGACATTTAAATTATCAAATGGAAATAAACTTTTTGTAACTGATGTGGAAAAATATTCACCATATTTCGTACATTTTTATAAAACAGAACAGCCAACTCATTATCACCAGCGCCTGTTTATGCAAACCTTAACAATTGAAGATAAACTATCGCGCGTTTAAAAGTCACGAAACCGTATAAATAACACCTGACGTTGAACTCCACAAATCAGTGTTATAGCTGACTTAAGCAAGTTTGACAAAGGCCAAACAGAATTGCACGAATGAATTGATCCGAGCATTTCCAGGGCAGCAAAGCTTGTGATGTGTCTACGGTTAACCGTGGAGTAAACCTTCGAAAAGTGTTCCCAATAGTAAAAATGCACCAACTGCCGTCGACATATAGGCAAACCACGGCCTCTACATGTTGACGGAAGAGGAGAGCGAAGAGTATCTCGTATGGTCCGAGCCAACAGAAGGGATCCAATGGCTCATCTAGCAGGCAATTCGAATGTTGGTGACAAGAGTAATGTGTTACGCACGGTACACCTATCCTTGCTAAAATGGCGTTTTGTATCCGCAAACATCTCCGAGTGCCAATACTAACCTTGATTCTTCGTCGAAAGATCCTGTACTAGGCATGATAACATCAAAACTGGACTTCGAATGAATGAAAAAATATCATTTGGCCGGTGAATCTCTTTCCTGGTGCACTAGGATGACCGGTGGGTAGGTGTGTGTCCTTTATCAGGATAAATGTTGGTACCAGGATGCAACGTCAGATAAAAACCGACGAGGGCATTGGGTAATGTTTTGCAGGGAAACCTTGGTTCCAATCGCTTATTTGTAGGAACCTATGATTTTGCAAGGCCAGTTACATCATTTTATGTAAAGGACATTTTCCTCCAGTTGGGCTTCTTTCAGCAGGACAATTCGCTATTAAACACTAACAGTTTTTCGAGAAAGGTTTGCGGGAAGTGTGATAGACGTCCAGGTATTGCCCTGGTCTCCAAATGCAATCCAATGGAAAATATTTTGTTGGGACAGTATCTTACTAGATAATTTAACAGAGTTGAAGAATATGCTGTTGCAGTGCTGGTACTAGATACTATTAGACACCTTCAGGAAATTCGTAGCGACTATGGGTGGTTCGAATTGTAAGAGCTGTATTGGCAGCACGTTAATGACCATCGTCCTATTAGGTATGTGGTCACAATAATCTGTCTGTTCATTTTATATGCAGTAAATTTATCATAGCAACAACAGTATAATGGTCAATCTTTCAGCCTGAATTTGGTCTGCGGCTTTATGAAAGCCCAGCCCTGGAGAGCTGTACTGCCCATAGAGACTCTTTATCTTGGGGACACTCTTCGCATCCAATTGCTAAAGTGTAAGGTTGCCTAATACCAAAGCAACTGGATGTTTCAACGGGGAACGCTATTCTGTGAAAGCGACCTTATGATATATAAGAAATAAGAATAAATTGTTCATAAGATCAGAGAAACTGCTTATATTTTGTAAATAGACGATGTCATCGCTCTGTCCACGACATATTATAAACAACGCATAGCAACTGAAAAATTGTTCATCCGACCCCCGCTGGGATCAAATCCAAGATCTTTCGCTAAATAGCCGAGTGCGTTCCCTTTACGATGCGGTGCCAACAATTCACAGCGCTACGCGTGTTTTGTCAGGTAGCATCTGACTACACAAATCCGCTTTGATGGGCTCTGCAAGTGATGTGTCGCCAACTGGTGGTTTTATATCTTGGGTTTTTTTATGAATAGATGACTCATTGTTTCTCTATAATCTTGAAGATTCTAAAAGCTGTGAAACATCACACTGTTCAATGTAATTATCTCTCCTTGTAGGGAAAATATGTCTCTTTCTAAAAACATTTTTAAAAAATTCAGAGAAGTTTAGACCATTTTCTAGTTATTTATTGACAAGGAGTGTTAGTTTTTAGATTCTATTAATTTTCCCCCAATTAACGCTGAATGGTAGAAATAATTTTCACTTTAAAGGTAAGCCTGATTTTTAAGGATTGTTAGCCGTAAATCTCTTAACTCTTTAAGTATCAAGAAGTTTTTACACACGTGATACCAAAAGTTAAATCTCTATCGTCTTAGTCTGCTAAAATATGTTCAAATCAGGATTTGCGACAGAACGTGTTCTTTCGCTTAATGCGAACATTTGACCATACCTCGTATTATGCTTAAAATATATTTACATCTTTCACAACCCCCAAAACTGGAGAAAAAGCCGATCACTTCCATTCTAGCTGGACACGCCTGTCGCGCAGTCAGCTACATGTCGTTTGAAAATCCCATGGCTGGACGGCTGTGATGCTAGTATGGCACAATTGTCATGGCCTATCACTGTTTACGTCCACAAAATGAAGCCTTAGCATTCATAAACCTAGTCTTTCGGTATCCCGTATGCCGAACAAACAGTGAAAAGAAATATAGAGTCAAAGGCAATCCGAGAACGACTTTTTTCAGAATTATGTTTTAAATAAATCATTTTTAGGTAATAAAACTGAAAGCTTTTATTTTTTTTTATTTTCCAATGATTACACATATTTTTGCAATATACCAGCAAATCATTATTCTGGATAAATTTAAAAAAATCGATTATATCAAGGAAGTACAGAAATAATGTTTTACAAATTAAATATTTTATTAGTGTTCCAGTACAGAACAGATAGCCTATTTTCTTTTTTGTAAAGAGTTCCGCATGAGAACGTGCTGATAGATGTTTTTAAATCACATAGGAGATTGTGCTTTTGTGCTGTTTTTGGTTCACGGAGTACAGCGATCACCGTGAGTAACTCATAGTGTTATAAGCAGTCGCCCTTTCGAAATCAGTGGATTTGATCACGAGCTCACCCGGCCAGCTATTATATTTCATTTTAATCACAAACGCTCTCTGTTTCACTCAGCACATATTGGGTTGTTAGATCAGATCGTTTGGATTTTTCCAATGTTATTTGAAGGAACGCGAACAATATTTTCATCATAGTGTTATATGTTGTTTTGTATATCTCTATTCTTCCTGTGCAACTTTTGTTCATCGATTTCGATATTATATTTGATTGAATTATTTTTAGCCATATGAAGATTGAGCGCCAAGTGGACAGAAATGAGCGTTTTCGACACCTGCTTCTCTTCGCTATCAGTTAAGGTTTTAACGCTGCTTTAGACATTTGTGCTGTGTACGGAGAAAGCGCTATTACTGACAGAACTGCACAAAAATGGTATTCACGCTACACGAGTGGGAAATTCGACGTCACAGACTCTCAGTGTCGGGGCAGATCTGTTCAGTTCCATGAGGATTGATTCAGTCAGCTCATCCACAAGTATTCGCGTCAGCCTACTGGGGAATTCGTCCAACATGGATGCTCTCATGATAGAGTCACCCGTCACCTTCCCTCGATAGGTAAGGTCCAAAAATCCGGTGCATGGGTTTTACATTCCCTGAACACAAGAGACAAACTCCAGCGCTCCACTATCGTCGCCAGTTTGTTCAATTAACGCCAGGCTACTGGTTGACACAAACACAGATTTCTTAACCGCATCGTCACCGGCGACGAAAAAAATGTCTTTTTTCAATACGAAGCAGAGAAGAGAATGGCTGAGTCCACCCAAGCAAGCAACACGTCGAACCAATGCCGATCTGCATCAACCCAAGACGGTGAATTGCGTGTGGTGGGATTGGGAAGGTGTAATACACTACGAACTGCTCGAAACGAACACCACGAACAATGCACAGCTTTATGTTCAGCAAATGCACTGGATCAATGAGGCAATTCAGCGGAAATGACCCAACCGGCGACACGGTGTGTTTCTTTAACACGACAACGCTCGCCCCCAAGGCGCTAATTTGAACAGAACTTCTATTCAAGATCTCGGTTGGGAAGTTCTACTGCACCCGACGTATTTTCCTGTCTAGCGCTCTCAGGCTACGTCTCGTAGGATTGTGGAGGAGTACTCCAACAGCCTACGAGACGTAGCGTTTAATAACGAATTTGAGCTGAAACGGGGGCTCGATGACTTTTTTTTTTTTTTTGATTGGAGGTTTAACGACCACCGTGAGCAACTCAATGGGCTATAAGCAGTCGCCCGTCCGTAATCTAGGGTCACTGGTTCCAGGGAAGGGAGAGAGCCAGTGCCGTAAGACAAACACAACATCCATGCCTCACTGGGATTCGAACCCGGACCCCTTTCGGACGAATGATCAGAGGCCATCGCTTAGACCACTGCGCCACCGGGGCGGCAATGGAACGTTGACAAGTGGCCGTGAACAACGAAGGATAATATATTCTTGACTAATTTGTGAAAACGTTTTCATGAAAGACAAGGATTCCAATAATGGGGCAAAAGCCGCCCCGGTGGCGCAGTGGTCTAAGGCGTTGGCCTCTGATCATTCGTCCGTAAGGGGTCCGGGTTCGAATCCCGGTCAGGCATGGATGTTGTGTTTGTCTTACGGCACTGGCTCTCTCCCTTCCCTATAACCAGTGACCCTAAATTAGGGACGGGCGACTGCTTATAGCCCATTGAGTTGCTCACGGTGGTCGTTAAACCTCCAATCAAAAAAAAAAAAAATGGGGCAAAAACCGAAATTATCAGACAACCCAATATAATATTTTAAGATAGTGTTGAAACAAAGTTTTGTCAGAAAACGACCACAGAAAGGGTGTCTTTAATTCTTCAATTCAAGCAAAATTTGTATTCAGTATTTCTGATGTACAATATATACTTGTAACGCATATCTAACAATACGACGTGTAGAATCGCGACATTACACGTCTTCAAATACCTGATACAGTGAAAACCAATCTTCTAACATTCCGTGTCAGAAACAACACTTTGCAAATATTCATGAAAAGGTTGACTTGACAGTACATATTCGAAATCGTGATTGATATGCTACTAATTGTTTTACTGTTTGTATGGTGTCGTTTTTTTCCACTAATATCTGTGTGGTAGTACAGAATATTTTACGGCTCACATTTTTTTGCATTATGATTAACTCATATTTCATTAAACACGTGCATTTGTGAAGTATACGAACGTAAATTTCTCTTGACGGATTATTCTAGAGATTTAAGTTTGTAAAAATAAACCAAATATTTGCTATTTACCACATCTGCTTTTTTAACAAAGTTAAATGCTCTTATATCACATTACATTGCACTTGGTGCAGAGAATCGCTCATATTAAAACGCTACCTTCTTTACAACGCACGGTGTTTTTATTTAGAATTACGAGGGTCAGCTTTTTACTTTTATCTGCTGTATGCTAGGTGTTTCGGGCAAGCTATGACCTGCTTATCGCTGAACAGCGGATGCTCATACTGCGGCTGTGCACAGTGTTGTGTTGTAAATTCCCAATTCGTTGCTGAGAGAAGAAGAAGAGGTTTTAAAACGTCATTAGCCGTCTAATGGCGCGTATTCATTTGTTTTTTACTTCATGGGGTTAATATGGAGGTTGTTGTCAAGACTGTCCGATATTTTAGACTTACGATCGAGAAAGAGAAGACTCATTTGGCATTCCTTATCAGTTGCAGAGACCTAGAAGCGGTGCCTAAATACCTGTCTATAAAGAGTGCCCGTTGGTCTAGACGTGGTTATAGAATTATTTTTGTGGCTGAACAGAAAAGACTTAGAGCTGAAATTCTCTTGACGAGAGCACGCATAGATTTCCTAAAACGTACATCCTTCTGTGCCTTTTAAAACCTGACTCATAGTGTGCATTCAGTTTTGGCCGATAGTATAATTCTGACTTTTTTAGCAGTGTGCGAGAATGTCGTTGGAAGATTATGGAATCACATATTAAAAAATTATGTTCACTGGTGGCTAGAGATCTGGATTTGAGATATCCCGTCCGCTATGCTCAGACTCAGACTCGAGAAGTACTTAAACCTACTTACATAAATTTAAGCAACTGCAAGTTTAATAACGTACAACACGCTGCTTTACAGAAAGGTTTAAAATTGGCCTATCAGAAGTGGCCAAGTAATAAATTTATTTTAATCCCTCAAGTGGAACAAGTCATTAGAGCATTACATTCTTATGTACATGATTCGTGTCAACACAAAGCGGCAATGGCCTTCAGTAGTTTTCAAAACCAAGCAAGGTTTCATAAACCGAGCTCAATACTAGATGAACAGAAACAACTAACGCTCATACAAAAGGATCCGGACTTGGCCATAGTAGCGACAGACAAATCTTCACAAATAGTCATTTTCAATAAGCAAGATTACCTAAGCAAGGTGCTAGAGACTATTAATGGGATTCCTAATATCATTGTCTCGAAAGACCTTACAGCTGCCATTCTAAAAGCTGTGAGCAATTTAAAAAATCACGGCAGTCATCCAAAAATCATTGTTGATTCTATGTATACAACATCAGGTCCAAGACTCGCAGAATTATTTGGGAGGGTTAAAACCCACAAAGAGGCTTACCAATTTGCCCACTGGTGTCCAGCCGTTCAAGTCCTACTAGGCCTCTTGAAAAGGCGTTAGCAAAATTTCTCCCTCCTTTAACCTCTTCGTCTAATTACTCTATTTCCAGTTCTACCCAAGCAATTGATGAAATTCGTTCTTTTAACCTGTCTGGTCAACCTTTCTTCATGGCTTCGTTAGACGCCATCTATCTTTTTCCTAATGTTCCTCTCACTGTTGTTCATAATATTATTAATTCCAAATTGTCTGCTTTAGATTTATATTCGCTGTTAGAGATACAAGCCGTTGACCGTGCCTTAAAGCTTGTTAAAGAGAGATCATATTTCAAGTTCAACAAACAAATTTATCGGCAGCTTGAAGGAGCCCCTATCGCTCTTTCCACGTTTTAACAACACACAGTAACCGTGGATTCTTTGCCATCGTGGTGCAATACTAACGCGCTCGTCTAGATATCGGGAGATCTGGGATTCAATTCACCGGTGGTGACCGAATAACAATTTTTCGGTTGTTGTGTGTTGCTAAAACGTGGAAGAAACGATGTCTTTGTTTATTTAAAATTTATTTTTTGGAAAAGGTGGTTTAATTATCTTTCTCCTGTTTTATGAAGACAGTGTTTAATGCTAATGAGCAAACACCGAAGAGCAGAAACATTTTGACCCTCTACCTAACGTTTGTCATCAACGTGCCACCTAAACAGCTTTTACCGAATAACAATTTTTCGGTTGTTGTGTGTTGCTAAAACGTGGAAGAAACGATGTCTTTGTTTACTTAAAATTTATTTTTTGGAAAAGGTGGTTTAATTATCTTTCTCCTGTTTTATGAAGACAGTGTTTAATGCTAATGAGCAAACACCGAAGAGCAGAAACATTTTGACCCTCTACCTAACGTTTGTCATCAACGTGCCACCTAAACAGCTTTTACTAAGTCAGGCATAGATACTACAAGATTTCTAAAAGCTCCTTTTGGTCCCTACCCGTATCAAACTCGATTAAATGCGCTACCTTTTCCATCTGAAGAACAAGGACAACACAGCTTACACATCCCATAACTAGGTAACAGGTCTTATTTATAACATTTCACGATATTCATAGGCGACGTCGTTTACCTGCAGTTGCTCCGATTTGCATAATGCCAGACTGGTCATAATGTTTTGACCCTTCGTGTATCTTCAACTGTTGGGATAGACGTGGAGGTGCACACATTTCTTGCTCTGCGTTAAGCATTAAGCGATAGGAGCAGTTGTCTGATTTTTGACATCCATGCGAAAAACAACTCAAAATCTATGTGGTATTACATATATTTCAAGAGACTTGAGAACAGAGAAAAATTATATCAATGCCGCAGATAATCATACGTTTTTGAACAGATCCCTGAAAGGCATTAATTTACGTAGATAGCTCCAGAGAACTCTTAAATTTAACTTCTTGTTGGTATAATGAAACAGCATCAGTCGTTTGTTTTTGAACATATATACATTAAGTGAACCACTGAAGTAAAATATATCAGGTGTCTCTTGCACTTGGATCTAAACCCACTTTAGATCACAGAAGTCCAGTTTGACGCATTGGCTGCATTACCATAACATAAATATTTTGATATAAAAGCAGATATTCACATCATACTATACTCTTTTTCGGAAATCCTTTCGCGGAAAATCCTGTAAATCTTTTTTGCTAGGATTCACGGTGATTTTTTTCAAGTGATACATCTGTCATTATTCATACAATTCCTTCGAAGAACATCTTATGTAATGCATTCAAAATTTGTAAGTATATGTCCTTCTAGCCCTTCCTGCAGCATTTACACATTCAGTTAAGATCATGAAACGGGGAAAAGCTCCAAGAGAAGATGGGGTTACCATGAACATTATACAAGAAGCAAGTGGAAAAATTGGAACTCCACTCGACCAAGTTTTCACCAGACGTCTCATGTGAAGCGAAGATTCCTGAGGATTGGAACAATTCTACAATCATCCTACTACATAAAACGGTAACTTTGAGGACCTTGGGAACTGCTAATCCATCAGCCTCCCCTCAGTGGTTTATAAAATCATCACTAAAGTTCTTTCACATCGCTTAAAGGTAACACTAGAGTTGGCTCAACCAAGGCAACAAGCTGGATAGATCAATGGCTACAGCACTGGGGATCATATCCATGTACTGAGAGAACTAATTGAAAGAACAAGATAATACAAACTCCCATTATGCATGGCTTTTACCGATTATGAAGAGGCCTCTGGTTTGGTGAAACCATCAGAAGTTACAACGGCTTTGAAATCCTGCGGTATTGAAGATGCATCAGCACTATTAATAATATCTATGAAAATGCAAGTGCAAAAATTGGATATTTGAGGATACAGCACAAATAGGATTTGGAAAAAGAGTGAGGCAAGGTGACATCATATCTCCCAATTTCATTAATGCCACATTGCAAAATGGCTTTCAATCATTAAAATGGGATGACAAAGGGATAAATATTAATAGAGATTACTTAACTCACTCTCGTTTTGCTGATGACGTAGTCGTCTTTACAACTACACGTTCAGAGCTGCAGAGTATGATCCAAGAACTTGGTGACAAAAGCAAAGACGTGGATTTAAAAATAAATTAGGAGTATTAATTATTCTTACATTACTCAAGTCGGGATTAAGATCATCTTGTATAACAGATTTGGCTAGGGATGTACAATACATACCTGTTTTAATATTGTATTTTTGTTCTTTAATTCGTAATTCAATATTACGTTTTGTAGAACCCACATAATTAGAGGCTGCTTGTCCTGTAGTTGCCTTAACTAGCGGGCTGCAAAATGCCCCACTGTGGCATTTTGCTGTTCTGTTCACGTACCTTACGAACTACTGAAACTAAGTTCCGTGTTCGTGAACCAAATTTCAAGACATATGGTTTACATAGTTGTGTTAAAGCTCTCGTTAAATGTGGATTATATTGCATACAGCCAACGTATAAAGAATTGCAGTTCGAGTTTCTTAACAGGGTAGTATGTATGGCATATTTGACCTTGCCAAACACTTGCATAATCAGATATTTAGAGAACTCATATTGCTGAGCTGAACCAAAAATGTAGTTAACTTCTTGCTGAAATGATTCAGCAGTTGATGAATGTGAGTGAGTTCTTCTAAACAAATAGAATAATGCTGTCAACTTATGTTGTTTAGGGTGCGATGAATAATAAGGTATTAAAACAGGTGCAGGACAGCGTTTTCTATATACACCAGTGGTAATGCAATTAAGGCTATAGTTTTTACGAATACGAATATCCAAGTAAGGTAAGCAGTTATTAGCTTCAAATTCTATCGTGAGCCTGATAGTTGGGAACATGGATGATAGTTCGTTGGCGAATAAGTATAAACCCTCCCGGTTGTGAGGCTATGCAACTAGGATGTTGTCAACGTACCTTAAATAAAGCAACGGACGGTGAGGGAAAGAACTAAGGACCTGATTTTTAATGTGCTGTAAGAAGATTTCAGCTAGAACAGCAGACAGGGGGAACCCATTAGGGAACCCTCCAACTGTTGATAAATGCTGTCTTTAAATTGAAATATGAACGTTTCTTAACAAGACGAAGTGCGTTAATAATAGCATTAATTTTTAAACTCGGGATATGGGAATAAGCAAGTTTTGCCTCAATAATCTGATGTGCAGCCTCAACAGGTACATTAGGGTACAATGAGACCACATCAAGAGATGCTAAAATGAAAGACTGCAATTGTGGATGAAGTGATCGCAGTCTTTTTATAGCCTTAGTGGAACTTTTACTAGAATAAAGTGAATCCACAGTATAAGTGGCTAGATATTGGGCCAAGGTTTTTCCTAAGGTTCTGGTGGGGCTAACATAGCCTGACACCGAATGGGAAAATTCTCTTATGCAATTTAACCCGTCCGAACACATCAGGCACATGATAGCCGGCGGAAGGGGTGAATGTATGTGAAAAACCTTCAGGAAAAGAATAAGCCTTTTTCAGCCTTTGAAGAGCCGCTACTGTGTCCTGACTGGGATCACATGTATAATGCTTTTACAAGAAAAAAATGTTTATTGATTGATGGAGAAAATCTTGAAACAACAGATACCTACATATTTGTCTTGGGCAGCAGATATCAGGTAAAAGTCACATTGATGAAGAAATTAATCGCCGTATAAAACTTGGATGGAGAGCTTTTAGAAAGAAGCGTACAATTTTTAAGAGCAGTATGCCATTATGTCTTAAAAGCAAAGTGTTTAATCAATGCATCTTCCCAGTGCTTACGTATGGAGAAGAGACATGGACCTTAACTCAAAAAGATATACAAAGACTGCAGACAACTTCCAAGAAGCATGCAGAGATGCATGCTTGGTGTAACCAGGAAAGATAAGAAAAGGAACTTGTAGATAAGAAGAATGACGAGAGAGGACGACATCATTGCCGAAGTGAAATCACTGAAATCGCAATGGGTAGGACATGTTGCCGCAAGAACATACCACCGATGGACAGGAGAAATTTTAGACAGGATTCCAAAGGACAGAAAAAGACTCCGAAAAAGATCCCATGGGAGATGGATGAAGGAAATTGGAAAGCATGCTGGACTGACATATAGGAGACAGGCTTAACACAGACAATTGTGTAAGAAACTTGCGGGGACCTTCTACCAGCAGTGAGTTAATAATGGTTGACAATGATGATGGTGGTGTAAATATAAGAATTGTTAAGCCTGAAAGCGTGTGTAAATGAATTAATTTGTGTAATTGAAGTGAGTAATAACATATTTAAATTTAGCATAAAAACGCCATTAAAATAACACAATTTTCTTGTGAAAAAAAAATGTTTTGTAGACTAGTGTCATTTCAGAAACTTCAGTAACTAACAATTAGATCCTGGTTCAAATCCCGGTGAGGCACGGATGTTGTGTTTGTGTTACGGCACCGGCTCTCTCCCTTTCCTGGAACCAGTGACCCTAAATTAGGGACAGGCGACTGCTTATAGCCTACTGAGTTGCTCACGGTAGTCGTTAAAGTTCTAATAAAAAATAAAAAACTCTTTCAATTGTCATTTAGTAAATTTAACAAAAAAAGTAACATAAATAACTTACACTACCAATTGTTAATATTCTCCTTTACATAAAATATATATTCAGATATAAATTAAAAGGAAAAAAATTCGATTCTAAATGAGACACACAAACCAGTAATAATATATTTTGTAGCTCCTTTTTCATATTATAAAACACATCGCATACTAGGGTATTAATTATTTGGTACAAATTTCAAGATTTAATTCTTTTTTTCCTGATATAAGTTACATCACACATATATACATATTCACAAAGCTGTTCTCCCACGTTCAAGGGTAAGCGCCACAAACTTCAGATACATACCATGTAAATGTTTAACTGAATATTTACTTACTGTTGCAGTATCAAACTTCTCCATTTACAGCGATCTCGATATACAATTCGGGCTTTACTGACATCCATTACACGCAATTCACAAGATATTCTATACCTCATACTCAGGATCTTTTCCTCATGCAGACACTCCTGAATCTGATCCTCCCATGACTTCCTTGGCCTTCGATTGATTTTCTTCCTGCAACTTGAGCTGAAAGGATCTTCTTAGTAACATCACTGATTTTTTCAACATGGTCAAACCACCGAAGCATATTAGTCTCCATCTTGCTAACAACACTTTGTTCACATTACACAAACGCAAAACATCTTCATTCCTCAGAGGATCAGAACGTGTCCTGCCAAAAATGCACCGTAAGTAGCGCATTTCTCTAGCACACCCAAGTTTCACCGCCATACATCAGAGTATGAACATTTACACTTTCATATACAGCCATGCGGAACTCTCTTTAGTATCCATCACCCCTGTTCAAAAGCTGCCAAGGCAGCTATGAAATTCAGTGAAGAATTCACTCGCCTACTAATTTCACCATCCAATTCCTTTTCTCTGCCAAACATACTTCCTAAATACTGTTCCACTTAGATTTTATTACATCCAATGCTAACAGTTCCTTGCTCAACTACCATAGCTTTCGATTTTCCCTTTCCATAAACCTTAGGTTGAATGACCAACTGAAACCGTCAGTTGTGGGCTAAATTCCCACACTAGTGTACTTACCTGGTTAAAAAGGCACAGAGAAAGTTATTTCATACATTTAATGTAAATACCATGCAGCGACTGCTAAAACAAACATACAGCAATTTCTCATTCTGACTCAAAGAAATTCATTCAGGTAGTGCTTATATCTTCATAGAAGGCCTAAACTTGACTAAATATGGATGTTAGGCTTTTGTGCTGAGTACCAGTAACGAAGAGATTGATGGAGCCTAGAGGCTCACGATAGAATATTTAGTAGACAGAGAGAAGTCGGAATACCCAGTTATTTATCCGCTCGCGACTGACATCACACAACGTCAATAAACACATCAACAATGGAAAGATTTGGGGAAAGAAACAGCACTATTTCATGATCGGAACTGAGTGGTATTCCTGGTCCTACAGCTTTACTTGCTCATCCAACGGAAGGCCGATATTTTGTGATTCAACATATCTGACTTATGCGATATCGAAACACAGACCTTTTCTATGTTGACAGTCATACCAACTACAAGGCCATCTTATTCGGAATATTCAACTTTTCAACCGAGACATTTAACGTATATACTGTTTGAAAAGAAATATGAAAACATATGATAGGTAAACAGATCATTTTTTTTAAAAAACTTATTCTTAAACTGATAAATTAGTACTAAAGTTACGTCCATTCACGGTTGCACTTATTATGCAAGAAGGACATACCAAATGCTCAAAGATAAACGAGTGTAGAAGCTGTTTCCTTAAACCATGTTCTGAATGCTAATTTTTAAAGACGTTTTCAAACTGATGCTTCTTTAAATTCCTTAATGAGAAATATGTCTTAGCCAGAACAAGTTTTCAGTAAATAAGGAAATTGAATTGCGACAGGAAAGGCCAATAGGAAGATTAAACAGTCCCGCCGTAGGTATCCAAATATACAAACTTAGTCAATATTTTTAAAAACAAAATGTTGATGAAATTACTGCACACAATTTCCTGTGTTGGTGGGGGAAAAGGCGGTTTCCAACCGCAGATTCTATAAACCATGAACATAATGTCAAAGCGATTGCTGAATTTTTATTCTTCAGGTGGTTGTGTGTATTGTGCTGTAAAACACTCTTTCCCAAAAAAGATATGACACATGATAAATGCATGAAATTAGAAAAATCAGGAAATTATTTAGAACCTTTCCATTCTTGAAGAATTGCAAATCGATGAGTACTCCATGACATGCCAGAATTCAGGTGAAATAACATTTTGCATTAGTATCGGCATAAATTTACCCCATATCTCTAATGGAATCATTACATCGAAACTTGTTGCCCAAATGTTGACTAACATCACTCAAAGATTCAAACTTAAAATCACAATATTCCCATTGGTGGCTCAAAGCTTCAAACTTAAAATCACAATATTCCAAAAAAAATTTCTAAAATCATTAAAACTTTACAAACTTGTTAATAAATTGTTTTTTGTTTATAAAGTTTTAATAAATATGTGTGCTTTTAAATATTCAGGTACAATTTATGCTGCAATAATAATTATTTTCTTTGAAAATGGCATTTTGGGAAATCTTTTTACGGTAGAAAATTTGCCCTCATTTGCTGCTTATCTCTGTCATTGGCGCTTCTATTTCAGGATTTAGCATTCAGTAATTGTAATTACTTGGATTTCATTATATTGAAATCCACCGTCTGCTGGAATACCGAGAATGCACTTTTTGGCAGCGTTATAAGATAGAGAGAGAAAGAAGACATCAGATCAAAAGAAAGGAAAACAGAAATTTTTGATCTTAGTTCATATTTCTCGCAGTATTAAATTCAAATATTAAACCAATTTTATGGTTTTCATTTGTAACATTGTAGTGCTCTTCTGTCGAAGCATCGGTATTATGCATAAGAGTGTTAAACCTCCTGCCATATGTTTTGGTAATCATGCGGACTAGCCCAATCCGTTATTTCATTGGCCCGCAGACGAAAACTAAACCCACCGACTTGGCACGTTTGAAATGCGTGGGTGACCGTTGATGTTGAAACACAGCTGTGTACTAGCCGATTAACCTTGGCAGTTGTTAAGTTTATGTGTACGTTCGAAAAAAAGGTTTTTACTGAAGTACGAGGTACTATGAGTTTAATACATGTTCATTTTTAGTGCTGTTAGTCCTAGCAACACTTTTCACGGATTACAGACGTGCATATTCACCTCATCTGCACGTTTGAAATAGGTGCATAACGTTTTACACAAATGAGCGGAATGCCAAGTAAATTATTAACTTTTCTTTGCTTTTTTTAGACAACCGTTAACACCGAAAAAAAAATGAAAAACCAACGGGGTCTCGTTTTTTTTTTTTTTTTTTTTTTTTTTGCCTTCCCATCCCGACCTTGGAGGACTAAGCCTTTGAAAGAATAAACACATGTATTTGTGGACAACATTGCATGCGATGGAAAGCATTTTGCTGAAACTTTTAACGATGTCACTTCGAGATGGGATTGACTGTTTGAAAGAAGTGTTTGGTAGTGGATAAATATAAAAAAATCTGATGTGCTGTTGAACTTTTGTGCTGAAACTGTGGTAAAAATGGTTAGATGAACAGGAAGAACAGTCAACATTTTCACATGGTGTTTGTATGTGTCATTTGTTGACACAATTTGTCTTTGAAAAATTAATTATGGTGGCCCTGATTGTGGTGAAAGGTATCGGAAAGTAAGAATTTTTTTTTGGAAATAGGTGCTTACAAAGAGAAAAAAAGTTCCACACGTTTCAATCTGAAAAAAAAATATTTCACAGCACTGGCTGTTATTTTTTTAACTTCTGGATAGTGCATAAACTTATACAAAATGATTAGTAGAAGGTATTGGCGAAGTTATTCACCCCCATCCCTCAGAATCAAGTTTTGGTGCTGTCGTGTTGAGTTACAGATTGTTTTGTCGAATATATTTCGATGTTATATAGCGCTTTTGTTTTCAATTACACTTATTGATTGCAGTGTTTGTTTATGCTTGAGATTGTGGATTTGCACGCGCTGTGAGTTATTATCATATGTATACATTACTACAGGCTTGTTCACGATTTTCATGGTGTCTACCGAATTTCGGACCAATTGGCGAACGATTTGGCACGTTTGAAAACGGCATTCCGTGGATGTGTGTAAAACGTGACGCACACGTTTCAAACGTGAATATGAAGTAGATATGTTCACACATGATACGAGTTGCTAGGGCTAGCATTGAATTAACAGCACTAAGAATGAACATGTTTTAATGATCGTAATACCTGGTATTTGAATACAAATCTTTTTATATATCCCATCGAACATACTGATAAGCCTAAGAACTGTCAGGGTTGATATCCGAGTTCTCTGCAGTGCTTCATCATCATATTTCATGCATGCATTACAAACGTGACAAGTCGTTCGCGATTTGTGGGTTTGGTTTTCGCTCCTTGCCAATGAGATAACGTAGCAGGTGTTCCTGAGGGGCTTGCTCTGCTGGAGATCTCCACAAGCTAGTGCAAAGCCTTGGTTCCGCTATACTTGCAATGTACCTATATCTTGAAAACTAATGCCGAACTAACAGCGAAAGGAAAAGTAAGACAACCCTCAATCATTCGATGAATAAAGTTTAAGTTTCTTTAATAGCAAAATTTCGCAATATAAAACTGCACATTTTTAGCACGTCTTTTGTAAAAAAAGATCGTGCTTCTGTTATCGGTTTGTCCGTCCGTCCTCCTGTACCCACGATATCTCAGCAACCATTAGTCCTATTTGAAAAATTCTTTTGCATTGGGAAGCTTGAAATATGCAAATGATGATCCTTTATTTCGTTGTTTTTACGATGTACAATTTTGCCGGTAGAAAGCGTAAATGCAGATGATGTCGAATTCAAAAGTACGTTTTATTTCATATATTTGCTTTTAAACATCCGATTGAAAAAAATTTTATATCTTTCGATTCCATTTATATCGAAGAGTATTTTATATATAGTTACTTTTTTAAAATAACGCACAAATTTTCCGCTAGGGGGCGTAAAAGTAAATTACATTTTCCCGGATAACTCTTCTTCTAAAACTCCGATTTGAAATTTTTTCTTCAGAGGATACATCTCCTGATGGAAAATCTTTTGCATTCAATTTCAAATTCTTGGTAAAGAATACTTTGGCCACCAGGGGGCGTAAGTGTTAATTTTTGCTTCTGATGTATGGGCCATAAAATCGTAGCTTCTAAACTATCGATTAAAAGATTCTTTCGTGGACTGATGACACTCACATTGATAAAAAACCTTTTCGGAATATTTTCTTCTTAAAATACTCCACAGTTTCTCCGCCAGGGGGCAAGAAGTACATCTTATTTTTGTCAATAATCTGCTTCTAGGAGTCCGATTTGAAAAATTTCTTCTGTGTTGGATAGTGTTTTCCGTGTGACATGTTTTTCATATAATTTCAAAATTTTCAAGTAATTCATAGACTAAATTGCGTTTCCTCCTATATACCTGCTTCTAAATCTCCGATTTGAAAAATTCTTTCTGCATCGGATACAGCTCCTGATGGGAAATCGTTTCCACATAATTTCTAATTTTTGTAAAAAAATAGTTTGGCCACCAGGGGGCGTAAATCTTAATTTCCGCTTCTGTTGTATTTGCAGCAAAATATGAGCTTCTAAAATTTCGATTGCAATAAACGTCGTTTGTTGACCGATACTACTCATGTCGACAAACCTTTTAGGAAAATTTTCTTTTTGAAAAAATGCGTTATTTCTACGCCAGGGGGCGTAGACGTGTATCTAATTTTTGTCAATATCTCTACTTCTAAGAGTACGATTTGAAAAATTCCTTATTTGTTGGATATTGTTTCCGATGCGAAATGTTTTTCCTATAAATTCAAAATTTTCAAGTAAACCATACACTTTCCGCTAGGGGCACAAAGGTAAATTGCGTTTTCTGCGTTATTTCTGCTCCTAAAGCTCTGAATTGAAAAATTCTTCCTGTATTGCATACAAGACCTGATAGAAAATATTTTTCACATAATTTCTAATGTTTGGTAAAGAATGGTTTGGCCACCAGGGTTCATATGTGTTAATTTCTGCTTCTGAAGTATTTGTTACAAAATCTGGGCTCCTGAAAACTCGACTATTTTTTTTTTCGACCGATACCGCTTATACGGATAAACCTTTTGTGAATACTTTCTTCCTAAAATAATGCATGATTTTCCCACAAGGGGACGTAAAGTCACATCTTATTTTTGGCGATATCTCTGTTTCTAAGAGTTCGTAAGCTCACGATTCCGTTTACAGTAATTACTGAGGGATTAAAAATCCAATTCAAAATCTTCTTTCTTTGGTCAGATCTATGGTTTTTCATACCGGTTCCATTGACTTTGAATAGCATTGATAAATTTAACTTGCGTCAGAACAGATGCAAAAGTTGTGTTTATTACACCCGAAAATTCGGTGTCAACTTTCTTGTTTATTTCATTCTGTTGTTCAAACGACTATTGAGTATTTATCAATTGGACTATATATATGATTTGATTTTGATTTGATTTGATTGGAGGTTTAACGACCACCGTGAGCAACTCAATGGGCTATAAGCAGTCGCTTGTCCCTAATTTAGGGTCACTGGTTCCAGGGAAGGGAGAGAGCTAGTGCCGTAAGACAAACACAACATCCATGCCTGATCATGATTCGAACCCGGACCCCTTACAGACAAATGATCAGAGGCCAGCGACTTAGACCACTGCGCCACCGGGGCGGCTGACTATATATATGTGTAACTATACCTTTTATAAATTTAAGAAATCCAACTGCAATATATCGCCATCACGACACTCAATTCTGTGTCCATTTCTGATGCATTTTAGCGTTATTCCTTTTTGGAAAACTATAAAGAAAGTATTTATGTAAAGGGAATCACTGACAATCTCTCGTTTTACAATTTTTTTTCTAGTTTCATAACCAGAAAGATAATAAAATAAACGTAACAGATTTCATGAGACTCGAAGTTCAGTAGTTATAAATAAACAAAATGAAAAGATATAGAACCAACTAAACATACCGTGACGCGTCCGGTACGCTAACAAGTTATCCGTTTGGGTGAAATGCCAGAAACCATCATCATACACCACATTTTCAAATAAGGTACGCAGGGTCTAGTAAGTATAATATTTTATGGAATCGTTAAAGAAAAATTTTAATACGAATTCCTGCATTATTATTCTTAGCACTTCTTTTGTAAAAAAATCTTGCTTATCGGTTTGACCGTCCAACCGTCTATGGACACCATACATCTGCAAATATTGGTCCGGTTTCAAAAATTATTTTTCCATTTAAGAAGCTTGAAAAACGCAAATGCAGATCCTTCATTTCAGTTTCTTTCCGATGCGCAACTTGCCGCTAGGGGCGTAAAGTAATATCATACCGAATTCAAAATATATTTTATCACATATAATAACTTCTAAATATTCGATTAAAAAAATTATTCCTTTCTCTCAATACCATACATAACGAATCGCAAATTAGGCCCAGTTTCTTTTTCAAGTAGTGCAAAGATTTCCCGCTAGGGGGCCCAAAGGTAAATTGCGTTTTCTCTTATATCTCTGTATTTAAATGCCCGATTTCGAAAACTATTCCTTAAACGGATACAGATCCTGACAGAAGATGTTATACATATAATTTCCAATTTTTGGTAAGGAATATTTTGGTCACCAAAAGACGAACGATCCTATTTCTGCTTCTAATGTATTGGGTTGATGCATAAGTTCATGCCTTTTATTTCACACTTCAGGAATGTATTACATCGGAAGGGAAAACGGAATCAATCAACTATGTGTTCCTTCCCATTGTTTACGATGCTGTCCCACCAACTGGATAGGTCAGCAATGCCATTCTTGAAAAATTATGCAGGTTTTTCAGCGAAGAAATCATCAAGGAAATTCTGGAGATCAACATCATTGTTGAACGTTCTGCCATGGAGTTTATTCTACAGATATCGGAACAGGTGTTAATCTGAAGGAGCGACATCTTGGGAATTGGCCGGATGTGGAAGGATTTCCAATTTCATGATCTGAATGGCCATTTTGGTCATGCTTGTACTGTGAGTGCGTGCGGTTTAATATTGGATAAGGACACCATGGCGCCGATGTGGCTGTATCTGCTGAATTGCTCCCTCCATACGACGGAGTTGCTCACAATACAACGAATCGTTGATGTCCCTTTACCTCGGCAGCATTTCCTAGCGAATAATGCCTTCCATGTCCAGCCAGACACACAACATGAACTTCGCTGGATGAAGGTTATGTTTTCGAGGTGGTGTGGGGATTTTGTTTGTGCTTAACTATTCCCTCCGATGCCTGAAATGCACGTACGAGCACCACTTTTCATCTCCTGCAACAATACGTGACAGAAAGGGTTTGTGTTGCTGAGAACATTCCCGATAACGGACGAGCAAGGAACCACATATGGCAACATGCTGATTCTTGTCATCCGTGAGAGTGGGAGGCTCCAAGACCCAAATTTCTGGACCTTTCCCATACGATCCAGGTGTCGCGCTACCTTAGCCTGATCACAGTCCTTCACTGTGGGCAATTCGAGTGTGGTTTGATGCAGATTCAAGTGGATGAGATAGTTCAAACGATCCTTATCAAAGTGGAATGGACGACCTGAGCATGGAGAGTTGTTGAGGTCAAACCTGCCAACTCGGAACCTCTCAAACCATTTGCGGGATGTCCACGGAGCAATAGCATCCTCGCCATACACAGTACAAATTTGTCGAGTAGCTTCGATGGCTTTGGATCCCTTGTTAAACTCGTAGAGGAGAAGATGTCGGAGATCCTACAATCATCCCACGTTTAAAGTCCGTCAAATCACATTTTTTAACCCATCTCGTCACCCAAAAATCACTTCTACTACTGTTGCAAGCACTAATCTTTCCCTTTTTATACTATCCTTACGCTCTGACAGTAACAGCGTGCCGACATAGCTCATTTGCTTAAAACTGTCAGGTGGTCATAATAAAGTGGCCACTTAGTGTATAATGTTACATTAATAAATCAAAAAGTACGTCTTTCTATAATGAGTTAAATCGAGATACCCAAATTACCCCTCATTCACTATTATATCTACAAATTTATTTATAGAATCTAAAAGAATTCGATTTCATTTCTAATGTAGTCAAAACTCATTTATGTAACGCCTTTCAACAGGCACGCATGCAGACCTCAGTTTGCTAAGAATATACCTAACACTGGGGCAATTTAAAGCACAACTCTGAAGTCGAAAATATCAGTCTTCTACTGTCCTACGGATAGTAGGTTGGTATTTGTATTCCCTAAAACTGCCTAGTCCTAAGGCTCAAATGATGGTATTTTCTATATTTATCTGGGAATATTTGCTCACATTCTGTGAAAATCACTCACAGTTTTACTTTATATAGATTTCCATTTTTCAAATATACATAAGATCAAGACAAAAGCTTCATGTAGTGCATGTCGTTTAATTTGAACCTGTTGATTTCGATAGATCACGCGTGTTGTTTTTATGCATTCAAACATCTGAAAAAAAAATGCAATAGCAAAATATCATGGATGAGCCAAATGCAATATTTCAATTTATTAAAGGTTAGACCTTGGAATTTGATTTTCTGTATAATTTTTCAACAGTTATACTTTTGTTGTAAGTGCGGTATTGCTTGAAACAAATACAATAGGTTAAACGGTAGCAGAATATTATCAGTAACACAACCATTTCAGAAATGAAAAACTGTTAAAAATATGTAGCTTACTTAACGTCATTGTGCTTTTCAAGGGTTCCATTTTGGATTATGTGCATCATTATGAGGAGCTGTTTCACGCCTTGTTATATTTTTAAAATACTGAACTTTTGATTAACTTCGGTATCTGGGAAATACGCGTTTCCTTAGCTACCCCTTCCACCCGAGGTTTCCTGAGTCAGCACATGCCCTCAGAGAATTTGCTGAGATGTAGCTTGCAAATACAGATAGTCTCCGGATCGTCCCGGAAATCATGTATATTTTAAATTTTTGGTATCCTCCCCCCAACTTGCCAGTTTTACTGAATCGGCACATGCCCTCAGATAATTTGCAGACTTGTAGTTTTATAATTTGCAGACTTCAGTTGTAGATAACAAACATTTTTTACAAAGAATTACTTTAATAATCGAAATTCAGAAAACACGAAATTACGAAAACTTTATGTGACTGAGATAACCAACCTATGGGGGTCGTGGCCATGAAGCCGTCAAAAATGCAATTTTTATACGGCCCTTTAAAATTTTTTGGCCACTTCTCCGGTGGCTAGTTCTACACCCAGCTAACTTGAGCACAACAGTATTACCAAAAAACATCCCAGTATCTCATGGAACGACTACGACAGCGCTTCGGTGAAATGGCGTAAATGCGCATGCGCATCCACGCCGTAGTCAAATCAAAAATCTTAAATATCGCCGGAATGTAACAACAAAGTACCAATTATGTACAAAGAAAACTATAAAGCAGTAGTATCGGCGAATGCTATTTTTAACGTAACCGTAATGTACAAAGAGATATGTTCCAAAATAGGTGTTGTTGAAAGGTAATTGTAAGATACCTCTGAAAATGTAACGAAAATGAGGGATTGTAACATTACTGACACATATCTGAAACGTTTTGTGCTGTGTGGCTATAGGGGCCCAGTGCATTTGCAACTGAATAGATGACACAGATAATCATGATAGCCTCAGGCGTTCTACCGGTTACGTTCTGAGATTTTTCCTGCCGTTCTGAGCATATCTGCGAATAATAATTTGAAACGGAGGTTAGCGTGATCTTTCTTTATACGTCCGTATCATTCTGAGATTTGCGAAATTAGCAATGAGAGATACCGCTGATCAAGGTGGTAACACTGCAGTTGATTTCTGAGAAAAACGCCGCTCATTCCAGACTCGTCGGCTAGAGTAGAAGCATGTGATGTTACATCACCTTCCCGCAGGGATTTGCCTTCGTCGTTTGTTTTATTGTCATTCTTGATACATGGATGATACATCGACGTCATGCGTAATTCTGTGTCACATAAACCATTCATGCAACAGTAGTATAATTTTTTCTAACTTAAAATACCTTCGTATGCTCGACCGCCAAATTTAATATGTATAACAGCAAGTTCAACGTGGCGATCAATATATTTTTCACTATTTCTAATTATTTGAAGAAGGAAATTTTAGAAAGAAAATATATATCTATTCGTATGTGTCTAGGAGTATGTGATTCGTATGTGTCTAATATTGCAAAACTTTCAATTCACCCTCTGTAAAAAAAACGTTACCTGGTGAATTAAAGTACCCCGTTTCTTAATGATAGAAACAAAAAATCATACAATGCTAACCACCAAATAAAAGAAACAGCAATTTTTTTATAGAACTCTTACACACAAGCATCTGAATGCAACTGAATAGATGACACAGATAAGGGCGGGGAAGGAATTTTTTTAAATCGTGGCGTACAAACAGGATTGTATCAGATTCACAATGAACAATAGCAAAACCCCACGCTGTCGTTATACCAATAGCAAAGGTATCGGCATTAATTTGACTCCGTCCTTTTTTCCTAACTAGCAGATTTAATAACGCATAAGGTTAACCATTTAACGATCATGACCCTACAATTTTGTATCACTCTAAATACCATAACGCCCAAAAATGTATGTTAGTTCACTTCTTTGTTTAGTAGCAATAATGATGACTGAATGCGACCACCTTATGATTCCTCATAGGTCGTGCAAATTCAAAGAACAGGTAAATGTTGGAAATCTGACTCACTTTAGACAAGCGTTTCGGACAGCTATAGTCATTTGTATGTAGAGGCACTTTGAGCGTTATGGTCGTTAAAGGGTTCAATATTTTCAATGAATGTGAGTGAGCATAAGAAAAAAAATGGGCTTATGTTAATATATTTCTTATTCATAACCAGAGTGACCAAACGACTTTTGGGAATGAGAAGATATTTTCATTAAAAAAAGGATGAAACTTTGAAGAAAAGGATGATATAAATTTGTACAAAAATAAGTGTGAATGCACATAACCTGTAACTAAGTTTTTCAGTTTGAGAGTTTATACTTGTAAATCTATAGAAGATCGAAATATTTTTGTCTGCTGGACATTGTTACTTATATTTTTCACTGGGAGAGATTTTCATCAGTAAATCGGGTTTCTTTAACGAGTGTTTGTGAAATTCGGAGCATGACATGTCTTTCGAATTAAATTTAACTAGCAGTATACCCCTCACTGATTGATTAAGAAACGAATTATAAAAAGAAAAAAACTCACAGCAGAAACTTAAATCACGCAAAACAATCAGTTTGAGCTGGCTGTTTACACGACTACACCGCACGGCACCGTCCACTTGCGATATAACACAGACAGACAAACACGCAGTGGTTGCGTTTCTCTGAGCCGCTAAGTAAAAGCAACGCACTGCAGCAGGCCACTGCAGGATTCAAGAATAAACTGACCGGGAGAGGCGAAAGGGTGTGAGCGAGAATGCAGAAATGAACGAATACATTTTAGCAGTGGCTTGTAATGATATATGATTCCAATAGGAGTATTTGATCAAATGAATTATTCCTTATCCTAATGCCGAATATATGCTAATTCTCTTAATGCCTAAAAAACAGGAGGACTTAGTAAGAAAAGGAGGACATGTTCTCCAGAAGCCGGACATCTGGTTACCCTATGCAAGGCTGAAATCCAGTTCAGCCTTGCACTATGCATAACCGAAGTTCTAAAACTAAGTTTCGCGAAACTAAACATAACGCTACTTTTACAAAAGTCTAAGCAAAACATAACTAGAAAAAATGAAAGGAGACAAAAACTATCGTCTTAATGTTGAAGACGACCGGATGAAATATACTGGCGCGGATAAAAATGACGGAGAAATTTACTTCGTTATATCTATCCAACGTTGAAACAAAAATTCGTGTTAGTTAATTTTAAAAGAAATAAAATTTACGAATTAGAAACTGAAAAAAATGAAATATTCCAATCTTTAAATATGTCCGAATGAAGATATTAAAATATCCAAAATACTTTCAGTTAAATAACCCCACGAATATATCCTCAAAATTTCTATTGAAATACGGACTATAACTGATAGCAGCTTAAGGGAAATATAATATCGCAAAGATAACAGATTAAAGAAAATATATCACGATTTCGGTCATTTAAACGTCACTAACATTTGGCATATCATATTTATTAAGATAATTCAATTTCAAACGCGCAAATGTCTTAATGATACACAAAGTTAAAATTTCATCAATGGATACACAAAATTAAGTGAACAGTTTACTGTGATTGGCAGTGTTCCTCTGGCTCAACGCGCTGCGGTGTCACAATAGTCAGTTTCGTGTATGAGGTTTTTTTTTCTGGGGATATGCTTAACCTGAATCGCTCGCAAATATTTCGTATACCTCAAGGAACAGCGAAACCGAAACAGAGAATGGCAGCAGAATTGTAGTCTTCCGAAATTTGGCTCGTCAATTTTGACAAATCTTTGGTCGACTCCAAGGATTCATTTCTCATCTTCAGAATTAACCATTTATTGTTCGCATTCTTCTGTTCAGTACTGATATCATCAACTGATTGTCACAGATGACGTGGGGAAAAAGTCTGTGGATGTTTCTCTGGTGGTATCTTGGTAGCTAAACACCTGACAAAGAGGTATGTTAGAGTCACCATGACTTCCATTTCATGTGAAAGCAACTCAGAACCAGGAAATATCAATAGCGCGGCGATATTCGCTTTGCATTCTCACCAGTGAAACCTTCACATATGGATTTTTAACGACCAATATAGCGCCACTTTTCCTGAGAAGTAAGAGAGTGAACGCCGTAAGATAAACCCAACAGCCATTCATAACCCTGTTGGACGAATAGTACTTACCCTCCGAATGGTTTGAAAAGTGCTGTGCGCGTTCAAGTTCACCACTTTCTAAAACGGCTCAACCGCATGGAACTCGTTCTCTCTCTACTGCTTCGAAACCGGTTTGACCGAACCATGCGCGACTCCCCTGACTACTTTTTAAATTGGTTTGCAGGCGTGCAATGCGTTCACTATTGTCTAGGAGTTTAACGGTTTGGTCGCACTATGTGCGTTTCTAACGACGGGGGAGGGGGGGGCTAGTGGGCAACGTACGTGACTGCCACGGAAAGGACCTCTGGTTCGATCCCAGGGAGGTACAAACGCTCGATTCACTAAATATCCGCAGTGCTATGGATGGGCACGTTAAGCCGTCGGACCCCGGGTACTGGCCCCCGGTAATAAATAAGGGCGTCTTCCTCCCCCGTTTTACTTCGCTTCTGTGTCACTTTCCTAACGGGCACTCTAGCCCAAATCTCCTAGCTTCTTATTTGTAAGGGTTGTTTAAGACCTGGGGTCAGATACTCCCTTCCTAAAATCCTCTACATATGATCATGGTCATCTAACGCAGGGGCAACGATTTTTAGAATAGGGTACTCCAAACTCGGTAATCCTTTTTTTGCTCAAAGGCTGTTTCCCCAGTCAGTCGCCTTAATTTACATTCTTTCTAAAGATAGTCACTTTTGCATAGGTGTGTATACACTTTTTGTGCTTAGGGGGCACATTTTTTCAGGTAATCCCAAAATTGCTTTCACATATGAAAAGAACCATTTCATTTTTCCTACGCAAAATAAATCATTTCTGCCCATGAGTAACAGCTTCAAGAGGCGAAATTAATTTCACTTTCAACATTTTTATCTTCGCTTCTTTTGCGAAATTTAACACAGGTTCTGCATGTGGTGAATGCATTCATCACATGCAGAACATATGCTAAATGTTGAAAGTGAAATTAATTGCACCTCGCGAAGCTGTTACTCAAAGGCAGAAATGTTATTTTGCCTAAGGAAAACAAACTGGTGCCTTTTTTTTTCCAATTACAACATAATGATATACATCTGATATCATTACAGTCTTTAAATACACTACGAAACTAATCATTGGACATATCATGATAAATCTATAGTTTGAAATTCATCTGGTACTCCCTGTGTTTCTTTGTAGAGCTAACCTCTCAATCTCAGAGAACAGCTTAGTGATATGTACATATGACTTGTACAAGTTTATTCGAAGTCGAATTGATTGTCATCTGAGCTTACGAGGTAGGCTGCTCGCTTATTTATAAGCAGTTTTCCAGAAACAATTAGTAGCTGCGTTATTCTGTAAGCCCCTTTAGATAGATATTGATATCATCATCATCATCATCACTGTCAACCATTATTATCAATCCACTGCTGGACGAAGGTCTATCTAAGCCTCTTCAAAAACGGTCTGTCTTGTGACAGTCTCCTCCATGTTACTCCCGCATACTTTCGAATTTCATCCATCCATCTCCTATGTGGTCTTCTTCTGGGTCTTTTCCTGTTCCTTGGAATCCAATCTAAAATTTCGGCTGTCCATCGATGGTCTGTCCTTCTGGCAGTATGTACAGCCCATTGCCATTTCAGGGATTTAACTCTGATCATGATGTCTTCCAGTCTTGTCATTTTTCGGTCGACGAGTTCCTCTTCTTATCTCTCCTGGTTACACCAAGCATGCACCTCTCTATGCTTCTTTGAGTTGTCTGCAGCCTTTGTATGTCTCTTTTAGTTAAGGTCCACGTCTCTGCACCATACGTAAGAACTGGAAGGATGCATTGATCAAACACTTTTCTTTTAAGACATAATGGCATATTGCTCTTGAAAATTATACTGTTTCTTCCAAAAGCTATCCAGGCAAGTTTTATATGCCGCTTAATTTCTTCATCAATATGACATACACTTGATATCTTCTGTCCCATATAAACGTACGTATCTGTTATATCCAGCTTTTCTCCATCAATCGTTAAATCTTCATTTCTTTTAAAAGCATTGTACATCACTTTTGTCTTCTGAAAGTTCATTTTTAACCCCACTTCTTTAGACTTGTCAGCAAGCTCCTGGATCATACTCTGCAGCTCTGATAGGGTAGTTGCAAAAATGGTTACGTCATCAGCAAAACGAAGGCGAGTTAGATAATCTCCATTAATCTTTATCCCTTTGTTTTCCCAGTTCAGTGATTGAAAGGCATTTTTCAATGTAGCATTAAAGAGCTTCGGAGATATGGTGTCACCTTGCCTTACTCGCTTTCCAATTTTTATGTGTGCTTTATTTTCAAACAGCCGAATCTTTGCACTTGCATTTTCATAGATGTTATTAATAATATTAAAGTATGCATCTTCAATACTGCAGGATTTCAAAGCCATTGTAACTGCTGATCGTTTCACCGAATCAAAGGCTTTTTCATAATCGATAAAGGCCATGCACAATAGAAGTTCATATTCCCTCGCTCTTTCAATTAGTTCTCTCAGTACGTGGATATGATCTATTGTACTGTAGCCGCTCCTGAATCCAGCTTGTTCTCTCGGTTGAGCCATGTCCAGTGTTACCTTCAAGCGGTGTGAAAGAACTTTTGTGAAGATTTTATAAACCACTGATAGAAGGCTGATAGGTCTGTAGTTCTTGAGATCCTGAATGCCACCTTTTTATGTAGCAGGATCATTGTAGCGCTGTTCCAATCCTCAAGAATCTTCCCTTCATTAAGGCATCGAGTGAATACTTGAACGAGTACTGTTTCAATTTCTCCATTTGCTTCTTGTATGATATTAGATGTTCGAAAACAAAAGTTTACACTTCAAATCAGGTAAATAAGTTCATGATTTGTCAACAGGTGCATCGGAAACTAAACTTTTTGAAGAGGAAATTAAAATATTTGAACGATATTTTTCCTGAGTGAAACTAACACACTATATATTTTGTTAAACCGCTAACGGTCTTAAGCACCAGTCAGCTCCATTTGAAATCAGATCGATCTTGTTTGTATTCCCTTTAAAATTATCCCTTCATAACCAAACCTAAATCTCAGAGAGTTTTATGACACATTTAGTTTCCTCACTACGGCCCTCCAATAGCGGTCATATCGTTGCTGCTTTTGTTTTCGATTTTACAAATAATGCAAAATGGGGTATGTGGAAAAATTACATTTCCGGAACAAGTACACGATCCGAAAGCTTGGGCTGTCGATCTTAGTAATTTTTTCGGTGTTAATTTTCTTTTAATTGGGATATAACGACCACCGCGAGAAACTCATTGTGCTATAAGCAGACGACCGCCCTATTTAATGGCCACTGGTTGCAGGGAAGGGACAGATCCAGTGCCGTAAGACAAACAGAGCATCCATTCCTTAACGGGTTTCGAACCTGGACGGATCTCGAACGAATGCTCAGGAGCCATCGCTAAGACGACTGAGCATCCATGGTGGCTGTGAGAATTTTTCATAACAATAGCTGCGGAAATAAAAATGTAGTTGTGCAGTACGCTATTATACATTGTCCCGTGTTTGTTTGAACTTTGTGTCACATACATTTCCTTTATTTTACACTAACCGGGTGAATTTTACTATCCCTTTTTATTGCTCGATGCACATGATTTTTTTGAATCTGCACGAGTGGTTTTTTTCCTGAAATAATGAAAATTACGTACATTTTTTTTTAGTTGAAGTATTCCATAAACAATTGAAGTATTCCATAAACAGTATCTTTGCAACCAGATTAAAGAAAATTTGCATACAGTATAAGTTTGTTAAAACAAATTATACATTAAAAACCTTTCAGAGTTTTATTCTGTATTGTATGTCCTTGGTAATACATTCGCCTTTGCGTAGACTTCAGTTTTGAAGATTTGTATAGTCACATGTTCGATTCTGCGCATTTGTGTTTATAAGTCAGAAATTTCTAACAAATGTAAATTACTGGCACTATTTCCTGACTGGCATTGTAATCCATTGGGATAACTGACCTGAGAAAAATAAAAGGAAGATAAAGTGAGAAAACTTGCCAGAAAGTACCTCAAACACGTGATGCTCCCAATACAACAGAGGACCATGCAAACAAAGTTTAGGAGAATTAACCAGCCGAAAACTGGCTCCCGGGAGGCGAACTGGCCACCGGGGAATGGCCACAAAAATTTAATGGGACACATACAAATTGCCGTTTTTCCGTCTTCGTGGCCACGTCCCTTGAATTTGGTTACCTGAATCACATAAAGTTTCCGTATAAAAAACATTTCCGGTCTGATCCGGAAGTTTTCAGCGATTACAAATTGCAACTGTATAAAATTTGTGCGGGCATCAGCTACTGCAAGAAAACTGTTCGTGCATTCACGCGCGAGCGTGTATTTGTGTGTGTGGGGGGAGGGGAGGGAGGGGGGAGGGTTAATGCCAAAAATATAAAAAATAAAGAATTTGCAACCAAACCGAGAACGGATTTGATATAATAGCAAATGGATTAGAAGTATTCCTTAGATAAAGTGATATATTCTCAACTGGAAACAATATAGAAATCTATCACAAAACATACATCTATCCCTAATGAATACGACCAGGAAGAGTCGGTTTTTTTTGCACATGACTTTGTTCTCATGTTAAGAAACGACAGATTTCAATCCAATGCATGAAGTCAATTAAGTGAAGAAAATGTTGAAAGGAGCAAACTTTTTCCGAGATGTACAGTCCGAATAAGAGATAAACAGAATGAATGAATTACTATATGAAAAATAAATTATTTCCTAAATTTTATTAAAGTATATTTTGCTGACTCATTTTTTTCTTTTCAAATAATTTAAATTGATCTAATTTTTTATGAAATTATGTGCAAAATTATTCTTTGACATTAACACAGTGAATATATAGCAACTTGAAACAAATCTTACCTTTATGTATCTTCAATAGCGAACTTACAATTTTCGTGAACACATAAAAGAATATTTTCAGTAATTTACATGAAAAATAATTTATGTAAATATGCTCATTTCATTTCGGATTACCCAAAATTTAAAAATCTTTTCCTCATGTCACAGTTTTTTGTGAATATTTTTTGGGAGGAAGTACATCATGAAAAATGGTTAAATTTTTTGTTTTAGAAATTTTGGGTTAAAACTGAGGTTAGGTAGTCATTTTGAAATTTAACTCAATTTAACAAAATGGCGTCAATGGACAAGGTGGTTTTAAAGTTTGTAACAACTATAAATTTCCTATTTTTTAACCAATTTATTTCATTTCAGTGTCATTTAAAAGACAAAAGTTTAAGCTATGAAATAGAGTTCCTAAAATGCTGAAAAGTACCTTTACAAATGTGCAATAAAAAAATTTTTGGTGCAGCAATTTATGCAAATTTCAGGAATTTATTACAGCAAAACCACAAGTTTCACCACTTTGAATATTTTTTTATATAATGCTGATAATCAATTCTTTCCATCATAAAAAATCAGGAGGGTGTTTTTTGTGTTTGCTCAATAAAAAAAAAAAACAAGTAACATGTGAAAAACAACTATTGTGCTCATAATACGCTCACAAATATGCAATATTTACTCATTGTTTACCTGATTAAAATGTTTTAATTAATAACTAAATATTAAATAATTAATAAATAATTATTATAATTGTGTGACATTTGAGCCTATACAAAATGCAATAGTTTATATCCTTAACATCTAATTCAAGATACCTTAGTCTTTGAAAGTAAGAGTCAGTGTAGTTTGGTATCTGGCAGCAGAAGTGTAACTAGAACCGCTGATTCCAATCCACCACTGATTCTGATAGATATTGCAGCTATCTATCAGAATTAGAGGTGGATTGGAAAAATAATGGAACTCAGTGAAGAACAGCAAGATGCAAAGATTCAATTCATGACACCAAGTGGACCTTCCTCATCTTATTCATAGTCTAATCATACTGATGTCTGCTGAGTTCCATACGAAAATATTTTAATGTGTGTACCTGCCCCAAGCACAAGTACCAGCACTGGCCGCTTATATACCTTAGGTTCAGTCAATTAAGTGAAGAAAGTATTGTCAAATATATTCAAAAATTGTTTATAAATAGAAAAAATTGCTAGAATGTTAAGCACGGTATAGAAAAAAAACATAAATCATTATTTGTTGTGTACTAGTTAAGAATTAGCCGATGTACGACCAATCATTATGAGAACAATAATACCTTTTTTGCATTTTCCTTGTTTATTTTTTTATTCTACAAGCACAAAAAGCACCCTCCTGATTTTTTATGGTGAAAAGAATTGATTATCAGCATTAGGTAAAAAAATTCAAGGTGGTGAAACTTAGATTTTTGCTGTAATAAATTCTTAAAATTTGCATAAATCGCTGCACCAAAACATTTTTTTATTGCACATTTGTAAAGGTTAACATAACTTTCCCGAATTTTAAGAACTTATTTCATAGGTTATGCTTTTATCTTTTAATGACACCAAAATGGAAAAAATTGTTTCATAAATAGGAAAGTTATAGTTGTTACAAATTTCAAAACCACCTTGTCCATTGACGCCATTTTGTTAAACTGCGTCAAATTTCAAAATGACCCCCTGACCGCAGTTTTAACCCAAAAATTCTGAAAAAAATATTTTCACCATTTCTCATAATGTACTTACTGGCAAAAAACGTTCACAAAAATCTGTGACATGAGGGCAACAGCCATTGGGAGATTTCACATGAACTAACCCATTAAGTAATTAAAAAAATTTATTGGCTAAAGAGTAAAACTAACCATCTTTTGAAAGAAATTGTATTGGATTCAGTATTTCCCGGGTTTCACTCGCTTCAAGAAGAACTTGTTAGCAGTGGCTAAAACACTGTAAGAGCTTAAAAACATGTTAAAAGCATTTAGATTCTTATTAAGATTTCTGTTTTCAACGGTTGCAAAATAAATTTTATTCAGTCCTGCTATAGTACGAAGATCGGGATTACAATAAAACTTTTATTCCCAAAAGAAATTGTATGGTATTTCACGGGAATTATCTATGCTAGGAAGAAGAATCTAGTGTTTTCCTTCCATTAACGGTTATCGAATTCAAATAGATAGAAAAAATAAATAAAGCAGCAAATAATGTCTTATCAAATTCAAAAGCATTCTATTTAGATGAAAACATTAAACAAGAGGGAAAGGTAATTTTTTACAAAATTTTGGAAGTGAGTTTTTCAAACATGATAGTCTATTTTATTACCACAACTTACAGGTTGGTTGTATTGATGTTGGTAAATAGATATTTGTGTATAGTTGCAGTGCCATAACTACCGTGACGATGAAGTTCCAGACGAAGTGCTATGAGGAAATGGGGTCATTCGAACAGGTGTTCAACTTTGGTTCCACTTGCAGTGGGTGGTATTGTATATTCGTTGTACAGTCCTTGAAGACATTTGCATATGCCTATCTAATAACAGGGTATGGCGTACATCATTTACACTATAGAGGAAACGACATGCCTCTTTGATAGATAGTCATAATCTTCGGTGCAGTTTTTTGTGCTACACCTTCTGTTTATGCTCTTCTTGTTACCGAAGCTCCTCCTATGCTGACAAGAATGATCACACCTTTTCCGAAGTCAGTGAGATCTAATACTGTCGACAATTACTCTACATCAGCGGTTTCACCTGCGACTGGGACACTCAAATCGTACTGAAGCAATTTATGGAACACATAAATCATATTTCGGAACAAACTCCGTCCCATTTCAGATAAATATCGTGAAACCACTCCCTAATAGTACTTTGCATTAAGGGTGGATATAAAGGAATTTGAAGTCAAAATTATTTTAACTTCCACAATTGCTCGCAACTTGCAGTATTTTGCAAGCTGCATCAATTTGAATGCAATATTTTGCAGTAGCACTATGTAATTCTGAGCTGAAACATGTAAATTCCTAACAAATATAATGTGGAAAATAGAATGGTATAAGGTAATTACATTTTCAACATCAATTTCCTAAAGTGAACATCATGTTATGGAAAATAATCCCGACAAAACTATATGAAAAATTGAATCTTAATATACCTAAGTGTCTAGATATATATATTCAGTCAACAATCGAAGAGATATTCTTTTTTCTCAGACTCTAAAGCAGAGCATTTCCACAACACAAAAAATCGGTGTTTGTACAAAGAATATAATTTTTACATTCGAGTTGGGGGACAATTTCTATAACATTTACTATCCTATCATTAAATTTACAGTTATTACTAGTATTGTTTTTAATGTTAATTATTCCATCTTTTAAAGTAAATGTTTTTCTAATGTGGTGATGAGGAACCATGTTCATTTTTTTCTTGAATCATTCAGAAATTTACATTTTGCCATGATGTTTATATTGATCTGCAGGAATATCAACACAAAATATAGAAACAATCCATTTAGCAGGGAAAGATTTAGGATTTACAGGGACGTGAGATAACATAAAAACTAGGTAATGTAGGATATGTATATATCGGACTGAAACATATGTGAAATTGATTTTATAATATCTAGTTTTAAAATTTAATACTAAGCATTTAAAATTATAACTATGATACTTTGTGCTAGCTGTGTACATAATGTCCCTAGTTCATTGAAGAAGCAATTTCCTTCAACAGTTTCCATGGGAAAGAAGTGTCGTCCCTTCACTTACGAGACTTGCTGTGCACTTTGCTTTTAATAAGTTTGGGGAGGTCAGACTATTTCTATGACATGCCGGTTTAGAGGAAGTCTGTTACAATTTTTATTTTTATTGATGTAAAATACCAAACTTCCTGGAACAACTGCATTTGTTGTGAGCCAGAAAAATTTGGTACATCGAATAGGATTCAAGTTTCTTTGCCTGTTCGTAGCAAACAAACAAATTCGCCAATTAACTTTTAAAACTTAGACGATGTTGCTTCCCTGATTTGTGAGAGTTTTTTGGCTTTTTCTAATATTTCAAGATTAGGAGATGTGTGACACATGGAACTCCACTGGCGAGGTATTTTTCACTGATATCCTCAAACGTGGGAAACATCAGAAAGCATGACATTCAAGTATAAATACTTTAAAATATCATGATTTTGGTACATACAAAATTATTTTATTTTAAATTCGACCAAAGAAATGTGTTCTCAAAATGTGTAGGTAATCATTTCCATGTTGCCAATTGGATAATGCTATTTTTAGCGAAAGTTGTTTGCAACTGGATTTTCAGTAAACTAGAAAACTTATTTGGCTTATTTCATAAATTTTATAACCCAAGATGTACAACATAACAAAACCTACAGTGCTCAGAAAATTTAGAACGTAAAAAGGCAAATCGAATAATAACAGATTTGCGAATAAATGTGGGGAATTTTAGCTAATACTGAGGGTGAGTTGAACGTTTTGCAATATTTTTATCACTTTATGTCTTCATACATATCTTTACGACGAAAGCCGACTAGCATTCAAAGTATAAACTATCGTGTTGAACCGTCTTTAGCCATCTTTCTGCTCGTTCTTCGATTCTGCACGGTTCCAGTTATTGTCTTTGGAAGCGAAGATCTCCTTCACCTCAGCTGCCAACTTTTCCTGGTTGTTGAAGTGCCGCACGCGAAGGATGTGGGACATCGGCCGAAACAAGTAATTATCCACGAGCAAGGTCCCAACTATATGCTGGGTGTGACATTAGTTCGATGCTCTCAATTTCCTGGGGTTTTGACATGTCGTTCGCGCGGTATGAGACCGAACATTGTTCTGCTGTAGGAGAGAGCGCTTTCTGTTCACCAGTGCAGAGTACTTCTCTTCCAAAACGGCATACATCCGTTCCAGCTGTTCAGAGTTTGGCGTTGATGGTCCGACGGACTGGAACACATTTGTAATGGATTAGTTCCTCGAAATGCCACCAGACGCAGAGCTTGAGGCGCTCACGGTTGTCAACAGGTTCACGAATCTGGCCAGGGAGCAGCCATTGCAGTTGTGTGTTAGGATTACGGAAATAGACTCACTTTTCATCGCACGTACCAATTCTCTTAATTAAACGCTCATCTCGCGGGTTGTCTAATAGGTTCGTGCGCACTTCCACTCGGCGTTTTGCTTCATCAGGCGTCAGTTCATGAAGAACAATGCGGCAGCTCCTGTAGACCTGGCCGAGGTTTTCCACTAGATGAACCACGGTGGTCTGTTATATGCCCACATTGCCTGATAATCTCCGAGTGCTGGTTGTCGAAGTTGCCTCTACAGCCCAGCGCGCGGCCTCCGAATCCACAATTCGTAGCCTACCTGAACTTTGCTGATCGTCGTAGTGTCTTTCATTGCAGAATTCGCCATAAACTACATTTCTCTTGAGAAACAATATCTTAGTAATATCTTCAGTAACGTACTAATGTATAAGAGATTCTTCGAACTTTTCTCAAACGTTACGCTTTTTCTTGTTTGACGTAAAGAACCGTAAATAACCAATGTAATGAGATATTCGCATTCTCGAAGCGTCGTTGATCTGGTTTACTTTGAGTACATCTTTTATATTTTGGCACTCACTGTCCTAAAATAAAAAAAGAAACATGTCTGCCTTATTGTAAAGCTTTGTTGTGGGCGAAAAAATATCAACTTACTACGCTTTATTACAAAAACTACTGTCTCAAAAGCAAAACCCGTATCGAAATAAACATCGCTACCATTATTACACATACGCTTACTTCCCATTACTGACAGTGAGTTTGGTTTCACGCAGTAAAAAATCTCTACATTTACAAATATTTTCGTATCCATTTAGAAACAAATTCCAGAAATTGCAGAAGTGCGGCGGCTGTGGGCCGTTGAACGCCGCACTCGGACCAAGGAATTGCACGACATTGTCTTCTCCGACGAATCCCGCTTCTGCCTGTAACACCACGATGGTCGGATGCGCGTGTGGCTGTACCGCGGCGAAAGAATGTATGTCGCCTGGATTATGCATCACCATACCGGTCCGTCGCCTGGCGTTATGGTTTGGGGGCAATTGGATATGACACCTGCACCCTTCTGGTACGCAACGCCGGTAAACTAAACAGCCACTGCTACATCTCCGACGTTTTTGAGCCTGTAGTCCTCCCTTACCTGCAGGACCTGCCAGCGGCCACGTTTCAACAGGACAATACGCGCCCGCACGTGGCACGCATCGTGCAACAATTCTTCACGGTCCACCAGGTGTTAGTGCTGCCGTGGCCCACCTGTTCTTCCGATATGTCACCCATCGAACACGTCTGGTCGCTGATCGGCAACCGAGTGACCCGGTAAGCACCACCCGCGGCTACGCCTGATAAACTGTGTCAATGTGTGGAAGCAGCCTGGACCGACATACCCGAAGCCCACATCAAAAGCCTCTTTTGTTCGCTGCCGCTGCGTGTAGCGATCGTTATTGCCAGCCATGGGGGCCACTCAAACTATTGATGTCTGCGTGTTCCGCAAGTCGCAAGGGCCTGTACGCTCAATCGTTTCATCTTTGTATCTGTTGTTATGTGTCCAATAAATCTGGCTTTGTTATCTCGTGTCCTTCTTGGTGTTGCATTTTGGGTGGCCAACAGTGTATAAAGGAATCATTTTCTTTTCCTGAACTTCACACTCTGAGGATTATATGAAGAGAAATACGGTAATATCGCAGTTTATACATCAGATACTGTTATTTTCTGTTAATTCAGTAGCGCAGTTGTCTGTGATGACCACCTTCCAAGAAAAATAATGCAGTGAACAACGAAAACATCCTCAGGCTGTATATTTCACTATATATATAACGATTTCATTTGCACAAATTGCTGTCGATAACTGTTCAGAAGTGCAGAAACTATGCTCCTTCAAAATATATTGTAAAATAGTTCACCTGTTTGCCCAAGACTGGTCATGCTAAGACAACGTTGTGTTAATACTAAGGAGATCTGAAGTTCTTAAAACGATAAAACGGGCAGCCCTCAAACGATGATATTTTTAAGGTACCATAGACGATGTA
Organism: Macrothele yani; assembly: GCA_039090855.1. Lineage (NCBI taxonomy): Eukaryota > Metazoa > Arthropoda > Arachnida > Araneae > Macrothelidae > Macrothele > Macrothele yani. Next base: position 122,262,887 of record CM077015.1, on the reverse strand, counting down.
TGAGTATGCACATGCCCTCAAAACTATTCATAATTCTGAAACAGATAGCAGTAAATCACTGGTGTGCCTCACTGACTATTCGTCCCCTCAGAATAATGGGAGCATTATTTTTTCGATTGAAGGTTTAACGACCACAGTGAGCAACTCAATGGGCTATAAACGGTCATCCGTCCCTAAATTAGAGCCATTGATTCCAGGAATGGGACAGAGCCATTGCCGTAAGACAAACACAACATCCTTGCCTAACAGGGATTCGAATCCGGACCCTTCTCCGACGAAATGTCGTAAGCCAGCGCTTAGACACTGAGCCACCGGGGCGGCTTGGGAACATTAGTAGACCTCGGACCTGTGAATGCGTTTCTGTTAATGTAGTACGTAATGTATCGCAATTATTGTCTAGCAATATATGAAAAATAAGTGTGGAATGTTACCATGTATTTAGTAATCGCAATTTTTCCGTTCCGTTTCATGTGTTTTTCTTTCCTTATCTGTAATATCTCAGTTTCCGTCCTGATATCGGAAAGTTACTTTAAGCTCTTTCTTAAACTAGAAATTCTTATCTTTCTTTTTAGCGCATTAAGGCATGATACACAAAGATGCAGAAAAAAGAGGTAACAACTTATGACGTAGAAGTCTTGTCTTACTTCTACGTTAATTTAAAACATCAACATACTAAAAAATAGTTCCTAAATGAAAGAAAACCCTAACGGCCAGACGAAACATGTAAACAACAAAAGTCAAACTTACGGAAAAAGGTGCTTTATTCAGGATGTAGCAAACACATCGTAGCATAGCATATTGCACTAAACTCTAAACACACCACACAACGCTTTAACACAACGCTCTTTTCACAACGTTCCTTTCAATAATCAGTTTACCCAAAGCCCGCAAACAATAGATTAGTCGTCGTTTTTATCTCTTGTTCTTATCAATATCAGGCATTCAACCTCAATTGTGTTGCCAAACGTATTCGTTTGAGAGAAAGATATCACGTTGAGAGTGAAGAATAACAGAATAAACTCAAGATTTACATATGGAATGAAACTAAAAAATAAAGTTAGAATATACGTCACAAACTTTCAAAACTCAAGCGAATTAAAAAGTGCTAAGAAGATACATGTACATTGCAGCGTTTTCGACTTGTGGTAAACTAGCTAGCCGTCGTTTTCCAGAGGTTGTAAATTATGATCTGATGGCAGATGGACTTCTGAGGCCGTAGTCGATTGTCTAAATTGCGGAAGGTAAAAGATCATAAAGGCGTCACCAAATACATTTACGGTCGACATTGGGTTTCTTTGCTCTTCCTCCCACCCCCACACCAACTGGGATGTTAAACCCCCAAAAACTACCGTTCGTGAGAGAGACAGGGGTAAATTCTCAGTTTTGCTGTTCTTTAGTTGCTTTCTCTTACTTTAACGGATCATTGAATATTCTGTTTTAAAAAAATGATATAAGAAAGAATGTCGGAGAAAAGAGTAGCAAGCATAACAGAGCTTATCGTGTCTGAGAAAAATAGAAGGTTCTGCTCTGTCGTCCACAAAGAGCCTAATTTCATAATGACAAATAAATTAAACGCAGGGATAAAGAAAAAATAATGAAAACAAGATAAGTAGAAAACTAATAGCTAATGCGGAATACCGATTTGCCTGCGAGGCTACAATTGATATACTTACTTTCAATATCCGGAAGTTTTAAAATTGTACAGCTAATTCGGTGACACGAACAGTAGTATTGAATTTTTCTCGTGGGGCACAGTTCGTTTCCACGCTACGTCAAATTATTTGTATGGAAAATAATTGAAGGAAATTTTTTGTGAGCGTGTGCCCTTAAAGTCGTCCTAACACTTTTTTGTCGACATCATTTTTCATCCTGCGGTGAGTGGTAAGTTTATATTTAAAATATCTTTACGAAGGACAATACATTTTCGCAATGTTGATCATGCAAAATGTGAGAAAGGTCTGGAGCGTACTCAGATCATTTGCAATAACACCGCACGAATAACATATCTAAAACGGAGACAAAGAATTCAGTGCCGGCAGTGACAAATCTGTAACCAACAGAGCACGCACGGCATCGATTATTATTATCTGTAGTAAGTAGGTAGTTTTTTTCCGGAAATGTGAGGATAAAAGATGTGAAATGAAGAATTTATGCAAATATTGTGAGGTGCAACAACGCAGAAATAAGAAATTACGATTGCATTAAAATTTCTACCCGTCTGACATTTGTTTTTGCAAATTTCTGTCTCATATGTATAAGCTGAAAGACAAACACTTATGGAAAAACAGCATTTGAAAACAATACAGGAGGCGTCTGGATGCACCAATCGCCTTCATTATGGAACGGCGTATTAGGCGTCTGGAGGCACCAATCACGTTCATTATGGAACAGCGTATTAGGCGTCTAGATGCACCAATCGCCTCCATACCAACACTGAAGGTCACATTAGACACAGCTTGGTTGGCCACAACTTACAACTGCTTCCGGCATCTTATTGAATCCCTGTCACGTCGGATAGCAGCTGTGCAGAGGGCGGAAAGGAAATCTAGGTAGTATTAAATCGTTGGTCATAATTCAGTGATCACATAGTGTATATCGTAGTTCTTCATGAAGTAAACCTAACAAGGGAAATATCGTATTTACTCGAATTTAAAGCGACACTGAATGTAATGCCCACACCCAACTTCAGGCTGCGTTTTTAGGAAACAGAAAGAATGTACACACTTACTCAAGTAAAAATGGAAATTCTGCAACAAATACTAACAAATATGTTGATTTACCTTATTTCCGATACATACATTACACATGACTGCAAAACCCGTGAAAAAAATTAGTCATTGTCGCTAACAGGGCGTTCTATTTCCGATTGTTAATTGTCCGAGCTCACTTTAAAGAATACGTCATCTTCTGTTCCATCCAAGGAATTCAACATTCCGCACTTAGGAAAGGATTTCCGAACTTGTTCATTTAGAAGGGATTCCAAGCAACAATAATCTAGTAGCACACAGTCGATATCGGTGCTCTTTTAACGCGCCCAGTCTTTGTTAGTTCCGTTTCTCCCGATGAAAGCCAGGCATTATAAAGTCGACGAACGGCAGCCTTAATCGGGTGGTTGATACAAACATCAAGAGGCTGGATCTATCATGTAATCCCTCCAGGAATAATGACCAGATCGCTGAAGCTTTCTTTCAATTTTTGCTTTAATGCATTTGCTACATGACCTTTAAATGCGTCTAGAACTACCAGGAGTCGCAACTTCAGTAGACCTCGATGTTGTCGTAGCTAAATTTTACTTAGCCGGTTTAAAACCAAATTTGCATACATTCTGCTATTTTTCTGCATTGCAACATAGATCCCTCTTGGAAAAGTTGCTTTTTGGGGAAATTTCCCTTTTTGAAAACGCCATAGGGTAAAAGTTTTTTTCCATCTGCAGTAACACAGAACATTACTGTCATTCTGATTTTATCGCCACTCGTTGTGAGTAATTTCACTTGTTTTGCTCCAACATTCTCTACTGTGCAGTTTAAAGGCATATCAAAATAGATCGGCTTCTGATCAGCATTGCCGATCTGCCCCAAGTCGTGTTGCCCTTGCTTTCGAATAGCGATCAAACGTTTTTGGAAAGCATCAAACTTTTATTCAAAATCAGCCGGCAACTTTTGTTGGATGGATGTCCGCCGTCTAAAAGAAAATCCTTTTTCCTTCAGGAACCGCGTTATCCAACTATGGGATGCTTCAAAGTTTCCCTGTGGCTCTAGCTAACGATGAATTTCTTTAGCTTTTACTTTAAGGATTTCTGTTGTTACTGGTAATCCACCTGACTGCTGTTCTTTTACGAACATGCTGAACTGTTTGTAAATTTCGGGAAATTTCCCCTTTTTAGGACCAGTAAAAGCTGTCTGATTGTGGAGCAGATATTTAATCGTTCTTTCCGTTTGCGCCACAAACGGCCCATTCACTTCAGAAACTCCAACTTTCGATTAACATGCCCGATTGCTATTTTCTTTCGCAAAAGCGATTACTATAAGTTTCCACTTTGCTCTGTACTGCTGCCTTTTTGAAGACAACTTTCTGTGCACATTGAATAGGGAAGAATGACTGCTAACCTTACGTATTGGCAAATGCTCGTACTCGATTTTAACACGCACCTTGTTTTCACCAGAAAGTTTCTTGGACAAAAGGTGCGCGTTATATTCGAATAAATACGGTATGTTTGGGAAAAGTAACGGAAACCATTCAAAACAACAATGAATGTTGTCCACATATTATATGGAAATGCTAACTTCTGGTTACTAGTTCTCATATGTTGTTGAAAAAAATACCTTAAGGCTCATGTTCACAGGGACAAAGAAAAATTCCATATACCATGTGCAAAAAGGACATACGTTTCGCTCTTAATTTTTCTTTTGTATGGGGAAATTGCAGTTAACATCATTAATTTTTCCCCCGGATGGAGAGTGACAGAGAGTCAGCCATTACTGGAATCTTCATGTTATATTTAAATTTCAGTTCCAAATAATTTTCCCAGTTCCTGGCACAAACACACACACACACACACAGTAATATGAAAATAATATGTACTTGTATTTGCTATTCATTCTGTATAACACGCACGTAATTTTGTAATAAAATATGTCGGTAACCTGAAATTTTTGTATGGAAAGTTTAAACCGTAGAAACAATACAGTTTGCTCGAATTCGTTTTCATTTAGATAACTGCTTTGATAAAAGGGCACGGTATGTTGAATTCGGATAGTTTGTGTCTTGTAACAATACCCATAGGTATAATTTTTCAGATTAGAGAGATTTCAACTTTCCGTTTTAAACCAAATTATGTTTGCAATATTAGGAAAGTGGAGATTCTGACGCTGAAATATTTTCTTCAAGGTTTTGCAAATGCAGCTATACCGCATGTCCCATTACGAGGACATAGGTCGCACATCTGGAAGTTTTCATCATGTAGGGGAAATACACTTAGGTCATACTGTTACATTACTTACAGAATTAATTACACCCAAAAAAGAACCTTTGATTTAAATGATACTTTACCACACTACGAAGCTAATAAGATATTTATTTATATTAGCTCATGTAATTTGTAATAATTATTTAAGGAGGCCCTGCATCGAAAAATTTGCATTTACAAATATGTCTAAGGGATTTACGACTTTTCTGTCAAGCCGAAAATGCTACAGACATGAGGTACTGTGATCTTTTTAAAACTTGAAATATTGAATATAAGTATCAGTGGTCTATTCTTTCAAGACTATTTGTCGAAATAATTATTCTCAAATATACTCTATATTTGCCATCCAATCTATCCAAACTAGAGTACATAACCGCTGCTAGTTCACTGTTATTCTTTTCTACATAAGATTTTGAGGGAAATCAAAATACTGTCAGTTTACCCAAAACTCCAGTTATTAAGCATATAGACGTGCAAGATTATATAGTAGGGCACGCAACCAGTGTATTATTTCTTTAAAATTGCTCGAAATGAAGTCAGAGGTTCTAAATCATAAGCAACATCACCCTGCGTCAGTTTGTACACTCCAACCCTTATACTTTTTGTGGAGCACATAGCTCCAAACCGTACTAAATATTAGCCAGGTAGAATGGAAAAACATTCTTTAAATTATTTAATATAATTTTTATTTTTCAAATTTAAAACTGTGCAGTTTTAGTTCGGTAATAAATGTAACACTACTAATTAACGAATGCTACATTTTCCCAAGAAAACCTAACTTCTTTCCAATTAGTTCGGTAATAATTTCTTGCCATGCAAATATTTGTTTCAAAAATGAATAATAACAATATAATTCAACTGTGTTGTCAAAGTCCACAAAAATGACTACCAAAGAAATAAAAATTAAATTGATTTTTCAGCTTAAAAAGAAACAAAACTACAGCTCTTCGGTCATGATTGGAAAACATTTTGTCATATTAATTCAATTCAGAAACATTCTATTTCTCATAGTTATTTACTTTCTAAGAATAAATATTCAGACAATTTCTGAATATTTGTATGCGCAATCAAAAATTGGTAAATGTGTAGTTTAGCGCCCTAAATTATTTCGTCGGAAAAATATAACTGTGGGGGAAAAGTGTACAGTTTTTTAAACATACAAAATAATGGAGAAAGGTGCAAAAATATAGTATTTTTAGATAAAAGGAAATAATTTTTTTCGAAGTAATAACATGCGAGTACCATGGTTTGCAGCATTTTGGTGCGGGAGACTGAAGCGATACTAACGGCCACCACGTGAATATTCCGTGCGTCGGAACGGAGTACGAATTGATAGTGAATACGCGGAAGAATACAACATGAGTAGGGTGTATTTTTCGGAAGAGTGTGATGCGTCATGTAATCGTGCGCAAGTAGAAGTATTTCGAACCTGTTATATTAATGTTTGAGAAATATATGTGCGGAATACCGTAATTATTAGTTTCAAAATGTCTCCGAATGGAAAGAAATTAAGGGACGTTAATGACTTTATGTACGACAGAAGTTTTGAGGAAGAAAGTTTGGTTCTGGTTGAACCCAAAGTTTTGGTTATGGTTTGGAAGATGTGCAGGGGTAGGTGATTTCTTCAAGCACTTCATTTGTAGTCCTGTTGTTATTCCCTGCATCGTAGTTGAAATATTTTCCTCGTGAAACGGATATTTTCCAAAATAAACGATTTTCTTCAATCCCGATATCGTACTATGGCAGGGATGCCTACAGCTTCTGGTATTGTGGAGGAAAATGAATTTTTAAGCAGAGACGAAATCCGAAATGAAGTGTGGAGTCTAACGATTTTGTACTTACGCTTTCTTAAAATTACCCTTTAAAAAAACTTGCAATGCTGCATAAAACCTACCTCTTTCCTTCCGCGGATTCCTACAAGACGCTTCCATGACTACTTACTACTCAACCGCTTCCTTGTGTATTCTTCCGCCCGTTACTTGTCCTTCTCAACGAAGCTTCCATTGACCGCACTACACCTTCACGCCGCCCAGTCGTTGTAGGCCTACCGCACGTATCGCCGCACTCCCAGGTAAATACTTCGGAAAAAGTATTTCCATTTATATAGAAATACTATAATTTTTTACTTTTCATATTATTTTGCATGCTTAAAACTTTGTACGTCGCACTTTTCGCACACAGTTAAATTTTTCCCATGAAATAATTTAGGACGCTAAAGTACACATTTACCCAACAATTGTCCATCTGCAGTGCATGTCTTTACTTAAAGATCTGAAGCAGGATCTTCAAGGGTTGTAGAAGAAGACATCCAGAGCCTGGTAAATGCTAAATAAACATACACATCTGCATTCTTATTATACCAAGAAAACGACAAGCGTTGACGTCATCATGGTAAAAGTAACTTAAAATTCCTCAATATACTACCAGTATAAAAGTGACCAAAGTTTGTCAATTTAAATATTAAATATGACACCAAGACACAGAAAAAAGACCAAGAGGAAGGCCATGTGGAAGATGGGTGGTTGAAATTGATAAACATGTCAAAGCGACATAGCGTTTGAAGTTACAAATTTGAGAAAAAATCATGTGGAAATTACATTACAACAATTGATTGATAATGGCTGACAATAATGATGATAAATCAAGGATACATTCTGAATCGAGGAAGTCCCAATGTGTGTGGTTATTGAATGCAATTACATACTGAATGAGATATTAATAACACTGCTAGCTGTCTTGTCAAATATATACACTATATTGACAAAAGTCACCTGACACCCTTCAAAAGTAAATGCAAATGGTATAACCAACAAGCCTGCAGCTGACCGCAATAATATCGCCCTGTGAGGTTGAGTGAATAGGTAGTGTCGGGAGAGAACTGACTTTGAGAAAGTAAAGATTGTTGGGTGTTATATTAGTGGGTTGTCCATAAGAGAAACCGAGAGGTGTTTAAATGTACCCAAGTGAACTGTTTTCGATGTATTGAATAAGTAATAAGTGGAAGACACATGCGTGCCTGAAGCAGCAAGCACCAATTTGGTATAAGCGAAATGAATAAATATGAAGCAAAGAAAGAAAACTACTGGAATATTCATAAATCTTGCATAAAGTAAGAGTTTAATAATAAAGTGAATGAAATTATGCATTTTAATAAATATTGCAGTGTAATATTAAGGTTACACTGCATTACAGATAAAAAAATAATTGTCTTCTGGGTTCATACAGATTATTCTAACAGATTTTAAACAAAAGGAAAGGACCCAAGCGTATCTCATAATAATAGCTGTCAACAGTAAAACAGAATCTTCATTTTCGTACATTTATCCCTCTGTTTGAGTGGAATTGAATTTATATTTTCAACGTTTGTTAGAATCCCAAGACGTCTTGAAAACAGTAAAACTATACTAGTAATCCAATCTATTGGCGCAGGAGTATATAAATAAACGTTTTCAAGCTTTCGCAAATCAACCAGTTGGTTTCTTCATGGAAGGTAAACAGAAACTCTCTACCTTGGAAATGTTTATTTATGTAGTCCTGCGTCATTCGTCAAACTTCTTGTAGGAATTCCAAAACAGTGTTAACAACACTTTCAGCTCGACCAGGATTAGGAGCTAGTTCTGCCGACAAACACCGTGTTTAGAAATAATGGTGCTATTCAAAAATTATTAACTCATCCAAACATTTATCTTCGTAAGCTTTTTCTACTAAATCAATTGTTTCTGGAGCCGTTTTACCCAAACGATAGCAAAAGTTTATCGCACAACGCATTTTATTTCTTAAATCTGAATCTTTCATTTCCATAGCTGTACGGCGAAATGAAAACGTGCCTTAAACAACTTCGTACTAACAAAACCCAAGCTCATCTGCCAGGGCTAACAGCTGTTGCCGCAGATACTACCTTAATTCAGTTTGTCGTCTGCGAGGTTATTTTTCCCCTTTGCAATGTTGCCAACCCAAAATACTTACTCTGAGTTTCTATGAAACAGCCTTTGTACTAATTAAATTTTTATTAATATTTCATTGATTTCCATTATCAGAACTTGAATTTGTAGAAACACAATAAGTAAATGTTCAGTATTCTGTTGAAAATATGTAAAAGACTAATCGAAAGAAGGTATTTAAGTTGTCAAATTAAACGTCAATCTAAATTCCGGAATTCTTGGCATTTTGCCAAGAAACGCTTCTCATAGAATTTAGCATGTTCCTATGCGCAGTAATTCCCTTTAACTCTGCAAACGTGTGAAGTGTTCCATTGATGAAAAGCAATAAATGTTGCACTATCCTGATCTGGAAAATTTCATAAATTTTTCTTTGGAAGTTAGCAAAATTAATGCAACAAGGAGATATCTAAGATCTAACACTGCATATCGATTCCTTCATCTGAATTTCGAAATAGGTATAGGAGTATAACTTTATTAAAACTCTAGCTAAAGGATGGGGTACAATGCGTTCGCTCTTGTGTTTTATCCGTGCTAGGGCGTTAGGCGCAATCACATGGCATAAAGTTTATGTTAAGTAAAATTATATTTAACTTTCAACTAAGGAAACATAATGTTGTAGCCTTCCTAATACAAGGACATTTGAAATCAACCCAGAGATGCAGCGAAGTCTTCGAGCGTAGATCGCGGGAAGAACCTGCTGCTTCTTTCTCTGACGACTGTCGACTCTGGGACCCTTAAAGTGACAGTCTGCTAGTAGCGTTTTTAAGAGTAACCTGGAAACCCCAATAAGATTGTAAATAGGTAGTTAATGAATTAAAAGCTGCCTTAATTTAACAGAAAAACGACTGCGCGTCTATTAAGACATATGTACAACGGGATGAAAGGCAGGCGATGACGCCTTCCTTTCATTCCGTTGTACATATGCTTTCTTTCTGATAATAACACGTTGTCCTCTTTACAGCACATGATGTTCTTACTAAGGATTCGTTGGATCATCTTTCGCAATTTCTACCTGGTACTATTTTAGGCTGGTGCCACGCCATTGTACCCCAAACTACAAAACTGTACTGGTTTCCATAAATTAATCAACAAACCGAAAAATCGTGATCATTAGAACAATTATAGTTCAAATTACACAAAATTCGCATATATGAAGGCATACAGCACCGATGTACGGAAGGCAAATGAGTGGCGCTGGGAACGCTAAATGCAGATACGCAAGAGGTTAAAACGAGCTGTTTCGGAGGAGGGAGTGGCGAATTCATGTTCGGCCGAGAATGACAAGATTTCGTGATAGCCAATTTGTTAACATGCTTTCGAGACGTCATTAAATAATGTACCTTCGCTACAAAGCGATAGACTGATTCGAAGCAGAGCAACTCAGGCGGACGTCGCATGATAGTTCAAGGCGATCGTCCTGTGGTCATGAGGATGTGGCAGCAGTTCCAAGCCACGGGTTCAGCTTCCCGAAGGTACAGCAAACGTAGACAAAGGTGACGAAATCCACGGATGACCGGTATTTGCGGCTTTTGGCATGGCGGAACAGGACAGCTGCACCGACTCATATCAGATCTGTGATTGCGCCCCCTCCCCGGGCAGACGGTATCAGCATCGACGGTACGGAGAAGGTTGCATAAATGAGGACTGTATGCTCGGCGATATTATTATGCCTGCCCCTTACATCCCGCCACCGGATGAAATGATTCAGTTGGGCACGAATGCACGGGAACCGGACTCAAAATCAGTGGAGGTCCGTTCTGTTCCCTAACGAGTCGCTATACTGTTTACAGAGTGATTCTCGCAGAGTTTACATATTGAGAGTGGCCAGTACTCGCTATCTGCCCTCTAATAACCAGCAAAGGGACATCTGTGGTGGTGGTAGTGTTCTGGTGTGGGCAGGCAAATTGTTGGGGGCTCTACCGATCTCTATACAGTATTTTGCGACATGGAAACCTCGATGCTGAGAGGTATTGAGACGTTATCTTGTACCCTGTTGTTCGTTCCTATGTGGCAGCAATTGGCGATACATTTGCACTGCAGACGGATGACGCCCGCCCTCACACAGCTGGCTTCGTGCATCAGCACTAGGCACAGGAGATTATATACCATATGGAGTATCCAGCACAGTCTTACGATCTGAATCCCATTGAGCATGTCTGTGATGCTCTCGGGAGGCGTGTTTCCAGCCGTCTACCCGAAACCTGCAGGGACTCTGCACTGCTTTGCTCGAGCAATCGATACAGCTACGCAGGGAACTACTCCACACTATAACTAACAGCATGGTACATCGCTGACTGTATTGTATTGCTGTTCGGTGTAACCACACTCCATATTGAAATAATTTTCCTATTTTATCTTGATACCTAGATTTCTGTATTTTCCTATTTGCATCACTCATGCAAAATTTAAATGCTTTGTATTGCATGTTCTTACGTTTTTTGTTACAGTTGGTCTGATAAAGCTTACCACCAAATTTGATCTGAATGGGTTGCATACTATTTGAGTTATCACGGTTTTTCAATTTGTTGTTTAATTTATGGAAATCAGTGTATATACAACAGCTGATGATTTACATACCTTTATATTTCTCTGTCTTTCAGCGATTACATTTGATACCTAAGTGGCATGCTAAATTCTCATATGTATAGCCAAATGTGCACCTATCCGTTTATTTATGCATTTCAGAAAATAGGATGCTATGTAAATGACTAAAATGATCCTTGGTGCTGGAACTAGTACGTATCTATGACCTGTTCACAGCTTGCATCTAAGTGGTGTTATTACATTATAAGAACTGTGAGGCTACTAGTAGAAGCTCACAAGTAGCTTCGTTTTCACTAGTAGCATCACTGTTTTACCTTCAAACAGGGTAATAACGTTTACTAACCTTCTTGCTATTATTAACCCAGGGTCCATTCCGACAGTATACTACAGATGCTACTTGTTCGAAGCTTTAAAACAAGTGTTATTAGATTTCCCTACCTCGCTTATGTCAGGATATAGCCCTGACTGTCCTCTTACAATGACTCCTCTTTTTTGTCATTTGGGCGGCTGCCACCAGTTATCCTGCTGTACAGATGCTTGGAATAAGTTCTACCATGAAATATACTTTGCAGCCTGAAGCAAATTGTTCGAAGGCGCTGTGTAGCAGAAAACCAGTGCGAGCCTAAATTAGGAAACCAAGCGGTCGGTGTAGGGAGATAAGTAATGCAATAAAACTCGTGTTTAACCATACAACAAGTGCTATCTGTAAAACGTGGTTGGAATCAACCATGACCTAGCACAAAACAGATGTTTAAATGTTTTCACCCTGACAGCAGGTAAAACAATGAAACAACTGAAACAACTAGTGAAAATAATGCTATTTCTAGACTTAGCGCTTTTATATTGTAATAAATGGAAGCTCAGAACTCCTAAAGCACAGGCAAGAACTTGTTTAAGAACTAGGAACAATTTTATTAATTTATGTGATATGCATTTTCTAAATTTCATAAATAAGTGGGCCTGTAAACTTTAAGATACAAATTAGGGAACCTATTGCTTAGGGTTCCAGTGGAAGGGGTGATACATAAAGTAATGTTAATTTATATAATACATCAATTCGTTATGTAATGTGGGGTTCAGTACTCGGTGGATTTCGAAGTTGCTTGTGATGTGATATAACAGACATTTTTGCATGAAGAAGATGGAAAAAATGCAAATATAGATGGTTGCTGGAAACCCAAATTTGGGTATGATATGTCATTAAGACTAATGAGGATACATAGACCACGCAACAGCCTAAAAAAAACTCTTTAGCAAGCCTCAGGAATTTCACTAATCTACTATACTTAACGGTATGCTCTTTTATGTTGTGATATCCTGAATTCCTCATTTTCCGTGGAACATGAGAAATGTATTGTTTGCGGAATTCAACCGTAAAAGGTTAAACCGGACGTGATAAACTTGCAAATTTTAGCGGAAAGTTCTTGTCTTTGAACAAGATGTCCGGTTTAGTAAGGTAACGGCAATTGCTCATCTAAACGGTCTCATCTAACCAAACGGCAATTCTTCATCTAAACCCAACGACAATTGCACATGTAAACCTAACAGCAATTGTTTATTTAAACGGCCTCATTTAACCAAATGACAATTGCTCATCTAAACACAACGACGATTGCTCATCTACACCTAACGGCAATTTCCCATCTAAACGGTCTGGATATCACCCCTGTATGGACAATGTTGCTTAAATTACTTGTTCCCGCTGGTGTCATACTATTTACCGTATTTTATATTAAAATTGGAAAGATGTTGCAATTTCTATGAGACCAAGTGTTTGTTTAATTTTAGAAATAAAAAATTTCAGGGAAAGTAATTGCATAACTTTTCGGGGTTTTGAGGACACGCTCTTTCTATGGATTAGAGTGGGACTTATCGAACAGAAGAACCTGTCAAAGTTTCATGCTTCTCAACGTAACATTAATTAAAAGAAATGATAATTAATTTTGTGTTTACAGATTCAGGCGTTTAAAAAACTGTTCTACTTTAAAACGCAAGAGCTACAGCAAGACACCATGCATGATGATTTAAGAACCGAAAGTTTAAAATATTAAGGCACACAGTTCACAATATTAAAATAACTCATTCTGGTTACTGGTTTCCTAACAGGTTTAGTCGCCAATACCCAAAAAACTAGGGGCCCTTGAAGACGGGAAAAGACATGACGCCGTAACTCCGATCGTCTTGAAAAGAGGAACGAAGAGATGTTCTGATAGGACAGATCTAGATTCAACGTGATGAAAAATTAAGAGTTTTAAGAAAATATGCATTTTCTATGAGTGACAAAAAGCAGAATTTCCTGCTGAAACTTGCTCACTCCTAATCAAGAACAAAAATATTTTATTTATTTTTATTTAATTTTAGGTTTAGGCAGACGTTTTAATTTTATTTTGTGATTTTCGATCGTGCAAGCTTTTTAATTTTACATAGTTTACCTGATTTCATGGATCACCCGTGACACATCGTTTTAATAAATGTTGTGCCACTTATGCAGAATTTTTACATTTATATATTAATTTCAGTTTAGTTCTGTTTCCAAGTATCAAATAAATTCATACTAATTATATTTCCAATTTATATTATATTTTCTGCATATCAGGTCCACACAGTTTTCATTGTTTTGTATCTTTCTTACCTCACATTGCCTACTATCATTGTTTCTTTTTTTTTTGTAATTTTATTGTTGTACATGAAATTAATGCTATTATGTTTTGGTGTAATGTTAATAATGTTGTTTCATGTTTGGTGTAATTTTTGTTAACCATGGAAAGTTTAAATTAATCTTACTTTATAGAGAAGTTACACACTTCGTATGCATAAGTTTGAAACAGTTCTGTGCGGCATGTAGAGGAGATTCACTTAGAATATTTAAAGTGAAATTCTACACTAAACGTAATCAATGTCTTTTAGTATTTTATTGAAAATCATATTTATATGTATTATTCGCTTCAGTTTTGAACGTATGAATTTAATCTTCCCAAAAGATTGAATACCAGAAGATCAGAAACGAGAATTAAAAAAATTGATATAATTTTTTTATTTTTGTGTTTAAGTAGTGAACGAAAATGATTTGCAAGACACGATAATACAGTGTTGCCAGATCCGTTTACCTGAAATCAGTATACCAGATATTTAGAAATTAGTATATCATATTTTTTGGCTTGAAATATGCAACACCTCACAAATGTAATGTAGTATTGGATGTAAACTCTGTACGAAAGTACGAAAGAACACTTAAAACTACTGGTATGTCAAATATCTCCTGTACTCCACAACTACTATTAAACAACTAAAGTGATGTTCCAACTGATACAAACTTGACTCACATTTTTAAAGATATTACTCATGATCAGCTTTATAAAACCATGCTGACTATCAAAATTAATGTTGGTGTAAATAATCATGGCATTTGCCTTTAATGTAGGCCCAGCTGGAAAGCAAAGTCTTCCTAAAAAGAGATTTGAATATTTACACTTCCGACTAAACGACACCCAGGTGTTCCCAAAAAACCTAAAGCAAGTTCTACACTCGAAAATTAATATTAATAAAGATATCCAACTACAGTCATTTTCCTGATATTCTGCATTTTCAGAAAAGAAGTGAAAATATTTGTACAACGGAATAATTAGTTTTCTAGAATAAAAAAATATTTCATGGCATCCCGTACGAATTAAAAAAATTAATAGGTAGCGGGGCTGAATAATTTTAGTCTTCGTCAGCATTTTCTCTTCAGACAAATTCTGAAGTGAATCTTGTTCATTGGTTCAGTAGATGGTGAGTACTGAAAGAATGTTGACATTCTTAGGCAGCATGTTCTAGGGTGTGTAGGTGGTCCTAAAGCACAAAAATCAGTAGATTACGAAAGACAATCAGTAGACTGGGGTCAAAATCTGTTAGTTGATCTACTGATAAAGCAGTAGAATGGCATCACTTCAATGTTGTTTAATTGATACCAAATGTTTCACTTGCGATCCTATTCTCTAATCTTCACTCAGAGACATTCTTCGTTATAGGTGACGCTCTATGTCCTTACATATTTAGGTGAAAACGAATTTGATTGTCCAACGCGCTGTGCATATGCGATTAAAGAGTTCCCAAACAGCGCCAGTAAAGTTTGCTGCTGCTTCATTGTGCCTCATCCACATTTGCTGACGCACTATATACTGTCACGTGTTCTAACAGCTCGGGAACAGTTTCATCCAAAATATTATGCAAACCCGCTCATTTATATGTTTTCGAACTGATTGTTGTACAAAATATTCATTATGCATCGCAGTATTTCGTCATTTTGGACCATATTGCTTTATATTGTATATTATGTACAAATCGCGGCATTTGAAAATGTCTCATTACAAGATAAAATCCCTGAAAATATTGAGAATGCCCGCTGAAAGAGTCTTTCCAGAAATCTAAGGGTTTGTTATTAAATGTATATTCCACAAAACGTTCTTCTGGTTGTATTGTAAAACAAACTTCCATTATCCTCTCCTGACTTCTTGCAAAATGAAAAGGATACCACATATACACGCTGCTAACATTACAACTGTATGATCTGTCGAATGTGAATTTTCAACAGATCTCTTCTTTAGTTGTTAGTTATAAAATGAAATTGAAATTTCAGCTAATTAACTATGTTTTGCTTTTAAAAGGCGTGATCCCGAAGTAATAGAATACAGTTGAATCTGCATGGAAAGTTACAGATCAGGTTGAAACATCAAGGAGAGAAAAAGTTTTCGAGTGACATTGGAATTAACCAAAATCAGTACGAGTAAAAATTGCATACGGAAAAAACCTCATGTATATACAATTTTGGAAAAAATGATAAATATTCAGGATCTACCATTTAATTTTAAACCTGGATCACAAAAATTCTAGAATTTTCATTATCTGGCCCGCACAATAAATGTTTTTGCTGATTGTGAATATTTACAAAACTTCTAAAATCTTAAAACCGTGGTTTAATTGAATTTGTTTCATTTTCCTTGATGTCATCTGCCGTACAAATTTTGAATTTATATATATATTCCTCAATATATTCCAAATTTGTACGACAGATGAAAAAAGAACGATTCAGCACGTTATTTAGTTGTATTCGCAATTCTAACACTTGAGTGTGGACCGTTTCTATGCTTAAAAAAGTTTCCACTTGTGGGTGCCATTAATAATAATCAATAGGAAACAATTGATCTCATGTGAGATAATCATTAAAGACCCAACGAAACGAGCATATGACAGCTTTTTTTGTATTGCTGACTGATGTTTCTTACTACTCGCACTGCTGATTAGCGAATCAGAAAAAGTGATGTGAATGCTATGTGAGTTTGCCACACGTACACACACTTATCTACGACAGAAAATCATGAGAAAACAAAAAAACAATACCATTTTTACAGAGACTTTTGGATTAAAAAAAAACATGGCCGAAAGGAGGTTTTAACATAATAATAAATAATGTGATTTAAGTAAAAATCAAACATTTTGCTTTCGTGACACTTACACTTCCATTCCGTAAAGAAAATTATACAGTACTGAATATCGTTTTGAAACCAGTTCCGAGCAGTTCGTTACCTGCATCTCTGTGACAAATTGCTCGGAACTGATTTTAAAACGTGCAGTTCCAGAAAAATCCGTTGATCGCCGAACTTAGTAAATTTACTGTTTTGTACTTTTTTAAAACTGCTTGAATTTCGTTTCTCTGGAACCCGCTTGTTGTACTTCATGTTGGGTTTTTAACTGATTTACGCATTTGCAAGTTCTTAATAGATTAGGAAACGTCACTCTCAATTATTAGTTAACACAAACATTATCAGTTGCAATTTTCTTAGCAATAAAATTATGAGAACGTGTTATATTACGAAAGATAAAATTATTCAGTCTCATTACCGATAGAACAAGCAATATATCTAAAATCATTAACACGGCAAAG
The DNA here is from genome assembly GCA_039090855.1 of Macrothele yani. Lineage (NCBI taxonomy): Eukaryota > Metazoa > Arthropoda > Arachnida > Araneae > Macrothelidae > Macrothele > Macrothele yani. Next base: position 122,245,513 of record CM077015.1, on the reverse strand, counting down.
GACGAAATTTACAAAATAAACGAGTGCATCAGGCGCTCCTCTTCATCAAACAGTTTTTCTTTCTTCTCTATGAGAACATCGGAAGTGAAAATTAAAAACAAATTCGCTATTGAATTGTGTGGGCATTATATGTTTAAGCATTTTATTTTATAAAATTTAAATTTCAAATGTGTGCACTACATATTCTGAATTAAAATATATATATAATATTTTCCAAAGTGAAAACACAGCACTTACCTCTTAAATAAATAAAATAATTAATTCATTAAATTTACAATGAACATCCCTGATCTGATTAAAACGAAAACATACATAATACCAAGCTAAAATAATTATTTAATTCGCAGTATAAAATTTAGCTTTTCACCGACTTAGAATTCAGCCAAATGCAATGCACATACTCTAACCCTAATGTTTCGTTGCTCTCACTTTAGAACTTTCCAATGTTAACACTAGTTCATATATCTCTTTTCAAGGGGCAAGACCTACGTCGTTACTACTTTTCCCGTTATCCAGGCCTCCGTCGTGCTCGCGTGTGACGGCTAAACCTTTTGAGGGACCCAGTAAACAAAATCGGTTTTCAAAATAATTGAAGTGTGTGCTTCAAAATTTTGAACATTCGGTACTTCATTGGTTGATTAAATGCCAGCGACATAAAAGTAAGTAGAGTGCTTGCGTCAGAGAATGGGTGAAACAAGCGGAAACAAGTGGCAGTCATGTTAGCTTAGGTACCGAATGAACTTCCGGTCCATGGATGGAATTTTTCGCAATATATAATCTGATGTTAAACGAGGATGTAAGACAGAAATTTTGTGAAAAACACTCGCTACGTGAAGCTGAAACTTTAGCTTATCAAATGATGCTTTTTTTCATTAGTAAGCGGCAAATGTGTTATAAAACGAAAATTATATTTTAATTGATGTAGCTGGTTTGTATGTGTGTTTCCTGGTGAATAAACTTTCAAGCCATAAGTTTTGGGTATTTCAAAGAAATGTTTGATTTTCGGTGAAATATCACAGATAATAGAGTTTGAGAAAAAAATAAAGCTATAGTGGTAGTCAATCCGCAATTTCGATAAAAATCTTAGGCACCCGACGGGCGTCACAACAACACTCATGCTGCCGAAGACAATCAGAATCAACACACATAGCTTACCATTGCAACGAAATTCTCATAAATATATGTAATGTCTGTCTTAAAAGTGTCCTCTCCGATATACAGGGTGTCCCGCGATTCATTTGACAATGGAAAATCTCGTGATCGGACGAAGCTATTGAGGTGAAACAAAAAGCAATGTAAATTAGTGAAAATGAGCTACCACGGAATGCAAAATTTGACCCCCTTCCCCGGGGTTTGGGGGAATGGGAGGAAAATGAAAACAAAAATCTGCGATAAAAAAATTTCGTCAATCTGCAACGTATGTCCAAAGACTGCTCATTTGAAAGCCATGCTTATTCAGATCATTAGCGATAACACAATTGAATTTCACCGAAAGCGCGCGAAATGGTGGGGGTGCGAAATGTGATGTTCCACGTCTCCAAAACCCCAGAAATAACCCAGAAAGAAAACTTTCTGGTTTATTTCTAAAAACCAGTCTCCTCCTCTGAACGACCATTTTTGCATAACGTCCACTGCAAAAAACTGCGTTGTCCGGATTACCATTCACGCTGAAAATCTTGTCTCTATCCTGGAACCAAGGAACAGTAAATTTAACACGAATGCATTGGTATGGAAGGGTCACTTTAAACGTCTGGGAAGTTTCCTCCGGCACGGAAGTGAGTAGGGGTAGAAGCGAAGGTGTTCTCGGCGATGACAGGCAATTCTAATGGCTTACGTAGTAACGGAAACAAAAACAGAAACAGCTTCCCCACACTTCCAACAAAGGCTGAAACAGGAAGCGCTAGTTCAAACTCATGTTTTCTTCACTCTCCTTTTTGGACGGACGGAGGACACTTAAGATAGATGGGGTTGGGGATGTGTTCCACATTTTGCGGTCGTTATCTGTCTTGAGGTTTTAGTGTTGACAGTTTCAGTAAGTCAGGTAGCAATTATTGTGCTGCATGTTTATTCTATAACTGAAATTCCCCTTAATTAGAAAGATTGACCTCTCTTTCTCTCTGTGTCACTTTGATCTATTATTCATTCTCTTTGGCTCTTTCTTCCTATAAAATCATGGCACGCAAGTGTGTTGTTCTGAATTTAGAGGATAGAATAGAAGTGATCAACCAGAATCAAAATGGAGTTCCTGAGATAAAACTGGCTCATACGTTTAATTGTGGAAATACAGCAATAAACAGCATTTTGAAAAATAAGGAAGCGGTTTTAAAAGAATAAGAGGAAAACAAAAATATGTGGTCGAAAGAGAAAACAAAAGGAAAAATTCGAGGATGTGAGCGATTCCCTTCTGGAATGGTTGAAGTGTGCCAGGGATAAAAACAATTGCCATTAGTGGTCCTATAGTGAAAGGAAAGGTAACTTAAATTGCAAAGGAATTGGGGGTTGTAGACGTTTCTGCTAGTAATGGCTGGCTCAACCGATTTCGTGTCTGCCATAACATTGTTTTTGAGCTACAGCTGGCGAATCAGCAGATGTCGAAGAAGAACTATGCGATGGTTGGAAATAACGACTATCATGAATTAATAAATAGTTTAAGTTTTTTCTCCGCAGGACCTCCTACAGAATCTCTGAATGAAATTTCAGATGCGGAAATTGATACCATTCCAAAAGTGTCAACTCCATAGACATTGAAAGAAGTTGATCGTTTATTGCGATCATATGACTGTCCTGAAAGGTGAATAATTAATAAACTATTCTGTGAGCTGAAAGAAAAGCGTGACAAACTTAAGCAGAAGACATTACATTCGCTTCTCAAATGAATTTTCTTATATTACCACTATATTTACTTTTCAAAGGTGAAACTGTATTACATATGCTGTAGTATTTTTTATTATTTATGCATATACATACATACTGTACTTTAAACAAGATGAAATGCATCATATTTAGAATGTAGCAACTCAGATTATGTAATTTATAAAGGTTATACAGTAGTTTACGAAGGCTTAATCTCAAACCTTTTCATTGAATAAGCCGTTACAACCTTCTCCAGTTTAGTGACCACTGCTATGAACGAGACGTTTTTTAGAAGAACCAGTAGTGGTTGCTTTAGAGAGGTTTCACTGTGTGTGTGTGTGTTTGTGTGTGTGTGTCAAGCTGTATATGTGTGAAGGGGCGTATATAGAATTTTTTCTGCGGGGTGACGGAAGAAGGAGGCTTTGAAATCCGCCAAACACAAAATTAAATTTAGTGAAAAAAAAGGAAAAATTAAAGCGTTTTTTAATGTAAAATTGATGCATTTGAAATAAATTATTGCATTTTTAAAAAATGTAAGTCGCGTTTTAACCACAATCTTTAAAGATAAAACACTTTTAGGGGAAAAGGCTGCTTTGGCTCCCCTCTAAATAAGCCCTTGTATGTGTGTGTATGTGGTTTTCCATTTGTAGACAGTAGTCACCGTTTAGTGCCCACACAGCGCACTACATTTACAAAATGTAAGGAAAAAAAGGTATGAAATAACACAGATATTAAAATGATTTATATCCTGATTTAATCACCAGCTAAACAGGTCAGATGTTTTAATCCTTGTGTTTTGATTAACTGGGTGATCACAGCTAATTTTTTTAATGAAGCAGACATGGGAAATGCAAGTCCGAAATCATTGTTTCTTTTATTCTTACAATTAAACTTACTCAGTAAACTAGCATTCTGATGTTGAAAATATTTATCCACAAGGAGCTGCGAATCTGTAATTTAACATAACACGATCGCTGGACAGCCGAAATAACCGTGGTAGTTGCTGATGGGTTTGTTCGCGATAAAGATCACAGATTATCATTTTGAAATTAGTTATATCCTCAGCTGCGCCTCCCCCCCCATTCCCGGAAAGGTGCGAAACGCAGCTCAGAATATAATAGAAGAGCGTGGTCTATAACACTTTATTTCAGAAGTGAAAAAAATTATTTTAAACATAAATCAAATACAACTGACCGAACGTTACAGGTATTTGAAATAACAATTGTTTTCTTATTTGTTCCATTCAGTCGTTAGCACGACTTTTGTAAAAACATATCATACTTATGTTATCACTTTGTCTGCCCATCCGTCTGTCTGTGGATACCACTTCTCTTCGCCTGTTAGTCCGATTTGAAAAAGTATTTTTGCATTGATTTTCTGCTAGGGTACGTTAAGTTAAATTGTGTTTCCCCCGACATCTCTGCTTCTGAAACTCCGAAGCAGCTCCTGATGGGAAATGATTTGCATATAATTTTTTCTTTTTAGTAAAGAACGATTTGGCCACCAGGAAGCTATAAGTATTTATTTCTGCTTTTGATATATTTGCAGCCAAATCTTAAATTCTGCAAACTCGATTGAAAAAACGCCTCGAAAAACCCCTTCAGAGTACTTTCGTTTTAAACGATGCATAATTTTTCCGTCAGGGATATACATGTATGTCTTATTCTCATCGATATAACTCAGTTTCTAAGAGTCCGCTGCGAGAAATGTTTCTCACAAAAAAAAAACGCCGACTCGTAGCACTTCAGCAGTACAGCCAGAATAAGGAAACTTAGATCTGTTGTTCTGCATTCGAGTGGATGGTACGGATTTACAAAACGCATTCCAGCGTACGATATTTCGTTCGCATTGTCCTCCTATTTTTTTCTTTTTTTCAAAAACAATTTTCAACGGCTTCAGTTACATACTTTCAAAGTAAATATTCATTGGAATCGAGTAAATATAACTACGCTATAGTGAAGCAAGCTCTAAAAATAATCTTATTAAAACCTCCCTGAAGTACAACTCTCCTTCTAAGAAATCTGCGCGGGCATCGACAAATTAAAAAAATGCCAAAGTGAAGTTGTTGTCCATGAGATGAAAAAAAGGAATTTGTGTTGCACCTGTAACAGTCTATTAACGACGACACATTAACAGTTTTGAAATCCAGAACTTTTAGCACCTCTTGTGAGAAAACGTGAACAATTTGAAAATTTAAAAGAAAAGAAATGTAATATGGCTATTTTTTCTTTTCGCACCAGAAAGAGTTTTCTCAAAAATCTCTACAATCAAGGAAAATTCTATGTGCATTACTTGCTGTGTCGGTAGAAGGAAATTTGCAAACTAAGAGAAAAATGAATATCGCCCAAAATACCAACGCTGGTGCTGTTAGCTAAAATGAATTAATATTAACTAAAACCGCTTTTTTAAATGCATTCATTTAAATTTGGTCCATTTCTTGTGGTGCCTTGAGCAGGAAGTTAGCTAACCAACTATACAATTTAAACATTTCATAGTGAAAAGCTCTACTTAGCCTAAAAGTCCAGAAAAGTTATCTTTTTTTTTTTTAACTTTTATAATTTCCTCAGAAAGCACTGAGTTCTTAACAGAAAAGTCTGATAGGAAGAGGCAGACAGGCATAAACACAAATTATTACATGTGCTAAAAATCAGCAAATTAATTCATGCATTGCATTGATTATGATACAGTTGCTGGTAAACCGCCAGACTAGAAAAGAGCCACACATGATCAGCAACTTGGAAAAGTGCCACACATGATCAGCAACTTGGAAAAGTGCCACACATGATCAGCAACTTGGAAAAGTGCCACACAGGAAAACTGCCACATGTTTTTCTTTAAGGGGCCGGGCACAATTTACTTTTCCTCCGAGGAACACCGAATGTGTGCCATTTTTCCAAGTTACCGAATTATGTGTGACAGTATTCTAAATTGTCTAACGACGGGAAGGAGCTCTTTTGTTTGTCAGAATTTTCAGGCTGATTCATACGAGTGTAGGGTAACTTGCCACTAAAGTTTAAGCGGAAGGATGGGGAGGGTGTAATAACGATTGCCGTTTCTTGGCCTCTATTGAGAATTAAATTGGGAACTCAAAACAAATTTGGAGAAAACATTCTATGTAAGCCAAGCGACATATGCACTTTAATTTGAAGAAAGAAATTGCCGTGACTTAGTACAGTTTTTAAAACCACAATGCTCGATGAAACTACAGAATTACAGCATGACTCATGCTGTGTTCAGAAAAGGATGATAAGCTGGAAGTTTTTAATAACGCTACGCTTTTACGTAGGAACTAAATATTTACATAACATGTCAAGTTATTAATATTTATCTTTTATTTAATTAATTCATAGGCCCTTGACCTAGTCTTTTTGAACGGTTTTTATTCTAATGATGTCATAATTGCAGCGTTTAACATCGTCAAGTCAATATCATTGCACTTTTACTTAGACACTAAAAATTAATTCCTAGGCCCTAGGCCTTTTTAACACATTTTATTCTATAAATGTCATATTTACAACGATTACATATCAAGTCAAGTTAATAGAATTGCGCTTTTACTTAGGCACTAAATATTAATTCGTACACCCTAGGACTTTTAAACGGTTTTTAACCCGCCCAATTCACGTTCATAACTGCATAGCAAAAACCTGAGAAGACATGAAAAAATAAAGCATAGTAAAAACCTGAGAAGAAATGAAAAAATAAAGCATAGTAAAAACCTGAGAAGAAAGGAAAAAATAAAGCATAGTAAAAACCTGAGAAGAAAGGAAAAAATTCCCGTGCGACGCAGTTTTACTTCTCCCATTTCACATAGCCGTAATGATGTTGCCTTCTAAGTGCCCGCCATAGGGGATAGGGAGTAATCGGGGGGCCTTTGTTCGCACTCTTTGGGTCACAGGATTTTGCTTGGCTAAATTCCATTCATCAATTATCAACTGACATGGGGCGTGTCTTAGGTTACCATGCAGGGGAAACGAACAAACGTCTAAACGCGCTCTTGGCGCTACTGGGAAATTTCAGGACGAGTTCAGACGCTCTTTCCGCTTGGGGGAAGGACAATGAAAACGCGTTAACACGCCCTTGGCGCCTAGAGGGTTAATTCTTTACATCGGAACATCGAACAATTTTTAACATTATATTTGCCTAAGGTATATTTGTGGTTTTGCAATAAAGCTGGAATGAAACTGAGGTCTACCTAATTTACTAGCAGCGGACATTAAACATGCACGGCCTTAAGAGCAAGGCTACAGATAATTCCCATGCCGCCTTTGTGGAGCATTAGCCTACGCGCTGGCTTTATTCATACGTCCGAAGTGGGTAGGGGTTTGAGTTATGTGATTAATTGGTCTAACGGCTATCTCTCTTCCGTAGAACCAGTGGCCCTTAATCAGGTGCGGGTTATTTCTTATAGCCCATTGAGTTTCAAACCAAGGGGGTTAACCTGCGAACAAAAAAGAAAACGTGCTCATGTACATTGATGACATGACATATTAGCGGATTGTTTTTCAGTGGTTTGAGATAGACACTTAAATACTTTGCCAGTTTACTTCCCACTAAAAGAAACACGAAATACCACTGTAAAAAAAAAACATGTTTAAGAAAGCTGTTGTTAGCAAATCACGCAACTAATGGTAACTTATGTTCGTTTTTATTGTGCTTGTTATTCTACGCTGGTCCTTTGGAAATTAAAAAAACAAGAAATATGACACCGAATTTTCGGGTGTAATAAGCACGTCTTTTGAATCCGTTCTGACGCAAATTAAATTTAGCAAAGCTATTAAAAGGCAATGGAACCGGTATGGAAAACAATAGTATCTGACGGAAGAAAGAAGTTTTTCAATCTGGTCTTTAATCCCTCAGATATTGGTGTAAAAGAAATCTTGAGCTTACGAACTCTTAGAAACAGAGTTATCGACAAAAATAAGATGTGACTTTACGTCCTCTGGTGGGAAAACCATGCATTATTTTAGGAAGAAAGTATTCTCAAAAGGTTTCTCCATATGAGCGGTATCGGTCCAAGAAAAAAAAAGTTAGTCGAGTTTTCAGGAGCCCAGATTTTGCTACAAATATATCAGAAGCAGAAATTAACGCTTATGACCCCTGGTGGCCAAACCATTCTTTGCAAAACATTAGAAATTATGTGAAAAATATTTTCCATCAGGTCTTGTATGCGATACAGGAAGAATTTTTCAAATCGGAGTTTTCGGAGCAGAAAACGCAATTTACCTTTATGCGCCCTACCGGAAAGTCTTAAATGATTTACGTGAAAATTTTGAATTTATAGGGAAAACATTTCGCATCGGAAACACTATCCAACCAGGAATTTTTCAAATTAGACTTTTAGAAGTAGAGATATTGACAAAAATAAGATACACATCTACGCCCCCGGGCGTAGAAACCATACATTATTTCAAGAAGAAAGTGTTCCTAAAAGGTTTGTCGACATGAGTAGCATCGGTAAATAATAGACTTTTTTTTCGATCGAGATTTTAGAAGCTCATATTTTGCTGCAAATACATCAGAAGTGGAAATTAAGTCTTACGCCACCTGGCGGCCATACCATTTTTTTACAAAAATTAGAAATTGTATGCAAAATATTTCCCATCAGGAGCTGTATCCGGTGCAGAAGGAATTTTTCAAATCGGAGGTTTAGAAGCAGAGAAAAAGTGGGAAACGCAATTTACCTTTACGCCCCCTAGCAGAAAGTCTATGAATTACTTGAAAATTTTAAGTTTTTAGGAAAAACATGTCATACTAGAAACACTATCCAACAAAGATGGAATTTTTTAAATCGGACGAAGTCGAGATATTGACAAAAATAAGATATACGTCTACGCCCCCTGGCGCATAACCCGTGCACTACTTTAAGAAGAAAATGTTTTTAAAAGGTTTGTCGGCACGAGTAATATCGGTCTACCAACGACGTTTTTTTCAATCGAGAATTTAGAAGCTCGTATTTTGCTGCAAATACATCAGAAGCGAAAATTAAGGTTTACGCCCCCTGGTGGCCAAACCATTCTCTTTTTTTTTTTCAAAAATTAGAAATTATGTACTAATGATTTCCCATCAGATGTATCCTGTGCAGAAAGAATTTTTAAAATCGGAGATTTAGAAGCAGAGATATAGTGCGAAACGCAATTTAGCTTTACGCCCCCTAGCGGAAAGTCTATGAATTACTTGAAAATTTTGAAAATATATGAAGCACATGTCATACTCGAAACACTATCCAACAAAAAAGGAATTTTTCGAATCGAACCCCTAGAAATAGAGATATCGACAAAAATAAGATATACATCTACGCCCCTGGCGTAGAAACCATGCACTATTTTAAGAAGAAAATGTTCCTAAAAGGTTTGTTGACATGAGTAGTATCGGTCTACAAACGACGTTATTTTTTGATCGAGAATTTAGAAGCTCATATTTTGCTGCAAATACATCAGAAACGGAAATTAAGATTTACGCCCCTGGTGGCCAAACCATTTTCTCTTTACAAAACTTAGAAAATTTGTGCAAACGATTTCCCATCAGGAGCTGCATCCGGTGCAGAAAGAATTTTTCAAATCGGAGATGTAGAAGCAGAGATATAGGGCGAAACGCAATTTACATTTAGGCCCCTAGCGGAAAGTCTATGAATCACTTAAACATTTTTAAATTATATGAAAAACATGTCACACGAAAAACACTATCCAACAAAGAAGGAATTTTTCAAATCGAACTCCTAGAAGTATAGATATTAACAAAAATAATATATACATCTACGCCCCCTGGCGGAGAAACTGTGGGATATTTTAGGAATAAAATGTTCCAAAAAGGTTTATCGATGTGAGTGGCATCAGTCCACGAAAGATTTCTTCAATCGATATTTTAGAAGCTCAGATTTTATGGCAAATACATCAAAAGCAAAAATTAACTCTTACGCCCCCTGGTGGCCAAAGTATTTCTTACCAAAAATTCGAAATTATATGCAAAAAGTTTCCCATTAGGAGATGTATCCGCTGAAGAAAAGATTTTTCAAATCGGAGTTTTAGGAGAAGAGTTATCGGAAAAAATGTAATTTACTTTTACGCCCCCTAGCAGAAAATCTATGCGTAATTTGAAAATGAAACTATATCTAAAACACTCTTCGACATAAATGGACTCGAAAGATAAACTAATGTTTTCAATCGGATATTTAGAAGCAAATATGTGGATTAAAACGTAAGTTTGAGTTCGACATCACCTGCATTTACGCCCCCTAGCGGCAAAATTGTGCATTGTAAAAAAAACGAAATAAAGGATCATCATTCGCATATTTCAAGCTTCTGAATGCAAAAATTTTTTTTTAAAATCGGACTAATAGTTGAAGAGATACCGTGGGTATGACGGACGGACGGTCAAACCGTTAACAGAAGCACGATCTTTTTTTACAAAAGACGTGCTAAAAAGTGGGAGTTTCTTAGAATTTCATTAAATTATTTACTGTTTGAGGTAGAACCCTAGTGTAGAGAAATTTCTCCACGATATCCAAAAGAAATTACCAGCGTGTCTATAGATTTTGTTTTTGTGACATGGGAAAATTGGGCTTAAGCTTCAAACACTGATCCTATCAACGGCAGAACTCTATCAGAACTGTATCTAGAAATCATAGTATCAGGGGGGAAAATCACGTGTTTGAGAATATAGGTATTTATTATGAATCATGAAATAAGTACGGGATTACAGCATGTAATACAAATTTTGAAGATGACAATCCGATTTTTGGTGAAAATGTGAGAAGGATGTAAAGTCAGATAATATCCAAAAACTTGAAAATGTCATCATCCTGGAGCGGGACTCGAACCCGCGTCTTCCAGATAGCGCCCGGGTATGCTAACCACTACACCACCCAGAACGACGAAATCTCAAGTTTCTGATTAATTTGAATATTTTTAAGTTTTCGGATATTATATGACTTAGCATCCTTGTCACATTTACACCAAAAACCAGATTGTCATCTACAAAATTTGTATTATATGCTGTAATCCCGTATTTATTTCATGATTTATCTACTTCTCGGAGCAATCACGTGATAGGATTCTTAAACTCCAGATTCGCTAAACATGAATTCCGGTTGCTTCGACTAGCGAATCGTGTGATGGTTATATTCAAATTAATCGGAAACTTGAAACTTGGTCGTTCTGGGTGGTGTAACGGTTAGCATATGGGAGGCGCTGGTTCGAGTCTCGCTCCAGGACGACGAACTTTTTACGTTTTCTGATATTATATGACTTTCTGCAAATAACAAGGAATAAACAGAGTTAGGTGTGTTTATGATTTTAACGTTGTCCCAGTCTGGGATGGAATTTCCAGCACTTATGGTTCTTGCAAAAGAGGTGCTTTGGTGATTCATTTTTAGATCATATCTGTGTTCATTTAATCTCAAATCCAAATTTCTTTTGGTAGAACCTAACTCTGTTTATTCCTTGTTATTTGCAGAAAGCCTCTATATTTCGGCTTATAATACACGTTGCTGTAATGACTATTATCCTTATGTTTTACCTGAACCTTGGAGCAATCTTGTTGAGAAGGACGGCACAATAGCAATTGCTTCTGTTAAGTGATCATTGGCTAACTATGCCTTTTTTTATTGTCTTGTTATCTGGTACATCATGTGACATTGACATTACCTTTCCCATGATGCCTCTACTCCACGTACGTAAGACCAGCATGTAGCCACATGGTGAAATTACATCTGATGAAGGTGTCAATGTGACACCGAAAGTGCTCATGTGTTTTTAAACTGTATATAGATTTCATTTTTTAGCTGAATAAATATCATCGTGCAACAAGACGGATTTCTTTTAATACTAGCATTCATGCACGAATTCTAGTGTCTACCGTCAATACATTTTGTTTGTCCTATGAGCTTACCACGTAAGAGTTTAGTGTTGAGGTGCATGTTACATCTCACCAATCTATGGTCACTACCTGTGTTGAACTTGTTTAGCACACTGCAGTCTTCTATGACGAATTTTTTGTTACACATAATAAAATCAATTTCACTTGTCGTTCCATTTGGATGTCTCCATGTCCATTTTATGTGCGGCTTTTTCTTGAAAAAGGAGTTCAAGATGAAAAACCCTTCTGCCTCTGCAAACTCAACGAGAGTATTTCCACGCTGGTTTATGTTGCCGTGACCGAATTTACCTACTGAAGTTTCATTCTGTTGCCGTTGCCCAATTTTTGCATTGAAATCTCCCGTAATTTTCTTCAAGTGCTGCTTACCTTTATTATTTAGATGGCGAATTTCCTCATAAAATTCTTCAATTTCTTCTTCAGGATGACTTGTGGTGGGTGCATAAGCTTGAATAATCTGAGCCTGGTATCTTCTTGAGACTTGGATAACGAGTCGTGCAGCTCTGTCAGAGGAACTTTCAACTTCTACAACTTTATCCTTCAGTTTCTTCTTTATTATAAATCCAACACCACTAGTTCTGCCAGTATCTGTCCCACGATAGTAGAAGAGATGTCCACTATGATGACATTTTTTTAGAATGACGTTTAATAAAAAAAAACTATCGGTTGACGGACTCGAATGCTAAAGTGTCATATGTCAGTGATACAACTGTACATACTTGGTTATATCAACTCAGAAAAATTCAGTGAAGAAAACAAATATAATTCATTCGTAGATACACATGTATACTGCTACAAAAAAGCAGCTCTCATTCACATATTCTATGTCAGATAACGCCTTCTCAAAAGACATTTCACTAATGCTGGTTCTGTGGTAAAAAAACAGAAAAAGGATTTATTTCTCGTTTCCACAGAGAAGAACAGAATAACCAGCAATGCCGGAAACATCTTGGAATATGTGATCAAATTCGATTTAATGTGGACCAAATTTTTTCACCGAAAATATAAGGCAAAATCCATCCCTCCAGATGGGAAATAAAAGTACTCCACCCATAGTGATACAGTTTTACACAAAACAAGAAACATACCAATAGTCTGCTAAAGTGGTTTTAAAGACATACTCTCTTAAAGGATGTAATTCAGGAACATGTACTACCACAGCGGCAAAACATTAATGTTGAAAGTTGTCTCTTAAGAGCTCCATCATTACCTGGAATCAAAGAAACCTAGCTAAAGGCGAAATATATTTTTCAAGACCAAAAGAGGAAAATGTTTGATTTTACTATTTCAATTGCAGGTATATAGAGAATTTCAAGAAAAGACAGAGAGCTAAGGTAAATTCATTCTAAATTAATAATGCAGAAAAGCAAGAGCATAAGCACCTTGAAACTTCCAAAACGGCGCAAAATTTCATATAGAGAACAAGAAGAAAATTTCACTCCACATAATATATAATACTTGCTTTTTGATGATTAGCTATTCTCTTAATCACAAATGAACCGATTATTCTGTTTACTTCTGTTCCCATACGGTTGTTACAGGATTTGCATTAAAATACTTTTATTTTAAATATACTGAAAATCGTCCAAATACCTGGAGTCAGTGAATAAACAAAGACATCGCTCTTTCCACGTTTAGCAACCCATAGCAACCGAAAAAAATACCAGGCGGCGGCCGAATAACATATTTTCGGTTCCTCTGCGTTGCTGAAAGTAGAAAGAGCGATACCTTTGTTTATTTAAATATACTTTCATTCGCAATGTTTTCAGATTTTAACTTTACATTTGTTATTTTCACCGTAACGTTTTCCAAACGAAATATTGGGTGGCTGATTTTTAAAATTTATTTGCAGATGTAAATAAATTCCGAGTGTAACTGCCGTCTTCAATAAAACTCTTTATTTTTATTGCATTTTTAGTTAGTTCATAAAATGGTATATGTATATAAAACCAAAACTTCTCATTGCACCATAAAACAGGATGTAAAAAGCAAGTAATTTCAAAGATGATTGAAGAAATATTTATATCTTCAAAACCATTGTCAAAAAATGCGTGCTCCGCGTTCAAAACTCATGCTCCACATGAAGTTGCCCTTAGCTTTTCTGATTGAGCTCTTCGACTTTTACTGCAGCTACGAAGTGACGCTGATATGAACTTCATGCCCATGATATTTCTAATTTGGATGATCCGCTAAATGTACTCTCTCTTATCTTGTGGTACGGACGTTTTTTGTGGAACGTGAACTTGTGTTATGGCAAGCGTAAATATTGTTTTCAAAACACGAAACCTTACAGGGTTTGTTTTTGTAATTAAATCTAACTTATATATATATTATGAACCAGCCAGCAAAAATCTGATACCATCTCGCGTTGTAAAAACACAGATAAAAGTACTATCTTCGAATTTGAAATTTTTGGGTTCTAAGATTTATAATTTTGGTTTTGCGCCTTCAGCTCAAAGTCAAACTACATACTAAGGGCCAATTTGGTAACAACTTTATTCTAATCGCAGACCGGCTCTAATTCGTCTCTGTAGAAATTTTAATTCAAACCAAAGTGAGTTATTTCATCTCCAGCATTTTGGGCTGCATTAAGTGAAACATACTATAGTTTTTCTTTAAATATATCGAATTGTAGATAGCATTATGTTTCCATTCAGAATAAATAAATAAATACACAAATAAATAAATTAATGTTTCTTCTGCTGCAGTCATTCCACGCGTCCTGTTCTATCGGTCTTCAAATGCTAAAAATTGAAAAAAATTCTAAAATGGTAGTTTTGAAATATTTGTTTCTTTGTTCAAGAAATCAATGTGATTTATTCAGAGCAATTTCAAGTAAGCTTTCGATGATTACCTGAAATGAATCAGAACTGCTCAAGCGTACATGCTGCGTTGCATTCATTCCCTTAGCTTCCATAATAAGATCTAGTTGTGACTAAGAGATGTGCGTTCTTATATGTTCAATAAGATACTTTCTTAAGAAATTCTCATACTATCAGCGTAGAAACTATTACTGACTATTAAACAGGCATATAAATTTTATAGTTGCAAACGTCAATTCTATACATTTAGATAGAATAACTTCATGGCATGCTTTACTAACCAAAAGTACGCATTCGGAATTTAACGTTCTTAGCTGTGGTAGACAATTTTTTCTGAGGAAAAGATTCCATGTTTAAAAAAATATCCTTATAACGGACACTGAAACACTACAAAAATCTTCAAAAATGAAGCAGAATAGTATGCACAAATTCCTGAGCATTTAAATTGGAAAATAAATGAGTCAAGTGAAATATGATTAGTGTGGAAAACTAAGTGCTGCTTCATTTTAGATGATAAAGCCTTTTGACCAAAATTTTTGCAAAGAACTCATTCTACTATATTTACTTTGGTCTTGATATTTGGTTATGAAATTCAAAAGTTTGCGTTTTGTGGATTGTCTTCTCTCTTGGAAAAGCGCATGCACCTTTCAGAGACTGAACGAATTTAAACAAGCCATGATGATTCCGGCAAAATGCGTGCTAGTAATTCATCAAGAGCTTGATGTTTCATCATATTTGAGAGAAGCTGGTAAGCAAACATATACATTTCCGTACAGTTCTCGATAATCTTGAAAACAGTTTTTGGATGCAGGTCGAAGCTTGTACCATTCGTCTCACTCCAGTTCGCCAGAAAGAAAAAAAAACAATATTCATCCAAGTTGCGGTCATGTTTACAGACTACGCTAAAATGTTTTTCTATACAATCCACCTTCCTACTTTGTAACATATTAGGAAAAGGCACTACTAAAAGTTTAACACAGTCTACCGAATTCTGATAGATTAGACTCACAAATTCCCATGGCCGTAGTTTACGTTAAAGTAATATTCTTATATCTCTCGTTGTCCATGAATTTGGTAGTAAAGCATAACTGCATAACACCATTTTTTTCTTACTTTTCTCCAAAGTATGTTCTACTTCAAGAAAGACCAATCAGTGTTTTATTACAAAGTACATTTCCGGACTGAAATACTCTGAAATATGTAGATATGAAAAGATGTAAATTCTTGGTTGATTAGTTAATCCGTTTCTGGTGTAAATGCCTCAACTAGCAAAAGAGAATCATACACGACGGCTTCGCTTTGCATTTCAAAATGAATGTGGAAAACCGAAGCTTTCCCGCGTAACATATTTAATCATAAAATCAATACTTACCTTTGCAGTTATCCAGAGTAAGGGTATTGTTTCACATTTAAATTATATTTGAGAAATTAATTTACTAACATAAAACAAAGATTTTCGCTCTTTCCACGTTTATAAGTGAGTCACGGAAAAATTATCATTGGCCGACACCGGGTGTCGAACCCAGGGTCATCCAGTTACGCGCCGGATATGCTTCCGCTACACCACAGCGCCCTTGAACTCCTCCAGACTCACACACGCTAACTGCCATTCTAAGTTAGCAGGTTGCTTCTTGGAGCCCCGCACACTGCTGGGGATTCACCAAAGATGGTAAGCAGCAACTGAAGAAATAATTAGAAGGCCTTCCAATTAAATTCATTCGCCTTCTAATTATTTCTTCAGTTGCTGCTTACCATCTTTGGTGAATCCCCAGCAGTGTGCGGGGCTCCAAGAAGCAACCTGCTAACTTAGCATGGCAGTTAGCGTGTGTGAGCCTGGAGGAGTTCGAGGGCGCTGTGGTGTAGCGGAAGCATATCCGGCGCGTAACTGGATGACCCTGGGTTCAAAACCCGGTGTCAGCCAATGATAAATTTTCCGTGACTCACTTATAAACGTGGAAAGAGCGAAGATCTTTGTTTGATGTTCCTGGTCCACATTAAATGTCAGTATTAATTTACTAACCCTTCTCTGTGAAATTTTTCCAGCATCATTAAAAGATCGATGGCACTTAAAATCATATGTTTACCATGATGACATTAAATTCCTGGTTTTAAGTTGTAAGAACGATTGAAATAAAAATTGTGTAACTTAGAGATTTGTTGGTCACTTGTGAAATATGTGAAATTCAGGGAAACAAAAGTAATATAACACATGTACATTACTTTTCGGTTGAAAAACTTATCGATGACCCAGAGCACGCAACCATCAAAGTGTGTGTTGTAAACATAAACAGGTAACTCGAATTTGATGGTCTAGCAAACGGCCTTTCTGGAACGTCACAGACTTTCCATAGTATGCAAAAGCATCAGTAACAAAATCTTAATATATATATATATTTTTAAATTTAAAGTAGAAACATTATTGTTCTAGATATTTTAGAAATAAAATTTATTTGAACAAACGATCGTTTAATAAATATATTTCCAAAACAATTTTAACTGCAATTACATTACAAAATGTGGGTATTAATTTCCTGGTGATTACTTAGAAGGCAGCGATAAAGCATTAAAATATTGACTTTTTCCATATTTCTAATAGACTTCAAAATGTGGTAACACAAATATTTGCATTCCAACGACCAGCTTACTAAACATTTTTAGAGAAGTACCGCTACCCACTCTTTCTTCCATTTTTTTCAAAAGTAAAGCACTTAACATTTGTTAGCATCTCAAGGTATTCCCATAATTAGTAATTCCATTAAAAGATCACTTCAAAATATAAAAATCTATAAATTTAGTGATTCTGGTTTTGTTGCCCGATTGTAGATTTCCTCATATCCCTTCCGATTATTCAGCTGATCTCATTTGGTGGAAAACAAGGTTGTGTGAACGCTATTAATCTATAAACCCGCTGTCTGGTGGACAAAATATTGGAAAGTGCCACATGACTTTTTTTTGGACCGTACCCAGTGCAGAAAGTTGTTGAAGATCCATACCAGAATAAAATACATTCACTGTCATTTTAAAATCTCATTTGAGTCTTTAATAATACAATTGGCTTCCAAAAACTTGTGCCCTATTACCTCACCCCTCCTATTGCCGAAATGGTAGACATACAGAGATTACGAAGCCCTGACTTAGAGGTACAAAGTCCTATATTATATCTGTTTCAACGCCGAATGTTCAAATAATATCAGAACTTATGTCAGATTCTCCAGCATAAGAGCAAACTGCCCACAGAGGATAAAATCAACTGTTTCTAACGCAAGACTCGACAAGAGCAACACGAGAGCTCAATAACAAAAAGTAACAGGCCCACAACGCCAACGTGAATAAAACATTTCCGTTGCGTCCAGTTTAAACTTCAACTCCAACCAAAAAGTTTCTATCATAACCTCTTGTTTGAAATCATGTGAAGAACGTTAATGCTGAGTATGGTCCTTCCACTAGAATGAATATGCCTTGCCGTATCTCTGGATTTTTCTGCATGCTACAGGAAGATCAAACATTGGGAAACTGTTTTTGCCTTTCATTAGCTCTGTTGAAAGTTCTTTGTGTAGAACAAAGTGGGATACAATATGTTCTGAACAAAAAGTTGGATTTGCAATGTAAAGTATTAGTTCATTTAAGAATAGTTTCACTGTTGAATTCATTTCAACTTCAAGCTTGAAATATTATAGTACACTATCTACCAACAAGTAATTGGACACCCCTGCAATCGACGATATCTGCGGTCCTGATATACGTCACGGCCGCCGCCGTTAAATATCGTTTGGGAAACAACAACGCAACCAGTCTCATGCAAGATGCCACGCAGTTCGGAGCTCTCTGATTTCGAGAAAGGTGCAAACGACGGGTACCACAGAAATGGCTGATCCATACGTGATATATTCAGGAAGTTAAAATACCAAAAATCGACAGTGGCCTACGTGATTGGCAAGTGGAAGATGAGAGGTGACTGTCGAAATGTGCCCCGACACTGCAGACATACAAAACTGGGAGTTAGAGCCCAACGACTGCTAGCCAGAGAAATTCGGAAGAACCGCACCAAATCAATCGGCCACATCCGCGAGGAGTTTTAACAAGCATCCGGGAGTTTTCTTTTGATGAATACCCTCCGAAAGGAAGCCCATCTGCTGAATTTTCATGGACGTGCTGCCGCCCACAAGCCTTTGATCACCAAGTCCAATAGCGCTGCTCGGCTAACGTGGTGCTAAGAACGTCGACAGTGGACCGTTGAACAGTGGAAACAGGTTCTCTGGAGCGACGAATCAAGGTTCACCCTCTACTGTTCGGATGGCAGGGTCTGGGTTTGGCGTCTGTCTGGTGAACGCCTTCTGCCAGAATGTATTGTGCCAACTATGAAGTTCGGCCGCGGTGGAATTATGCTATGGGGGTGTTTCTCCTGGTATGGCAGGGGACAATTGGTCGCAATTCGTAGTAGACTCAACGCCGAGACTTACTGCACCATTTTGGATGACCATGCACTTCCTACGTTGTGGAAGTTTTACGGGGTGGACCCATGTTACTATCTGGATGCAATGCCACCTGTCATGTTGCGAGGTCCACCCTGGCTTTGTATGGTGACAATGGGGTTAATCGAATGTACTGGCCTGCGCAGAGCCCGGACCATAACCCCATCGATCACCTCTGGGACGAGTTGGAGCGTCGACTTAAGGGGTGCCCCCACCGTCCGAAATCGGTGAAGGAACTGACCTGTCTTCTCCTAGCCGAGTGGAAGAAAATACCGCTAGCCGTCGTACCACGCCTGGTTGAGAGTATGCCCCGGATGGTCGCAGCTGTAATCGCCGCTCGTGGAGGTTCCATCAACTATTGAAGGTGAACAAACTTCGTTTGGCTTTGCTATCACAGGTGTCCAATTACTTGTTGGTAGATAGTGTATATATACACACACACATGGAGTGCAAAAATGTCTCTTTGAAAATCATCCTTTTCTTCAAACACTGCTTAAGATATCATTGTGAAAATAATTAGTGAGAAACTTCAGTACACATTGGACAATAAATAGCTTGCGAAAGAATATAACTTTTTAATGAAAAGAAGAACAATGAGAGTGAAATGCCCATTGTGAATCACTCGTCTTCCGAATACTTCCCAACATAAAATTTTCAGAGACAGTTTGGAGAGAAGTGCACATAATCGCAAAGGAACATTTTTCCACACTAGTGAGAAAATTCTGAATTATTTTAATATCATAATGGGTGCAATGTTCTTTAAATTGAAAACTCAAAGTTATAAGGTTTCGCCCAGCTGGTATATTAGAATCCCTGAAACATGTTTTAGAACAAATAGCTCCTAAACCCCTCTATTGGGACACACGTCGTTACTAAACGTCGAAAAGCAAATGTCAAACATTTCTCCTACTGTAAATTTTTAATGATAAGAAAATGTTACAACAAAGAAGAATTACGCGTCAAAAAAATTGTCCTTGACATGCGACATGAAGGATAATGTACGGTGAAAAACAATTGCAAGTATAAGCCGCGAGCGATAAACTGTACATACTTTAATCGAATAAGATGTGCGTAATGTTTACAAAATCGAGTGATACAGAGGACAAGTTTTCATTAGATAGTTCGTTTAGAAAAAAATAATGTATTTTCAGAAAGTAGCACAAATTAATATCACCCAGCATCACAAATGTGCTTTATAAAATCAAGCAGAACTTCAAAATATATCTTGAAATGGAGGATACCCTAATTTAACGGGACATTCTTAATCTGTCGGGGTGAAGCAGAAACATCCGAAAAATGCAGCATATCTTCAAACCCTCAGGTGAGAATACTCTGAAACATATTGCAAAAACATAGGTCACACTATTTTCTCTGTCATGAGCTGTATTGCTTTGAAAAAGCATGCTTTCTCTTGGTACATTGAAAGCTCCGATACTGCTGCGGCTGTAGTGGAATCAGAAATTTTAAATTACGCTCCTTAGTGGTCAAATGCTCCGTTACGAAAATCTAGAAATTACATGTGTATTATTCAGCAGGACATTTCTGCAATACAACAACGATACAAAGGAGTGTGGAATGCTGCAATGTTAGCAGATGTTTGCTGGATGATCCCGAGAGATGCTGCCGACGTTCCCCACAAGCGGCAGGAAAAACAGCAACGCGTCTAAAGATGGTGATTCGTTAAATTTTATTCTTAGTATTTGGACATCCCATTGAAATATATGTAATACGTACTAAATATAAATAGTCAAATTAATCCGGAGCCGTAGCTAAGAGAGGACTTTTAGTTTTATGTTCTTTTTCAGCGTTCAAAAATCTATAAAGAAAAACCACTTCCATTCTTGTAAAAGTTTCATTGTTGAACAGTGTTCCGAATACATTCCTTTTCTCTCTAAGAAATCTGCAGAATGGAAGAAAGGGATTTTTCCTGGATTTCTTGGAAATGAAATACAAATCCCTTAAGCCCATGCTTTTGATTTGTAAAAGAAACATGTTTTTTTTTATTTTCAATTATTTAAGTAAAACTGCTGAATTCAGAATGATCTTAAGTGTTTCGAGAAAAGTTCAAAAAATTGGAATTTTCCTTGGTTGAACAAGTTGTGTCTCTGGTATTTACTAAAACTCGTATCTCTGACAAATGCTGATGCGTATTTTTCGTCAGTCATGTGATAAAAATACGGTGAAATTCAGTATTACAGATAGGAAGTAAATGTAAACAAGACGGTACTATGTTTTTCCTCAGTAGCTCCATGGAATATATATTGAACTGTTCTGCGACCTAGAGTAGTTGTCTCCCATTATCTTAGTTTTTCAATCTGAATATTAATAACCTAATATTCTAACCTTCATTATTTACTAATGTATTTCTTTTATTCTTGTACTCTTATGTTTCAGATACCAGTAAAAAGGAAGAATTTCTTTGCAATAGCAAAACACGCATGAATAAATTATATTTAGGAAAGGCGATCAAATGCAATTTCCTGTCTAAGTATATGGTGACAAAAATCTTGGTTTTGGTATTTTTCATGGCTTTGTACTTATAGGGAAAAGGAAAAAATCTATAAATCTGTGCATGTAGTTACGTCTTATATTTTTATATGCTATTACTATTACGGGATCATAATATCTAAATAGCACTCAGCATATGAAGAAACGGATTGTGTGCAGTGTTTTTTTTTTTTTTGCGAATGTGAAACAAAAGTGTTCAAGAGAAGAGCTACACAACATTTCTGGTAGTTGGACTTAAATCAAAGTTTACATTACAATAAATGTTCGGATTCTGTCATATATTTAATTGGTGTGGTTTTGGTTTAATATAATTTCTCTACTTTATAGGAAATATCGTTTAGGAATATTTCACCCAATTACAGGGAACATCATTTCACAAATAAATCGAATTTTGAAGAACAGATGAGATCCCTAATTTCGTAGGCAATTGCACAAGTATTAATGTTAGATGTACATCATTGTATGACGTAACAGTTGATTGTCCATAGCCCACTGAAAAGAGGAGGCCTTGAAACGAACAGTTGTCATGTGACCAAAATGATCTGTTTTCTGAAATTACTCCAAGTCTTTACCGGAATTAAATACAGTTATTATTCTTGTGGTTAAAGTCTCTTGAAAACCCATATTGCATTATGTTTTTTAGTCAAAACTGCTTTATTCTTGTGCCAGTTTTGTGAAAAAAATGTAAGTGGTTGTAATATTAAATGTTGTGTAGGGTTTAGATTAGTATATCTGTTGCACTTATAAATATAATTTGCTTCCAATATTAAAACAAAAATACTGATGATAAGTTAGGAATTACGACTAAGTTACTTTGTTTCTGTACACTTTTTTCCAGTGGGCTATGTGATTGTCACATTTTCAAAGGGATGAGATTTCTGGCTATATACAGAGAAACATTTTGTAATAATAAACCAAAATTTTAGGAAAATGAATCAAAAAATATTTCATTGCAATTAAGATAAAATGTGCAAGATGTAATAATACCATTTGCATTAAGTCATAATTTTATATATTAGCTTAAAAAGTAAAATACAGAACAACAAATTCTTCTGATTTGAAAATCATCCAAATAGGTGACGTCAGTGAACAAACAAAGACATCCCTCTTTCTACGTTTTTACCAACACACAGCACGCAAAAAAATTGTTATTCGGTCACCGCTGGGGAATTGAATCCCGGATTACTCGATATCTAGCGGAGCGAGTTAGCCTTACACCACGGTGGCCAACAATCCACGGCGCTATGTGTCTTTTAAGGCTAACGCACTAGGCTAGACATCGGGGTATCTGGGATTCGATTCCCCTGCAGTGGCCGAATAACAATTTTTCGATTGCTGTGTGTTGGTAAAGACATGGAAAGAGGGATGTCTTTGTTTGTTGCAAAATCTTCTGATCAGTCATAATAAATTCAGAAAAGTATGAAAACGAAATTAAGATACATTAAAAGGTAATTCATATACATTAAAAGATTATTATAATATACATTAAAAGGGATAACTTTTAGAAGAATATTTCATAGATATGATGGTCCTGTGCTTACTTATTCAGGATCATGAAACATAGAACAATGAATTACAGATTCAAACATCATACAATCATGAATTATAGGATCATACATCATAGAATCATGAATTATAGGATCATACATACTAGAATCATGAATTATAGATATCATACATCCGAGAATCATAAATTATAGGATCACACATCATAGAATCATGAATTACAGGATCATATAACATAGAACAATGGAGAGACTGAAATATTTTTAAATCAGTAACTATTCTCACAGCTTTCCGAAGGGCACCACTGGCCTTTCCTCCTACATTTGTCAAATAAATATGGAAAGCATTAGCTCAGCCGTACTTACTCTCTCTCAAAATTATATATTCTGTGAAACTGACAGGAACATTTGAGTGTTCATTTTGAAAGACCTGTGGTTCCTTGCACGGAACACAGAAATAAATTTTTGGAATAACAAGTAAATATTTATTTGGAAAAATAAATCTCAGTGAAATATGCAACTGCAATCAAGATATGATATTTTAAGGTTGCAAACCAATGTTCTGATTCTAATTTTAACATTTGCAAGAAAAACAAATTAAATACATCAAATAATTTGTTCAAAAATTCGTACACACATTATTACACACCTCAAGCCAAGAGCGTGTTTTCCATGGATAATACCAAGAATATTGCCCAAATGTCAAATATCAGGTGATTGTCTATCGCCGGTAAGAAGTTTCTTGAAACAAAACGTATCATCTAAGAGACTCTGCCATGCACATTAATAGTGTAAATTGTAATGCAAATTTTACAAGCTCATGTATAGTCATTAAATGGTAGAAAATTTGTTTTCCCCAAAAAAAGATTTAGTTGTGGGATGCACAATACTATGAACACATACGAAGTCCGCAAATGAAATGTATTTCAGGTAAAATAAATTGAAAGTTTGGACCACAAGATAAACAACTGAAACTTCCGCATCAGTTGAATTGCAAACACAATTCGTTCTCTAATTCAGTGTTGCCAAGTGGTTGACGTCTAAAATCAGTAGACAGAACTGCAAAAAATCAGTAGAAATCAGTGGACACTTCTGGCACGTGTAATATACACGCAAGTTTTAATTATATGAATAAAAAGGCATGTACGTATGAATGTAAACATGGGCTATAATGCATTTATAGCAAACATAAAACTGCATCTCGAAGAATCATATATACATATATGATCAATTCTACGAATGCATAGAGGTATGTTGATCTACAGTAACATTTAAACATACGTCTAAAAACAGGGAAGAGCAAATATAAAGAGTGAAAGTCTTATAAATAGGAAAACTATGGATAACAACTACAGAAATTACTTACAGCATGTAAAACGAAGTTCTTATCTGGTAGCTGGTTCACATTGTGGGAAATGCAGACAAAGCACGTGAAGAAACGTTTGGGAATAAAAACCACTTAAATATAAAAAACGAAGTTTTGAAAATTAAAAAAAATATATATATAAGAAAAAGAAAATTAAAAGTCTGAATATGAAAAATAAGAGCAATGAAAATTTAACTACTTTAGAAAAAAACATCTTTCAGAAAAAATATGCCAGAAAATTGAGAAAAAAGAAAGTTTGTACTCCCAATGAAGAAAAAATAGCCTAATGGCAATCAATAATGTTATCGCCACCCCAGTGGCGCAGTGGTCTAAGTGACGGTCTCTGATCATTCGTCTGAAAGGGTCAGGGTTCGAATCCCTTTGAGACATGGATGTTGTGTTTGTCTTACGGCAATGCCTCTATACCTTCGACTGCTTATAGTCCATTGAGTTTTTCCAAAATTCTTCAAGAGTATGTCAACTTTAAGATACAACTGTGTATTTCTTAACAGCCTCCACTCTGTGTCCAATATTTGCACTTCATTATCATTAACCAAATTTGGGAACCTCACTGATACCGGTGCTATGCTTGAAATTCGTTTGTTCAATAACATTTTTGGATTCAAAAACTTTAATGTTTTGTTTGCTCTATCTTTAAGAGGAAAACTTTTATAAATCTGGTTAGCACTTTATACTAGGAAGGCTGTGTATCGCTGCTGAAAGGTCAGGAGATCTTGTGCAGTTAAATTATTGATTCTCATTGATTATTGCAGCTTTAACTTTTGCCCCAAGATAGAGCTTCTCAACCGATACGAAATACTTCGTATCTTTAAAGCGGACATTTTCCAAAGTTGCACGGTTAACTAAGGATATGGCCTCTGATCATTCGTCCGAAAGGGGTACAGGTTCAAATCCTGGTGAGGCATGGATATTGTGTTTGTCTTACGGTACTGGCTCTCTCCCTTCCCTGGAACCAGTGACCCTAAATTAGGGACGGGCGACTGCTTATAGCCCATTGAGTTGCTCACGGTGGTAGTTAAACCTCCAATCAAAAAAAAAAAAAAAAAAAAAAAAAAAACGGCTAACTTATGCACGTCTCATCCATGTAACTTTCTACAAAAGTACGAAACACACTTGAAACTTTATCATACAAATTATGAATTGCTGGCTTTTATGTCTCCGCTTCTGAATCCAAACAACAAAAGTGTTCCAATGTGAACTCTAAAAATTGCTGATAAAGTTTAATGACAGGGTCATGTAGAATTTGAAGTATAGTCTGAGCATTATTTCATTCAGTAACTACTGCTTTGGTAAAATACAGTTTTAGGACTGACATGTGTTCTAAAAGTCTCGTCACTTTATTGTTATGAGATTCTAGATGTATTGTTTCTAGAAACTTAGAACGTCTTTTTTACTTAAGTTTCACGTTTGTGATCTGAACGTAAGCACAAAGGCATAAGTATGGGAGGACGTAGGGAGCTAAACATCAACCGACACGACAATCTGACATCCTAGAATAAATGAAATGAGATTCTGAGATGTATTGTCATGCCGAATGCTGCAGCCGTCTGTGATTCGTTTTTTTAATGGACGATAACGTTCGACATCATAGATCTCGGCTAGTCGAGAACATGCTTCAACAGCAGGGAATCGAGCGTACAGAGTTGCCAGCATACTCCCATGGTTTAAATACAATTGACCGGATATGTTCCCAAATTTTCCGGAGGAGCAATAAGTTGGAAATCCAAGAAACAAAGAACTGTCGCTTTGTCAACTACCGAAGCGGAAAACATGGCACTCTCTGAAGTTGCTAAAGAAACTGTGCACTTAAGAATATTTCTTTAGAACCAATGACATCACCGACAAATGTTTATTGTGATAATCAGTCAGCACAGAAACTACTGCACAATCCTGTCTGTCATTCGAAGACCAAACATATTGATATTCGTCATCATTTCGTTCGAGATATATATGAAACAGGTAAATTTGATATAAAATACATTAGTTCTAACGACATGACTGCAGATATTTTGACAAAAGGACTAACTGCTAATAAGCATAATAAGTGTTGGGAGTTATTGGAACTCAATATTGTTTAATTTAGCAAGTAAATGTCATGATTCACCAGTGCTGAGTTATGTTTATGAGGGGGAAACTAACAAAATGTATGTATATAAGCAAAATAAGTATTGTGAGGGGGATTGTTGGAAATCAATCCTTATTTGTTGTTTATT
Source organism: Macrothele yani (assembly GCA_039090855.1). Lineage (NCBI taxonomy): Eukaryota > Metazoa > Arthropoda > Arachnida > Araneae > Macrothelidae > Macrothele > Macrothele yani. Next base: position 122,218,879 of record CM077015.1, on the reverse strand, counting down.
CTCATGTAATGACGTAACTATTCATCTGTTATTTTACAATGTAATTCAAGTCAAGTGAGATGTATATGCATTATGTCACGCATTGTTCTCGTGACAAGGTTTTTCAAATGTACGTGCTGTAACGGCAAATGTATATTTTTCCTGCTTTCGCAGCGTAAGGTTGTGACAGAAAAGTCGTCGCTGAATTCTATTCCTTTTATTGATGGTTTATATTTAATAGATTCTTTATCATCGTATTAAATAATCGAGTTACATCTACGTCGTCATGTCTAACAAATGGTAATTTCACTGCACTACTTGCTGCGTTTTTAATGCACCTTCACCCCACAGAAAACAAGGCGAAGAACAGAATTAAATGAAAATATGTAAACATATAATAATGAAGATACCCATGTTTTCCTTGATGGCAGAAAAAATCTCCGTAATTAAAATAACAGCATTATGCCCGAATAAAAGCAAAATAAATTAACACTGATAACCATATTCTACATAAAACAAACAAACAAAACAAATGGAGTATACTGAAATGAATCTATTGTAGTGAAGTGCAACAACTTACGATCGCTATTGTATTTGTGATGCTTTTTTCTTAAAATAATTTTTTTTTTCTAAATGATGAAATAATTATGCTTCGCTTATGAGGTTTAGTGAGATTTTCCGATTTTTCGTCTTATGCGTTTTGTTTCACCACACAATTGTAAAAAAAAAAAAAAAAAATTATAACCAATTCCATACAAAATTAGATTTTCTTGGAAACTGTTGTTTATTTGTCAAAAGGTATTTCTAAAGGAATAAGCAAATACTACTGAAACAACTTCCAAAAAGGCAGAACCATGAAACGCAGACAGATAGATCCCCTTCTGGAAAGGTCTTGCACACCTGAGGGTGTCATAAAATGAGCATCTCAGGTAGTTGTTTCTGACTTAACGCATGCGAAAGTGCTTCGGAATAAAATGGCCATGGAAGAAATATTCTCAGCGAGCGATATCGAAAATTCCAGTCCCGATTATTCATTTTCGAGCTAGATCTGCGATGCGTTTTTGATGGGCTGCGTGGGTTTCCATTTAAAAAAATGATTACCAATGGTTTTTCCGGCGATTCTCTGGCGAAGTTCCGAAGTACGTGTCGCAAGGCTAATGATAACGCAGATCTGGAAACATTGCAAAATGATTTTAAATGTCTCGAAGGGTGCTGAAAAACATCAACGACTATATTTTCCGTTGAGTTGATTATCTTCAGTCTTGAACGGCGAAGATTTAACACCTATTCGGATGTTGTCCATTAATATCTTATAAGTAATTCAACTGGTTTACCCAGTTTAAGTTCAGCACATTGACGAGCCGTTTTTGTTAAGCATTTCAAGTTTTGGTACAAGTATGAACTGACATCCCCTCAAAAATTATTTGTAATTAATGATAAGAAATATAAAAACAATGAGTATTTGAAACGATTACATGCAGATTTCTATCCCAAACAACATTTAACGAAAAAGCATTTCTACCTATCATTTCTGTCTGATTAATTAACTAATAAAAATTAAAGAACACTGTGTTGTATAACATAATTTGAATCACATTTCTATTTTTAAACTTTTTTTTCAAAATGACAATTCTGTTCATCATCCTGCAAAATGAAGGGAGCAAGTTCTTCATATAAAATGCTAAAATAAAATCATAGCTGTGTTTCCTTTTCTTGATCTGTTAACTTTAGTGGAGTTCTAAAATTTATATCGTAAAATAAAAAGTACTTTAGGTAAACCTATTTGCTAATGATAATTCTGCTTTCGCTAGATGACCTCATTGAATTTCCGATCTGTAATAGTTTGTGGACACTGATTTTGTGAATACGCGAAATAATATTTGTAGTTTTTTTGTAGACAAATAAAATTACTACAGAAATTTTAAGAAATTTTTAAGGATTAAAAAAAATGCAGTGTGACGCAACAGAGATCATGTTAGTAGTTTCTTTTAGAAATACAGATATTAATTGATATTAACATACTCAGATTTGTAAGTTTAAAAATAAATATGGTATCATAAACTTTCAGTTATTTCTTTAAGAAATAAATTATTGAAATGAGTATTTAAAACTTCGTTTTCGCTAGAGACAATGGTCTGTACCTTGATTTAGCCTTTCAGTAGGCTTAAATAAATCAGGGATATTTCTTGTAGGATACCTACGGCCAGCTCGAAGACGGGATACAGGAACCTAGGTCGTCCTTTAAATCCCCCACAATGTAAAAGAATGTTCTTAGAGTGATCATCATTCAAAATGCAATTATTGTCATAAAAATCCGCGCACCAAGACAAAACCGTGCGATTAACGCGAAACTCGGCAAATTGCTACGGGGAAGGCAGACATGCAAATGTTCAAAGTTTCGCGCGTCAAAGACCGGCGATCCAATCGCAATCCGTGGGGCTTAGAAGGCACCGCACAGGGGGCCCCACATTCGTGCCGAAGTGTACGGTAAGAGTAAGGTGAGATCCCTGAGCGATAGACATGCCGCTGAGCCGCCGTATATATGCGTACGGCCAAGTGACGGAGTTTAAACAAGGCCGTATCGTCGGGATGAGAGAGGCAAGTAGGCCATCGCACCGAAAAGGCCGGGATTTGGGTCGGTTGGACAGTACAGTGCAATCATGTTGGGAGCAAAGCACACGGGAAGGCACCCAGACACACTACCAGTTTAGAGAACCATGGGATAGTGAGAGCGGCACGCACAGATCCAACGACGTCCTTGTCCAATATCCAGTTACATGTGGCGGTTATACAAGAGACTCCTGTGTCCTCCAGAACCAACTGCAGACGCCTGGAAGGTGTTAATCTGCACTCTCGAGGGCCCTTACATTTTCTGCCATTAACACCTGACAAACGTTGGCGTCTATTGCAGTGGTGGCAGCAGCTAGTAATGTAGAATGCTACGGACTGGCGACGTATAGTGTTCAGCGATGAATCCCGCTTCTGTATGGGAACAAAGGACTACCGTGTCCGAGTGAAGGACCGCAGGTGAGCGCTACAATCCGAACATCACTGTTTAGCGGCACACGTCCCGAACTGCAGGAGAGATGGTCTGAGAGCCAACGCGTATGACGGCCGGACTTACCTCGCAGTGATTTGAGAGAAGTTGACAGCCCAGCGTTACGTACAGGCGATCCATTTACCGCTTGGTGTTCCTGCCTTTCCTGACGAGGTGGCAGCACGTGGATATTCTGTATTCATGGAAGAATCCTATATTCCATGCAGTATTTGACGAACCGCAAAGGCGGCATTAACACTAAGCGGTACCTGAGTTATGCTTGTTAATAGGCCATTTGTCTTGCGCAATATAAGCAATTAGAATATTTTAGCCGAACGCGCTGCTTGGTCAACAATAGGTACATGCATTAGCAAAAAACAAATAAATTTCATTCCTCATTCCCTGCAGCCATAGAAAAATCTGACAAATGAAGTTATTTTTTTTACTGAAGAAATGCATCATCCTGGATTTAATTTAATTTTAGTACATCTAATTATACGTCAATGAAATTTTCTTGAAAAAATAACAAAAACCTTGGAATCAAAGATGTTTTTTCTAGAGATACAAAGAAATTCGTGTTTCCAGTAATAGTGTACTAATTCATACGTCTGATGAGTATTTGATGAAGAAAACCTGCAGAATCAGGAAAACATTTCATAATTGAAGTGAATTTCAAAAGCAAAGGGATGCATCTGTCTTTTTACGTTTTGTACACCTAATTAAATATCTAGGAGACAGACCTAACGAATTAAGAAAAATCTTAGAATCCTAGTTTATTCTACCGGACGAACTGCAATTCTCTCACTCAGTGTTGGTGGACTTGTCATCATGCAAATCTCTTGTCTTACAGGAAGAAAAATTAATTCGCATTCAAAGTCATGCCCTTAATAACTCCTTCTCATAATTGGTGCTTAAAAGAATATTTCTGTTTACTGATGTTCATAAGGACAAGAATCATGTTTGGAATGTCAAGAGTGTAAAAAACATCTTTTAAAAAAATCAGGACTGTATCACTTTGAACGCCTGGTATTCAAATGACGGAATAGTTTTGTGCATTTCAATCACAATATCTCATAATGCACTATATCATCTGTTTTGATAAAATGAACTGTGTGTGTCCTTCGCGATATTAAAAAAGCTACTTAACCTAGAAACCTATAATTTTGCGCGAAGGTAGGTTACATACCTAGGATGTGCACTTCGTGCTTAGATTTCCAAATTTTTGAGGTTTTGTTTTTAACTTTTGTGAAAAGCGTAGTACCCGAATTCCCGTGTATCGTAACACTTTGTTTAGAAACAACCTAATCATACCCAACGTGAAGTAAAGTAATTCACGACAATTTTTACCCGTTTCGTTTTAGAATTTCGTTATCGTAAACGATTTAATGATTATTTTTATTCGTAAATACATTTTATGAAGTAAATATATCGAATTACTGTACTACGCTTTTTGCTGATGTTATTGTTGTTTTTGTCCGGAGCTAGCGTATTTCTTAAGAGAAGTCTTTCCATCTTTTGTTCTGGAAGTCAAAGTGACTGAGACTGTGGCCTCATTTTTTGATACTATTTATTCGGATTTTACAAATTATGCCGATGTGGAATTAGTCGCGATTGCTGCGGCAGGCAGCCTAAGATTTCGAGACAGCTATTAAATAGGCTGAAGTAATGTCCTTTTTCGGAAAAAGAAAGTACGGTCAGAAGAGCTCGAGACGGAATTATGCGCATGCATTTGTGATATGAAAATAAATGTATTATTTTTCATATTGAAATAAATTCCTATGATTATTTCTATTAGAATAATGTTAAATTCGATGAAGTATTAAAAAAAAATGTCGTATATTATTGAGAAGTGCTTTCTTTCACGTTGGGTGTTATCAGGTTATATGCAAACAAAGCGGAACCATACACGGGAAATCAGGAACTACTTGATAGTCTTCTGATTCGGTAGTGCAGCCGTATTTTTATAATTTAATAAGCACTTTCGTCAAGGAAAGTGAGCTACAACTAACGTTAATTCATTCACTTCTGACGTTACTGTTTTGAATTACATGCTAACGTCTAGCTATGGTTATGAAATGCTTAAAAAATGACGTTCAACATATATTCCCAAAGTGGCGTGGACCAGTTCTTTTGGTTAACGCAGAGGTTCCCAATATGTGCATCGCGAGGCATCAGGGCTTCGCCGGTCTTGGTCCGGGGCGTCGCAACTGTAAGAAAAACCTGATACTTATAATTTGAATTGAAACACATCATGCAAATTTTCAAGACGTGTACATATTTGGAAGAATGAATTACAGGAAACAATTTCTTCGGACTCCACATTGAAAAGGACATTCTCTTCCGAAACTCTGTCACAGTTTTAGAAAGTCTGGCAGTGGAGTACCCATAATTGAGTAAGAAAGCCGTGAGAGTAATTCTCCCTTTTGCCACATCCTACATTTGCGAGGCAGGATTTTCAACTCTGGGGGTAATAAATTCAAGATATACAAGCCTTGTTCGTACGCGTCCTATATGTTCCTGGAAAATTCCTGGTATTCCGTTTTGTCTTGGAAGTGTCCTAAAATTCTGTTACATGTCCTGGAATTTTTATCCATTCCTGCCTTTTTGTCATTGTGCGATGTTTTGTAGTTGAGGATTTTTCTACTGATATAGCTTATGTCTGACAAATTTCGCTCCCCATCCCCTGCAAAATGTGGGGGGGGGAGGGCTGTTGGGTTTCCTATCAGTTAGAACTTTTTTTTTTTTTTGATTGGAGGTTTAACGACCACCGTGAGCAACTCAATGGGCTATAAGCAGTCGCCCGTCCCTAATTTAGGGTCACTGGTTCCAGGGAAGGGAGAGAGCCAGTGCCGTAAGACAAACACAACATCCATGCCTCACCGGGATTCGAACCCGGACCCCTTTCGGACGAATGATCAGAGGCCATCGCCTTAGACCACTGCGCCACCGGGGCAGCCAGTTAGAACTGCAGCTGCGGTATTAGCAACTTTTTTTTTTTTTTTTTTTTTTTTGGAGATTTAACGACCACCGTGAGCAACTCAATGGGCTATAAGCAGTCGCCCGTCCCTAATTTAGGGTCACTGGTTCCAGGGAAGGGAAAGAACCAGTGCCATAAGACAAACACAACATCCATGCCTCACCGGGATTCGAACCCGGACCCCGTTCGGACGAATGATCAGAGGCCATCGCTTAGACCACTGCGCCACCGGGGCGGCATATTAGCAACTTTTGCGCCGTGCTTATGTTATCACTTTGGCCGGCAGGAGACACCATATCTCTGCAATTATTAGTTGGATTTGTAAAATTACTTCTGTATTGGGAAGCTTAAAATGTGAAAATGAGGATCCATGAGTACCGATTTTTTCCGATGCACATCTTAGCCGCTAGAGGGCGCAAATGAAGATCGTATCGAAATTTTTTTTTTGGTTGGAGGTTTAACGACCACCGTGAGCAACTCAATGGCTATAAGCAGTCGCCCGTCCCTAATTTAGGGTCACTGGTTCCAGGGAAGGGAGAGAGCCAGTGCCGTAAGACAAACACAACATCCATGCCTGACCGGGATTCGAACCCGGACCCCTTACGGACGAATGATCAGAGGCCAGCGCCTTAGACCACTGCGCCACCGAGGCGGCGTATCGAATTTAAATGCATTTTATTTCACATATTTGGTTTTAATTATCCAATTAAAAAAATATTTTTTCTTTAGATGACATTTATATCGAATACTTTTTTAGTAACAGCCCCCGTTTCAAATAATGCATAAATTTTCCGCTTGGGGGCGTAACGGTAAATTGCGATTTTCCCAATATATCCGTTTCTAACCGCGAGATTTTAAAAAATTTTCCTGCGTCGGATACAGCTCTCGGAGGTAGGGTGGGGGGGGGGGGGGGATTTGCCCATAATTTCTCATTTTTAGTAAGGAATGGTTTGGCCACCAGGGTGTGTAAGAGTTTATTTTCGTTTCACATGTATTTGCAATAAAATCTGAACTGAAAGCTCAATTGAAAAATTCCTTCGTGAGCCGATGCCGCTCACCTTGGGAAACCTTTTTAGAATACCTCCTTCTTAAAATAGTGCATAATTTTCCCACCAGGGAGCTTAGATGTTTATCTCATTTTTGTCCATATCTATGTTTATAGGAGTCCGATTTGAAAATATATTTCTTTGATGGACATTTTCAGTGCAAAATGTTTCTCATATAATTTTAAATATTGCTTAACGCACAAGTGCTCCACTATCAGGCGTAGGCTCACTTTTCCGGGTACAGCATTATCTGCGAGACTAAAAACCCAAGTTTTTGATTAGCAGCAGCGGACATCATTTTTAACATTCTGCATTCTGTATTAATTTTGCCGAAGCATGTAGGAATTTTTTGTTGCAGGTTACAGGTTGAACAGATTTATGGTTTCATTATATTTTAAATAAGAAAGTTTGATTATATGTCCTGGAAAAAAAAATAGAAATGTCCTGGAATTTTGTGATTAAAAAAGCCTATGGAGCATGTAAAAGCAAAGTTAACGCTGAGAAGGGGATCCGCGTAGCTGTATCGAACATTGTCTCCAGATTCGATGTTTTGTGTGACATAAAACAAATTCCCCATCCGATTAAGACGCAAATACGTTTGTTAGGTAGTTTCTAAAATGACTGTAAAAATGTGAAAACCAAATGAAGAGCGTTGCCGTTGTGAAAATATGCCTATCTCATCAATTTCTTCTTATTCAGTTCTGTAATTTTATTTTAATATTGAATTTTTACATTAAAAAGAAAACAAGTTGGTAATGTAAAGGTATAGTTTCTTTTAAACAATACCACAAACTCTAATTTGGGCATTTTTTTTATTTTGGGTACAACGGCGTTGCACGGAAAACGTAACATGTGAAAAGCGGCGCGGTCTCAATAAGTTTGGGAACCCGTGTGTTAACGTGTAGATTATGGTACGAAATTCAGACACGAAAAATGTCAAAAACTGCGACGTACATCTTTTTCGTAATCAGAAATGATGTAAAACAAAAAAAATTCATTGATTTAGTAACTTTTGAAAAAGTTCTACGTACTATTTACCTATTTATGCGAGAAGCAGAAATCCAGTCAGCGGCGATGATTACGCTGTGACTCTCGGCTGAGCATCTCCCACGGCTGCCCCTGGTCTCAGCGAAATTATCCCCACAAAACATATTAGGCCAGACGTGCAGATCGACCGCAAGCTTCAGTAAATGTGCTGAGCGCGGAAGGATACTTAGCCATGACACACATGCAGCAGTACAGGGTGGCTTCGCTTTCACAAGCAATGGGGGAGCCTCCGTCTTTTATTGTATAATATGTATTTGCGATTCCTCAGTGGTTTATTGCAGGAATTCGTACATCGTGTTGAATTCTTTTCAGATCAATTAGAATTTACAAGAATATAATTTTATCTAAACTAATATGTTTATGTCATATCATGTCGATTAGCGTTAATGTAAAAACCATGTGACGGTGAACGTTAACATTTTCGATGTAATCCGAAAAAAGATATACTGCACATGATTTCTAAGAGCAGATAATTTATATTTTCTGAATATATGAGTACAAAAACATAATAGTTTTTCAGAATTTTCTGTTTTACGGATGTTCTGTTTAGAAATATTTTAAAATCATATTGTGAACTGGAATTAATATTACAGGATCTATTTATAGCATTACAGATTCATCTAAAAACACAACAAAACTGAAATTTCAATACAATGATCCACGTATCAAGAAGATTCGCCATTTATTTACCTATTTGCAAATTTGTACTTTGATAAAACACTTGCTATTTACTTTTTAGTAGCTATCTGAAACATTACTTTCAAATAAAGGAAGGTTTCAATTTCTTATTCAAGGTACTCAGGTGAAAGTTTTTGGCCTACTTGAAGGAAGGAGCCATTAATATGTAAAATGACATAGCATGGAAGCAATTTATCACATGCGAAAGCAATTGTTCGGATTCGTTGTTTGCAAAACAGTAAATGAGAATTAAGAATGCAATTGAAAATAATCATTCGAACATAAAATTTTAGAACGTTTTCACATGTAGCAGTGCTTTTTAACTTTCTGTTTTGTGAATTAATGATTAACTTTAAAGGCAACAAAATAACTGAAATTCTTTTGAAAGAAGATTTCTGCCAAAAGACACCTGCTCACCAGATCTAAGCCCGCTGTAGGCGTTTTTCTAATCTTTATCCCACAAGAAAGCACGGAGTCGGAACATCTCCCCATAACAAATCAAAATGGCGCAAAGAAAAGGAGCACCCTTGTTCTACAATATATGCCTTGCTATAGGCGCTTTTCCAATTTCTCAACCAAAAATTCTAGTAAGGAATTTTTCTTTTAATTATACATATATTTACTTTTTATGATAAAATAGTGAATAATGTAATAATACAAGAGCAATTTAATTGTAGATACTAACGACGTGAAGGTTCAAAAAATGGAAAAACACTTTTATGTAGAAGATTTTTAAAAAATGCAGCAATGTATTAATTTTAGAAAAAAAATACGAGCGTTCGCCTGCTTATGGGGACGTATAGCTGAAGTGTTGCAACAAAAATCCCACTGTGACAGCCGAGAAAAAATCTACTACGGTTCCTAAGTTTTCTGAGCGATAAAACTTATTTGTTTCAACTGTGACAAACAAAACGCATGGATTGTCTTATGGTTCTGTATATACAGGGTGTTTCAAAACTAATGGAACGGAGTTTGAGGGGTGATAGAACACACCGGAGCAAGCACTTTTCGTCATAGAATGCATGATCGCAAGTTTCGCGGTTAGGCGCTGTAGGGCGCTTACCGTTTCCCTACTTACGCCGTCTTTGACAACACAAAGACAGGAATGGCACAACAAATCAAAACAAAACTTTATTGCAGACAAAATAAAAAAGAAACGTGACATCACAAAATTACATGAAATTTGCAAACACTAATAAATAAATACTGAAATTAAATAAATTTACAAAAACTGCTGAAAAGGGCGACAGACGCTCCTGATACACGCTTCGCATCGTCGACGTAAAGATTACCGTATGTTGTGTAAAATACCAGGCATTTCCCGGACAGCTGCAGCAGCGACTGAAAGTACGGCGACTACTTCCTAATTGGAATCAATGGGAGTTACTTACATTACGGACTTAAGATGTCCACATAAAAAGAAATCCAGGGAAGACAGATCTGGTGATCGTGAGGGACAAGCAATGGGTCCACCTCGGCAATTCCTAGGCCATGAAATGTGGCGTTTAAGTAATCATGCACCTGAGTGCTGAAATGAACTGGCGCTCCATCATGTTGTGACCACATTTTACTGCGGAAGGCTACTGGTTCATGCTGGATCAATTCAGGCAAGACTTGTTGAAGGAAAATAAGGTACGTCTTCCTCCAGACGTTCCGGTAAAAGATATGGGTATTTGCGTTGCGAAAGACGGCGTGAATGGGGAAACGGAAAGCTCCCTCCCTTGCCTAACCGCGTAACTTGCAATCATGCATTCTATGATGAGAAGTGCTTGTTTCAGCGTGTTCTATCACCCCTTAAAGTTTGTTCCATTAGTTTTGAAATGCCTTGTATATACAAAGCCATAAGCCAAAAGATGAGTTTTGTTTTTCACAGTTGAAACAATGAAGGTTTATCGCACACACAACTTAGGAATCCCAGTAGATTCTCTCTCAGCTGTCACTGTGTAATTGTCGATACAACACTTCAGCTATACGTCCACATCAGCAGGCGAACGTTCGTATTTTTTTCTAAAATTAATGGATTGGTGTATTTTTTAAAATCTTGTACATAAAAGTCATTTTAAAATTTTTTTGAATAAAATAACGGATTGGAATTATACTTTATGCATTTTTTGTTGATGGTTAGTAAAACCTTTTCCGCACTAAGGCATTTCGATCCGGGTAGGTCTGATATTTTCGACGGACACTCGAATATTTCATGTTTTTTGTGAAATTTCAGAATTTTGAACCTTTGGTCAGAGCCAAAATTACGATGACACGTCCCGAAAAAAGACAGCTGCTTTAGTGTTCTGAAGTAATGTATTCTCGAAGTATCTCAAATGAGCATATACTACCCACACTACTATGGATGGAGTGACAGTTGTGCCCGTTACCATTATAAAAAATGTGTTGGTACTTTGCACTTTCCCTTTTCTTAGAAAGATATAGAACATCTAGGTTTCTGTAGAATATGTAGGAATCTTAACTGCATTGCCATTATTTTAGAAATTTAAGTGTTTTATTATTACATTCAGAACAGAAGAGAACAAATATGACTGTTGCAGGTGGGTGTAGGAATGATATGTATAAAAACAATAGATATTTTGTGAACTTTAAATCAAAGGATAAGTTAAACTCCTGATTTCCAACCTGCGCATATAGAGCAACTCAAATCTTATTCCGTTACGTAGAAATGCCGAACTCATGTTTGATGTTTAACATTTATCCAACAGAGAAAAAATGGATTTCACGTCTCCTGTAGCGTTATATTGACCCAAATACCGAAACCGATACATGAAAGATTTCCTAACAAATATCGTAAACGTGCATGCTAGACACAACTTTGACTAATCGGAGAGATCAAAAATAGTCGCCGAGCCACTCATCCAAATGGCAACGCTTCCGCTTTGTGAGCATAGTTGTGAATTATCTGGAAGAATAAATTACAGCTGCTTGTCTCTTTAAGAATTCACAAAACAAACAAATAAACATAAAGCGAACTTATCAGTCTATTTGTATCATGCAGTGGCGGAGTTCATTGACCAACAAAAAGAAACTATTAAAAACTTAATGGTAGCTTGAAGCGTTGATTTATATGAAGTGCGATGGGTATCACTTCGCGGGGTTTGCCGTGGCATTTGTTTAGGTTTGAGATCGTGGCTTTTGCGTTCTAAACCACGGAATAATAATAATTTTGATCAGAGGATATAACTAAGAAGCCGTATGAATATAAATACTTGCTTAAAAATACCATTTAATCCAAAGCGACAAAAAAGTCTTGCTACATTAAACATACAGTCGGATTCAAGGAAAAGCCACTGCATCCAACAAAAGACGCCATTGGTTAACTTCTAAACCCAATCAAATTTATAAAGAGAGTTCAAATGAATATTAGAAACCATGCACACAAAAATAAACAACGCCATTTGACTTTTTGAAAATCTGTTAGTATATTACGTGCACAGACATACACGATCTTGTGCGTTTCGTTGTGGAACTATATGGCGTAATGGCTCACGGAGAGTCACAACTGTTGATGTAAACAAGTCGGCATGTCCCACCTCAGATGTAGAGCCACTTTCAGAAAACCAGGTTCGTTGTTGGCTTTTTGAAAAAAAATCGTGGTCGCCTAGAAGAACGATACCTATAAAGTCATAAAACTGTGGGCCGTATCTGTTAAATCGAAAAAGCAAACCTTTATGCAAAGAAAAACTATCTTACTGGAAACTTTTCTGAAAGTAGAATGTTAAAAATCGAGCAGGAAAAACGCTCTCTTTTTTATGTCACTTGTTATTGGTTAATTCAGGGTGATTATTATTAATCGTTTGGATTTTTAAGCTTTTGAACCTTTACATTCACATGGACTTTCAATTTTGCAAATCCAATTTCTTGTGGAATACCAGGATCAACATTATATTTGTTAAAAGCTGTGGACATACACTATATTGACAAAATTCACCGGACACCTAGAAGAGAAACACAACATAGCATTTATCAACATACATTAGTACGGTATCGGTCCACTTTTGGCTATAATGCAAGCACTGGCCTTTCGAGACATGCTTTCGACAAGATTATATGCGCTTCCGATAGGTATGCGCTTCCGATAGGTATGCGCTTCCATTAAGTACATAATACTGCCGCTAATTGTTGCTCAGTAGCAGGCCTCTATTCCAAACTTCTTATGCGGAGCTCTAATTCATATCACAAGTGCTCTATGGTGCCACCCCGGTGGCGCAGTGGTCTAAGCGATGGCCTCTGATCATTCGTCCGAACGGGGTCCTGGTTCGAATCCCGGTGAGGCATGGATGTTGTGTTTGTCTTGCGGCACTGGCTCTTTCCCTTCCCTGGAACCAGTGACCCTAAATTAGGGACGGGCGACTGCTTATGGCCCATTGAGTTGCTCACGGTGGTCGTTAAACCTCCAATCAAAAAAAAAGTGCTCTATGGGATTAAGATCAGGGCTCTGCGCTGGCCAGTCCACACACGATATGGGATTACACGCAGTAACAGTCCTTGCTTTATGGCTCGGTGCATTTTCCTGCTGGTACCAACAAGGCTCGGTTCCATAGTATTACCAAAGAGTTGGTAGGGTATAATTGTTCAGAATATCGAGGTAGACGTGCTGGTTAACAGGTTTGTTCACGATAACCAATGGGTCGAGACCATAACACGAAAAATACCCCCACACGTGTACACTGCCAGCTCCAAACTTGACGGTAGGAAGAGTACACTGTGGTAAATAGCATTCCAGCCAGCTGCCGCCATACCCACATACGGCCGTCAGACTGATGGATCGTGTATCTGGATTCATCAGTTCATAGGACCCGTTTCCATTGACCTACGGTCCACGATAAATGTTCTTTACACCATGCTAAACGACGAGTAACATTCCGAGTGGAGATGAAAGGATGTGAGCAGTCTCACGACCACAACAACCCATGGAATGAAGTTCTCTGCGAATCGTACCATGTACATTCCGAGGTTCTAGAATTTTTACTCGCCTGTACACTGAGATATTGTGCAGTACTCCATCGATTAGCTCTAACGACTCTCCTGAGGCTTCGCCGTCCTCTGTGACTGATTTTCTTTGGTCTACCGGTACATTTTGCTACTTCAGGCACGCCATGTATCTCCACTTATTCAGTACATCCAAAACATTTGACTTGGGTATGTTTAAACGCCTCTTTGTTTCTCTTATGGACAACCCACTAATATAACACTCACCAATCTTTCCTTTCTCAAAGTCAGTTCTCACCCGCCGCGATATTTTCCCTCAACCTCACAGTGCGATATGATCGCGATCAGCTGCAGGCTTGTTTACATAGCCTTTGCAGCTGTACCGCGCATCTTAACAACGCAGCGGATCGGTGCCTGTGCTTTTGAAGTGATGCCCGGTGACTTTTGTCCATAATAGTGTATATTTTTTCATTCGAACGCTTTTCATTTATTGTGTTGTTCTTAATAATATTTATTTGCTTTTGACACAGGAAATAAAAGATCACTGCTAAATATGTTAATCTATGAAGTTTGAAATTCCAAGTATTTGAAAATATTTTCCATCGCATTCGTTCTTTACTTTTCTAGTTAACGTGTAATCCGTACAAGGGATGACTCGGTGTCCGAAATGGCTCAACGTAAAGAGTTATCTGAGAAACATGATTGCCCTTAAATAAGCCTGTGTTGTTATTGCTTGAACGAATACCTGCCACTAGTTCCACCCTGCTCTGGCATCACCACGAACCTGTTTAAGAGTTTATTTTCTAGGTTGTGATGACGGAGCTGCTGTATGCAGGCGTACTACCATTCCTATACTCCGAGTCAACCTAAGAGTATACCCCTATGAAGGGTACGAAACAGCTACCTCCGCTACGAGAAATAGGTCCCTAGCGGTTAGAGCGAAAAGCAGCAAAAATGTTGCTTAGAATCCATTTTTGTTTGCTCAACAGTTTATCCGACAAAACTGTAATCTAAAAAATAATTCCACAAGTTAGAGCACTTTTAGAAATAAATTTGTTGTGAGAAGTTGCTGAATCAGGTGCTTCTCACTTTCGGCTATCTGTGCCCACTTGGGATAAAATTCGGACACAGGGAAGGGGTAGAAAATGGCTTCCAACATTAATAACACAGAGACAATAAATTGAGATTTGGGGAAACTCGAAGGGTGCCTTACTTAAAAAGGGCATTAGGGAAGCATTTCGGCCTTCACCAGACCCCCACTCACAATCTCCGCTACTTGTGAGATGTGTGGGGAATCAGAAAGGAAACAGTAGAAGAGCACATTAACGCGGATGGTCACCGTTTTTGCGTTCCACGACGAGTTGTGATAAGGCTCTCCTGCCTTTACCAATAGTACACTTTTAGGGTGAATATGAGTATAAATTGGGATTCCGAAGACAACGTTTTATACTACTCGGCTAGGGAGGTGGGCTATACTTCCAACTGCGGTCCGATAACGCACTGTAATTTTTAAAGCATAAACACACAACTATCATCACTCTTTTACAAAAAAGAAATGTTTTTTTTTTTTTAAGAAAAATTCCTTTTCTGACTTTTAAGCATTTTTTAAAACTTTAAGGAAAGGAACGAGCTGCTTACTCTGTCTTCAGCTTTAACCACATGGGAAAGTTCTGGTCCCGTGACCTGTTGCCATGGTGCCGCAGCTATTTTTAGCACTCTCTTTTCATTGGGGGAAAGACAGCCTACAATCAAGCTGGTAATGACGCAATGCCTAATGACGTAGCGACGATTTTAAATTTCGGCGTTTTCCACCGGCATAAGTGAATACCTATGTAAATATAGGCTTTCGCATCGTATATAAAATGCAAAGAGGGATAAAGCTAGTGTGTTCGTCCGCAAATTGTTCGACCTTTTCTAAATGACCTAGACCACTTCTAAAACCCCCAGTACGATTAATTGTTCAACCACTTCTAAAACCCATAGTACGATTATTTGGTCGACCACTTCTAAAACCCCCAGTACGATTAATTGTTCAACCACTTCTAAAACCCATAGTACGATTATTTGGTCGACCACTTCTAAAACCCCCAGTACGATTATGGCAAGCCGACGTGAATTATCAGAGTTTGAAGGAGGCATGGTAGTGGGAGCCAGACGGGTGGGACATTCAATTGGCGACGTTGTGCGAGCATTCAACATTTTTTGATCCACGGTGTCACGTGTGTACCGAGAATACCTCAAGGAAGGCATTACCACTCACCGTGGATAGCGATGTGGCTGACCACAAGTGCTGAATGACCGTGAGCAGTGGCGTCTGACCGGGATTGTCCATGCTAACAGACAAGCGACACTGGCTCAAATAACATTCACATTCAGCGCAGGAGATACCAGAAACATACCCATCAGGTCAGTGCAGCGTAATTTAGCGTCCACGGGGTATGGGAGCAGAAGACCCACCATAGTGTCCTTGGTAACACCCCGACATCGGACACAACGCCTCACTTGGCCTCGTGAACACGGTAATTGGATCCTGGAAGACTGGCAACATGTGGCGTGGTCCGATGAGTCGCGCTATCATTTGTTACGAGCTTATGGTAGGGTTCGGGTGTGGCACAGACCCCATTTGGCCATGGACCCAAGCTTTCAACAAAGCACTCTGTAAGCTGGTGACAATTCCATACCTGTGTGGGTGTCTTTACGTGGCACGGTTTGGTTCCTCTGGTCCTCGTAAACACTTCATTTACCGACAATCGCTTTGTTGCTATGCTGGATGACCGTTTGCAGGCCTTCATGGACTTCATGTACCCCAATGACGTTGGGATTTTCCAGGCTGACAATGCAACATGTCATCGGGCACAAGTTGTCCAAAATTGGTTCGTAGAGCAGTCTGGACAGTTCCGACGAATGGTGTGGCCACCACGTTCGCCCGACATGAACCTAATAGAGCTCTTATGGGACGTGGTGGAAAGGTCCATTAGCACCAAAATCTATCATCTACAAATACCAGGGAACTGTGGCCGGCTATTCAGACGGCATGGCTCAATATCTCTCCATAAGTCTTCCGGCAACTTGTGGAATCGATGCCACGTCGAGTTGCTGCACTTCACCGGGATAGAGGAGGTCCTACACGATACTAGGTACGTATCCCATGGCTTTTGGCACTACATTGTATAATATACCACTGGGATAGCGCAGTTGGTTAACGCGCTATGTGCAGTGTGGGAGGCTTACGTTTGTGACGTGTGTTTGACTCCCGGTCCTGCCTTTCAATCTGGTCTTCGTTTTTTCCGGGGTTTTTCGCAGACTCCCTGGGCTTGGGGGACGCGAATGCGTAGATGGTTCCCAATCAAGTCGGCCCCGGACGCCTTTTGTCCCTGGTCCTCGAAATGTTAAGTGGAAGGCAACGGGAACCCACCATTGAGTGCAACCTTTCCCCAAGATATTTTTCACCATGTCCGTGCACGGTTCCTGATGATGAATTGCCTTCCTCCCTGTCTAGGGACATGGCACCTCTAGAAGAAGAAGAAGTACACAGTATATGTATAAATGCAATGCATATTGCCGTACCACCCTATCATATCTCATGTTAAAGAAATAAATAAAAAACTCAGGTCCTACCTCCTAAATTTTTCTTTACCATAATGTGCACTGAAGTGCCAGAAAAAATGGTACAGACGAGCCTATGCAAAATACATACATAGCAATGTCACTTACGCGTACTCGGTTGCGTCCGCCAGTGCATATATAAAGCAATAGACATCCTTGCGAGCTGTCAGAGCTGTTTTCGGCATGAGAATGACAAGTAATAACGTGTTAAGCGATTTTCAATGCGGTGTCATAGTTGACGCTCGTGAGATGGGCCATAGTATTTCGGAGGTAGAAACGAAGTTCGGATTTTCACGGACGGCTATTGCAAGGGTGTACCGTGATTACAAGAATTCCGGCAAACCTCCAACCTACGATACCAGTGTGGCCGTAAAAAGACATTGGGTGAACGTGACCATCGTCGGCTGTCAAGAATCGTTTCACGCGATAGGCGTGCAACACTCTCCCAGGTACCATCGGAATTCAATGCTGTAGCCTGAACAAGCATCAGCGTCCGGACTGTGCAGCGTACCCTGCACGATATGGGCTTTAGGAGCCGACGCCCAACTCGAGTCCCCTTGATAGGTGCACGACACTGAGCTATGCACCTTGCTTGGGCACGGCAACACGGCCACCGGACACTTGATGACTGGAAGTAAGTAGCCTGGTCTGACGAGTCGCGTTTCCAACTGTATCGGGCAGATGGAAGGATTCGTGTGTGGCGCAAACCCCATGAAGCCATGGATCCCGCCTGTCAACAGGGAGCAATAGACATCCTTGCGAGCTGTCAGAGCTGTTTTCGGCATGAGAATGACAAGTAATAACGTGTTAAGCGATTTTCAACGCGGTGTCATAGTTGACGCTCGTGAGATGGGCCATAGTATTTCGGAGGTAGAAACGAAGTTCGAATTTTCACGGACGGCGTTTGCAAGGGTGTACCGTGATTACAAGAATTCCGGCAAACCTCCAACCTACGATACCAGTGTGGCCGTAAAAAGACATTGGGTGAACGTGACCATCGTCGGCTGTCAAGAATCGTTTCACGCGATAGGCCTGCAACACTCTCCCAGGTACCATCCGAATTCAATGCTTAAGCCTCAACAAGCATCAGCGTCCGGACTGTGCAGCGTACCCTGCACTATATAAGCTTTAGGATTCGACGCCCAACTCGAGTCCCCTTGATAGGTGCACGACACAGAGCTATGCACCTTGCTTGGGCACGGCAACACCGCCACCGGACACTTGATGACTGGAAGTAAGTAGCCTGGTCTGACGAGTCGCGTTTCGAACTGTATCGGGCAAATGGAAGGATTCGTGTGTGGCGCAAACCCCATGAAGCCATGGATCCCGCCTGTCAACAGGGAACTGTGCCGGCTGGTGGGGGGTCCGTAATGGTATGGGGTGTGATTAGCTGGACTTCACTGGAACCCCTGGTACGTTTACAAACGTATGTGAACCGCCAACGCCATGTGCGGATCCTTTCTAACGAGGTACAGCCGTTCATGCTGATGGGTTGGGCCTGTTCCAACAGAACAATGCACCTCCACACAAGTTTCGGGACGCCACATTATGGTTAGAGGAACATTCATCTGAGTTTTGGGGTGTTGCCATTCCCACCCAAGTCTCCAGATCTGAACGTGACAGAACACATTTGGGGTGCCATGCAACGCGCTATCGAACACAGGAATCCGAGACCTCGGAATACACCTGAATTGTGGAACGCTCTGCAGGAAGTATGGTGTGCATTGCCTACAGCATATTTCCAGAAGCTAGTGGAGTCCATGCCCCGTCATATTTCTGCAGTCCTGCGCTCCCGTGGGGGACCTACCAAGTATTAGACTAGTGTACCAGTTTTTCTGGCACTTCAGTGTATGCAAATGTAATAAATTTCATCCCATTTCAGTGAAGCTTTGAGGTTTCACAGTACCGTTAAATTTTAACAACGAGTTCATTATCGCTGTGAATATTATATCATTCGACAGCAGTAAAGGTCCTGTCTAGGGACATGGCACCTCTACATTTCAGCAATGCTACACAATTACCATTTCAGCAATGCTACACAATTACCATTTCAGGAATGCTACACAATTACCATTTCAGGAATGCTACAAAATTACCATTTCAGCAATGCTACACAATGACTGACCGCAGCATGCGTTCCTTGATATACTTCTCGAAGTTCTAAGTGCAAAATAAGATCTTGCGCGTTACCATCATGCTGAAATACCAACATTTGTGGGAATAAAATGATATTTAACAACAATACACAACAGAGGAAACATCGGGAGAGAGAAAAGTACATCTATAGGAGAAATCTTCGCTCCGTCAACTTCTGTTTCCGGAGAATTTGCCCTCCGTTTGCAATCTTAAATACAAATGCTTACGTAATTAAATGGCATTTAACAAAAATGTAGGACAGGGACACCACGAAAGAAACAACACGACCAATGAGAAATCATCGCTCCCTACAGCTTCCGTTTTTGGAAGTTTTTGCCTCCGTTTTGTAAACTGACACCTAAATATTTCTGCCAAAAAAGTGATATTTAGCAAAAATGTTTGGACAGAGAGAACATTGCGAAAAAACAAATTACATTTACGGGAGAAATCCTTGTACCGTTCAATTTCCGTTTTCCGAATTTTTTTTTATTTTCGAGCTGAAATGTAAATATTTATGGAATAAAACATTTAACAACAATACATTGCAGAAATAGCACCGCGAGAAAAAGAATTTAAGGTTACAGACCTCTGTCTGACTTCCGTTTTCGTAAATGTTGCCTCCCTTTTCCAACTGAAACAAACATTTGCACAATACAATGTTAATTAACAATAACATGAATAGAGAAAACAATGCAAGAAGGGGAAACTACGATTATAGAAGAAATCTTCACTTCCTCTTACTGCCGTTTTCGGAAACTTTTGAAAAACGGAATTCCATCTCCAAATGGAAAAATTGCTCCCATGATCCGGATCAAGAGAAAATTAAGAAGGGTTCCGGAGGTATGGCTTTTTCCTGCAATGCCAAAATTAAAGTTCTAGGGATATCTTTTTATTTTCTTTTTTTTCTGCAGAGCCAAAATTAAAGTTCTGGGGATATCTTTTTCCCGCAGGGCCAAAATTAAAGTTCTGGTGATACCTTTTTTAATGCAGTAAAATATTTGTGCTGTAAAGCAAACGAAGTACATGAATTCTGCCTTAGATGCACGATTAGAACTTGCAGGAGAAAATAAAGTTTTTATTAAAGGCTAAAAAGTTAAAAGTTAAGTTTTTAAAAAATTAAAGGTTAAGTTTTAACTTTTTAACTTTTAATAAACACTTTATTTTCTCCTGCCAGTTCTAATCGTGCATCTAAGGCAGAATTCTTGTACTTCATTTGATACCTTTTTTATTTCTGCTGGGCCAAAATTCTGGGGATATCTTTTTCTTTGTTCTTTCTTTATTTTCTTTTCCTTTTTTTTTTTTTTTTGTTTTGTTTGCAAGGCCAAAATTAAAGTTCTGGAAATATATTTTTTTTTTTGCTGGGCCAAAATGAAAGTCCTGGGGATTTATGGATATACACTGCTGGACAATTGCTAAGGACGGGTCATAAACGGCTATATAGCGCATAAAAAAGTAAGTGTGGTTGGATGCCAAGTGAAATAAAATAATGTCAGAATGCCAGGACATTACAAGAAAGACAATTTATTGTGCTCTGAAAACCAGAAGGCTTTGGAACGTGTTCAAGGGACAAACAGGCCATTTTGTGCAGAATACGTAAACGTGAAAAAAATGCAATTACCGTCCGCAGGCGTTCCGGCGTAAGATGTCAATACGGGATATAGCCACCATGGAGGGCGATGCAAGATTCCACACGTCGTGTCATGCTTTGCACAACATTATCAAGCAGCTGTTGGGGTAATTTATCCCATTCGTCTGTCAGTGCACGGATGAGGGTGTCCTTGTATATTGGAGGGCATTGGCGACTAGCAAGACTCCTCCCCAAAGCATCCCACACATTTTCAGTGGGATTCAGATCTGGAGAACGTGCTGGCCATACGAGGCGTTGAATATCCTCGCTCTCAAGACACTCCTGGACAGCGACTGTTCGATGACATGTTGCGTTGTCGTCCATGAAAATGAATCTATCACCGACAGCACCACGGAACATGCGAACATGAGGTAGCAGAACATCATTAATGTATCGTTGGCCAGTCATAGTCCCAGTTGGAACCACATAGAGGGACGTACGGCCATTGATCGTGATGCCAGCCTATACCATGACACTACATGTCGGATATCGGTCCCTTTCCTGTATGTTTGCTGGACAATATGCAGTACCACTATCACGCCAGATCAGTTGTCGTCGACAATCAGACGATAGACTGTATCTACTCTCATCTGAGAAGAGGACAGCAGACCAGTCGTTATCAGTCCAATTGCGATGATGATGGCACCATTGCAAACGGGCGGTACGGTGACGTCTGGACAATGGGATGCACACAACAGGACGGCGGGCGTATAGTCCTTCTTCATGCAAACGTCTGGCGACAGTTTTTCGGGAGATCCGCTTGCCAGTAGCAGCCATAAACTGATTTGCTACCTCACTAGCTGTGCTGCGCCGGTGTCTTTTTGTTGATAGCACTATGTACCGATCTTCTGCAGGTGTCGTACTGCGAACACGACCTTCCCCGTGACGTTTGCTGCACTCTCCATTTGTTTAAAATGATTTCCAAAGCCTTGAAACAACACTGTGGCTGACGTCGAACTCCCTGGCAACATCTGTTATTTTTCGCCCTTCTTCAATCTTGCCAATAATACGGCCACGCGTAAAATCATCTAGGTGATGTCGGGAAGACATACTGAAAATTGCAAGTTCGTCAATTGATTCTTTCCCTTTCAACTTTGCGTTTGAACAACAACGGTCAATACGCGTCAAATCCTTTATATCTCTTATCAGCGCTGTGACGTCACGAACAAGTTCGGCAATCCAAAATTTGCATACGCACAACACGTCTTACTGTATCCCGCACTTATGCTAATTTCCACATTTTCCTGCCTTCCATTATATGGTTGCTATCGTTGCTATTGTCATCCGTCCTTAGCAATTGTCCGGCAGTGTATATTTTCCCTGTAGGACCAAAATTAAAGTTCTGGGGATATCGTTTTTTTTTTAATTTATTTCTGTAGGGCCAAAATTAAAGTTCTGGGGATATCGTTTTTTTTCAGCAGGACCAAAATTAAAAGTACTGGGATATCGTTTTTTTCAGCAGGACCAAAATTAAAAGTTCTGGTGATATCTTTTTTTCTTGCAGGGCCAAAATTAAAGTTCTGGGGATATCTCTTTTTTCTTCAAGACCAAAATTAGAGTTCTGTGGATATCGTTCTTTCCTGCAGGGCCAAAATTAAAGTTCTGGGCTTATCTTTTATTTTCTGCAGGGTCAAAATTAAAGTTCTGGGGATATATTTTTTTTCTGTAGGACCAAAATTAAAGTTCTGGGGATATCGTTTTTTTTCAGCAAAACCAAAATTAAAGTTCTGGGGATATTTTTTTTTCAGCAAAACCAAAATTAAAGTTCTGGGGATATTTTTTTTTCTGCTGGGCCAAAATTAAAATTCTGGGAATATCAATTTTTTTTGTTCTCTGCAGGACCAAAATGAAATCTCAGATATACATTGCCCTCCTCAGCGGTTCTAGTACAGAGCCCGGAACCAGTGACCCCAAATAGGGGACGGCGGACTGTCTATAGCCACAAGAGCCGCGCATCGTGGCAAATAGACCCTGAAACAAAGTAAAGAAAAATGCCACCAGAATGCATAACAGCATCATACTTCACGACTAGGTTGAGCAAAAGCGCACACGTCCTGCTCGCCTCCGAGGCACAAATATGATTTAGATTACCTTCCAAAACTAATAAATATCGCTGTCAAATAGCGCGAGAATTTGTTTTCTTTATCGTACTGAATAGGCTTGTTCAAGCAGTTTGTGTTTCCTTTAAAGCAAATTGCTTCAACATAGTTCATTTTAAGTGGGCGTGCCGCAAAACTGCTTTCACATTATCCTGTGCACTAAATTTTGTATGAGTTACTGGATCGACATGAAAGCTTAAAAATACGTTAGGAAAAGCCACATAATGCAGGATTTTAAAACTATCGATTTTGCTTGGTTGAAAATGCTTTGGGCATGCCTGCGATGTGTGTTTTCCATCAAATTCTTTATGGCATCACTGAATAATGTTTGTGATGCATTTATGATGCTGAATAGTTTATTTCGAGTGATCTTACCATTACTAAACTTATCCGTACTTCAGGAATGCTACTAAGAGAGTTCACTCTCCTCCTGAAATTCAATTCTAGTCTCATTTAGTGTTACATCCTTCCTTTTTCGCGTGGTTTTGGGTTCTAAATTTGAATGTTGAAAATGATAGACCGTACCGATTTGTTGCAGACCATAATTATAAATTATCACGGGATATACAGGTACAGCGAAACCTCATTTATACGTTTTTCTCACGGATGGCCTTAATTAACGTATCTCTGTATTCTAAAATAACAGTAGCTGCCGCCGCCGCTGTTTTAGAAATTTCGCAACACTCGCGCTTTTCTAGCACGCAGCGCAAAAGGTATTGAACACAAAAATATGAAATTTACACGGCTTGTAGAGAATTGTTCGGAAAACATGCTGAAATAAACAGTTTTGCTATTCTGGCGACACTTTGAGAGCTATTGTATTTCAAATTTAAGGTAAGCAAAAAAGTTATATCAGTTCGCGTTCCGGACACACTAACAGCAACAGAACCACGAAACTTTGTAGGCATGTAGGGCCATGACCGAATTTTTGCACCTCGTCGCCCTTTCTTTGAATTTCTATTTAGTTTACGAGAAATTAAATTTTTAAATTTCACAAAATTCTCTATTTCACGATAGGATCCATTTTAAAAAACGGATATATGACAAACTATAAATCATAACGCATTGCAATGTTTACAGCATAAACTCACAGCTATCATCCTTCTTTTACAAAAAACGTTTTTAAGAAAATGTCATTTTCTGATTTTGTGGCGTTTTTTAAAGACAAAAAGGAAAGGAAAGAGCTGCTTACTCTGTTTTCAGCGTTAACCACACAGGAAAGTTCAGATCCCGTGACCTGCTGCCATGGTGACGCAGTTAATTTTAGTACTCTCTTCTCATTAGGTGAAAGGATAGGCTACAATCAAACTGGTAATTGCGCAATGCTTAATGACGTAGCGACGTTTTTAAAGTTCGGCGTTTCCCGCCGGCATACGTTAATACCTATGTAAATATAGGCTTTCGCCTCGTATATGAAAAGCAAAGAGAGAAAATGCGAGTGTGTTCGTCCGCGAATTGTTCGACCACTTCTAAATGACCAAGAGATCTGAAAATTGACATGCTGATAGGTAGGTTCGTATATTTAGAAAAGTCCGAAAACAACAACAAAAAATGGCGGCTTTGAAAAATTGCTAGAACTTTTCGCGAATTGTTAGACCACTTCTAAATAACCTAAAGATCTAAAAATTGGCATGCTGGTAAATCTCTTAAAGTCCAGATACCTGCAAAGGCACGACAACCAAAAAAACAGCGCTTTGAAACATTGCCTGCTTGAATTTTTCTACCACTTCTACACTTAGAAAAAAGTTCGAAAACCCAAAAATTCAAAAGGGTGGTTTAGCTTTACTGTTTCAAAATGCTGATAGCTTTAAAGAAAGTTTTGTCAGAATCACTGACATGCTTTGAAAATTACAAATTTTGATTGAAAATTAAGGAGCGCCAAAGCCTGCTCCGTTTTACGTGAAACGGTATGCATTGACGTCACGCCGCTGTTCTAAATAGTAAAACAGTTACGCATTTTAAATTACTTTTCTTTCCCTTAATTACTCTTCCCTTTCTTTAATTTTATATTCAAGAAATGATTTTAATGATTCACGGTTCGGAGAACGGGCATGATTGCTAGCTCTTAAGGAAGACTTAGTTATTTTTCGGCGTGGAGAGTTGGAATGCCGCCATTCCGTACACATCCGTTTTGAGGCCGGATAGAAATGGTGGCACCACGTTTCATCTGAGGCCACAATCTTGGAAAGAAACTGTCCCCCTTCTGCGTGGTAACAAAGCAGATGCTCCAGGCAAGCATCCACTCACCGAATCTTCTGCGCCTCCTGGAGATGCTTGGAGACCCATTGTGTGCAAACCTTTCTGTATCGCAGTCGGCTATGGATAATGGTGTTAACAGTTCCCTTACTCACGGACAATGTTGCGCAAGCTCGCGGGTGGTGGTTCGGCGATTCACCTTCGCAAGGTTGCCCATGGCAGCAATCAATTCCATGGTGATGGCCGCGTGTGCTTGCCCAGGTCTCGGCATGTCCTTCGTATTATCACTAAGCTGTTCCCTGAGATTCAGAGGTTAGCTCCAAAAAGAAATACAAACCTCCAGATATTTTTACTTATTGTTGTCGTATCAAACTTCGCCATTTACAGCGATCTTGACATACAACTCGTGCTTCAATGATATCCATTACACGCCGTACACAAGATCTTTTATACTTCATACTCATAATCTTTTTCTTATGCAGACACTCCTGAATCTGATCAACCCATGTCTTCCTTGGCCTGCCTCTGCCTTTCCTTTCTGCCACTTGGGCTGAAAATATTTTCTTAGTAAGCATTTCATCACTCATTCTTTCAACATGGCCAAACCACCGAAGCATATTGGTCTGCACCTTCCTAACAACATTTTGCTTTACACCACACAACTGCAATACATCTTCATTCCTCACACAATCAGATCGTGTCTTGCCACAAACCCCACGTTAAGTAACGCATTTTTCCAGCACATAAACGACTCCTATGTTTCTTCTGCAGTACCCAGGTTTCACTGCCATACATCAGAGTAGGAACAATCACTGTTTCATACACAGCCATGCGGGACTCTCTAGAGAACCCATCATTATTGTGAAAACCTCTCAGAGCAGCTATGACTTTCAAAGAATTCACTCGCCTACTGATTTGACCATCCAACTTGTTCTCTCTGTCAAACATGCTTCCTAAATACACAAACGCACTCACCTGGTCAATCACAGTGCCATTTATACTTACACTACATTCAGTGCTACCCATTCCTCTCTCAAACACTATAATTTTGGTTTTTCCCTTACTTATACTCAGTTTGAATTTCATGCAAACTTCGTGCATCCGAGTCAACATACTCTGCAACTCACTTTTGCTCTCGGCCAACAGGACAGTGTCATCAGCATACAGCAATCTGCACACACGGATATCACCAATACATAAACCACTATTATCTATTTTGGCCTTACGCATGCATGCGTCCATAAATATATTAAACAGCCATGGTGACATTACACAACCTTGTCTAACTCCTGCACCAATGGAAAACCATTTTGATAAAAACCATTCACTCGTACACAAGCTCTACTACCATCATACATGGCTTTTGCACTATTAGGTAGATTCCAAGTAACACCATATTCATTCAATAAATTCCACAAAAGTGTCCTATTGACTCGGTCGTAAGCTTTCTCTAAATCTATGAAGACAGTAAAACCTTTCTTCCCAACAGCCAGATACTTTTCAATCATCATGCGTAATGCAAATATCTGGTTAGTCCAGCCTTTACCAGGCATAAAACCACTCTGAACATCCCACACTTTCTCTGATGTAAGACCCACGTACTTTTTCAATAACAACCTTACCAAACACTTTCCCTGGCACACTCAGTAGGCTAATACCACGATAGTTCATGCATTCAGTCTGATCACCATTTCCCTTATACAAGGGAACAATGATAGAATCCTTCCAATCCCGAGGGACCATTCCTAACTCCCAGCACAATTGGCAAATTTCAGTTAACCAGTCAATTATAGAGTCACCACCATACTTCAACATCTCTGCAGTTATGCCATCAACTCCTGGAGCCTTACTATTCTGAAGAGATTTTAGAGCTTTACACACTTCTTCTCTTGAGATCCCTCCTGTGCTTTCATCCCTCATTGTGACATCATCTGCATCTGTTTCAGAATCATTTTTGCTCTCCTGATCTAATAACTCACAGAAGTATTCACCCCATCTGTCACTTAACTCTTGGGCTCCCATATCATTTCCCCCATCTCATTCTTCACACAACTTACAACTTTGTTTCCATTATTTTTCCTGAGTCTCATGTACTTCCAGAAGGACTTTCTATCTTTCCAAAAGCCAGTTCATGCCTTTCCACTTTCTCTTTCCTATCATTTGCCTTACTGTGGCGAACCAGCTTAGCAGCTTCACGCTTCTTACAGCGATATTCATCCACAGACACTCTACCTTGCAACATCCCCAAATAGGCTTCCTTCTTTTTCCTTACTGCCTTGTCAATCTCACTATTCTACCAAGCATCACCTCTATTGTTACCCACTATTGTGGTGCCACAGACCTCTTTAGCAGCAGTAAGAACACAGTTCTTAAAACATTCCCACTTCTTTTCTACATCCCTCTCACAAGAATTCAGATCCTTCAGTCGTTCTCTGAGTAAGTCAGAATACCGCTGATCATCTTCAAGGAGCCTATCAACCTTTATTCTTTCTATCCTGGGTCTCTTCCTATTCCTTTTTCTCCAACCAACATTACGTTTCACTCGTGAACTTGCGTTGTGGCAAGGGAATGGCGTTTTGGAGTGTATGAATGAGAGATGTGCGCTTAAAATGGTCCCACCTAAAATCTCTGCTTTATGTTTCCATTGGTAAAATTTTTTTACATATTTTCTCCGCAATTAAGGTGTTCCCAAGGATGAAAATTTGCACATCGATAAAAGTTACTTTAAGTTATAGCATGGGATACCTAATATTTTTGCTAAAACATAACCATAATTATATTAAAAATCAATCATTTTTCTTTGAATAATGTTCAGACCTGTTAATAGATGGCGCTACCTGTACATTGATAACGTTTGTAGACAAAGAAATGTTGGATTGCTTAATTATGGTTGTGTTTTAGCAAGCATTAAGTATCTCATGCTATAACTTAAAGTTAGTTTTATCGATGTGCAAGTTTTCATCCTTGAGAAAATATTAATTGAGAAGAAAATAAGTAAAGAAGTTTTTCCATTGGAAACCATAAGGCGGAGATTTTAGGTGGAACCATCTTAACGGCAGTTTATATGTAGCCACGGAGATTTTAGGTGGAACCATCTTAACGGCAGTTTATATGTAGCCACCCAAACTAGTTAGGATTAACTCCGGAACACAATTGGTTGGTGAGGAGAGAAATTCCTTTGGTCAGGAGAAAAACATGGTTTTCTTAGACAGACGATCTTTGGTCTGGAGGGAGTAAAGAGGTCCTGGATCTTTGCGTCGTTCGGCGTATTACAGGAAGTACGGTGGTAGTCGTGCTAAGAGCACGTTTAAGTCCAAGTCGCTCAAAAGAATGGCACTGGCGTATCAATCCCATTCTTAAGTTTCACCATTACTTCCTAACTGGTTGCTCACTCACATAGCGCTTGACATTTATTAATTCTCGACAATACTTTCCTTATTGGGAATTCGTTTCCGAACTCACGCGAGCGGAAATAAGCTAAAACGTGCTGCGACTTCAGCAAATGTCACTGTAACGGCAGATTGATTCATGATCTGATACAACAGTGAGAGCGATTCATTCACCAATCTCGGAGATGTCATTCGTTGGGGACGAATCGTTCACGATGGTCCATCACTAGTACATAGTGACCCAGTGGCGTACCTGGAACAACGTGAGCCCCCATCCCCCTCACGGAAGATTTACTACAGCACTCCTAAGCACAGTAAATTTCCCAGGATTTCGTACACGAGGGAGGATGCATTTTTCGCGGTGTGTGTGTAGGGGGGAGGGTTGGAAGGCAGGGAGAGTGTCTGCAAATGTAATGGTGGTACCTATAGCCCTGTAGTTTCAACTTTTTAAGTAATAGATTTGAAAATACGTGTAATTATTTTGTCTAAAACTAAAATCAACCACTTGAAGGAATCACCCTCTTACACATTGCAGATCTGCGGACGGCTTCTATGAATAATGTTGACGCCTGTCGTGCACCTAATCCTAGGTAACTGACTGTTTTCTCACATCCTCCACGGGGAATCCCACTGTGGCCTCGCGCTTTTCCTCAGCAGCGCAGAGAGAGGGCGATTGGAGAGCGATCGTATTATTTACAACACATTGCAGAGCAATCGTATTACAACGCAAAGTCAAAGAGCCTAACATTTTCAATCTGTAGGACAATTAAGTGCTTTAAAACTGAAACTAGTCATTTATTTAGGTAAAGCTAAATACACTGGCGGAAAGTGATAAAAAACACCAAGAAGGAGACGTCTGATACCAACGAAATTTATATGGCATAATAACGGAATACAGAGAATAACGTGATCAAAACATTTTGGCAAAATACAGCTGTATTTGTTGGTAAACTGAAAAATAACATTTCCATGTAACATAGTTAGTACGAGGTTGAACCGCCATGAACTGCGTCACCCTGTGCAATTATGGCATGGAGTCTGTCGTACAGATGTTGGATGTAAGTTTGGGCTATTGAGCTCCAAGCATCCTCAACCTAAACGCGTAAATCGGGGATGGTTGTGGCTGGCCGTGGAGACCGGATAAGCCGTTGTCCCATAAAATCCCACACTTGCTCAATGGGGGACAAATCCAGTGAACATGCAGGCCATGGCAGGTGACTCACACCCTGAAGTGCACGTCGTTGCGTTGCACGTGCCGTTTGTGGGCGTGCATTATCTTGCTGGAAAACACCACGATGGACCGACCTTACAAATGGCACAACAACGGGCTGAATGATGTTGTTGATGTAGGAGGTGCTGTTTAACGTACCCGATACAAACATTAGTTGTGTACGGGAGTGACAGGTGATCACACCCCACACCAGGATATAAGGTGTAGGCCCTGTGTGTCGCTGGCAGATGCAAGAAGGGTGGAGACGCTGCCCTGTGCGTTTGCGAACACGCATACGGCCATCGGAGGCTGCCAGGCAGAATCTGCTTTTATCGCTGAACACGACAGATAGCCATTGCGTTCACCAGTGCAGACGTTGGCGACACCACGGCAGCCGTTCCTGACAGTGGGCTGGAGTCAGAGGTACACATGCCAGAGGCACACGGGCATGTAGTCCTGCATCCAATAGACGGTTGCGGATTGTTCACACAATCACCTCAGGTGCAACGGCATTTCGGATTTGCGTCGCAGTCGATGTTCTGCTTGGCAACGCCGCTCTTCTTATGCGTCGATCGGTCCGCTCATCAGTCCGTCTTTGACTGCCGGTTCCACATCTTCTCGTGTGTGACTGTTCCTCGGACCATCTGCGTCACCATCGTACCACCACCGATACTTCCCGTCCTATTCGCTCCGCAATACGACGATACGACCACCCGATCTCGCAAAGTCCGACTAGGTGACCTCGCTAAAAGTCCGATAACTGCTGAAATCTTACACGTCTTCCATGTCCAGGCATTGTAGCTTCTTCAGGGTCTTCGCACTGGTCCGTACGCCGACGACTGATTACATTCACTTCGCCGTACTTCTCAAATACCACTGACGATAATTTGCATATTTTGCCGTGCTGTGGCATAAGCGCTCACCGGTTGGTCCCGAAATTAACATCACACCTACGTGAACTCGACCCCATTACCATATGTAAATTTCATGATCATCCGGCAATTCCTTCTTGGTGTTCTTTTTCCCTTTCCGCCAGTGTATATCTCAAAACAAAATATGAATCTTTGAGTAAATTATTGTGTATGTTCGAATTTTTTCATAAACCTATAACTGGCAGTTGCAGTACGCCCCTTCGTTACCTGCGCCCCCCTCCGCCGCAGCTGCGGGGATGCGGTGGTGGTAGGTACGTCACTGTAGTGACCGTAATTAGGAGAAATTTGTCAGCCACGATACTTAAATATTGGGTTTTCAGGTGTGGTCCACTCGAATCGATGTGCGTAAAGTTTCTCGTCAAATTATGGCCCCACTATTACACTCCATCCTCCAAGACGAAAGAGTCGTAATCATGAAACACATGATGTTTTCTCGAAATTCTCTCTCTCTCTCTCATCAGCATAATACAATCGAAAAGACGATTTCTCAGATCATGGGACTCTTTGCCAGTCATTTTGGATTCACCTTTTGTAATCTCGATTCCACTGCGGACTACAACAGAGTGCAAAGAAGTCTTCTGCTGTTGAAACGAAGACCTGTTTGCATGCGCGCCTATATGTCGCGGGCAAGAGGGGCGTTGACCTGGAAATCAGAGCATACCTTTTCCGTCCTTGGAAGGTACCACAGAGACACTAGTTTTGGTTGCAAACATTTCCGTAAAAATTCTCCTTTCCTTGTCTACGGGGTAAATACTTTATGAGAAAAATGTTATGATTTTCCGGTAAAAAACAACAACAACCTGAAATTTGCTGTAGAAAGTAAAAATAAAATTTTCCATTTCTTGTTTCGGAAAGCGTACATGCGTGCAGTATGGAAAAGTAGGAAAGGCGAAGAAATGAAACATGTGCCATCCCCTGCGGCAGCTATTATCTAAGATATCTCGAAAATTTTCTCATAAATTTGTATGGAGTGTATTTTTTTCATTTTTTAATGACCAACCGAGTATCTTTGAGGTTTCGTGGCCCATGTGATACAAGTGATCAAAAGGATCAAACGAACAATAAAGAAATTTCCTGATTTTCCTAACATGCTGTTTAATTTCATTTATCCATTTTTTTATATATATATATAGATTTTGGGTCTTCTGTTTTCTAAATGAGTGTGGTAAAAAAGTTAAATTAACAAGAAAGGACAGAGGAATTCGCATATGGTGTTTGCATATGTTACTTGTAGTTACAACTTCTGTTTGTCCCCTCCTTAAAACTAAGCTATGGACGCCTATGCCTGTTTGTACACCACTGCTTTCAATGTGGGATTAGCCTTGCTCTGGGACACCGTTTCGCTTTGTTCCTGGTTCAAATCCTCTATTATTTTACTAATTGTTGCACGTCTATTTTCCCGTACAAATATGGCTGTCCTCCGCTCATCTCAGTCGTCACCTAGCTGTTACAGCTATGAACGTATGCCTGTTTGTACACTACTGCTTTCAATATATGATTAGCCTTGCACTAGGACACCGTTTCGCTTTGTCCCTGATTCAACTTCTCTATTATTTTACTCATTGTTGCACGTCAATTCTCCCGTACAAGTTTGGTTATTCTCCGCTCACCTCAGGCGTCTCCTAGCTGTTTTAGCTAGTTATATATCTATCAGCCTATGGCTGTTTGTGCACCACTACTTTCAATCTGTGATTAGCCTTGCATTGGGACACCGTTTCGCTTTGCCCCTGGTACATATTCTCTATTAGTTTACTCATTATTGCTCATATATTGTCCCGTACAAATCTGGCTATCCTCCGCTCACCTCAGGCGTCGTCTAGCTAATTCCGACTACAGGTCATGCGATCACTACCCTCTTTCTGCTGCCTCATCCACTCCCTGCGTAAGTCTTACTGTTCTACATAGCACAAGTGCTGTGCAGTTTTGGTGATACTCGCATCATTCTCCCGAGCACCTATTATCAATCCACACTACTTTTAGCTAGTTTGTTTTGTGGTTTAACGACAGCCATGGGCAACTCGTTCAGCTATAAGCAGTCTCCAGTTTCGGGTCACTGGCTCCAAGGAAGAGAGAGCACCAGCGCTGTAACACAAACACACCACTACATACCTCATTCGTGACTAGAACCCGAGCCTACCTCAAGGGAATTCTCAGCAGCCTATGCCTCCTATCTCAGTAGAGAGAGGGAGAAGCTGTGTGAAGAGCACACATACATTATAAACTTGCAGCACTTCCTCTTCCCTGCACTGCAAGACTTTTTAAACAGTTTTCCACAAAATAATTTCATGTCAAATTTTGAATCACAAACTGTGAAGAAGAAAAAAATCAGTGCTATTTTCCTGGCGTTCAAATGCGTCCTTTTAAGGGAAACCAGCTTGATGTATTTTAAATCTCATGTTTGGATAAAATCTTTCAAAATAAAGTTTGATCCCTTCTACTCAGTTGGGCTCATTTGATAGAAAAAATTTCCAGCTTGGAAAGTTTTTATGGATTTCTGTTTATTGCCCAATCGAGCTACGTACTTTGCTCTGTCAACCACGCTATCTCACACACACTTCAAAATCTACCCCACACGGTGACTTTCCCTGCTCCCAATTACTAATGATGCCAGACAATACTAAAAAACAGAAAAAAGCTCATCCATACTAGTTTTCGTTCATAGCCCAATCGAGATACGTACTTCGCTCTCTCACCCACACTGTCTCACACACACTTCAAAGTCTACCCCACATGGTGACTGAACCTGGTCCCAATTGCCAATGATGCCAGACAATGCTAAAAACACAGAACAAAGCTCACCCATACTAGTTTTTGTTTGTGGCACAATCGAGTACCAACTTCGCTCTGTCACCCACACTGTCTCACACACACTTCAAAGTCTATCCCATACGGTGACTTTTACTGCTCCCAATTACTAATGATTTCAGACAATACTAAACAAACAGAACAAAGTTCACCCATACTAGTTTTTGTTTATGGCCCAATCCAGGTACGTACTTCGCTCGGTCACCCCCGCTATCTCACACACACACTTCAAAGTCTACCCCACACGGTGACTGAAATTGCTCCCAATTACTAATGAGCCAGACAATACTAAAAAACAGAAAAAAGCTCACCCATACCAGTTTTGGTTCATAGCCCAGTCGAAATACGTACTTCGCTCTGTCACCTACACTATCTCACACACACTTCAAAGTCTACCCCACACGGTGACTTAACTTGCTCCCAATTACTAATGATGCCAGACAATACTAGAAGCACGGAACAAAAGTCACCCGTACTAGTTTTTGTTTATGGCCCAACCGAGGTACGTACTTTGCTCTGTCACACACGCTCCGAAGTCTACCGCGCACGGTGGCTTTCCCCAGGGCATGATTTATGTCTAGGTCTGCGCATTTCAGGGGATCCCAGAATCACAATGGCAACCCCGGTGGCGCAGTGGTCTAAGCGCTGGCTTATGATCATTCGTCCGTAAAGGGTCCGGGTTAGCGTCCCGGTGAGGCATGGATGTTGTGTTTGTCTTACGGCACCGGCTTTCTCCCTTCCCTGGAGCCAGTGGCCATAAATTAGGGATGGGCGACTGCTTATAGCCCATTGATTTGCTCAAGGTGGTCGTAAACCCCCAATCAAAAAAAATCGCAATGCGAAAGAAGAATTATGCTTTTTTTGTTAATTATTATGAATGGAAAAACATTTGGGGGAAAAAGTCTTTTTCTCCCCTGAAATGAAGATAAACACTGGTGATTTTACTAGGCTCTTTCACTACCACATCATTTCAACTGCAGTATTTCATATTGTAAAGTATCGGATTTTAAAATTGCTTGGGCCTACATTAAGTGAATTAATGTGCTCAATAATGTGCTTTTATAAGTGAGAATTATCTAGGCATGCATGTTTGCGCAAATCTAAGTATCATTCCTGTGTTAATAGAATTATTCTACTATAATATTGAACACATCACAGGTGATTAAGCATTAAGCATCTAAGTATCATTCCTGTGTTAATAGAATTATTCTACTATAATATTGAACACATCACAGGAGATTAAGCAGCTGCATGGAAGTTCACCTTGCCCCCAAAAATAAGTCTGTACCAAGTCTAAATAATGTTCATCATTTAAAAATAAGATTAAAAAGGAATGGATAACTTAACATCTATGGATATTTGAATTATTACATAATCAAATGCAAAAATAGCAATTCTAAACTATTAAATAGTGTTTTACTTACCCGTCTGTATTTTAGGTGCGAATTTCCTTGCTAATATTAAGATTTAATAAAAGTAGATTATTATTTCCTATTTTTCTCCGCACAGTGTCCCATTTATGAAATCAATTTTTAAATTAATTGATAATATTTAGTGGCGACAAATGTACCTACTCTTTCAAGAATGTGGAGGATTGGGGGGGTCACCTTGTGCTGTGCTTAGGGCCTGATTCTATGTAAATCGGGTCCTGGCGTGTCCTTCTGCCATTTACTAACGATACCAGACAATAATACTAAGAATTGAACACGAAGTACATGATCAGTCAAATTCTCTTCTTTCACTTCCGCTCTCAGGTTTCTCCGTTTCCGAACCGCCAGTTTTTTTTTGTTTGTGGTTTTTTTGTTTTTTTGTTTTTTTTTCTGCTGAAGTTAAAATAGAATTTTGGTTAATCATGGCCATTTAAAAGAAAAAAAATATGTTTGGAGGGCGGGAAAGTAGGCGGTCACTCCAGCTGGATCCGCTACTGATTCCAAACGCATTCAGGATTGACAACTAAAAAATCCTTGGAAAATAACACATTCGTGGTCAGTGTTTCTTTCAGGAATTTTGGACGGGGGGGCAAATGGAACCTTAGAGGGGGCAAGTTTTCCATTTGCTAAATATACTGTATATATATAATTTTTAACTATATTTATATAATTTATATATCTAGGAGTAATTATTATATAACTCATACAGGGGCGCATTTAGAGGTGGCCAGGGAGGCTTTGGCCCACAAGAAAGTTTCTTTTTTTTATTCTTTTTTCGTTAAAATGCGACTTACATAAAAAAAAATGCCTTAATTTAAGAAAAATGTATCAACTCACATAAAAAAAAAATGCTTTAATTTTTTCTTCTATTTTTCATTAACTTAAATTTTGTTCTGGTTGATTCCCCAAAACTTCCATTTTTTGGCGCCCCCCGAAGAAAAATTCTGTATACATATCTGATATAGTAATTACTTCTTCAAACATTTCAAGAATAACAAACTTTTTTCAGCTAAACGAGAGAACGTTCTGGGGGGGGGGGCAGGCTTAAATTTTTTATCTAATAAAATACATTTAACACACTCTTGATCCTGAATCACGATTCCCAGACAATTAGGTATGATTAGTTTACTTATTATATTTTGAAGAACAGCATGCGTCGTAATGCACTTTTTTGCAAAATAAACTATTATGCACAATGGTCTGTGTCGGTGAGTAGCAAAGCAGCACAGTGAACCCAATGTGTGGTTTCGGCGTGTCGTTGGAAAGGAAAGAATAAATGAAAAACGTAATATGGAAAGCTTGTTTGATTTGTCGCAGGTAACCCACGCACGTGTTGCAGTTAACCTGGTTTTTTCGTTTTTTTTATTGCATTTAAAGCAAGTTTTGAATTTATTACATTTTTTGAATTTATGACATAAATTACGCATTTTTACGGGAACTTCCCAACCCTGGTGACGGTATAGCTTGAAAAATATTCGGACACCATAAATGAATAATTGGAAAAACAATTACTTTAGAAACAGGCAGGGGCCCGGGCCCTGGTGTTACAGACTCCCTCCCCCCACCCTCTTGTCAGGCCTGTTCGCGGAATGAGGTTGGCAACAATTCTGAGGTCAGAGAGTATGTCGTATGCATGAGACAGGTAAGAACGAGGGATAAGCAGGAGCCAAAAAGTGTAAGATGGCGGAAGTTGTGCGAGGCTGAAACTCCTTTTACTTGAAGTTTTGCGTATTCGAGCTATGTTGCTATATACCGATGAGCCATTACATTATGACCACCTACATAATAAACTGTAGAACCCCTTTAGCACGTAAAACATAAGCCACTCGGCGAGGCATTGATTCGATGAGATGACGATAGGTATCCTGGGGTACCTGGTACCATAATGTCAACAGCAGGTCCTCAAGTTCCCGTACATTTCGAGGTGGTGGTGATTTAGCGCGAACCCGCTTTTCCAAGTCGAACCACAAATGTTCGATTGAGTTCATGTCAGGTGAACTTGGAATTAACAGAAAGTCAGCAGCATGTTCCTCGAACCACTCCTTGACGATTCGGGCAGTGTGACATGGCGCATTATCTGTTGGTTATGGCCATCACTAGCAGGAAACGCAGTTGCCACGAATGGGTGAACTTGGCCCGCAACGATGGTTAGATACCTGACGGCTGTCAGGGATTGTGCTATTGAGATAATGCGGCATAGAGTGTCCCATGAAAACATCGCCCACAGCATAACTCCGCCGTCGCCAGCCTATTCCCGCCCAACAGCGCTTACAGGTGCTATCGCCTCCATTGGTAATCGGCGTATCCGTGCTCAGCCGTCTACATGATACACCAGAAATCTTGATTCGTCACAACAGGCCATTTTCTTCCAATCATCCACAGTCCAATCTCGATTATCTTGGGCCTATTTCATGCGTTGTTGGCCATGGCGTGCTTTGAGCATGGGGTCCAGGCTGGGTCTTCGGCTACGCAGGCCCAAGCGCAGCAGGCTGCGATGAACTGTGTGCTGTGACACATTGACCATAGTAGCTGTGTCACAGCACACAGTTCATTGCCCATTTGCCACTGTTGTAGCTGCGGGTGATTTGTCGCACTGTGGCTCTGCGGTTGCTGTGAACAATGTGCGTCAGTCTCTGCTCCTCTATGCACTGTAAAATAATTTATCGTTAATTTCACAGTTTTGGACCGTTAACAAGGTTGCCATCCTTTGACTGTAAAAAAACAGTTTTGTACTGTATTAATTACGGAAAACAACTGCGAAAGAACAGTCAGGAACTGTTATTTTGACAGTTTTGTACCGTATTATTTACGGTAAACAATTGCGATGGAACAGTCAGGAACCGTTATTTTTACAGTTTTGTACTGTATTATTTACAGAAAACAACTGTGAAGGAACAGTCAGAAACCGTTATTTTACAGTTTTGTACTGTATTATTTACGGAAACAACTGTGAAGGAACTGTAATTTTTACAGTTTTGTACCGTATTTTTTATGGGAAGGAACAGTCAGGAACTGTTATTTTTACAGCTTTGTTTTGTACTGTATTATTTACAGAAAAGAACTGTGAAGAAAGAATTACAAACAGTAATTCTTACAGTTTTATACTGTTGTTTACAGAGAGAAGAAACAGTCAAACTGTAAATCTTAGTTTTAAGATTATTAACCTAGCAATCAGATATGCCTGAATCGTGTGATTTTTTACTGTTCAATATGTAATATCACATCAGAAAACTTGAATATTACATCTCATTCTAAGGTGACATAATTTCTAAGTTTTCGTACATGATATTTATTACATATTGAACAGTAAAAAACAGGCAATTCAGGCATATCTGATAGCTAGGTTAATAATCCTGTGACCTTGTTCCACATAATAAGGGAAGAACGCATCTTCAGCTGAATGAATAGTAAAACTTGCTTTATATAATGTGTTATTTTAATACAAACACTTGTGAAACAGGTGAAGTAAACAGTGTGCTCACAAAAAACTTTAATGATAATGTATAACAATGAATACACACTTGTTTTATTGTGCTTATATTAAACATATGCTACTTATAAGCTTACTTGTTTTGTGTGCTGGCAAATTCAGCATCATCAGTCAGTTCTGAACATGATTCAGTGAAAGTGGTCTTATAAGTAGGATATGTGTGATATAAAAGCAATAAAAATGTGTTCTCTAAGAACAACTGCAGTCAGTGGGGCGAGGTGTGGAAAAACACAAAGGTTGAAAAAGCAGCTGATGCTTAGATTTTCAGACTACAACATGGAGGGAAAGCACAAACGAATATTGAGCTGCCAAAGGATGATCATTGATTACATCTGAAATGTTAGAAGTATCTAACTTGCTACATAGACCACAGTCACAGCATGATGCATTAACACAAGATAATACACATATCTTGTCAGTATTGCATTACAATTTGGCAGCCTGAACACGGTTTCCCTCTTCACAAAATAACACAGGAATGATAGGGAATTGTTGACCCTCGACAACATATTACAGGCTGCTTTATGGTAATAGGGACTTCATCCTTTCTATTCTCCAGACCTTGCCACAACTTACCTTTCAGAATGTTTCAAAGATAAAGAGCTTTTCAAGAAAGCCACATAGGCATGGCTATAAGAGCCTCATACATATTTTACTGCCACATAAAGTTAAAGAAAATATTTTTAAAAATTGTCCCAATGGTTTCCCTCTTTACAAAATAAGATGTTTAGCTGTGTTTTCTTATTTATATACTTTCATTCATAAAGAGCAATAAAAGGGCTTCTTTATTTTTTAAAAAAATGGCTCTTTACTGAGAAATACTTTTGAATTTTCATCACCAAATCATAAAGTTTGTGATTACCATCCAAACCATTATAACCACGAGGCACAGTAGAATTCCAGAATTTCAACCTGTCATCAGTACAGCTTTTTCAAAGGATTATGCATTAAAAATTACTTTTATATTGATTGGTTACAATTTTAAAAAGGTGATAATGCTGAAAGGCCCAAGAAATCAGCAAAGATATTTGCTTTTTATTGCTGTCAAAGGTATGTTTTTATTCCCACAATGAAGATGTAGACCACAGATTCAAAATAGTTTCTCTTTTAGAGAAGTCGTATAACATCAGTAACTAAGCAGACTAGATATTAAACATGAAATAGACTATCTTTTACAAAGAACGTTTTTATTAAATAAGTGGTAAAGAAATTGTGGTACATAGTTGAAATATATGTTTTAGTGCTCATTTAACAATATTGTTGTGTCCACTCAAAGTCAGTCATTCATTAACAAAAGAATGTTTGGACTGTATGGGTCATTTTATCTCTCAATTTTGATTCCATGCTCAGGGTTGATGTTGAGAAGGCACCTATACAAAAAAAGTATCAAGTTTAGGAAACATATAGAAATATATATATATATTCATTTATTTTATATCTAAATGCTTACATCTAGGAAATATAGCACATAAAACATTAGCAAATGTATAAGCATTGCAATCTGAGCTTCACACTTGATAACAAAATGAATTTGTTTATCAAGGTCAATTAACAAATATTTAAATGTTTATGCCCAATTATATACTAAAGAAAGAAAAAATACGAAAATCTCAGAAATACAATACCCTTGCAACTACACTCACGGACAATGAAATTTGTGCACTTACAAGAAAACATCGGATTGAACTGAAATTTTATGGACTTAATGATACAGATGGATACAAATGGCAAAAACAGAGCTGCAGGACAATTACAGAGGGATCTGTGACACGCAGTCCGACCTGGAATCCCCGCCAGGAATGGGAGCACATGGGGTGGTAGGATCTTATCCACACATCGCTGGCACGTCAATGATCCATATACTAGCAGGGCTTGAAAAATACCGTACCAGAGATGCCCGAGGCATGTAAAGTATTGGCCTGGGTAAGTAAAAATGAAATCTAGTAGCCCGGTCGGGCAACTAGGTTCAAAGAAAAAAAGATTTTGGAATGGAGAATTTTCTACTCTAGAAAAAAAAAAAAGACCGTCGTCGCGTGTTTTTCATTTTACTGTAAAAATCACCAGAATTTGTTTTATTATTATGGGAGGAAGTGCTTCTTCAATTATATTATGCTCTACATCCAGAAATCGGGGCCATACGTAGTTTTGCTCCAGATGTCGTTTACAGTTAACGACAGGATGCATGCCTTTATTGAAACTAGCCTCCGGTGTTTAGTGACAAAATGCGTAAACTGCCCTGAAACAGGAGGACGCAGACTGATGGGCAAAAAAAGCCGTGCTTTATGAGGAGGAAGTGACAACAGAATATATATTGCACAGCCCCATGTGGGGTTGGGTCTCTGATACAACTTGCGCGAGTGAGGGAGGAGAAATAATGGAAGTCCCCCCCCACACACACACACACAAAGAACAGAGGTAATACTGAAACAAAGCCTAAGTTTCGTTTAAGATTTAAGAATGAGCCTGTACACTTAGCCGGGAGAAGAGCGAAAATTACCGACACCGATAACTTACCTAGTTTGTCTGAGAGAACAATAGTTTGTGTTAGCTGCGGATATAAGTTGTATTTATAAATGGATATGATTTTTTTTTTGGTGGGGAAAAAAATCCAGCAATGAGAGCATATCTCATAGTAAGCTATTATGTGGAATTTCCGATCTGTCAGCGGTTGTTACAAATTCGTCTTCTGCATTGTTGAGTGATGTAATTTCAGAATATGAATTTGCGTCGTTGGCAGAATTGAAACTTACGCCAGCGGACTATGATAAAGTGTACGCAAAAAAACACCGTTGGACAGTTCAGGAATCTTGGATAAAAACATTTAATTGGCTAAAGTCAAATTATGACCAGACTATTATGTGGTGCACTGCTTGCCAAAACCATTCCAAAATTGCCAATACCATCAGCAATTTTTTCAAGAAATGTGTGTAAGGGGGGGCACAAAGGAGCAGCTACATTTGGCTGTATAGCGGACCGGGTCCCCGTGAAATCCATTTGTGCCTGGCACATGATCCTTCGATCCTCTCTACCATTGGTCCCCCTGGTCCGCCCGGAGCCACTCTGCCGTGTGGCAGTGCAGTCACATGTTCACTGCTCCCAACACAGTCAGACGATATGGTCAAAATGGTCCAGGCGGTGTATTTTTTAACATTTCAAAATAAAAATTCTAAAACATAGAATTGAATTCACTATT
The DNA here is from genome assembly GCA_039090855.1 of Macrothele yani. Taxonomy (NCBI): domain Eukaryota; kingdom Metazoa; phylum Arthropoda; class Arachnida; order Araneae; family Macrothelidae; genus Macrothele; species Macrothele yani. The sequence continues at coordinate 122,177,064 of CM077015.1, read as the reverse complement.
ACACAAGTACAATGTCATCACGGCCCCACAAAGACCCAGTGAGTTAAACCTGACCTTCCAGTGTGCAAGGAACACTTTTTTCCAGGTTACTTTGCAGTCATCGTTGAAAATTTTCTTGGAAAATTCACCTAAAATAATCCCCTCTCTAGGTCCCAGGGCTTGACAAATCCCAGGTGCCTAGAAAACTGGCACTCACATTCGTTTTTTTTAAAGTTCTATAATGTGCACTAAATACCATGATTTTTGTCATATGATCCACAGAGCATCTATTAAAAGGTTTTTAACCCTACATTGCATACATTAGTCTCCACCCCCCCCCCATTTTTTTAACCTAAATGTGTATATACAGTATAATGCTTACAAAAATCACATGAAATTCTGAAAATCATTATTGAGTCGATAGATTATGAAATATAGGTTGGTGACAAATTTGGCACTTTGCACGACTAGGGTCTGCATCCAATATACTGTAATAGAAAATTAACGTCCTTTTTCATGAAAATATTTTTACAACATGTTTTGAATATCATTTTATTATTAAGGTATGTATGCATTGACGATATTTTCCAATGCAAAGCAATCAATAAATCACTTATATTGTCATAAAATTCAATCAATAATCATTGTTTGAGCAAATAACATGAATTGTAAATTACTACAGTCTTATGATGTATGAAATTCAACAAATTAATTACTGTGCTTATTTAAATAAAAATGTAGATTGCATTTCATAATATATTTTTTTGTTTTTTTGATTGGAGGTTTAACGACCGTCATGAGCAACTCAATGGGCTATAAACAGTCGCCTGTCCCTAATTTAGGGTCACTGGTTCCAGGGAAGGGAGAGAGCCAGTGCAGTAAGACAAACACAACATCCATGCCTCATCGGGATTCGAACCCGGACCCCTTTTGGATGAATGGATCAGAGGCCATCGCTTAGACCACTGCGCCAACGGGGCAGCTTTTATGCATTTCACTGCCAACTTTAATTTCCAGTTTACGAATTTACATTTTTGTCGATCATTGGGATTGACATCTAGACAGTTTCCATCACAACAAAAGCTCATTGCTAGTACCGCACATCTAAGGCCCTTGTGTTTCTTTAGCTGGAGTTCCGGTTTTACACCATTGCTTGGCCTTCCTGCTGTAGTCCAGGGCATGCGCCGTACCATTTGCTTGCTCAGGATGCTTGGGCCTTCGATATTTTACCTGGATGTGATTTGCTTTTAAATCATTAAGCGGTCAGTATGTATGAGCCAAACATCACCTCATTTACCGACTTTTTTTACTTTTTTTTTGATTGAAAGTTTAACGACCACCGTGAGCAACTCAATGGGCCATAAGCAGTCGCCCATCCCTAATTTAGGGTCACTGGTTCCAGGAAAGGGAGAGAGCCAGTGCCGTAAGACAAACACAACATCCATGCCTCACCGGGATTCGAACCCGGACCCTTCACGGACGAATGATCATAAGCCAGCGCTTAGACCTACGCATTTACCCACGTTCATCAATTCCAACGCACTGTTGAGAAGCCCCGCTGACCACCTATTTATTGCCTGTGTTTGGTTTGGAACTGCTCCACTTCGCGCGATGGATGCCTACGTCAACTGCCCATCACCTTTATCTCTAATGTTTTGTCTACTGAGAGGATATTTAACACACTGAAAGCTCTTCTTAGTGAAAAAGTTGCACAGTATTTGTAATATTACAAAATAATGCTGTACAGAAAAATCCCAACGTGGAATGTCTTCCCCCACACAATACAGAACAAGCTTTGTCGATACTATCAAACAGCTGATTATTACACTATTTTAAACATGTGAAAATTTTTAATACTATAAAGCCAGCCTTTATTAAAGATTTTAACTTTAACAGTTACAGAGTTAGTCTTATTAACATTCATTGAAATCTTCAGTCAATTTCATTGAGACCATTCTCAATTTAAGTAATTTAATATCTTTGTATAACAGTACTGTTAGAAAACATAGATAACGTACATTTCTAAGACTTCAAACCTATATAAAGTACAACAATATTATCTAAGAGAATTTTACAGATAAGATTTTAAAGAATTTTTTTTTTTGAAGAATTTTTTTTTGTGAAGCACAAAACGTTTTTCAGACTCATCAGAAATAACTTTTCTGAACACACTGTAAAATGTTTTCATCAGCAAAATCTATTACCAATTTTGAGTATAAGAAATAAAAATAAAATGGGCAGAACTTAAACACAAAAAACCTGTTCACTAAATGGAATTTTAGAACATTTTTAAAACTAAAGCCCCGCATCCACAAACACACACACATTACTTGCAAAATAAATTTGCTAGCAGCTTCACTGTATAAAACTACGAGAAATTTTAGTACCGGTTCCACAACTGATGTACACATCAGTGTGCATAGAGCATATATTTCTGCAATCTGATTGCCAACCTAGATGAAAATGCTGTTTGCTCACCACACAAGTTTCAAGCCAACTTAGTGTTTACATTATAATGGAATTTTATTTCCACACCAAAACCTTTCCTCATCTTGGCTTTCTCTACAGGAACAAGAGATACCGTTTTTTGAAAAAATGCTGAATGATCTTCGCTTTTTTTTTTTTAAACGTCAGAGCTATTTTAGTTTTATTTATTGCAATTTTGCAAGAAGGATACCAGACTTTTTTAGACTTAAGTTTCCAAACGACCTTGAATATATTTTATTTAAACAAAAGTTCCGAAAACAATTTCATATGAAGTTGGCAATGAACTATTCATTCTATAATAAGATGAGCACTAAACTAGCCATGCACACATAACTAACAATTCAAAACTAAGTTGAAGCCTCACTTCTAAATGAATTCCAAGTTGGCAGCAGCATAGCAAATTCCTTTTCAGAACTTGAAATTCTGTCTATTATTTTTTGATCAATGCTGAGCATGAGTGTTGGGTGAGAGTACAAGTTTCTTCTGAAATGGATTAAAACAAGAATCTTAAACATAAGAATTAAAAAGCTGTTAAAAGTTGACAAAAATACCCTGCAAGGTATTTTTCTTAGTGTTCTTTATCTTAGCTTTTTATGCATTAGATACATCTCACAAGAAAGAGAGAAATATCTATTGTAAATGATGCTTTAAAAATAAAGCTTCCACATGGAACTTATTTTAAAGCATCATTTACAAAAATTTTGACACAAAAATTGATTTTAAATAATTTTGACACTTTTTGATAGAAGGAAATTTATACATATTCAGTTACATATGCATGAGGCTATCAGAGGTTTGAACTTTGGATTTGCTAATGATCTGTTGTTGGCATTAGTAAATAAATACTGCACAGGACCACTAAACTACTTATTTTACTGGTCCTGTTGGAGAGTTGTTTATTTACGTAAAACTATAACTTTTCTTCTCATCCAGAAATTAGGTAGCATTTTTCGGCTGGACTTCTGAATCTCAATGTAACACGTAATTTAATGTATCAATTCTTGCATGCATGCTTCGTAAGAATTTTGTTTGTTTGGAGGTTTAACAACTACCATGAGAAAGTTGAATAAGCAGTAAATGTGAGCAACTTTTCCATGAGCAACTTAATGGGCTATGAGCTACATAATTTCGGACCACTGGTTCCAGGAAAGGAAGCCAGTACTGTAAAATTAACACAACATCCATGCCATACCGGGATTTGAAATTGCACCCATTGTGGACAAATGGTCAGAAGCCAGCGCTAAGCCTACTGCGTCACTGGGACAGCTGTAAATTTTATGCTATGTACTTAGAAAAAATTTCAATGCTGTCGTAACATTTTTAGTGCTAGCTTCCTTTAGCAGCTCCATATAATTTATCTGAATTTCTTTATAAAACTCGTGTTTTCCCATTATTTGTGATCTCATGATACTATGTTTCTGCAGAGCATGCACTTTTGGAGTTTAAATTTGGTTGCAAAATGAAAGAAAATCGGTACTTACCCACTGCGATGCTTCGGTAACCACCATTTGCAATAGCACGTAAAGTTGTTTTCACAGCACAGGTGATTCAATTGCTGGTTGCCAACCGATCAGCTGTGGATGCGTAAACCTCTGAGCCGCACGCTGTCATATTACAGCTGAGCAGAAAGAGCTTTTTTCTTTAATTTTATTTTAATTGGAGGTTTAACAACCACTGTGAACAACTCAATGGGCTATATGCAGTCGCACTTCCTTAATTTAGGACCACTGGTTCCAGGGAAGGGAGAGAGCCAGTGCCATAAGAAACTCAACATCCATGCCTAATCAGGATTTGAACTCTGACCCAAGTCGGACGAATGATCAGAAACCATTGCTTAGACCACTGCACCACCAGGGCAGCGAAAGAGCATTCAACTACCAAAGGTCACAGGAAAATGGATTGTTTCTCCCAGCTGAATATTAATCTATATATTCATCTTTTTGCCACGCGTGTCTGCTCTACTTTACGAATAGATCTTGCGAAGTTTAAGTAAGATAGGATCAATGCTTTTAAAAATCAGTACATATTTCCTTTCCACTGCAGAAAGGGCGTGGGACTGTAATGAAATACTGGAAGTTCTGGTTGCTTTGGGAATTCTTGCTGTGCAAAAGATCATCTTCAAGTCTTTTGATTTGCGATATTATGTGGCGCAGTTTGACTGGACGATTCTCGCTTCCCACCAAATGCTTCGTATTTTGTGGGCTGTATATTCAGCTACATTTTGTTTTGAGCTTTTCGAAATTCTGCTTCATTATGCTATCTTGCCAAGGTTGTTCGTGGAAATTGCTGCAATAACATGGAGCTTCGAGTTTTACCCATACACTGCTTATCAGTTGGTAACCAGAAGTTCCATGTAGCAGAAGACACCTATGCCGTGAAAACAACTTGATGTGCTATATAGCAAATGATAGTTGCCGCTGCGGGTAGGTACTAATTTTCAAATTTCATTTTGGCAATTTTAAACACCAAAAGTGTGTGCTCTGCAGAAACATGTGCTATTATATGGCCACAAATAATGGGAAAACATGGGTTTTATAAAGAAATTCGGGTAAATTACACAAAGCCGTTAAAGGAAACTAATAGCTACCCGTTTTTTATAAATAGAGATGCAAGTTCTTTTACACAAAGGAAATACCGAATGATAATAGAACAGTTTGGTTTTAGCCATCAGCCTGCTGCTTATCTTCTGCTACACATTTAAAAAAAATATTACTGAACTATGTTATTTTTTTTTTTTGATTGGAGGTTTTAACGACCACCGTGAGCAACTCAATGGGCTATAAGCAGTCGCCCGTCCCTAATTTAGGGTCACTGGTTCTAGGGAAGGGAGGGAGCTAGTGCCGTAAGACAAACAATGCATCCATGCCTCACCGGGATTCGAACCCGGACCCCTTACGGACGAATGATCAAAGGACAGCGCCTTAGACCACTGCCTTCAAAATAAACCTTTATTAGTCTAAAAGCAAGGTACATGTGATACGCTTCAGTCACATGAGACTGTATTAAAAGAGACGAGGCCAAGAAGTCTCAACACAAAAGAAAGGAGGAAAGAAAACTGGTAACATCAGAACAAAATTAAAATATATACAGATAAAAAAGGAACACAGAAAACAAAAACGAAAAACACACACATTACAAAACCCAAACCCCAGAGTGAGGGAAGAAAAACGCATTCCAAAAACTAGTACATAGCAGCGCGAACACAAAAGTGACAGGTAAAAAACACAACAACAATACAACACAACACAAATTGACTGACACTGCAAGACAGCGACAGGAGAAACAAAACTGTACTTCTGAAAACATGCAGCAGCGGCCAAAACATTAGTACAAGAAGAACATAAAAAACAAAAAAAAACCGTGCACATAAAGAGGTGTGTTAACCAACCGCTATAACTAAAAACGAAATACGAAGTGACGCATGTAAGTCAGGAGGAACACTGTACAGAAGAATACATGATAATAAGGGGAAAAACCGCTGCATCACACAAAATAAATGTAGCCAAACAGGCACACGAGGTTCACAAAAAAAATCGCACTCAATTCAAATTTCATACTCAAAACAAGAAGACGCGCGTTGACAAACCCCAGAAGCCGACGTGGCGCTATAGAGAGAATCACGCGGAAACAAGATCGCATAGCATCATAACACATTGAAAACAACACAAAGTACGTCCAGTCGTGCACGGCAACAGAAGGCTGTGCCGGGAAAAAATACAATATTACAGGAAAAACCCGGACAGGAGAAGCACAAAGCAAGACGTAGAACCCTAGCTTGAGTGCAAAGAAACACAAAAACGAAAACACAAAAAGTGCACTTAAAACATAATCAAAGACAAAACTGCCTCAACTGACTATTTCACTACACATGTAGTCACATACAGTCAAGAAAAAAAAACACAAGAGGCACAGTAAAAAAAGCACAAGGCAATTAGAGCGTTGACCAACTCCTTGGGTCAACGTAACCCAATAGACAACCAAGTGAACATGAAACACAAGGCATGAGAAAAAAAAAGGCTCCCTAAACTGCGGAGCCAACTGAAACACGAAAGTAGAACATACACAAACAAGTAAAAACAAGATTATCACATTAGCAGTATAGGTAAAATACAATCACAGTATTAAAAAAACTCACACAGAAGCAGAGCGATTAGGACAGCCGCCATCCGAACAACTAAACACAACACGTGCAAAAAGCAAGAGCAATTACAAAAACACGGTAGTACCACATTAAGGAAACACAGTACAAAAAAAAGATCAGGAACAACAACAAACAAACAAGCACAAAAGAAATACAACACGCCAAAAAAATTTTGCAAAACTAGACAACACAGACTAGCACAACGGAAAACAACAACACCCAACAAGCATCACACTAATACCAAACAATAACAGTGATCACAAACAATTGGTGGCCAACCAATACAACAAAACACCACAACAAGAAATGCGTCGACCAACAACTGTGGCCGACGAAAACATAGAAAGCAAGCACACAATAATACATAGACAAACAACTCAACAAAAATACCTACACAAAAAACAATAACCGATTGCACAGCACCACCAAGAACCAGAAAAAAATACACACAGAACACAGGAACACAAATGCCCACGGACTCCGGACAGAAAAAAGTCAAAGCAACTAGCTATAAAACATCCAATCACAGCGCAAAACGACAAGAAAATTCAGACAAAGAGGCAGAGGCCGCTAGTAAGAGGAAAAGTATAGAAAAGCACTATCCAAGAAAGAATAAACCGACCAGTAGAATGAGCTAACAAAGCACAGAGGAAAAAACAACAAAAAGACCGGAATCTCAAGGAAGCAAAACAGTACAACATTACCAAAGGGCCATCATAAAAACAAGAAAAGGAAAACGGTAAAAAAAAAAAGGAAAAACAACTGGATTAGAAGAAAAGAATGAATACAAGGCAAAAAACCTGCAGCTCAATCAAAAACAGAACAAGACAACAACCCGGAAAAGCAAAAACAAACAAAGTGAAGAAACCAGTACACCATAACAAAAACAAGAAAAAACAACTGATCAAACGAATTGAATCAACCCATGCTCAACCCGAAACCAGGGGAGGTGGGGCGACCAGATCGAGAAGAAAGCAGGAACTGCCTGCCGGGCCAGAGCTACCTCGTACTCAAGTTGGATGACGGACTTGATCGAGGAACGAAACCTACGGCACAGAAAAACTCTCGCAGGATGATATCGACGAAGAGCAGGCCGATCAACACTGGTATGATAGTATAAATAAATAGTCAGTTTGGCCTGCAAAATTAAAAACGCGCAAACAGGATTTTGAACAGCAGCGGAAGGATGATGACGGCGAAGAAAATAGTAATGTGAAACAGAGTGAAAGGAAGGACAGACCTTGGAGAGAAGAGCAAACATCAATGAAAAAAGAGGCTGTAAAACTAAACAGGAGTCATATGCGTGATGAACATCACCGAGCGTTGAACAGAAAAAACACAAGGGAGAAGACAGGCGACCAAAACGATGAAGAGTTCGTGGTGTGAGCAAGCGGCGATGAAGATGTAGCCAATGAATATCAGTAGCTTTTGGGGAAGCCAGAGAAATGTGTGAATCGACCCATGTCTGAGAGGTTTCATAAGGAGGCACAAAAGGAATGGCGAGAGGTGCTCAAAAATAAGTAAGAAAGTGGCGGTACAAGAGTTTTGCAGTAACTTGATGCACCAGAAAGGGAACATCATTCAAATAAACCAGAAAAGGAAGGCAAGGGGACGCCGAAGAAGAAACAATTAACCCAAAAGAATTCACGAGGGACAGGTAAAGGCGTTGAAGCTGAAAATGAAGCAACCGGAGTTGGGCGCGATGTAAACGAGTGTCAGCAAGAGGGGGTCGATTTGGGAAAGAGACTTCCAGCGGAGAGAAGCATCTACAAGTTGGGATACCTGTACCACGCCACTGGCGAACCAGGTGGAGAAGCACAAGTACGGTGAAGAGGTAGAACGGAGTGCAGAAGAGTAAAAGAGAGGTTCCGCAAGCAGATCATTAGTTGAGGTAGGTGAGAGACGGACGGGACATAAGGAATGCCAGAGGGAAAAGACGGTGCGATAAGTATCGGGAAAGTGATCTGGAATGAGGGGGAACAGATCCATACGGAGGAAAGTAGCGAGAGTGAGAAACGGACTGCGAGGGAAAAGTAAAGTATCAACAATAGTAAGCGATGAAATCTGAGGATGAGAAAAAGAACGGAGAAAGGTCTGAAGATGAATAGCATTAGATTTTTGAAAAAGATCTGGGAGGGAAAGACCTCCAAAGGACAGAGGAAGGACGAGAGTAGAACGATGAACCCAGTGAATTTTATTCCAGATGAAGTCAGTAATCAAACGTTGAGAGGATTGGAGAAAAATGGGCGAGGGAAAATAAGCGAACCACGAATGTGTCAAAATGGGAAGAAGAAAGGAAGAAACCAGATGTGCTCTGCTAAAAAAGGACAAAAAAGGTTTGAACCGGCAAAAAGGAGCAAGACGGCGATTGAGCTGCTGAACCAAAGGAATCCATGTGGCATCAGCAACAGCCACGGGATTTCCAACTTGCACACCAAGAAGTTTAATGACCGAGGATGACCAACGGGCACCCCAAGGGCGATCACCGTGTGCCACCCACGATCCGGCCCACAGACCGACAGATTTAGACATATTAAGTTCGGAACCGGAAATTGAAGCATACTCACGATAAGCAGAAAGGACAACACCGAAAGATCGTTCAGTGCGAAGAAATAAAGTGAGGTCATCAGCATATGCAGACAACACTATGCGGTGGTGACGAGTAGGCGCAATACTGCGAGGAATCACAGAAAACAAACGAGAACGCAGACAAATTAAGAGAGGTTCAAATGCAAGCGTAAAAAGTTGACCCGAAAGGGGACAACCCTGCCGTATCCCGTTGTCAAAGGGGATGGTAGCTGTCATGAATGTGGAAGTGCGAATACGGAAAGAAGAGTGAGAGTAAAGATTAATAAGAGCTTGACAGAAAAGAGTAGGAAAGCCAAAATGACGAAGAACAGCAAAGAGATAAGAGTGATTAATGGAGTCAAAAGCTTGTTTCTGATCAATATTAAAAATTGCGAGAGGTTCGGAAAGTTGGGAAGCAAGAAAATATAAGTTGCGAATGGTGGAAATGTTGATAGTAATCGAACGTGAGGGAATAGTGTAAGTTTGATCGGGGTGGATTAAATGCTGCAAGACGGGATTGAGGCGAAAAGCGAGAATTTTAGCAAAGGTTTTGTAGTCAGTATTAAGAATAGAGATAGGACGCCAGTTAGAAAAAAGACCAAGGTTTCCGGTTTTGGGGATGAGACGGAGAAGAGCAAAAGTGAAATAAGAAGACTGAAAATTTGAAGAAGTAGAAATGGCATTAAAACAAGCAACCAGAAGCGGGAGGAGAGAAAGAAGTAACTTCTTATAAAATGAGAGCGAAAGACCGTCCGCGCCCGGGAAAGAACGATCATTCAGACTGGAAATTGCAGAGCGGACTTCAGAAGAAGAGATAGGAGAAACAAGAGAATCAAAAAAACAATGTGGAACCTGAGGGAGGACATGAAGAAGAGAGGGGGGTATCTGCAGGAGAAAGGAGTCGGTGTTGAAAACGATCCCAATAATGGGAAAAAGTAAGTTCACAGATACGATAAGGGTCGGCAACTGTAGATCCGTCAGGTAGTGAAAGAAAGGAAATTGTGTTGCTTTTAACATGATACTCCTCAAGGGACTTCAAACTAGAAAAGGGGTCTTCGTGAAACCGCAAGTGAGTGAATTTCAGACGAGTAATGGCTGTTGAAGCAAAAGTAAACAGAATACGACGAAGTTGAGCTTGAAACACGGGAAAAGAAGGATCAGAAGGAGAAATAGTCTGCAATTTACGACGGAGAACATCAATATCTTGAAAGCGAGAAGTACGGGAAGAGAAAGAAAACTGACGGGCGAAAGAAATAATCGAAATTTTCGTGGAAAGCCATAGAGCCACTGGGTCGTCAGACGAAGAAAGTTGTTGCACAGAAGACGAGATCATAGAGCGAATTTCAGCACATAAAACAGGATCAGTTAAAACTGAATCGTCGAGCGACCAGACTGGGGAAATTGGAACAGAGGAAAAATGCAAGAAAAGTTTTAAAAGAACGGGGCGATGATCTGACGAAACGGAAGGATGATGAGTAACTTCAACTAGAGAGGAATGGAGAAAACTGGAAACATAGAATCTATCTAGGCGTGCTGCGACACAGCGTGAAGCAGCAGGGGGAACCAGGAAAATTCCTTGGACCGGGGATGGAGGGAACGGAATGCATCAATCAAATCAAAATTAACAACGAGTTGAGTGAGATTGGAAACAAGGTCGGAACGGCTTTCGGTTGAACCATCTCGGTCAAAACCGGGTTGCAAAGTGCAATTGAAATCGCCTGCAACAATGACTGTATCATTTGGATGGAGGGTCGAAAGGATAGAAGAAAGATGTTGGAGGAGAGTTTCTGCATCCGCAGCAGATTGCGGAATATGGATATTGAAAACATGAATACGTTTAGAGCAAAAACAAAAAGAAATATGTTGAAAAGAACATAGAAGACTCTGTGACTCAACAAGATCAGAAAGGGAAGAATGAAAACGCACATGAAACGCTACAGCGGTACCAGACCTGAGATGGGTCCAGTAATTATGATAAAAAATGTACGGCCAGCGTCTCCAGCGGGAACACCCGGCACCCAAGGAACAGTTCGTCTCCTGGAGAAGGAGGATATTAGCCCCCAGGTAACGAACGTCCTCGTAAACCAAAGCATTCTCCGCAGAAGACGCAAGCCCTCTACAATTAAAGCTAAGTAGTGTTAACAAGGACATCACTGGTAGGTTGCATCCAGCCTTCTAGTTCAGCCCTCAAAATCTTGAGTAAGTATCCCAGACGGCGAGCATATTGCTCAGTCCCGCCAGGCAAAGTAACATTAGTTATAAATGCATGGAACTGGTTTAGCTGTGCAATCATTTCAGGCAGCAAGTGAAGCTTACTCTTAATGCAAGGCAGTGTGATCAACTTCGCCTTACGCGGGCGAGTGGTTAATGCATACAGATCAGTTAAGGTAAGAGGGTGCAAAGGCACCGCAAGTTCTTCAAACATAGTAGAAATGTCAAGAAGTGTAGGAGAAGGAGAATCATCGTCAGAGTCAACCATTGCAGTGTCATCAGGATCAGGGGCAACCGTGTCCATAACATCATCATCCTGGAGACATGCGAATCGGTTCGAAACTAGTAATTCAGAATTTGGCTCATGATGGCTAATTGAACCCGAGGTAGAATGGGCTGGTTTCTTGGACCGAAGACGTTGAGACGAACGAGAAGAGCGAGTAGAAACACCAGGTGAGCTGGGGCGTTTACGTTGTGATTCAGGTGCAGACCCTTCCAGCGATGGAAAATCCTCATTGGAGGACTCCAAACCATCCAGTACGACGACAGGAACCGGGAGGGAAGATACGACTGGAGAAACAGCAGGCAAAATTGATGAAGGTAGAATGTGAGCAGGTGCCTCAGCGGCCTGCACAACATCCGCAGGGGCAGCGGCCACCTGAACTGTAGTAGCTAATGAAGAATCAGATCTAGCACCAGGAGTAGTATGAGGACAAGCAGAAGCGAGATGACCTTCCCCTTTACAGCGGAAGCACTGAACCCCTGCAAAAAGATTAAAAATGTACGTCCGGGTATCAGTGACTAATTCCAGAGTTGCAAGGCGTTCCGCAATTGACTGAGAAGTTGGAAAAATAACCCGGTACTGGCGGCGCCCACCCTGCACATGTTTCAGGGGGCAATCACGGGCTGTAGCTGGAAGAATCTTGGTCACTCCCACAACACGACCCATCGTGTTGAGGGCATCAATCAACAGAGAATCAGGAACAGCCGTTGGTATAGGAGAGAGGGTTCCCGTAACTGGTCTTTGGGCTGCAGCGACAGGTTGTAGCTGAAAGGACCCAATATCAACCCCATGAAATATAATTAAATCTACTGCTTGCTGGTGGGTGAAGTGAACAACCACCCCTCCACCCATGCGAATAATGGAAACAATGCTTTCGGCTGGAACGACCTTCGACACAGCATGCAGATACTGGGGGAGGGGGGTGTCACGCAAAGCAGGAATGAAAACACTTAATAATAAGGCAGACGACAACTGCTTACCTTGCGGCGAATCACTTGGAAGAATAATTTTCAACGCCGAAGCTACACGTTTGAAATGTGGTGCAGAATCACTAGAAATATATGAGGTACTTTCCACAGCTTGTGCGAACGACGTTGAAGTAGAACTAGCAGAACCAGGAATATTAGACGCAGCCGGCACACGGGTGGCCAGAAGCACAGTTTCTGGAAGTCCAGCAGCACTAGTCGAAGCAACATTCCCCGAAGAAGGCACAGAACTAAGAAGCGAAGACATATCAGCAATCGACGAAGCAGCTGTAGACGACGGTGACTTATTCACAGTGGGAGTGGACATTCTCGACCACTGGCATACCAAAACTCATGCGTCGTAACTGACGACACACGAAAATGAAAAAAAAAACAAAAAATGAGCACCCACTCGGCACTCAGCCTCACTGCTCGTAAAGCGAGGGTACGAAACACTGCAACCAAAACACAAAACGACGAAATACCACAAAAAGAACAAGTAAACTACCGAACGTTGACTTCTACGCAGGAGCCGAAAAAATATGCGACTTGTCTGTTCAACGACCACTGCGCCACCGGGGCGGCGAACTATGTTATTCACCAATAATTTTATTTCAAGAGCTTTCCACCTGTTCCAGGTGTTATTCATGGCTGGCAGAGGTAGGGTGCACTGAGGATATAACTGATAGTTCACAAATCTATATCAGTTACTATTAAGGGGAAAACAAACTACTTTGCAGCTAAAGAATGTCAAAAAATACGGCGAAACGCAATTCGAAATTGTTTTTATTTTTATTTTTTAAATAGAACTATTACAAACAATTACATAAAATGAAAAAAAACCCTGAGGCATGAGGAAGCATCAGGCTGTGTGTGCCAAATGTTTTGATGTGCAAATGTCCCCATTGCTTGCTTTAGAGCTCTCCAATTTGACATGATGTTTTAGGGGCATGCTGTTATTTGAAAAAAGAACAGCTTTTTTTTCGTTGTTTAAAAAACACATAACAGCACCTTAATTATATCATTCTAACAAATGTACTGCACAAAGTGTAAGAGTGGAACTAATTTCTGTGGCCCGTGATTGTGGGTGTGTAGAAGTCTAATGAAAATGTAGACTACTCGATATACTAAAATTTGAATGCCTACCCCAGTATTTTACTGAGGTATGTATAGAATTTTTTAACTAGAATTGAGATATATATGTATGTATGTATATATATATTATATATATATACATACAGCACTTGACAAATATGTTCCAGATCTAGAAGCCAGATGAATGAAGTCAAATTTAAAAAAATAATGCATGATGTCTGTTGATGATGCTAAGCCAAAAAATAATAACTACATCTGTTGTCAATTTCCTTTTTTTTTTTTTTAACCCAAAGCACTTATTTGCAAAACAAAGTTCCAATTTGCTTCATAATTTTGTTTTCCCACTCATCCATTGCTGATCTCAAAAAATTAAAGTTTAAGATTTTGATTTTATTAAAATACTATTTGCAGAAGTCATATTTTGTACATATTAATTCAAAGTACTGTACTTTTACCTTTGTGTAACATGCAGTCCACAAAATTCACACAAAAAGTTTTTTTCTAAGATCCACGGTGGTGTATAATACACAAGGCTGTGAAAAAAAATGTGACATATAATCCATAGAAAATGTGCCACCATCTGTCGTGTTAATCATGAACCATAATTTCCGGCAGAAAAGCCACGATTCACAGGATGACTGACTCAGAAGTCCAAAGATGAAGAAAAAAACTATCAGCTTATAAAAAAGTAACTAATTTTTAAGTACTTTTGAGTTACTTTCAAATAAACAAAGGAACTCATATCCCCGGGTTTTGCAGCATTACTGTAGTTCATTAGTTAGACCTAATAAATGTGTAGTATTTATCTTTTTTTTTTTTTTTTTTTTTAAATGAGAATGTGATATGCAAAATGGTTAAGTGCCATGGAATAGCTCTGTGTGCTGCTCACAACACAGACTCCCACATGCACAAATATATAGACTTCGTTGCATCATATTTTATGTCAGAATGCTTGTAACAAAAAAAAATCTTGCATCTCTTGGCGGTCCTCTATTGCGGCGTTTGTGTTACGTTTTTTCTGTTACAGTTTTGTTACTTTTCCAATCACACCTCTCCTGACAATACCCTCACAGATTTTTTTAAACGCTGTACCAATTTTTTTTTAAATTATTTTACTCTACCAGTATTTGCAGTACCTAAATTTATAACTTCTTAACACATAATCTGCAAATTATGCAACACAAATTACATTAATTTACTAGAAATTGTAAAGTCTGAAATAAAAATTATTTGCTGCCAGGGACAAAAATCTAAGTGCCTGGCACCCAGGATATGTCAAGTAATGTATATACATATATAGCAACTATGTTAATACTAAGCAGGTGCTGCACTGGCTTTTCTAAAGTTTTTGCCAATTTAGTCGCCAAATTCAATTTTTTTTTCACCAAAGTGTTATAACATAATGAAACGGTAATCGCCAAAGGTTTTTTCCATCACCAAAATGATTTCGTTTTGCGCAAATTGCTAAGATGGCAATCGGCAGTGCGACCCCTGCTAAGTTTACATTATAAAAAGGAACAGATTGCTCTAACAATTCAAATTTGCACGTGGTCAAATCTTTATAAAACATAGTTAAGGCACTAGGATACCATATCGGAGGTTCCTGGGTCAATTTCATCTAGAAATAGGATTCGATTTTCCTAGGGCACCACCAGACGTAGACAAAAATACCGCTTCTCTAGAGGTCTGCAAGAGCCTAATTTGGTGAGCCTGGCCCAAGCACTGGCATTCAAGGCCCAGCCCGTTTCAAATATCAGACATTCAGCCTGGGCCCATCAATTGCCTCTCTCATTTAGGCTTGGCTCGGCTTGTGATGTGCCATTTGGTATTATTTCGTTTTTCTATTGTATTTTATGAAAATGTGGAAATTAAGTAGTGAAATGGGATATTATTGAAAATTTTAGGTTGAATGTAGTAAGCCTAAAAATATTAACTAAACTTTAACAATTACCAAAAAATATAATTAATTAATACCAAGGAACTGTACACCAATTACAATTAAAATAGTACTAGAGATCCAAATTTCTTGATTTAGAATATAAATCAAAGTTTCCAAGCTTTCGCACATCAACCAGATGGCTTTTTCAAGGAAAGAAGACAGCCATAAACTTTAAAAAGAGAGAAAAAGAAAACTCTAAACGCATTCAGAATATCCATTTCTCTGAACTAGTAAGCTGTACCACTACAAAAGATCTGATTAGGGATAGGAGAAAAAATCCATGCCGTCCCACCGTCATAGAAAAACACCCTCACCCCACTGCAGACACCCTCTGCCCCCCCCCCCCATCCTACACAACACTCACGGAGTGTGGCAAATCTTTTGCTGTCAACAAGCCCCAAAATGGTTTTACCATCTTAACTTTAGATTGGTGAAAACACTGTGCATGCCTCTGCCTCTTGTTGCTTTTCTTACGACGCCCTGGGCTGTCATGGAAGTAAGTAAAACCTTCGAAACAGTTTAACACACCAGGAAATCCAGGAATTTTTTTCTTCTTTACCATTGCAATAAAAAGAATGGGTCGACTTGGCCCAGCCCGTTGCTTTGTTCTCTAAACTACAAAAAGGCCTGACCTCGCCCGTGCAGACCTCTACCCCCCCCCTCGCCCCAATTTGTGCCACAGGGCTCAGTTTACAGTGAACTCTAACTTCACAGTCTGATTGCTCACTAAGTATAAATACAGAGAGGGCTCCCTCCTCCCCATTATACACAAAAATCAATGGTTCCCTTTTTCAGAGCTAGTACATTAAGGACAAGCTTTTTTTTGGCTAACCTTCCGAAAGTGGCCCGCTCCGATAGATGGAGCTCTGGCTACGCACATTTCACAGTCAACCTCTCCCTCAACTTCATTGATCCCATCACAGGGGCGCATACACAAGAAGTAGAGAGCAATTGGCGTCCCCTTAAGCATCAGTTAACACAGGGCAACCACAAAATGTACTTGGCAGACCATATTATGGAATATTTATTCCGACGGAATTGCCCAATTTCCTCAGAACATTGCTTTGAAGTCCTGATTTGTGCGATCAGGCAGTTCTTCCCCGGCAGATAAAGGTTTTCTGGCTTTTATTCTGCTAAGTAGACAGTTTCAGATTCATGAGGAAAACTCACTCTTCCGTCGTAATAAATATTTTACACATATGCAAGAATGTACATTCATAAAGGCCCTTTTAAGGGCCACCTAAAATCCATATTATTCACTTCCTTTGCCTATTTCATAACGTTACGCTACGCTTCACGATTTAGCGATAACGTGTCGCTATCTATCGTCGCTTCAGAAACTACTTTTGGGCCACTTTCGGAAGGTTTACCCTTTTTTTCCACCCGTGGGGAAGTAAAGATTTTTGTGTACCACTGATTAACAAAATCTGGTGGTCCAGTATGAAGTTTACTAATAATGCTAATTGATAGTTCACTCATAATACTAATTATCAGGTTGTTCAGAAAATAATGGCAGATTTTCTGAGATGCCATATTCAACTTGCCCACAATGCTTGCAAAGTTTCATTCCAGTGACATTAGCCAACGAGATAAGGAGGGCTGAGGAGTGAGGAGGCATTCGGTCACTGATAACAATGTTCTGAAGGCAAATCCCAACATCAGTCAGTGAACTCGCCAAACAGTACAAGTTGTTGGTGCCAATCATTTCCATCAAATTGGTAAGGCCAAGAAGCTCGATAAGTTGGTCCTACACAAACTAATGGAACATCAGAAACAATGGTTCAAAAAGTGCAGTAACCTTCTGCTTCACAACAAAAAGGAGACCCTACTTGATCGCATTGTAACCTGTGTTGAAAAGAGGGTGCTATGTGACAACTGTAAGCAATCTGGACAGTGGCTGAACCATGTTGAACCACCAAAACATTATCTTAAACCAAGGTTGATGCAAAAGGTCTTGACAGTGCGTTGGATTGTTCAGTGTTATACACTAAAGGTTCTGGAATGCTGATGAAAGCAGTTACATACTGAAAAGAAATTGACAATGCACCAGAGGTTGTGTTCCAAACAGTCATCTTTGGTGAACAGGGAGGGTCCTTTTCTACTCCATGATAACGTAAGACCACATGTGTCACATATGACAAAACAGAAATGATACGAACTGAGGTTCAAACCCTTCCCACATCCTGCCTACGCGCCTGACTTGGCACCTACGGATTTCCACCTGTTCATGCATTTTGTCAATTGAGTCAAGGACAGGACCTTCAGGAACCGAGAGGAGGCTGAAATTGCATTCTGGGAATTTCTTGTATCCAGGAGCCAGATATCTTTTGGACTGGCATTAAAGCACTTGTTGCACAACAAACGCTTGCGAAATGGTTACTTACGAAGGTGCAGAGCAAGCATGTTGTGTGTTTTGGTTTGAGGAAACAATGTCTGCGACACAAAGTTCAAAGGAATTTTCGCATACAATATGGCAAATAACCTCTGAATAGGGGTACATTCTGTGTGTGTGGCACAATAATTTTGTGGAAACGGGCTGTTATATTCGTCATTTGATGGCGTACCCAAACACCTGTTTTCCAGATGGGTGGATTGGTAGAGGTGAGCCAGTAGCATGGCCACCTCATTCCACATTTATTCCAGATATGCATAGTTGTATAGCCCCATTCAAAACACCCTGTATTTTTTCAACAGAGTAGTTGAAAAAAATACAGTCCTAGCACTAGGAAGAAATGAGCAGACTGTAAGGTAGAAAAGAAACTGCAAATTATGGCATTTTTTTCCTTGATCAAAATGTCAGTTAAGGAACAGTTATTTCACTTTGTAAATATTTGTTTACGTGCCCCATGAAGGCTAAATGTCTAAGTAATTGCACACATGTATTTGTATTCAGATATTTTTATTAAGCTTTTTAGATTTAAATTATGTTTTAAAAGTATAACAAGGAAAAATAATTAAAAAAAATATTAATCAGCTATGTTATTGTGGGCCTCCTTTATTTAAACAATCAAGTTTTATAAATCAATGTTTTTATTTCTTCATAATGATGCCTTACACAACAGAGTAAGAAAGTATGATTTATTCACTTATTTCATTAAATTAAATTTATTTTCTAATTCTTGTAACTTTCAGTCATGGTAGTGTCAAACGGGAGGTAAAACAGGAGTGTTTCTAAAGTGTGATAGTTTTTCTCTGTGCCTACATTTTTTCAAGGTAAAATTGCATTTTGAATGTTTAAATTCTCATCTACATTTGATCATATATATATATATATATCTTATGATTTATTCAGACTCTCACAACTTGTGGTTTTCGTAATCGTTTTTCTGTTTTTTGTGGCAGATGACGAGCGTGGGTTGAGCAAGGAAACTTATAGATGCATGCAAAACTAAGTGATTCATCATGGAACTCTGAGGAAGTTATGATAATAAAAAAAAAATTTGGTGGGCTTTTTTTTTTTTGATTGGAGGTTTAACGACCACCGCGAGCAACTCAATGGGCTATAAGCAGTCGCCCGTCCCTAATTTAAGGTCACTGGTTCCAGGGAAGGGAGAGAGCCAGTGCCGTATGACAAACACAACATCCATGCCTCTTCGGGATTTGAACCCGGACCCCTGTCGAATGAATGATCAGCAGCCATTGCTTAGACCACTACGTCACCGGGGCAGTGAAAACAGAAATAGAGTCAAGTAGTACAAATTGTGTATGCATCTGCTATCGTGGTCACAATATCTAGAAATATTGTTCTCACAATACATTTATCACCTGAGTAAAACCATTTTTCTGATGGTGCGTGTTATTCAATTGCATTACAACCCTTTTGTATTTTGTTAAGTAGGTTTTTCTTAGTTTGGAACTGAACATATAATTTTGATATTGAAGAAAAGAACACTAAAAGAAACTATTTTAATAAGGGTCTATTTTTAAAAGGTTACTAGACAAGCATACTAAAATTTATAATTGTTTTAAGGCATGAATACTTTCTTCAGAAACTTTCATTCAGCAAAACTTTAGGCATGTAACTACATTCTGTACAACATTTCAAAAGTTTAGCAGCAAAAACTATGCTTACCTGTATCATTATTCCAGGCTTTGACTTTTTTGGAAGGTATTCCATGCTTTCTTCTTCTTCTAATAATTTTCACATTCAACTAATGAGTCATGTAGAAAGCAAAACTACATGGCCATGTTATTATACAAAGCTGATATTTGAGACTAATTTAAAATTCGGACAGAGCAAAAGTAAATTTCCGTCTTTACTGGGTGGTATGTAAAAAGGTTATGAGAAGTAAATACAAATGATCAACAAGTTGTTTTTTTCAATTTTCCTTGAATAAGCCAGTTGCCTGGATGAAGCAATTTGTCAGATGATGATCATGCATTCCATAAACAAATGCACTGCATCCTGGAGAATTAACCAAGCAACAAAATTATGGGTAAATGTGTACTTTAGCGTCCTGCAAAGTTACGTAGTAGAATTCGTTTGTTTCTCACATACAATCCAAAAGTTATGAATTTAGCGTAAAATTACATCACTTACACGATAGTACCATTAATAGTACAGGTAGTCGTTAAAAGTACTTTATATCTGTTAGCGGCAAACATACGCTAAAAGCAGATAAGTGCGCAGTCTTAACTCATGCCTAGACCAACGTGTAACCGAATAGTTAGCATATGTCCACATGAACTTTCCTGTTAAACTGTAATCAAAAAGTTTCTAAATGAAAATAAGCACTAGTCTCCTACAGTACAGAAAAACTTTGGACAAACAGATACAAAACGTTAGGGAAAGATATTGAATAGGAATAAAGTGAAGTGATATGCAGCGAACTTAACGTAGAAATTAAGCCTAACATACAAACAATCCGGCGAAGTGCTCAACGCCAAATAAAATTAACTGAAATTGAAAGAAAAACAAAGAATGATAAATCTCGGAAGTGGAACACAGAAATTCTAACCTCGTAATAATAATTTAGTGGAACTGAGAATGTTTAATATGTCTTGTAATACTGAGATTACAAATCCCGTTTGCTCGTTATTTTGCTAAGTTCTACCAAACTACTTCGAAACGCGAGGCTAAGTGTTTGAGCATGCGCGTTAGGTAGTTCAGTAGCTTGGCGCGTTTCCATCCAAAAACTATAGATTTTACAATTTTAAACTGTTAAATGTGGTTACGGCATTTTTCTGTAGCGATTTACAGTAATTTTCTGTAAAAACTACAACTTTTTTACAGTGTGGCATCAATGAGCCGCGGACGGCACATGACGAACGACGGTTCGTCGTTCGGCCATCTGTGCACCACATTTGATACGTACTCACTACAGCGGCCCGTGAACAACCCACAAGCCGCGCCGTTTCCGAGATCGTAGTTCCGAGGCGCCGCGCCATCACAATTTTTCCTTTATCACAATTTTTCCATCACAATTTTTCCTTTCCTAAGTCCGATAAATCGGCAGCTTTTCCCATTCTGACTCCGAACTCTCTACTAACCGAAAGCCGGTCCTCGGGTTGTATATATAGTGCTCTGTGAACTTCACCTGTGCCACCGTTCGGTCTCCATGCGCGATCGTTTCTCTAGGCTGGGGGTGGTCATAATGTAATGGCTCATCGGTGTATACTGTTTCAAGTTACTAAAGTTTTCTGCTTACTAACTTACGTTAATCAATGTTGAAATATTGTTACTATTTTAATTAGTTCATCATAAATTTTGGAACATGCAAGTAAAAAGTGCTCAGACACTGTTGTTGGAATAAACAAGTTAGTAAAATCATGCAATGCATTGATTATGATACGCTTTCCAACATACTAGAAATCATTGCTGAAGCTATTACTAAAGGTATGAGGATAATGGCTGTGGAATAAATCTCGCTCCTGTGCCCTGAACTTTGACCCCATTTC
Source organism: Macrothele yani (assembly GCA_039090855.1). Taxonomy (NCBI): domain Eukaryota; kingdom Metazoa; phylum Arthropoda; class Arachnida; order Araneae; family Macrothelidae; genus Macrothele; species Macrothele yani. The sequence goes on along the minus strand of CM077015.1, from coordinate 122,155,498 downwards.
GATGATGTTAAACAGAACTGGTTCAATATACCTCCAGTACAACATACTAAAGTTTTGTCGCATTAGAAGCATTTTTACGTAAGTCATGACGCATAAGGGCGACGGAATGGATCCCGATTCTATGTCTTGACCTTTGACTCCATTTCGTCCATTTTCAATAGGGTTCATCCCCAGGTTGTCCTCTACGACATACTAAAATTTCATCGAAATCGAACTATTGTTACGCATGTTATGACGCATAAGGGCAATGGAATGGATCCCACTCCTATGTCCTGACCTTTCACTTCATTTTGTCCCCTGGTGGCCCCCTTCCACATGCTAAAATTTCATCGAAATCGAACCATTTTTACGCGAGTTATCGTGCGGACGGGTGGACGGACAGACGGACAAAGGTGGAGCATATACGCTTTTTCAACCTACGGTTGTAAAGCTTAAAAAATGAACAGTAAGTTTTCTGAAACTTTATTTGAGTGACTTTGTTTCACTTCGAGAGAGAGACAGTGTGTATGTAAGAGGTAGTATTCTTAAAATCCCAAGTAGTGTTCTCAAGCCTACAAATAGTAGAGAACGCTACAGTGCAACCTATCTTAATAATGATCAGGTATCCCGGAGTTTCATGACATTTGCATTTTATTTTGGCATTTTTTGTATATTTGGCTTTTTTTTTTCTCTCATTGGGTATCTTTGAGAGTTTCTAGGGCATTTTTGAGGTTTTGCGGAATTGTTTTATATTTTCGGAGCATTTTTCTTGCTTTAGGTAATTTTTTATGCGTTTTCTGCTATTTTTTAATAAAAAAATTAGATTTTCGTAAGAGATATGCTTTTTTATTTCCAATACTCAAAACCATGATTGCGAGATGACAAAATCAAAAAGACCTTCAAAAGTAGCTCATTCTGGCAACTCTAATCAAAACACTGTTTAGTGCTATCCAGTTTGGGGAATAGAGAATCCCCATTGTCCACTGTTGAAACGTACTGTGGGGGAGGGTAGTGAGCAAAAGAATTCATAATTCAGATCTTCTTATAGTGTGCTGTTGCTGACATTCCAAACCCCTTATATACTACCGGGCAAGTACCTACATCCTTTTTTCTTTCCTTCTGAAGTTTTATAGTGCATTTTATAAATAAAGGACAAATTTCAAGTTTATGAATTGTCTAAGATCAATGTTATTCAATTTATAATTCTGAAAAAATATAATATAAATTGTTTTAGAGGGATTATTTTGTTGCCGCGAAAATTCTTCTAATTTTGGGCACATTGCTTCTGGTAATGAGATACCCATATTCGGGATTTAATTACCAAATTAATTATATTAATTATGTTAATTAATGAAATTAATAATTTCTTAATTAGAGTGATTCCTAATTGGGTGCAGGAAATATTATCTCGACCCAGGCCGCATAAGGATTCCCTGGTTTCTTTTCTTTTTTTTCCTTGCTTTCCCTTCGCGTGGGAAGGAGATCGAAACGCAAACGCTAGGCCAGGTGCAAAATTCCGCAAACGAAGTGAAAGGTATTTTTTTATTTCCCGGTATTTGCGAAGCAACAGCACTGCGGGTTTCATAATGCAACCCTAACTAACAATAGGTCAGTGTTCACTATACGGTGAAAATCCAAGAAAGAATATTAAATCTGGTAAGAAGGTATGGCCAGGTAATCCCTGTCAGCCAGGCTCTGTGTCAGGAAACATAATTCAGTCAGGCATACGGACCTCCAAGCATGCTTGAAGATTTAAAAAGGGTTTTCTTGGATGGGCCGATAATAGAACTCGGAAACAGGGTGACAGATCAGATCAGATCAGATCATATGTAGAGGATTTTAGGAAGGGAGTGTCTGACCCCAGGTCTTAAACAACCCTTAGAAATAGGAAGCTAGGAGATTTGAGCTAGGGTGCCTGATAGGAAAGGGACACGGAAGCGAAGTAGAAAGGGGGAGAAAGACGCCCTTATTTGTTACCGGGGGCCAGTACCCGGGGTCCGGCGGCTTAAGGTGCCCATCCGACGCACGGCGGATATTTAGTGGATCGAGCGTTCGTACCTGCTGGGATCGAACCTGAGGTCCTTTCCGTGGCAGTCACGAACGTTGACCACTAGGCCACCCGCGGCCCACAGGGTGACAGTTAGGGCCAAATAAAGTTTTAAAGGGCTTAGCGCAGCAGATGGTCGGCTGGCCAGGAGAACATCTGCTCGGAATAGCCACTGGTCAACATCCAGCGGACGGCAGGCCACTTACGTACGAGGGGGCAGAAGCCAGAAAGCAATGAAGGTGTGGGATACGCCTCCATGAGGGAGGGACACGCCTCGCAGCATGACTGTAAGCGTAAACGGAACTAAAATAAAATGGAAAAACCTTGAGAAATCAAGGTCATTTGTAGAAGTCGATAGAAGTTGTCGTCGAGAGAGTCGTAAGTCGATAGAAGTCGGTTGTTGTAGTTGTCGGCGGTTGGCAAGAAATGCCTTGCTGTACGTGGGTCAAGAAGTCGGACCCGAATCCGGTAGGATGTTGGGTACACAAGGAAGGAGAGATTACAAAAGATATTTGTCGAGGGCTCCCGGTCTGCGTTTTGTCCATGGAGGATACCAGCCCCAAGATCGCGGACGCATAAAGACTAGCTCCATCATCAACCCTCGGATCCGTGTTGAACAGTAGAATATTTTAAGGTAAGATATCATCCAAATATTTCAATCCCTTGCATGCTGATTAACCATTGTAATTTAGAAATGAAATATTATTTCTCACCTCGTATTAGTTGGATTGCTAGGAACGTTTCTATATATCAGGAAAACAAACTTTTTGTAGCGATGTCTTAATATAACTAAATTTGGGCCCAGCATTAATTTGTACATAAATTAAGAAATATGCTAAAATAAATTATATATTTGTTTCTTTTAAACAACTTGTTTTTCTTCTCGCTGCTCTGCAAACGAGTACGAGGGTCAGTTTTTTTTTTTTTTTTTTGGGGGGGGGTTAATTTAAAGTAACAGTTTTATTTCTTTGAAGTTACCACGATTTCGAGCATGATACGGAAATGTTAGTTTTAAACTTAATTTCTTTGCTGCATATGAGTTCTTGCGACAACCTCGTACGGGCTCGTATGAAATACAACCCTTTCAGGTCCCAACGATGAGACTGGGTCGCCTATACTAGGAAACCCAATGTCATTGTTGCCACTTAATCGATCGAAATTCATTAACAAAATTTATGCCCTCAAGTTCCCCAAAAGGTGCTCGGCGCGGTAAGAATTCTTCAAATTTTAAGCGAATTTTTGAGAATTTTAAGGTCGTCAACACCCGGGCCTTGATAATGATTTTTTAAAGTCGAATTGGTGGCGAAACAAAAGAAAGCTATAAAACGTGAACATTATGTTTTTTCACATTGCAAAAATCATAAAGTCTTTGAAAACCAAACTTTGTTTTATTGTAGGTTTAACGACTACCGTGAGCAACTCAATGGGCTGTAAGTAGGGCAGCAATTCTGCCGCGGCGCGAATTTCCGTGATTTTTTTCGCGAATTTTAGGGTTTTTTTTTAATTTCACAAATTTCAGATTATTTGCCTAATTTCTATTATAATTTTTTTGATTACTGTATTTTTCCTAATTAAATAATTTTAATACTTCCTTCGTTAGAATTTACGCGAAAAATATACCGCAAAATAATCCTACTCGAAAGTCCAAACCGGAGCTTTAAACCTTGATTTACCTCTCAAGATTGTTCGTTACGAAGATACTCTTTTCGAACAAGCTTGACGGGTAATTCAAGGTCACATGCACTCTGCTGAATAGTGCACACGTGGTCTTCCGTGATTTACCCCAGCTACTGTTGAATTTCTTTTGCGACTTGACGGACTAGCAAACCGTAAACAGGATGTCGTCAGTTGTGTTATAGTAATTTTAGCTGGGAAAGCAGCTCACAAAAAGAGTGTTTCGCAGACACTTAGCTTAGAAAATTTGTGCTTTCGTGTGAGTAATTTATGAAGTTTCTAGATATTGTTTATTTAATTTTGAGAATGAGTCACGTGAGTAAAATGAGTACATCTGAAAGATGCAAGCGCAAGGGAACGTTTCATGTGAAGAAAAATCTATTATTCTGTTCGTGTTGCAACATACCAGTGGATTTTTCAAGAAACGACAGTTGTGAAAAGCATTTAGCAAACACGCTGCATTAAAAAAAAGTGTTTCTGAACAGTCAACCGAAAATAATGCAGAAATATGTTGATGAATTAATTGAGAAAATAACTGCACAAGAACAGCATCGTTCAATGGAACTTTTGAAGGTTTACTAGACTTCTGGAATACGAATAAAGGTCGTTTCTCAAACCTACTAAAGGTCGCCATCCGTTATCTGTCAGTATCCGCAAACAGTGTCGATGCTGAACGATCCTTTTCTAAATATAAAAACGTGTTACAGGACAACAGACACAGCATTAAAGAAGAAAATCTGTGTATGTACAATATAATGTACCAAAATGCCGTCCACTTAAACAGAAATCTTGATCTCGTGTAACGGTGTTGATAACATGGCCAGAATTTGAATGATTGATAAATGCTAGTGTCAATTTTAAAAACTTTACAAGTTTTGCTTCTTTAGTTACGTACTAGTCAGTTGTATTACTGCTTCGTAACTTGGTAGATTTTTAAGGGGGAGGAAATGTTAGTGTAATATCATCGGCCGCGAACTTTTCGCGAAATTTCATAATTTGCCCCGCGAATTTTGCCTTTTTTCCCCACGACGAAATTACTGCCCTAGCTATAAGCAGTCGCCCGTCCCTAATTTAGGGCCACTGGTTCCAGGCAAGGGAAAGAGCCAGTGCCGCAAGACAAACACAACATCCATGCCTCACCGGGATTCGAACCCGGACCACTTTCGGACGAATGATCGGAGGCCATCGCTTAGACCACTGCGCCACCGGGGCGGCAAAATTAAACTTTCCTTTCGACGACTCTATCTGTTTATAAAAAATCTTATTCTAGATTAAGCAAAATCCTCACAACTAAGAATCTGAGACCAATGCTTCAGTATGGAACTCGTGAATTAACAGCTTTTTTATCAGCAGGCCCTTAGTGCATCCATTTGAAACCAGAATGTTGAATATTGAGGATACATTCAGGATTCTATTCTACTACACCACGAAATAATGGAGCCACAAAGTTATATCCCAGAGATTTGGCAATTTTTAATTAGCGCATGTGTGTTTGAGTCATGAAACGCGAAACCAAGTTTGTATCTAAACCGAAAGTAAGCAAGATATCCTTCTCTGGCGGGATCAAGGTTCAACTTTGACTGCACCAAGAAAGAAATCAGATATCATAGCGCGCCAAGGCGTATATTGATCCTAAGGCCGACACCAAAACCACGTTCCTTTAGCTTAAACGTGTACTTCAGTGATAGACCTATTAGTAACATTTTTAGCACGTCTTTTGTAAAAAAAGATCATGCTTATGTTATCGGTTTGTCCGTCCGTCTTTAGACACCATATCTATGTAACTGTTAGTCCGATTTGAAAAATTCTTTTTTCATTGGGAAGCTTGAAATATGCGAATGATGATCCTTTGTTTCGGTTTTTTTAGGATGTACAGTTTCGCCGCTTGAAGGCGTAAAGGTAGATGATGTCAAATTTAAAATACATTTTATTCCAAACAGAAGTCATCGCTCCTTCCACGTTAGTGAGTCCCGGAAAAATTTTCATCGGCCGCCACTTGGAATCGAACCCAGTGTCTTCCAGTTACGCACCGGACGTGCTACCACAGCAACACAGCAGCCTCGAATTCTCCAGACTCACATGTCATTACTGCCAAACCATATAGCAGGTTGCTTCATGGAGTCCCGCACCGTGCTGATGATTCACCAAAGATGGAAAACAGCAACTGAACAAATAAGAAGGAGGCGATTAAATAATTAATTCATACACTCGACGTGGATCAGGAACAACAAACAGAAGTCATCCATCTTTCCACGTATATTTCCACAAATATATGTTTATTCCATATATTTGCATCTAAACATCCGATTGAAAAATTTCCTGCATCTTTTCGATTCCATTTATGTCGAAGAGTATTTTAGGTGTAATTACGTTTTTCAAGTTACGCATAGATTTCCCGCTCGGGGGCGTAAAGGTAAAGTACGTTTTCCGCGATATCTCTTCTAAAACTCCGATTTGAATTTTTTTTTCAACGGATACAGCTCCCAATGAAAAATCTGCTTATAATTTCTAATTTTTGGTAAAGAATACTTTGGCCACCAGCGGCATAGGCTTTAATTTTTGCTTCTGATGTATTTGCCAAAAAATCTGAGCTTCTAAAATCCCGATTGAAAAAATTTCGTTTGTGGACCGGTACTACTCACGTCAACAAACCTTTTAGGAATATTTTCTTCTTAAAATAATGCATGGTTTCTACGCCAGAGGGCGTAGATGTGCATCTTTTTTTTCCTCAAAGTCGCCCGTTCATAATTTAGGGCCACTGGTTCCAGAGAAGGGAGAGAGCCAGAGCCATAGACAATCACAACATCCATGCCTCACTGGGATTCGAAAAAGGACCCTCCTTGGACGTATGGTCACAAGCCAGCGCTTAGACCACTGCGCCACCGGAGCGGTGGCCTGACTCTGAGTAGGCATAAACAAAACATGAGATAACCTTTTTGCCTGATGTCTCGTGTCTGTACGCATTTCTGTTTTGGAGCCAGTTATTGTGATGTCGAGTGCAGTCGACCTGTATATATATATGGCCGAAACTTATACCAAACGTAATTGGTATTAGTCACATCTTTTGTGGTAAGTGTATTTCAGTGATAGATCGTGTGATAAAAGTTGGCGCTGTTTGTACAAAGCATGTAAAGTAGATGCCAATACGTATCTTCTGCTTTTGGATCTGCTGCTGTCGCTGTGCCTGATCCCTTTCCGGCTGATATTTCGCCTCTTGATTATGGCGGAGTTGAAGAACTGCTCGATAGCGATCTCGACGACTATGCACTGCTTGTGATCCTGTGGCCCTTCCCTTTCTCTTCACCCCCTCTTCTGAGGATGCTATAGAGCATTTGATGGCAAATTTTACTCATGAAGATTCTCCGACCGTTTCATCAGATTTTCGTTCTATTCTGACAGCGTTTGAGACCCTCGTCCAGACTCGTACTGACACTTTTCAATATTTGCCTTTGATCCGTCGCCGCTGCTCCTTCCTTGCCGACCACTTTGAACGCCTGTATTTTGGGTGTTAGCTCCTTTATACCATTGACCGTCTTCCTGGACTGCCCCTATGACAGTGACGCTCATGTACTGTTTTTCTTTCAGCCCACACCATTTTGTGTGTGTTATGTTCTCGCCTGTGTGTTTCCCCCGGAGATTGCCATGATTCTTCTAATGGATCTTCTTTGGTAGTTTCCTTCCTCACTGCACCTGCGTTTATGACTGTTCTTTCCCTGCTACTTTCTACACTATCTAACAACAAGTAATTGGACACCTGTGATAGCAAAGGCAAGCGAAGTTTATTCACCTTCAATAGTTGGTAGAGCCCCCACGAGCGGCGATTACAGCTGCGATCCTCCTAGGTATACTCTCACCCAGGCGTTGTACGACGGCTAGCGGTATTTTCTTGCACTCGGCTTGAAGAAGACAGGTCAGTTCCTTCACCGATTTCGGACGGAGGGGGCACCCCTTAGGTCGACGCTCCAACTCTTTCCATAGATGCTCGATATGGTTAAGGTCTGGGCTCTGCGCAGGCCGGTCCATTCGATTAACCCCATTGTCACCATACCAAGCCATGGTGGACTTCGCAACATGACAGGTGGTATTGTCATCCTGAAAGTAACATGGGTCCACCCGTAAAACTGTCACAACGTAGGAAGCGCATGGCAATCCAAAATAGTGCAGTAGTTCTCGGCGTTGAGTCTATCAGGAATTGCGACCAACGGTCCCGTGCCATACCAGGAAAAACACCCCATAGCATAATTCCACCGCCGCCGAACTTCATAGTTGGCTCATTACATTCCGGCAGGAGGCGTTCTCCAGGCAGACGCTAAACCCAGACGCTGCCATCCGAACGGTAGAGGACGAACCTTGATTCGTCGCTCCAGAGAACCAGTTTACACTGTTCAACGGTCCACTGACGACGTTCTTTGCACCACGTTAGCCCAGCAGCGCTATCGGACTTGGTGATCAAAGGCTTGTGGGCGGCAACACGTCCATGATCACCGAGCAGACGGGCTTCCTTAGGGATGGTATTCATCAAAAGAACACTCCCGGATTCCTGTTAAAACTCCTCGCGGATGTGGCCCATCAATTTGGTGCGGTTCTTCCGAATTTCTCTGGCCACCACCCGTCGGTCTCTAACTCCCAGTTTTCTGGGTCTGCCGTGTCGGGGAACATTCAGACAGTCACCTCTCATCTTCCACTTGCCAATCACGTAGGCCACTGTCGATTTTGGGTACTTCAACTCGCTGGATATGTCACGTATGGATCGGTCATTTCTGTGATACCCGACGATTATAATTTTCTCGAAATCAGAGAACTCCGAACTGCGTGGCATCTTGCATGCGACTGGTTGCGTTGTTGTTTCCCACATGATATTTAACGGCGGCGGCCGTGACGTGTATCAGGACCGCAGATATCGTCGATTGCAGGGGTTTCGAATTACTTGTTGGTAGATAGTGTAGTTAAGCATACGATATCGTTGAATCCTTCGTATGTGCAGCTATGGTGAAATTCCTTCATTGTCATAATTTAATCGCATCGAAATATTTAGTTCAAATTTTAACTGCGTCAATACTAGGCATTTACAACTAATTTCGGATAGGAAATTTCCATTGGATTTTTCTTTACAATTTACTCACAAAAGTATTCAAGTTGGAGTTCCACATTCATATAGAGTCTATCAGGAGACAACAGGACAATAACCAGAAGCCCGTAATTGACTATGAGGTGAACAGTGTTTATCTATGAGGAAAACAGGTCAATAACCAGAAGGCCGTAACAAGGACGACCACGAGATAGAGTAGGTCAAGACCACAAGTATTTGTCTCTAACAGCACTTTGCCATATGGAGTCGACAGTCTGTCAAACCTCGCAGGTTCTCTCGTTCGCTAGGGTAACCGCGATATCGAGGGTGAACAGATTACAGAAGACTGCACGAGAGAGATTTGTATGCAAGAACACCAATAATCTGTATCTCAGTCGTCTCATCGCACAGAAGTGTCCCCCTGAATTGGTGCCGACGACATTCCCATTCAACCCCTGATCAATGGGCTCTGTTCTCTTCAGTGACGAGTCGCGGTACAGATTAACAAGTTGGTAAAATCATGCAATGCATTGATTATGATACGCTTTCCAACATACCAGAAATTATACCTCAAGTTATGAGGATAATGACTGTGGAATAAATCTCGCTCATGTGTCCTGACCTTTGACCCCACTTCGATGATATTCAACAGAACCGGTTCAGTACACCGCAAGAATAACATACTGACGTTTTGTCGCAATAGAAGCAGTTTTACGCAAGTTATGAGAATAATGGCTGTTGAATAAATCTTGCTTTTGTGCAATGATCTTTGACCCCATTTCGTTGATATTCAACAGAACCGGTTCACTATACTTCCGGAACAACATGATAACGTTTTGTCGCAATCGAAACATTTTTTGGTAAGTTATGATGCACAAGGGAAATGGAATGGATCCCACTCCAGTGTCCTGACCTTTGACAAATTTCGCCCATTTTCAATAGGGTTCGTCCCCGGTGGCTCCCTACCGCATACTAAAATTTCATCGAAATCGAACCATTTTTACTCAAGTTACGATGCATAAGGGCAATGGAACAAATCCCGCTCTTAAGTCCTGCCTGACCTTTGACCCCATTTCGCCCATTTTCAATAGGGTTCGTGCACAGTGGTTCCCTACCACATACTAAAATTTCATCGAAATCGAACCATATGTACGCATGTTGTGACGCATAAGGCAATGGAATGGACTCTACCTTTATGCCCTGACCTTTGACCCCATTCCACCCATTTTCAATAGGTTTCGTTCCCAGGTGGTTCCTTACCATATACCAAAATTTCATCGAAATCGAACCATTTTTACGCAAGTTATGACGCATAAGGGCAATGGAACAAATCCCGCTCCTAAGTCCTGCCTGACCTTTCACCCCAATTTGCCAATTTTCAATAGGGTTCGTGCCCAGGTAGTTTCCTACCACAAACTGAAATTTCATCGAAATCGAACCTTATTTACGCATGTTATGACGCATAAAGGCAATGAAATGGATCACGCTCTTATGGCGTGACCTTTGACCCCACTTCACCCATTTTCAATAGGGTTCGTCCCCTGGTGGTCCCCTACCACATAGTAAAATTTCATCGGAATCAAACCCTATTTACGCACGTTACGACGTATAAGGGCAATTGAATGGATCCTGCTCTTATGGCGTGACCTTTGACCCCACTTCACCCATTTTCAATAGGGTTCGTCCCCTAGTGGTCTCCTACCACATACTCAAATTTCATCGAAATCGAACCATTTTTACGTGAGTTATCGTGCCGACAGACGGACGGACGGAAAAAGTTGGAGAATATACGCTTCTTCAACCTACGGTTGGAAAGCGTAAAAAATAAATGATCGACGTGTGCCTATTTGGAAAGATGCCAAAAGCCAAAGTAGTAGTATATAGGGGGTACTATGGCACACCCCAAAATCACATAAAAACCTCAAAATCAGGCGTTTTTTTATTTTTCAGACCTCAATAATCACGAACATTTTAAGGCTTTTTATGATCAAAAACACCATATTTTCATTAAAAATCATTGATTTTTAGGCATAAAATAGTCAAAAACATCAGATTTTTGAAAATTGAAGTTTTTACTCTGTTTTTTCATAAAAACAGACATCATAAAAACACGCCTTTCTGATGATATTTGAAGACTTTTTTGAACAATTGCAATCATTTTGAACTTTGAATAGCTTTGATTTTAAAAGTGATGAAATGATGGATTTAGTGATGAAAATCAATAGAAAAGTTGTAAAACAAACTACTTTGAATTGGTACTTTGCAAAGTCCTTTTTTAAAATGCATTAAAAAAAGGGCACCCAAAATGGATACCCCTTATAGGAAGATTAAAATTTGTGGAAGATTAAAAAATATTTAAAATTTTATGACATATCTTTGCAAGTAAATACACAACAAGATTAAAAATTGTTGAAGATTAAAGAAATTCAAGATTAATTAAAAATTAAAAATATTACAAAGATTTAAACGAATTCAATAATATAAGGTTTTGTTATGTAACACTTCATTTCTATGTTTCTCTTTAAAGATATGTCCTATTTTATTTTCTGTTTCAGTAATTCTTCTTTTGAACCTCTCTCGATCAACTGCATATGTTTCCCATACACCTTTTCGATTTACATATATGACAACAGCATTAGGATCGAAGTGAACTTTCATTTTAATAGAATTCTTTTTTTTTAAGTTTTTACTAATTCATAATCATAATATAGATCATCAATTTTACCTCTGAATCTGAATATATAATTACCTTTGTTATTTTTTTTAATTGTACTGTCAGATAGTTTTCCGTGACATTTTCTAAGATAATATTCCCTTTCTTCATCATTGACTTCTATTATTGCAATAGTTGCATCTCCGAATTTCGTTTGGATTTTTTTCAGTGACATCAATTTATAATCTCCAGGATTCAAATCTGAACTCATCCATTTATAAGATTTTATTTTTTAAAGGCTCTCTTGAATACATTTGATGAAAAATGTAAATTACAATAACTTACAAACTCATTTAAAATTTCTAATCCTTTGTTTTTAATTTCCTCGTTTTCTTCTTTTTTATCAGTTATTCTTTTTATATTTTTTAAATATTTATAAACTATAGTTAGAATATCTGAAAACTTGTTATTATCTCTATACATATGAATCAAGTCATCACAAAAATGAGCGATTTGAGATATTTCGTTACTATATTATTTATCTGAAGAACAGTATAGAGCTCTAAGGTCACCCATTAAATGCATTTATATGTTTTCATTTTTTGAAATATAATTCTTATAATGCATACATCTATACATAGAGCATCCGGGGCCTAAAACTCTTGGACATTTAGGTATATCTAAATCAACAGATGGAATATCTTCAAGCATCTCTTTTTCCATTACTCCTCCTTTATATGCAAATGTACCACCATAAATATGGTACAGGTTTTTAATATAGTTCTTTACCTCACAATTATTAATCCATAGTTCTTTGCTATTTGGATATCTTTTAAATCTTAGTCCATGCACATCTAAAACACACTTACGTACGATATTCAATTCCTGTTCATCTAATTTGCAGTCAGGTGTGAACACTCATATTGTTTCACCAATATTCAGTTTTGAGTGTACCCAACTTATCTCTCTTGCTATCTTACGATTTGGGAGGACAAATCCTTGAATATTTATAATCACAATTATATCATTCCTTGTTTATATTTAATCACTTTTTTTAAATACATATCCAAAAGTTACAGTATTCAAATCATCTAGAATTCTTCTTTTATCAAATCCAAACATGTATTTCTTGTTCAGTGTATCTACAGCTATATTTCTATCTTTTTGTATCTTAAACTGATTATTTGATATTTCTAAGTAATCTGTTTCACCTGTTATTACTTTCATTCTATCATTGAAATTCAAAATATTTTCATTCTCATAGCTCATTTTAAATCCTTTAACTTTACCTTTTACAGTCCCATCATTTAGTATGTATCCATAGTCTTTTGGTGCACCAGCTATCCAGGATTTCATATATTTATCCTCTAACAATTCATCTGTCCATTCACCTAACATGCATCCTATTTTGATTTTATTAGTTTCATCATCTATATACACAACACTATCTGTGTCTTTATAAATCACTTTTTCACGTAATTTATCAAGCATTTTATATAATCTCATTCTAGCAGAACTACTGGTGAGAGCTGCTATGTAAACGTTAGTATTAAAGTTATTTTTAACATATTCATCTTTCATTTTATAATTCATTTCTACACAGTCATCATTCATAAATATCATATTTAATTCTTTGAGATTATCATCTAATATAATTTTATAAAATTCATCTAAATCCATTACGTATTTAGTCTGTTTCATATTTTTCTTCTATCCAAACTCACCTCATAGTGAGTTCAAGCATATCTTACTTATAAATCTCATTCCTGGATTTTTTCTTTTTTTCTAATTTTATATCTAATTTCTTGTAAACTGTATTCTTTTATTCTTTTTCACTTTTAAAGCTTTCAGACCATTTATCATCTGTTTCTAATTTAATTTTCAAAAACATTTTAACGTAATCTCTAAATAGTTCACCAGTTTTATTTTCAAAATTCCAAACCTCATATATCCTTAAAATTTTATATCTTTTTTTAATTGCTAAATTCATTTCATCAGTAGTCCATGTACTAGTGAAACATCTTTCATCTCTTTTATGATTACACTCCTTATTTCTAATTTCAAAGCATTCTTTGCATTTCTTTTTATCTACAACAGTTTTAAAGTGATTACATTTGATGGTTTTAGAACATGATTTACAAAGAGCAAACATCAATTTTTCATCTTTAATTGGCAACACTGGATGATATAAATTTCTAGGTGGTAAGACCTTACATTTGATGAAACCATACCATTCTTTATCAATTTTTTCAGGATTAAATTTCTTAACAGGATGACCAATTGGATAATTATCAAAGTAATTTACAGTTGGATATAGTGAACATACATCAATATATCTAACTTTTTCATTATTTTTAAATTCATATTTCAATTTAATAGGCTCACACCTACCCCCATGAAATGCATCTCTAGGATTTAAAGGTTCCACGAAATCTCTATTCCATTCATTTTATATATATATATTAATTTCTTTATTATTATTAAAGTCACATTCCCATATAACAATTAATTCATATCCAGCTTTTAAAATTTTCCTTTGAATCCTCTTAGTTCTTTTATATAAGTCTTTCATACATATCTGATTCTGTTCATTTATAGTTGATTCTCTATAACATCTATTACATCCATGCCAGTGACATCCATGAAATTGAAACACTGTGTTTTCATAAAATCCATCTACTTTATAAATTTCTTTACCTAAGTTTAATTTTTTCTCTCCACCATTTAATGCATGTTGAATACTGATATTATTCTTTTTGGACAGATAATCTAACCAAGCAATTGATTTTATACTATATTTGTCTTTTTGAATTGTATCATCATCTATGGCAATTGTACCTTTTTTTAAGAATTTATCTCTATAAATACTCATGCATACACCTGCTAGAGTTACATATTTAAATGGATCGATATTTGCGATTTCTAAGAATAATCTTCTCAATTCTAAACATCCTGTTCTTAAAATATCTACATCTGATCTACAGTATTTAACAAATTCTTTTGAAAATCAAAGGTATCGTTTTTAACAGTTTCATACCATTTTAAGAATTCATTTCTCTCTTTAGATTTCATAGAATCACATCCATAGTAATGATTTTCAGGGTATTTACCTATATAATTTAGTAATGTTTTTCAGGGTAGTTTTTCCATAGTAATGTTTTTCAGGGTATTTACCTATATAATTTTGATTACATTCTTTATTAAAATAATGAGGAAAATAACCTTTTGCCATCTCTTCTAATCCAAATGTATTTGGAAAATCTCTTAATGGAATCATAGTAAAATTGATTAAATCTATGAATCTTATATTATATCCAGATGCCCGCATATAATTGAGTTTATTTCCATTATATATAGTAAACACTTCTATTTTGTTTTTAAAACAGTATTTAGCTAAGAATTGAAAATCAAAGCGTTTACCATAATGAGCTAGTACAGTATATCCAAAATGTTTTTTTTGAAATAACCAATTACAAAAATCATTTTCATTTTCCAGTATCTTTTCACTACCATCATACATTTGACATACAACTAGATTAACTTCATGAGTTCCTGTTTCTTGTTTAGTTTCAACATCGAAGAATATATATTTCTCAGTATATTCATATCTACATTTTTCACACCAATCTTTTTGATTTCTTGTTAACTTAGGACAATCATTTTCACATTTACCACCTTTAGCATCTTTACGTTTCCTATAGCATTTATGATCATGTAATACATATTTCCAACAATTTTTACATCTTTTTTCACAACATACATGCTCTTTGGGTTTTCTCTCATATCGATTAATAATTCTTTTCCATTTTAAACATTTCCATAGACATTTACATACACTAACACCTTTCTTATTTTTTTATTTTGTGGTTATCAAAACACTCCTCACCTTTAAATAATCGATTACATTTTTTACAAAATATCTCTTCACCATTACAGTTACTATCTGTTTTAAAACATCTATCACATTTGAGAGGACATCTGTGTTGATCTGATCTTTTATAGCTTATTTGACAATAATCACAGTAATTCCCTTTCCTAAAAATCCTTTAACAGAAGTAATTACATCGAAATGATTTCTATTTTCCAATATGTAAATACATGTAGATTTATATTTACCACTATATATACGTTCATTAAAATTCTCTCTGCAAAATATATTTATCTGAATATCTAAGAATTCTTCAAATATTTTAACCTCTTCTAAGCAACATATTTCTAATGGAATATTGCATAGTTCATGTAATTTTACAGCAAATGATTTTTGTAAAACTCCCCCCATTTTGATGTATCTAATATCATTTTTTGATAATTCATTATGATTCAATTTATCACATAATAGCTTAGGATTTTGAATAGATAGAGCAATTACAATTAATCTAGGTAAACATATATTATCATCATTTTTTATCTGACAGATACTTCTTTTATTTTCGATTGTTTCATCATTAATTATCTTTATATGTTTACCTTCTGAAGGTAATTCAATTACTTCAAAATCAAATATACAATCAGTTATTTCTAATTCCTTATATTCAATTTCATCAGATAATTTATAAATATATAGCTCATAGGCATCCTTAGTATACATCATTTTATCATGAAATGGTTTATTCAGTTTTGGATTATATACGATTATATCTACTTTACCTTGAATTTTACCAATTGCTTTTCTAAATATATCTTGTAAAATATTGAAATATTGTTTAGGTTTAATGTTTACTCCAGCTACTCTATAATTCTTTCTATGTACCATATATTTTTTAATATATTTTCCTTTTGTTTCAATAATTTCATAATCAGGTTTAAATAATTTTTCAAGATTTACAGCTGCTTTAATTTTCTTTTCTTTTCTTGGTTCCAGTTTGTTATCTTTGAATTTCAAATTAAAAGAATCAAATATTTTTTTAATTCTATTTCTTCTCTCTGGATGATTAATAAATATTTTTCCTTTTCTATCTAAATATTCTGATGTATCTAATCCAAAAATATCTACTAAAACAGACTTATAATCACCTGTATTTCTAATATATTTTATCAACGATTTAATTAAATCATCTATTTTTACATTTCGTTTTTTGATATTTCATCTTTTTAAAGCATTTCTAAGTTTCTGAACACTAATAGCATTCAGAGCACTTTTAAGATGCACAATAACAGGCTTCAGATTTTTTAACTCCATTTATTAGGATGTAAATTTATAAAGGGATTTTAAAAAACAGATTGCACACGTTTATTATGATAATTACTTCTTAAATGTCTTTGATAATGAGTTATAGTGTATTCTCTTCCACAGTCACAAATTCTCTTTTGGTACTTTTTTTGGAATCACAAGTCTTGCAATAGTGCTGTCTATAAACGTAACCTTCAAGACGTTGAATGCAAAATTCATCTATAGGTTTTGTTTGTTTACAACTTTTGCATGTTTTGTTCTCCATTTATTAGGAAACAAATTTATAAAATACTCTTCTTTAAGCTTGCTGCTTTAAAGTCTTCCCAGATCTTTTCATTTTTTGGATTTATATTAATTTTAATATCATTTGATATATTATAATAGTCACAAATTTTTTTAATAAAATATGCATACTTTAAATTTTTCTCATAGTACATAAAATCTAGTAATTTTAAAAATAAATCTTCTGCTTCCTTATTAAATTTAAGGTGATTTTTTCTTTTAAACTGATTAAAATATCTTATTCTACTAACATATCTACTTTTTAAACATTTATTATAATCTACATAATAACAGTCTTCCTCTTCATCATATTTCATTCTTTTTATTTGTTTCATTACTTTTTTAAAGTTTTCAGGAATTTCCATTTGTTCTTCTTCTGAAGATGAATAAGAAAAGTAATTAGCTTCTTCAATATCATTAAAATTATCCATTAATTAGATATCATTTTATTAAAAATCTTTTAGTTATTGTTTTACAGTTTTTTCTTTCACATATAGATGGCAGCACAAGCAATTAAATCTCTTTCTTGCAGAGATGCAAAAAGCAACCATTACATAAGAACTTACTTCGAGCTAAAATGTGTACATAACCTCCTTCAGGCAGACTTGAACAGCTGCCAAGTTCTCGGAACTAAACTGATAAGAGGGGGAACACTTCTTATCTTGACTGGGTGAGGATGTAAATAGATGTTTCAAGCAAGAATTCATCGGCCAGCAGTGGCCGAGTGGTACCGTGTTAAGCTTGCATGCAAAAGGCCTTAGGTTCGATTCTGAGTAGCTCCCTGTCACACTTTGATTTGCAAAAAAGTTTGGGTTCATGGTAGAGCGTGTGTGTGAAAACATCTGAAAAGTTGTGTGTGTGTGTTCTGGTGGAGGGTTGAAAGAGTTAACACCTCATAAGTACCTGGCTAGCCAGGTACAAATAAAATAAAAAAATGAAGCATAGACCCTCCAGCGAAGGGACGTTTTGCAAACAATTTTCAAATTACATCGTCAACCCAACTGTTAAATTCATCAGGATATCCCATCCATCTAACTAAGTATTTATTTCCTTTCTTTTTAATAATTTTTTCAATCTCATATACCTCATCTTTCTTATCATATTTCACGAGTTCTTTTTCATTAAATGTTCCTGTAATTTCTTCATTATTTAAATCTTTTATTTTATATGTCGGAGGATCTGTTTTCAATATATCGGAAATTATAAATATTTCTTCTGTAAATGTTGGAAGATAACCTTTCTTAAATTCCCTTTTATATTTTGAAATTCTTATTTTATCTCCTTTTGATATTTTGGTTTATTTTTCTCTTTTTCTTTATACAAATTATTATAAACTTTTAATTCATTTTCTTCCTTACTTGCTTCTATAGGTGTCATTTTAATGGATGTATGATAAGAATTATTATAGTTCTTAATTAATTTATCTAGTACATTTAACCACTTTCTAGTATTATTTGCTGTGAAATACTTCCACATTTTAGTCTTTAAAGTTCCATTGAATCTTTCAATAACAGCACATTTAATCTCAATATTCTCAGTTGTAAACCAGTGAATATTTTCATCCTTGAATAACTTTTGAGTTTGTTTATTTATAAACTCTGTACCCTTATCTGTTTAAAGTTTTTCTGGTTTCCTTTCTTTAAATATTTTTTAAATGCTCTAGTTACCTCTTCACCTGTTTTTCTTTTAATCGGAATTGTCCAAGCATGTTTACTGAATATATCAATCACTGATAAAAAATAATTTGTGTCATTATTAAAGGATTTAAATTCTTGCATATCTATAAGGTCAGCTTGAAATTGGTCATTGACATGAGAAACACAAATTATTCTTCTTTTAAATCAATGAATAAGTGGTTTATGTTTAGTATATACATCTTGTTGATGTAAAAACTCTTCTATATATTTCCTGGGTAATTTAGTTTTTTTTTAATTCATTAATACCACAATAACCAGTTTCTGGTGTATAATAAATATTTTTAAGGTGTTTCACGAAGTCTTTAAAAAACACTCTTTTTAGCTCTACAGACTGCACATATTCCTTTTGCCATGGGTCTTCCATTTTTAGCTACTGTTTCTTGAATATCTTCAGTTTCAGTTTTCTGTTTGCACTTTAAGCAATACATATTTATATAGGATGAAATTCCTAAACCAAATGTTTTCTTTGCTTTTATAATTGGTTTTATAACAGCTCTAGCTTGTTTCTCTCCTAATGGATAGAATCCACTTGTAGTATTTTCAATTGAATCTAAATCGTTTAAGAGTTCTTGATCAGCAATATGTCTCTGTTTAGTATCTTTAGTTTTACTATAAGCTACATCATGTTTTTTACAAGCTTTATCAACTCTGTTAATTCCTGGATCACCTCTTTTTAATCTCTTTTCTAATTTTGTAAATGGGCCACAAAACTGGTACCCAGGTATATGCATTTCAGGTGGATTTAATTTATCTTATAACCATCCTACTATATCACCTCCTGTTACTACCCCTACATAACCAGTACCTTTAATTTCTTTGAATATATGAATATTCCGCACCATTTATTTATCTGTAAATCTATTTTTAACTACATATCTATAACCATTTAGCTGTGTTTGTTTTACATATTTTTCTAAAGGAAAATACTTAATATTTTTTATAAAATCATCTTCTCTAATGTAAGCATCCTGTTCTGAAATTGAATTATCGTTTATTAAATTTAATATCTGTTTATAAAATTTGTAAGCTTGTTTATATTCTTCTTTTCTTTCTGAAATATTTAGAGTTTTATTAACAACTTCAATGACTCCTGCTCCTAAAGAAAGTGCTGCTAAAGGAATAAATGCAAAAGCTGATAAACCTGAAGCACTAAATATAAATTTGCCTACTGATAATGATATACTAATTTTATTATAGTAATTAAAACTTTTTCTGTAAACATACATTCTCTTTTCTAAATATTCTTCCTTTTATATAGGATCAAAGTCATGTCTGTATCTCATATGAGGATTTTTCAAATCTAACATGAAGAAATCATAAGGTTTTTTAATACTTTTTTGATAAGGATCTATATTAAAATCACCATCTATTTCTCTAATAATTTGTTTAATTTCTCTGTGCTGAAGTTTAAAAAATATAAAGTAATCACAGTTTTTTCTTATACCAATAGGTGTTGAATAATAGGTCTGTGTTAAATAAATAATGGTTGCATTTTTCTTCCTTCCTCTTATAAAAAAATTTTCAATTTCGTTTTTGATCTTTTTCTTTTACACAGTCATAAAAAATAACTAGATTTTTTAATGAAGGATCTAAGTCATCTACAGTAATAAATTTATTTATGTCTGAACTAAATAATATTTCTTTCTTAAACATTTGAAATAATTTTAATAACTTATTTTTATTCTTTCCCTTTATTTTTAAAATGTCTTCCTCTTCTATATCATCAAACATTGAGTAATTTTATTGTAATTTAGAGTATTTAGGTTCGTTAATATCTTTTGCACATCTGAATAATGAATCAAAATTTAAATGATCATATATTAAATTTAATAGTAAATTTCTTTTTCCACATCCTAAAGATCCTGTTATTAAAAGTTTAAAAGGATGAATAGGTAATATTGGATTTTGATTTGGATCTATAAATTCTTCAGGATCTGAATAATCTTTTAGTTTAATGCTGCAAGCTTTCTGCTTAATCATATTTATTTAATAGAAATTCAGCATCTTTAATAAACATTTCAGCTTCAAATAATAAGTCTTCAGCTGGTATTCCTTGAGATAAATAATTTTCAGCTAGATCTAAAGCCATTTCAGCAAAAGATAAATATTCCTCAAGTTGTTCAAAATCTTCCATTTATATAAGTAAAATAATTTACTTGGTAATAAAGTAATTTGCTTGGAAGTAATATAATTTGCTTGGTTGTAAAATAATTTGATTGGAAGCAAATTTTCAGTTAAATAAATGAGTAAAGTGATACAAGATTTATTAAAATTAGCAAAAGTAAATGCTGAACTAAGAAGACAAAATAAGGAAAAGCAATAAGAAGATTTAGGATATGAAGAGGCAATCACAAAATTTCATAAACCTATAGTTGAAAAATTGGATTATCAAGATGTATCTAGAAAAGAAAATTTAAAAGCTATTCAAGATGCAATTGAAGAACTTTCATTTCAACCAATTGCAGAATCTTCAAGAATTCCTGCCTTAGAAGATGCTGAAGAACCTATTTCAGATGCTAAAGAAATGTATGAGAGAGAAGCAGGAATTCATAAAATTACCTTTAACAAAAACTTGAATATATCACTTATTAAAAAAAGTTAGGATTTGATTTACCTTCAGAATTAGTTAATAAATCTGATGAAGAGATTGATGAAAAAATAAATCAAGCAAATGAAAAAAACAGTGAACTCGGACGTCTAAAAGGTCCTCAAGTGAAAGCACTTAATAATGCTAAAGATGAAGAAAAAAGAAAAAATTACAGAAAAAAATTGATCGTTTCGATTATAAAATGGCTGAGGTGTGAAAATATATTAGAGCATTAGAAGCTCTCAAAATGGGGAATTACTATATGGGTGAGGGTCTTAATATTTTAGATAAATTAACAGATAAAATATGTAAGGGAACTAAAAATAAGAAAGTATATAACCAAGTAGTTCAAATACTAGATATATTATTGAAAGAGGGTAAAATGACTAATGAGCAAGTAAAACAATATTATTCAAAGTTTCTATCTTAATAAATGAGTAATTATATTGTATCAAGAATTTATTTGAGTGAAGGTCAGAAAAATAAATTAAAATCAGCAGTTAAGAAAGGTGAAGAAATTACATTGCAAATTGATAAAACTAAAAGTGCTAATCATGATATGTATTTAACAAAAACTCAAATTAATAAAATTAAAAATTTTAAACGAATGACACAATTAAAGAAAAACAGAGGTATTTTACCCCTTTTGATCCCTATCTTAGCAGCTCTTGGTACTGGTGCTCTATCTGGTGCTGCTAGTTTTAGTGTAAATAAAGCTTTAAGTAAAGTAACTGGATCAGGTTGTAAAAAACATTCTGGAAAGGCAGTTCTTCAGAATTACGAGGTATATCCAATAAAACGATAGAACAAAATATGAAAGATGTAAAAGGATTCAGAGGTGTATTTACATCACATTTATTACCTAAAAAGATTAAGAAATTTGAAAGTGGAATTATTAATTTAGATATATCTACAGGACCTGGGACTCATTTGGTCTGTTATTATAATGATCCTAAATATAATTTTGTGGAATATTTTGATCCATTTGGAGAATATAAATATAAAGACATTAAATTGAATAACATTTTCATACCTAAAAATATTGTAAAATATCTTGAAACATCTAATAATGGAATTAGATATAATTCGAGTTTTTTACAAGAACCAACATCTGTTAAATGTGGTTTTTATTGTATGAAATACATAGCTCAAAGGAATAAAGGTAAATCACCTGTTGAAGTTTTATATTCTTTACCCAAGAACCAAGTGGTCATAATGAAGATTTTGTGCTTAATAAATGTTAATTTTAGATTCAAAAAAGTTTGAGAAATCAGAAGATTTTACAATTGAATATGTCCCGCTTATTCCTGTTATTGAAAATTCAAAAATATCTTTAAAATCTATGTCTATGTGGGTTTCATGGAACAATATTGATGAAGAATATGAAAATAATACATTTAAGTATTTTGATGGTAGTTTATGGCATGAAATAACTTTAGATAATGGAAATTACACATTAAGGGAATTAAATAACTTTTTAATAAAACGATTTGGAGATGAACCACCAATTAAATTTAAAGCTAATTTCGCTACACAGCGCTTTATAATTGAATTAAAAGATGAATATAAAATTAATCTTAGAGAAAGTAAAGTACATGAAATTTTAGGATTTGAATCAGAAATATATGAAGATAATCATCAAGAAGGAAAATATATGGCAAACATTTCTAGAAGAGTTGATGACATACACATTCATTGTGATGTAATTACAAGAGCTCTATATAATAATATTAATTCAGATATTTTATTTTATTTTACACCATCTAATCCCCATGGTAGTTTAATCAAAATTGATGAAATAAATCCTTTATTTTTACCTGTTAATAGAAGAAATTATATTCATAGAATTCGAATGTATATCACGAATCAAGATAATGAACTGATAAACTTGAATAATATGAGAGTTTTATATAGATTAATTTTAAACTAATAAATGAATTATAACAAACATAGATTATATGCAAAACGATATGGTGGTAATATATTCACTGAAGGAATTAAAACTTTTGGAAAAAAATGTTAGAAGTTTTAGGTAAATCAGCAAAAACAGCAATTGAAGATAAAGCTAAAAACGTTATTCAAAATAAACTTGAAAATATATTATCTAAACCCCATGTAACTGTTAATGATATATTAGCTAAAAAGAAAATTCAGGATGGATGTGGTTTGAAATGGTATAAATGAGTTTTTTATCCTAATAAATGGAAAAACTTTGGGACTTAAAAGCTATTTCAGATTATTATAGTAATAAAATTGCTAAGTATGAATATATAAAACATAATGAAGATAGTACTAATGTAAAAGAATCTGATCAATATAAGTTTACTATTAAAGATACAAATTCACCTATATTATATAGTAACGGTTATATATGCTTAGAAAGTAAAATAGTAAAAAATAATAATGATACCATAGGAACTGATAATGTTACATTTGTAAATGGTGGGAATCTGTTCAGATCCGCTTCATTAACTATAGGAAAAGAACAAACTGATTCCAATATTGAATGTGTTTCATTATTTCATCAAATTAACGGACTTATAAATTTCACAAAAGATTATTCCACTTCATAGGCTGCAAATATGATGTATTATGTTGATACATCAGAATCAGCTGATAAAGATCAAATAGTAATAGATGATCCTAATAAAGATGTAAAGAAAGGATCAGATATCAAATTAAAAGAAAATGCCTCTTATAATAAATAATTTAGACAGAGATGGCTTTTAACAAAAAACAGCAATGTAATAAAATTTTTGATTCCTTTATGACAACTGTTTGGGTTTCTCAACGATTTTAGAAGATTAATTTCTGATGGAAAAGTTACATTTGAATTTCAAAGAAATAGTCATAATGATATGTTATACACGGATGTTGCTAATCCTAATTATAAAGTTATTATATCTGATTTTCAATTATGGTTACCTTATGTAGAAATGTACCCATCCATTGAGGCTGAATTTAAAAGTATAGCTTTGAATTCTACACCTATTGAAATTACTTGGTGTTCTGCTTCAATTGAGAAAAGTAATCAGCAAACAGCATCAAGTGGTGCATGTCCTATACGAACTACATCTGATGAGGTGTTAATTGTTCTTGCCATTCCACAGTATGTAGAAAAAATAAAACAGTCAAAATCAGAATAATATGATTTTTGATAATTTAGATCTCATTGAATGCTGGATATTATGTAATAATAAAAAAGTTCCAGAAGAAATTTATAAAACAAATTTTAAAGATGGGCAGTTAGATTATAATAGATGTTATTCTGAATTATTAGCAGCTGGATTAAATACTCATAATACTGAAAGTGGATGTCTTATAAGTTATGTAAACTATGCGAGATTGTATCCAACCTTTTATTTTAATTTATCTAATCATCCAGAGTATACTAATATTTCGAATTTAAGATTAGACTTTAACTGGAGATTAGGTTCAAATCCAGGTAAACCATATAGATTTTATTTCATCGTGAATGAAGGAAAAAGAGGATCACTTAATATGGCTAATAAGGAATTTAAAACTTTAAAAACTTTAGATTAAATAAATGAATTGGTACCCTTTTGGTTCACCTTATGAAGAATTTGGAATTGGACCACTTGGACCTCCTGAAAATGGATTTAAATTAACAGATGATGGTAATTATGATAAGGAAGAAAAAAATTTAAAAAATTGTACAGAACCTATAGATGAACATGATGTTACTACAAGAGAATATGTTTTAAAACAAATAAGAGAGAATAATCTGGAAGTTAAAAGTGAAATATAAAAAAAATATTAATGGTAGTTTTCAGATTTTGTTCAAGAAACTGCTGTAAGAATAAGAGATTTAGATGCTGTACTTAAAGATGAATTAAGTAATTTGGATTAAAAATATTTACATATTCAAGATGGGAATGTAATAAATGCAAAAGGTAAAAGAATAGGAAATGTTGCTGATCTTACAGCAGATAAGAATGTAGTGAATAAGAATTATTTAGAAAGCAATGTTTTAATTTTAAAAGATGAAAAGTTTGATGTTCAAAAGAAAACACTAGTGAATATTCCATCTCCTCAGGATACGTATGACGCAGTTAATAAAAATTATGTGGATAATCAAAAATTTTATGCAACAATTCAAGAAGATAAAAAAGCATATAATACTGTTGGTGCTATGCGTTACTGGGAAACAGTCGTTTTTATGAAATTTAGTAGCAATCTCCTTGACAGAAATATGAAACTGGGTGAAAATATGGATATGAAAATTACATTTTATTTACGTCTTAATTATACTAATGGGAAATCAGAAGTTTTAATTACACTTGGGGAGAATATATTATTTAATGGTGATGCCTACACAGATAAACCTTTAATACTCTTTGCATCAGGAAAAAAGAATGATGAATTAAGCATACAAGTCATGTCTTATTTAGAATTAAACATTTTTAAACCTTACTTAGAAATTGAAAAAATAACATTCCTTTTATAAAAATACATTCTATATAAATGGATAGGTTAATTAGGAGTAATATTAATTGGGATTCATTTTCTAAAGATAATGAACTTTCAGAAGATATAATTAGAAGTGTAAAAGATGCAGTAAATTGGGATTTAATATCAGAATATCAAAAACTATCTGAAGATTTTATTTCTGAATTTCGTGATAAAGTGAACTGGGATAAAATGTCTCAATATCAGATTCTTTCTGATTATTTTATGAATAACAATGTTGATAAATTAAACTGGTCTTTGATTTCTCAATATCAAACACTTTCTGAGAGTTTTATGTTAATGAATGTTGATAAATTAGATATGAGGAGAATTTCTATGTATCAAAAATTAAGTAATGATTTTATAAAAGAAAACTTTCGACTCTTAGACATGTCAATAATTCCAATAAAACAAAAATTAAGTGAAGAAATTATAGATTTTCTTAGTGATTTTATTGACTGGAAAGAAGTTACAAGAAACCAAGAATTAACAGAAGATTTCATTATGAAATATAAAGATAAAATTAACTGGTGTGATATTGTTATCAACAAAAAATTCTCTGACGATTTTATAAATGAAAACTGTAAAAAAACTTGTTGTGTATTTACTTGCAAAGATATATCATAAAATTTAAATATTTTTTAATCTTCAACAATTTTTAATCTTCCTATAAGGGGTATCCATTTTAGGTGCCCCTTTTTAATGCATTTTAAAAAAGGACTTTGCAAAGTACCAATTCAAAGTAGTTTGTTTTACAACTTTTCTATTGATTTTCATCACTAGATCCATCATTTCATCACTTTTAAAATCAAAGCTATTCAAAGTTCAAAATGATTGCAATTGTTCAAAAAAGTCTTCAAATATCATCAAAAATGCGTGTTTTTATGGTGTCTGTTTTTATGAAAAAACAGAGTAAAAACTTCAATTTTCAAAAATCTGATGTTTTTGACTATTTTATGCCTAAAAATCAATGATTTTTAATGAAAATATGGTGTTTTTGATCATAAAAAGCCTTAAAATGTTCATGATTATTGAGGTCTAAAAATAAAAAAACGCCTGATATTGAGGTTTTTATGTGATTTTTGGGTGTGCCATAGTACCCCCTATATACTACTCAAAGTCTTCCCTCCAACATTAGGGAAATTGACCCCTACGGAGTTGGAGGACGGAGCACTTCTGATACGGGACGTCATTAGGTTAGATGGGCTCACGATGTTGCACGTGTTTCCCGGAAGTACCTTGACTGCTGCGAGCAACAAGGATGACATACTTGACCCCTATGTGCGGCTTTTCAAGGAAAATGTTGGCCGCTATTTTTTTTTGTAGAAGATAACGCTCGTCCCCATGCAGTTCGGCAAGTCGACGAATACCTGGTGAATGAGAATATTCACATGACTGAATGGCCCGCGGGATCTCCTGACTTGAACCCGATACAGAATGTGTTAGAATGATCTCAGAAGAAAAATTTCAAGCCAGCTACACCCACCCAGTACGCTCCAGGGACTCTGACAAGCCTTGATGAAAGGGTGGCCCTTATTACTTATTTCCCCAAACTCTAATGCCCAGCCTTATAAATTGTACGAGAGCTCGTTGTGCGAACTATCACTGTTCGGCGTAAACACACTGCTTAATACCCTTCGAAATCCGCGCCACTTACTGCATCATTTTTACCACTCTTGTACTGGTGTGCTGCTGTGCACTTGCTTCTGTCGCATGCGGCAATGGCATTCCATTTCTGTCGCGAGTTGCTGCGTTATCGATATGTGTATGTCCGCAACAACTGTTATTAAATTTTGTCGTGTGGATTTTGCGTTATTCATGATTTTGTGTTTGCAGTGTTATTATGTTTTTTTTGCTTGGGGTCTTACTATCACGGCGAGAAATTTCATGGGCTGTGAGAAGTCGCCCGTCCCTAATTTAGGATTGCTGTTTTCAGGAAAGGGACGGTGCGACTTCGGTAAGACAAACGCGATACCCATGCCTCACCGGGATTCGGAGTTGAACCCTTCTCAGAAGAAAGGTCAAAAGCCAGCGTTTAGATAACCGAACCACTGAGACGGCAGTTAATTTTTGACACCAGTGTAATGTTAAGAAAAATCTTTGCACGCAGCAGTGGATTTCATATATGAAAATCGAAAATTTAATATTCAGTTTTATCACAAAGTTATCTATTTGTGTGAATTTATAATAAATAATATCCAGAACCTTTCGAGCACGTTTCAATTATACTATCTACCAACAAGTAATTGGACACCCCTGCAATCGACGATATCTGCGGTCCTGGTACACGTCACGGCCGCCGCCGTTAAATACCGTGTGGGAAACATTAACGCAACCAGTCGCATGCAAGATGCCACGCAGTTGGAAGCTCTCTGATTTCGAGAAAGGTGTAATCGTCAGGTATCACAGAAATGGCCGATCCATACGTGACATATCCAGCGAGTTGAAGTACCCAAAATCGACAGTGGCCTACGTGATTGGCAAGTGGAAGATAAGAGGTGACTGTCGGAATGTTCCCCGACACGGCAGACGCAGAAAACTGGGAGTTAGAGACCGACGGGTGCTGGCCAGAGAAATTCGGAAGGGCCGCACCAAATCGATGGGCCACATCCGCGAGGAGTTTTAGCAGGCATCCGGCAGTGTTCTTTCGATGAACACTATCCGTAAAGAAGCCCATCTGCTTGGTTATCATGGACGTGCTGCCACCCAGAAGCCTTTGATCACCAAGTCCAATAGCGCTGCTCGGCTAACGTGGTGCACAGAACGTCGACAGTGGACCGTTGAACAGTGTAAACATGTTCTCTGGTGCGACTAATCAAGGTTCACCCTCTACCGTTCGGGTGGCAGGGTCTGGGTTTGGCGTCTGCCTGGAGAACGCTCCTGCCGGAATGTATTGTGCCAACTGTGAAGTTCGGCGGCGGTGGAATTATGCTATGGGGGTGTTTTTCCTGGTATGGCATGGGACCGTTGGTCGCAATTCCTGGTAGACTCAACGCCGAGAACTACTGCACTATTTTGGATAACCATGCGCTTCCTACGTTGTGACAGTTTTACGGGGTGGACCCATGTTACTTTCAGGATGACAATGCCACCTGTCATGTTGCTAGGTCCACTATGGTTTGGTATGTTGAAAATGGGGTTAATTCAATGGACTGGCCTGCGCATAGCCCGGACCTTAACCCTATCGAGCACCTCTGGGACGAGTTGGAGCTTCGACTTAAGGGGTGCCCCCACCGTCCGAAATCGGTGAAGGAACTGACCTGTCTTCCCCAAGCCGAGTGGAAGAAAATACCGCTAGCCGTCGTACAACGCCTGGTTGAGAGTATGCCTCGGAGGGTCGCAGCTGTAATTGCCGCTCGTGGAGGTTCCACCAACTATTGAAGGTGAATAAACTTCGTTTTCCTTTGCTATCACAGATGCCCAATTACTTGTTGGTATATAGTGTATTTAGGAGAAGCAACAGATCGTATTACATGAAATTTATGATACACCAAAATATCGAAATTTTGAAATGACTTATACAGGACCGAAATGTACCATATTTAAATTATTTAGAAACGTCAGTAATAATTAAGTTGTGGTGTATAATTATTATCCATTAATGTTAATACCGATTTCTTTCAAGAGAATTAAATAAGACAACGTCATTTAATTACACTTTTTGATTTGAAAAATAAATGTTGAGTTAGATGAAAAGTACTGAAGTGGATTTTAGAGCTCATAAAATGAAAAGAAAACGAATGATTAAAAGCCTTTTGCTGTATATCCTATATGACGTTTTTTAAGAGTCATTTGTAACCATTCTTCGTCTCTCACTTTGCATTTTGTGGATATAAATTACAATGAATATAAAAAATGTGCTTCCGACTGCACGATATTTTTCCGGCGATATACTCATATATATTTTAAATATAGAACATGCATTTTGCCGAAGTATGAAGTAACCTTGGGCATGAAATGTACCGTTCTTGATGGAAATACACTATTGATAGGGCTGACTTTTCAGTGTAGAGCTTTCGAGAAATGAATAAATCAGGAAATAAAATGCAGAAACTGATGAACGTTTCTTTGCGATAGGATGAAAACTTTATGCGCTTTTTATTCTTATTTTGTACAAAATGATGCGATTCTAGTACACTTCAGGAGCAGAATTGTGATTTCGTAGTATTTCGAGCAACGCAAGTTTTTCTTCTTCTGGCATGACGCCGAAGAATCTCGATGACTCCTTTCCTATACAGTTTAGTGGCGTTTGTCCTAAGAACCACACAGACAGTTGTTGATGTTACGAAAGCTATGAAAATAAGAATCAGAATGTTTGCTTTAAAATACAAAACGAATTTATGACCTTATTTAAATGTCATACCGGTTACCAATAACCTGCAATTCGAACAGCTACTGGTCCTAAATATAAGTAAATCTTAACAAAGAAGATGAGAAACTCTTTTCTTTTTAACATGACACAGATTGTTTGCTGTTTTAATTTGTGCAATTGTTTTTTAAATTCGTCATTTCGTTCAGGTTAAATGATCATGGCCTTTATTCCCTGGAACTTCATTGCTATTAAGAACTATATTTCTTAATTGTTGCTCTCCAATTTAAAAAATCATTTACTACATCTTCAGGGAAAGGTGTTTCTCTTGATGAATTCTTAAATACATATTTCAGTGTATTTCAAAGATATATTTGATGCAATATTGAAGTCTGTTACTTATTTTCATATTCTTATTTGGAAGAACAATTTTGATTACTTCTGAAGCTTTAATACACTGCCGGACAATTGCTAAGGACGGATGACAATAGCAACGATAGCAACCATAAAATGGAAGGCAGGAAAATGTGGAAATTAGCATAAGTGCGGGATACAGTAAGACGTGTTGTGCGTATGCAAATTTTGGATTGCCGAACTTGTTCGTTTTTGATAAGAGATATAAAGGATTTGACGCGTATTGACCGTTGTTGCTCAAACGCAAAGTTAAAAGGGAAAAAATCAATTGACGAACTTGCAATTTTTAGTATGTCTTCCCGACATCACGTAGATGATTTTACGCGTGGCCGTATTATTGGCAAGATTGAAGAACGGCGAAAAATAACATATTTTGCCAGGGAGTTCGACGTCAGCCACAGTGTTGTTTCAAGGCTTTGGAAATCATTTCAAACAAATGGAGAGTGTAGCAAACGTTACGGGGGAGGTCGTGTTCGCAGTACGACACCTGCAGAAGATCTGTACATAGTGCTATCAACAAAAATACACCGGCGTAGCACTGCTAGTGAGGTAGCAAATCAGTTTATGGCTGCTACTGGCAAGCGGATCTCCCGAAAAACTGCCGCCAGACGTTTGCATGAAGGAGGACTATACGTCCGCCGTCCTGTTGTGTGCATCCCATTGTCCAGACGTTACCGTACCGCCCGTTTACAATTGTGCCATCAACATCGCAATTGGACTGATAACGACTGTTCTGCTGTCCTCTTCTCAGATGAGAGTAGATACAGTCTATCGTCTGATTGTCGATGACAAATGATCTGGCGTGATAGTGGTACTGTATATTGTCCAGCAAACATACAGGAAAGGGACCGATATCCGACATGTAGTGTCATGGTATGGGCTGGCATCATGACCAATGGCCGTACGTCCCTCTATGTGCTTCCAACTGGGACTATGACTGACCAACGATACATTAATGATGTTCTGCTACCTCATGTTCGCATGTTCCGTGGTTCTGTCGGTGATAGATTCATTTTCATGGACGACAACGCAACATGTCATCGAACAGTCGCTATCCAGGAGTGTCTTGAGAGCGAGGATATTCAACGCCTCGTATGGCCAGCACGTTCTTCAGATCTGAATCCCATTGAAAATGTTTGGGATGCTTTGGGGAGGAGTCTTGCTGGTGGCCAATGCCCTCCAATAAACAAGGACGCCCTCATCCGTGCACTGACAGTGGAATAGGATAAATTACCCCAACAGCTGCTTGATAATGTTGTGCAAAGCATGACACGGCGTGTGGAATCTTGCATCGCCCTCCATGGTCGCCACATCCCGTATTGAAATCTTACGCCGGAACGCCTGCGGACGGTAATTGCCTTTTTTCACGTTTACGTATTCTGCACAAAATGGCCTGTTTGTCCCTTTAATACGTTCCAAAGTCTTTTGGATTTCAGAGCACAATAAATTGTCTTTCTTGTAATGTCCTGGCATTCTGACATTATTTTATTTCACTTGGCATCCAACCACACTTACTCTTTTATGCGCTATATAGCCGTTCATGATCCGTCCTAAGCAATTGTCCAGCAGTGTATTTTCATGAATGGTTACTTGTATAGCACAGAATACATGACAAATTTGCCACATTATGTTAACGTAATATATACTGTATTTTTAGCCAAGTCTGTTCAAAATGTAAAACTGTTATATTCAGATGCACGAATTTGTCAAAACTTCCCTCTCCCTTTCACGTTGCTTTACTTTTATCTCTGATTCTTCCAAACGGTGAACGGAAGTGAACAAATTGATCAGTGAAACAATAACTCCCTGAAAATTGAAAACGTATTAGAAAGCGTTTCGTCCGAATTTCATGAATCACTGAGCACTATCCTATTATTCAGTTTAACTGCTTTTGCATGTATTATCTGAAAGCGGAAATTCTTGGGATCTGATTTCACGCTTTGGAATTGCAAGTGAGTATTTCCTCATTAAAGTTAACAACTAAATACCACCCCCATGTGTTTTAATATAATTTGCTCTGTTTGTCTCCAAGCTACAAAATCCCATTTCTTTAACCATACGGAACTCTTTGTGCAGAGATTGGTAACGCAAAGCTTGCGTGGTGCCGATCTCTGCACAAAGTGGCAAGTTGCAGGCACAGCGTCTAGAAAAATAGAAAAATAAGCGATGGGAAATAATCATAATATTTTTCGATCAGCATTTATTATTTCTCATCCTATTTTTTTTAAACAAACCAGCTGTGCCAATGAAATATATTGGTTTAGCACCTTTTCTGCTGAATTTAGGTGGAGGATTCCTTGAGAAGGGCACAGTCTGCGTGGGTAAGGTTCGGCAGTGCTGAATGCTTCTGCCTCCACGTAATCTTTTGCTCGTCCCTGTGAATTTTATTTAAACTTGAAATTGAGAACCGTCGATTAATTTAAAACCCTAAGTTCTGATTTTCTCCGGGTAAATCTCTATTTACCTTTGTTTTTACCTTGCACCTTAGAAAATTGTACGTTGCCCTGTTTGAAGAAAAGGAGCTGCTACGGCGGATCACTTCACAATGTTACATTGGCACTCCGCTCTTGAAAGGTTACCGATTACTGTCTTAATTCATACTTCAGCGCTAAATAACAGGCAATTTTCTCACATAACTTTAAACTTCTCTAAAAGAAGAAATTATTTGAAACTAAAATGCTACAATTTTTTTAATAAACAAGATACCTACATTCCAGATATGAAAGGTACTACATAAAATGATATAATTTTTAGCGCCAAAAATATTTTTGATATAAAGTATATAATTTATTTCAAAAAAATAATTTAGCTGCAGTCTAGCTGCAGTCTAAAAGGAATAGTGAGCGATTTGGTTGATTTGCGGAGATTTGACATTAAGTTGTAGATGGAAGATCAAACTGTGCATTTTCGCCATATTTCACGGTTTTACTTCCGTAAGGGGAAGAACGCGCGTCAAGCTTGTGAAAAGTTGCGTAAATTCTACGATGATAAAGCTCTACAAGAACGTCAAAATTCCGTGCAGGTGATTTTGACCTCAACGATGCTCCTTGGTCCGGAAGGCCCACCGAGGTTGATGACGACCAAATCAAGGCATTAATCGAGTAAAACCCATGTTACACGATACGAGAGATTGCAGACACATTGCAAATCCATCATTCAAGCATTTACGACCACCGGAAAAAGCTGAGATACGTAAGCAAGCTCGATGTGTGGGTTCTTCATGAACTCAAATAAGCTCAATTGACGGCGCGTATAAACATCTGCGATATGCTCATTAAACGTAAAGAAAACGATCCTTTTTTGAAGCGAATGATAACTGGTGACGAAAAGTGGATTGTGTGCAACAACAATGTGCTGCGCAAACAGTCTTGGTCCCGACGTGCTGCTTAGCCTCAAACGACATCCAAAGCAGACATTCTCAGTGTGGTGGGATTTTAAAGGCATAGTGTTTTTCGAGCTCCTACCACGAAACCAAACAATCAATTCGAATGTGTACTGTAGGCAATTGGACCGTTTGAACGAATCCATCATCCAGAAACGTCCAGAGCTCGTTCATCGTAAAGGTGTTGTGTTCCATCACGACAAGGCGAGACCACACACAAGTTTGATCACCCGCCAAAAATTATTGGAGCTTGGGTAGGATGTGTTGTCACATGCAGCATACTCGCCCGAC
This sequence comes from Macrothele yani, assembly GCA_039090855.1. Classification (NCBI taxonomy): domain Eukaryota; kingdom Metazoa; phylum Arthropoda; class Arachnida; order Araneae; family Macrothelidae; genus Macrothele; species Macrothele yani. The sequence goes on along the minus strand of CM077015.1, from coordinate 122,121,475 downwards.
CTTGTGCCGTCAGACTTCCACTTGTTTCGCTCACTTCACCAGTGAGCGAAACAATTCAGATAAGGCTGTAAATCAGCACCTTGAACAGTTTTTCGCCACGAAAGACAGGTCCTTCTTTGAACGAGACATTCTGCAGCTCACTGAAAGATGGCAAAAGGTTATCGGACAAAACGGGTATTATATCCTTTATTGATCTTTGTTCTTTCTACCAATAAATGACCTTTGCAAAACATGGCTAAAATACGTCATGACTTTTCCGACAACCCAAATTTTACCCATCCTTCACATAGTCTTGGAACGAAGAATAAGCAGTGTTGTGTTGCATTGGAAAGAGTCTTTCATTGGCACAAACGTTAGGTTTATAATAACCAGCTCGCTTGCTTCATTCAAGAAGGGACAGATGGCGTGTGCGTCGGAAATTCCGAAAGAAACTTTTTCATTGTTCCATCAAAGATAAAACTCCGCTTTACATTGTTCTGCTGTTTCTCGTGTTGAGCGGTTCAATGTCCTCAACAGTTGCGTTTCATTATTTTAGTCAGCACTGACCTTTTACATTTTCCTTCTAATTTTTTTACACTCACGGACAATGAAATTTGCGCACCAAGAAAAAAGCATCGGATTGAAAAGAAATTTTATGGACGTAATGATACAGATGAATGATACACATGATGGCAAAAACAGAGCTGCAGGGCAATAATATAGGGATCTGAGGCACGCAGTCCGGCCATCTTCAATATCGCGTCGGTCCGCAATGGAGGCGAACAGACGTCTGATGTTATCCTGAGGCATAAAGTGCTACACGGCGGCAGCCGGCGCTTATATTTGTCCCATTCATGCTCGATAGGGGACATTTCCACGGAGCGGGCAGGCCATGGAATTGTCTGGATATGACGTAGGCAGTCCTGGACAACCCTACCCGTGTGCGGGCGGGCATTATGTTGCTGGTATAGCGCACCTGGAATCCCGGCCAGGAATGGGAGCACAATGGGCCGCATCATCTCATCCACATACCGCTGGCCCGTCAATGATCCATGTATCTCTACTAAAGCTGATCGGCTATCGTACGCTAAGGCTTCCCAGACCATAATGCCAGCAGTCTGGGAGGTATGGCACTCGGTAGAGAGGTTGGGACTGTGCCGTTGACCCTTGGACCTCCACACCGGACACGATGATAATCTGTCCCAATAACGAAGCCGCACTCATCGCTAAACACCACACGTCGCCAGTATGTGGCGTTTCTCGTCGCGCTGGCCTGGCACCACTGCACACGGAGCGGACGATGTTCCAGCGTTAATGGCAGCTCACGTAAGAAGAGCTGGGATCAAAGATTTTCCTTCCGCGAGGCGTCGGGAAATGGTTCGTGGGCACACAGGAGCCGCTTCACCTGCCTCTACAGTGGGTCGGGTCTCCGCGGGATCCGTTCGTGCCTGGCGCACCGTCCGTCGATCCTCTCTACCGGTGGTCGTGCTGGTCCGTCCGGAGCCGCTCTGCTGTGTGGTCGTGCAATCACGTACCCACTGCTCCCAACATAGTCGGACGATATGGTCAGTACGATCCACGAGGCGGGCTATACGGCTCGCCGACCACCATGCGGTGTTCAGCCCGCTGATCAGGCATCTCTCAAAGTCCGTAAGCTGCGTAAATCAAAGTCTCTGGCATCTACCCGGCATTCTTGTCACTCTGTACTCTTGTTTGAGTGGGCCGGTGCTTTTCGCTTTCATTTGGCATCGAGTACACGTCGGTTTATACAGCTTCCGGTTCTTGCTTCCATTGCCACTACAGGGTGTGAGGTCATGCGCACTCGCACTAAACGTGTACATTTGCATACCAGCACGCACTCTAGCTATTTGCAAAGATTCGCGGTTGTAGCATTATTTCTTCTAGGAGCGAAAATGTCATAGTCCGTGAGTGTATTTGCGTTGCATCTGTTTATGCATATTCCGGTACCGTGCACATTTGAAGTTCTGATTCCATCTATTGGTGTAACTTATGACAAGAGTGGTAAATCAAATAATATCCGTAAACTTGAAAATTCCGTCGTCCTGGAGCGGAAATTGGATCCCCGCCACCCAGAATACTAGAGCGCAAACCGGAAGACGCGGTTTCAATTTCCGTTCCAAGACGATGAAATTTTCAAGTTTACGGATATTATTTGACTTACCGCTCTTCTTATAATATACACAAATAGATGGAATCATGGCTTCCAATTTCTGTCGTAAACTGGTGTAATCCCGTATTTTATGGTCCCGGTACCGTGCCTCGTCCAATAGAGCAAAGTCAGAATTCTTCACAAAATATTAAAAACTATAGGAATGGATACAAAGCCATCCGGAGAACGAATAAACATTGCTAAACGCCTCCGATTTGCACCGTTAATCTTTAGCTTAATAGTTACGAAAAAAGACATCCGAAAAGAAATTGACAAATCTGATAATTCATGCAAAAGGATGAAGGAAACTGGAAGTGAACAAAATTTTTGTATGCTAGGAAGTTTCATCTCCACTTGTTACAAAAAATCATGCACTAAGTATTCATGTTGAAGACAACATGAATTGGGAAAAATTCAAGAAGATAGAATTATAATCAACGCTTCAGCCAGTTAGAAGAAATTAACACGAGATTAGTAAAAGGGCTGAAATCACCTCGAAAGGATATACTCGCTGTTTAAGATGCGTGCACAGTGCGGCTGCAACGATTGAATTTACGCACCCGGAAGCATTTATTTCCTTCCAATTTTGTTATTTAACGTGGCAATTTAAGGGGACGATTTGCACCAATCCTTACTGACTGATTACATGGTCAAAGGGCTACAACAATGACAACGAATGTAAGAAAGGAGACAAATATTAGAGTTACACGTTTATCCCTAGTGACGTGATGTCCATGTCAGTGAGACTAGATTTCCCCATCATATGCCTTGGGTCATGGAGCGTACAACAAATGACCTGAAGGGAGCACTTATCACCAATCACAGGTTTATCGTTTGTGCTGAGATATGATTAAAGAAATAGCTTTTCAGTACATTACGTAAAACTCGGCTGCTTTATAAACCTTTCTGTTCGTGAAGAGCAAAAAATGTTGGACACAATTTGGTTTATGCACATCGGCCGCTTTAGGGGTTAAATACCTGAGATTGTCCGGTGTTATAATGAATAAAACATCCCATTTGAAGAAAGGCATATGGCCGCCCAGGTGGCGCAGTCGTCTAAGGCAATGGCCTCTGATCATTCGTCCGAAAGGGGTCTGGGTTCGAATCCCGGTGAGGCATGGATGTTGTGTTTGTCTTACGGCACTGGTTCTCTCCCTTCCCTGGAACCAGTGACCCTAAATTAGGGACGGGCGACTGCTTATAGCCCATTGAGTTGCTCACGGTGGTCGTAAAAACCTCCAATAAAAAAAAAAAAAAAAAAAAAAAAAAAAGGGCATGGCATAGGTTTTTACGAAGTTATCTAGTGAATACGCTGCTGGTGATACACAAGTATCGAAGGTTTTGCCTGAGATTGCCAACACTAAGAGTGGTATACCAACCACAGGATAAACATTTGCGCCCCTAACGGCGAAATTGTTTATTATTTGATGAAGAAACAAAAAGGTTTTAACAAAAAGAGTTTTTATTGTCAGTAGTATCTGACCGAAAAATAATTTTTTCAATCGGGTTTTTATTCCCACATATATTGCTGTAAATGGAAACGCGAACTTACGTCCGCGAGTGGACCTGTAGAAGTGCAAGTATTGGGGAAAACGCAATGTATCTTTACGTTCCCTAGCGGTAAACCTACGAATTACTTGAAAACGAAACTGTACCCAAAATAGTCCTCGTTATAAATGGCATCGAAAGGAAGAAATAAATTTATTCAATGCAATATTTAGAAGCAAATATATAGAATAAAGTTTATTTTGAATTCCATATCAACTGAATTTACGCCTCCTAATGGAAAAATTATGAGTCCTTAAGAGACCGTAAAGCAATGTTCATCGGTTTTCCATTTCAAGCTTCACAATGCAAAAATATTTTTTTTTGCTGAGATAAGGTGTCTACAGACAGACGGACGCATGGACGATTGTTATGACAAAGTGATAATATTAGCACGTCCTTTTTTACAAAAGACATGCTAAAAACGGATGGCTGCCTTGTTTGCAGTCTCATTCTACGTATAACTAGCATAATAGATTTTTTATTTAACCTGGCCTCATGAATTCCTAAAAGTTACAAAGCTCTACATTTAATACGAAATTTATCAATATCTGGAAAAAAAAATAATATTAAATTCAATCATAGGAAAGCTGTTGTAAAGAATGTTTCAATTTTGCTTACTTTTAATTCAAAAAATAAATAAATACATAAATAAAAAAAATAAACAACTCTACTTTTAATAACGGTTTCTTGACAGAACATCCATTCGTACCGCAGGGAACACCAGCGTAACGCGAACATAATTTGGGAAACACGGTTGCATACAATCAACCGACATTCAGGGATTTTGAGTACCTGTCTGTTCATTAGTTTTAAAGTTATTTCTGTGAATTATCACAATCTAAGCTATGATTCATTTTTCAGGTAGAGTCAGATATGAAGTGCTACAACTGAAAACTTCGATTGCGTCGTCGAAATTCAAACGTTTCAATAGTGTAATAAATTCCTTAATTTGCCTTTTCTCCATTCTGAAAAGTGTAAATAAAATACAAGTTAGTAAAATCATGCAATGAATTGATTATGATAAGCTTTCCAACATACCAGAAATTATTACTAAAGTTATGGGGATAATGGCTGTGGAATAAATCTCGCTCCTGTGTCCTGACCTTCGACCCCATTTTATTTATATTCAACATAACCGGTTCACTATACCTCCGGAACAACATGGTAAAGTTTTGTCGCAATCCAATCATTTTAGGTAAGTTATGATGCACAAGGGAAATGGAATGGATCCCACTCCAGTGTCCTAACCTTTGACCCCATTTCGCTCATTTTCAGTAGGGTTCGTCCCCAGTGCTCCCTACCACATACTAAAATTTCATCGAAATCGAACCATTTTTAAGCAAGTTTTGAAGCATAAGGTCAATGGAATAAATCCCGCTCTTATGACCTGCCTGACCTTTGACCCCATTTCGCCCATTTTCAATAGGGTTCGTGTCCAGGTGGTTCACTACCACATACAAAAATTTCATCGAAATCGAACCATATTTACGCATGTTACGACGCATAAAGTCAATTAAATGGATCCCGCTTTTATGTCCTGACCTTTGACCCCATTTCGCTCATTTTCAATAGAGTTCGCCCCCATGTGGTTCCTTACCACATACTAAAATTTTATCGATATCTAACCATTTTACACAAGTTATGACGCATAAGGGTAATGCAATAAATCCCGCTCTTATGCCCTGTCTGACCTTTGACCCCATTTCGCCCATTTTTAATAGGGTTCCTGCCCAGGTGGTTCCCTACCACATACTAAAATTTCCTCGAAATAGAACAATTTTTACGTAAGTTATGACGCATAAGAGCAATGGAATGGATCCTGCTTCTATGTCCTGACTTTGGACCTTGCTTCGCCCATTTTCAATAGGGGTCGTCCCTATGTGGTCCCCTACCACATACTAAAATTTCGTCGAAATCGAATCATTTTCACGTGAGTTATCGTGCGGATGGGCAGACGGACGGACAAAGCTGGAGCATATACGCCTTTTCAACCTATGGTTGGCCGCCCCGGTGGCGCAGTGGTCTAAGCGATGGCCTCTGATCATTTGTCCGAACGGGGTCCGGGTTCGAAACCCTGTAAGGCATGGATGTTGTGTTTGTCTTACGGCACTGGTTCTCTCCCTTCCCTGGAACCAGTGACCCTAAATTAGGGACGGGCGACTGCTTATATCCCATCGATATGCTCACGGTGGTCGTTAAACCTCCAATAAAAAATCACACCTACGGTTGGAAAGCGTAAAAAAGAGGAGCAGAACGTGCTACATGGGCGTCGCTAGCAAATAGGAACTAAGGGGGGAGAAACGTAAGAGGGCACTAATAATAGCCAATTTCTTTGTTTTTTAAAAAGATTTTTTCAAAAAGTACTGGGGGAAGCGATTCTTCTAAGTGTATTGAATAAATGGATATCTGAGTGCATCGCAATAATTTTTTGATACGTATCGGAATTATTTTGCAAAATTAAAACAAAATCAGAAATGTGGACGGTCAGAAATGTTAGAGGAGACATATCCTCCCAGCCCCGCCCCTTCCCACCGCCACCAGCAACGTCCATGGTGTTCTCTCATAAACGGTAGCCAGCCTTAAAAGTCAGAATCATTAAACATAATTTCATTTTTTGGCACATAGGAATGTTATAAAAACATCATACGATAAACGTTTTTCATAGTACCCTTAACTTTAGACCGTCGTAGTTTAACAAACGGAAATGTACAAGTCAAGTTTGAAACCTTGAGCAGTGTGCGCTGAAATTTGCGATTATTTATTGAAAAGTACTCTAATAAGTACTCAAAAATTTAGAATAAATTTCTATCAGTTTAACAATATTAAGCAAAATGTCTGAATAATTTAATAGATATAATCAAATCAACCGCGTGGGTCAGTAAATTCAATGAAAGCGAATTGTATTAATGAATTCTGCTGGAAATTGCTTCAGCAGAAGTGAATGAGGCATTGCTTTCATTTTGCGCAGTCACGATGTTTTTCATGTCATTGGATTAAAGTATTAAATTCATACTCTGTTGGTAGCTGCCCAAATTTCCAAGGTTCCTGTGGAAAATGACTTTTAATTGATCTTCTACTTTTTTAAGCATCGATGTTTGCCATTTCAATTCTCGTATGCAGCGAGGGAATACATATTGAATGGCAAACAGATATTTAACATTCCCTGATATTGATTTCTAAAGAAAATTATATGCGAAAAAACAATTGGCGTAACGAAACTAACATATCCGATTTGCGAAGTTATTATACTACTCAGAAGGTAACAGTCATGTGCTGTGAGTAGCTCAGCTGACTGTTCATTCCAAGAATTGAAGTCAACACAAACACGGATGCGCAGTCTGCACCGGCAACAGCATGTATGTTGTTTTCGGTAAATGTGTACTTTAGCGTCCTAAATTTTATCGTCGGAAAAATTTAACTGTGTGGGAAAAGTGCTACGTACAATGTTTTAAGCATGGAAAATAAAGGGGAAAGGTAAAAAAATATAGTATATTCACATGGAAGGAAAAATGTTTTCCGAAGAACTTGCGTGCGAGTACGATGGTTTGCAGCAGTTGGTGCGGCAGGCTTAAGCGATGCTAACGGCGACGACGTGAAGTGTCCGTGCGTCGGAAGAGAATAACAGGTAGTAGTGAACGCGCAAGAATACAACAAGAGTGGGGTGTATGTCCTGGAGGAGTGTGATGCGTCAGTAATCGTGTGCAAATAGAAGTAGTTCAGATATGTTTCATTGATTATTAATAAATAAATGTGCTAAATGTTTATGTTTTTATTGTAAAAATGTCTGAGAATGCAATTAAATGAAGGAATGCAAATGATATAATGTGCGGCAGTAGTTTTGAGTAAGAAGTATTGGTTCCGGAGGAACCCCAAGTTTGGGTTATGGTTTCGGAGATGTTAACGGGTCGGTGATTTCTTCAAGCACCTCATTTGTAGTTCTGCTGTTATTCCGTCCATCGTTCGTCCTTTTTTCCCTCGTTAAACGGATATTGTTGAAAATAAACGAATTTTTTATGATCAGGAATCGTACTATGGCAGGGAGGCCGAGAGCTTCGTGTCGAATTGTGAGGGATTATTAAATTTTAAGCCTTTTTGACAATTTTCTACTTACGATTTCGCAAAACTACCCTTGAAAAAATGTTATTACAATGCAGTATAAAATCGACCTCTTTCCATTAGCGTATTCCTACCACCCGCTTTGATGAGTACGTACTGCTGACCCGTTCCTTGTGTATTCTTCGGCACGTAACTTTGCGTTCTCAACAACGCTTCTATTCACCGGCCTCCACCTTCACGCCGTCGCCGCTCCGACATCTTAGGCCTACCGCACGTACTCTTCCGAACCTTCGTACTCAAAGGTAAGTTCTTCGGAAAATATTTTTCTTTTCATGTAAAAGTACTATATTTTTTCCCCTTTCCCCATTATTTTGCATGCTTAAAACATTGTACATAGCACTTTTTCCCCAGAGTTAAATTTTTCCGACGAAATAATTTAGGAAGCTAAAGTACACATTTACCTTTCTGTTAACTGCCTCTTGTTGTATCCCATGATAGCTCGGCGTTAGTTACGTCTCGCCCAGCCTTAACTTCTTCTCAGTTGAGATTCTTTGCTTCGGAGGTGAGTTAAAACTCACGAAATGTAAATTTTTTCATTTAGTGCATTTCAATTTAACAAGGACTACCCATGTTATTTATTTATATCAGAAATGTTTCGAATTAATTACTAGGTTCTAAACTTTCATAGGTTTTACATTTGTTTATAAACTGAAAATTATTCAAGAATGAAAATATAGCAAAATATATAAAACTGGTAATTAAACTAGTAACCAATTATAATGTTTTAATTTAGTTTGTTTTTCAAATTAAGATCCCTGTAATTAGGACCTTCTTCTACTAGAAGATATTCATTATGCAATCCTGCAGACAAAGCTCTCATGGTTCTGGATTTTGTATCTATGAGTTTTAGTATCGAGTTTTTGCATCGTGCTGCTGATCATATGTCTTTTGTATATGTTCTTTGTAAAAAACTTATTTTTTGCGTATGCGTGTTTGCCAATGTTTCAAGCGCGGCTCAATTTACAATCTGGAAACACAAACTTCTTCCACTGCCAGAATTATAGACAGTGTTCTATACAAAATATCAACTTCTTGTGCAATGAATTATTTAAACAGTGGACATTTATGGATAACAGATCACACGTTGCAGTAAGGTGTTTAAGGCATTCGGCGGCAACGTTTGAGTTTTTTGGTGGGTTGATAAAGAAACAAAACTTTTCAGTCACAGTAAATGTTCCGCAGTACGGACACAATAAACATTCCTTAAGGTCCTCTTAGTTGACCAGACAAAATAGTTAGGAAACGAATTTTCTCGTGAGCATCCTCTTTCAAAGCTGTCAACAGATGGCAGCACATCAGGACTGACTTACAAATCGCGTAGAGCTGGTTAGGTTTGGAAGTATAGCAACAGTTTCAGTTACTTCCAGTGGCATTATATGGAAAAAGTTTTTTTCCCACAGTTGTAGAAAAACTGCAGTGCAGAGACAGGTTTTATACTCGGCTTTTGAAAATAAGAATATGTAAATGTAACATTTGAATTAGGAATTAGCATCAACTTGATCAGGTAATTCTGTTTGGGTAATCAAGATATTTGCTTAACCTGATGAAATGACTAAACTACATAGCGATTTTATTTTATTTGTAAATTGTAAAATTAACACCGCAAGCTTCGTATTCATAAATTATATATAATGAAACATTATCTTTGGAATAAATTTATGTAATACCATTTAAAGATATGTTGCTAGATAAGACTGAATTATTTCTCAAAGGTCTGTTTTAAATATAACTGAACAACTTACACGTGATTACACTATCACTCCATATGCAGGCAGATGTGCATTACTAACCTTAGTTATATAAGACAATCTGAAGAATAATGAATATTCTTGGATTACCACCAGTAATGACTGCTTATGAGGTACACCTTGTAATATTAAGTGGGTGATAAAAATCTAGATGCAGGCCCCATACATAGATACAGAATTTTGGTAGTTCTATTACACCAGTCATAAGTTGTAGCTTAACAGGCCAGCTATGTTTGCTATGCAGGTTCTCAGGGATTTCAGCACTTCTCAAAATGTGTGTGATCTGTACTGAATCTAGACTTAAATAGTTGTTTTCGCATTGAAAAAAAGAAATCAAAAGAATAAATACAGATTTATAAAAAAAAAAGAATTGTAAAGAATTGTACTTCAATTCTTTTTTTTTTTATTCGTAATTTTAAAGAGAAAGATTTTTTCAATTGATCATACGCAGCTTTGAAAGATTAGCTATGGCATTTATTTTATTACATACTAATAAGATGTATCATAATCATAGCGTTAAACGGTAAACTCACGCTTTAACATTGGAGGTTGCTAGGATTGAATAAACAAGCATGTGAATAAACATGTATTAAACTCATAGTAACTCGTATTAACCTTATTGTACTTCAATTCTTTTTTTTTCTTTTTGATTGGTGGTGTAACGACCACCATGAACAACTCAATGAGACATAGGCAGGTGCCCTTTTCTAATTTAATACCACTGATTACAGGTAAGGGAGAGAGCCACTGCCGTCAGAAAAACACAACATCCATACCTCATGTAGATATATTGAATGGCCAACAGATCATAAGCCAGCGTTTACACAACTGCGTCATTGGTGCGGCTACTTCAATTCAAATCTTTTGCATCTCAAGAATATATTCCACCCGTTATCTATAAAAGATTGTACGAATTTGATGTTGAAAAGCCGTCGTATCCTTTCATCTTGAAACTAATATCTGCGATTTATGTTTCATCATCACTTGTTCGACATACATTTCAAACGAATACGCCAATTCGTTGTCAAATTGATCTTTTATTCGTCATCCCATTAGGATGACGAATTAGAAGAACCCCATGACCTATTGGAGACGCTGCTTAGCTATTGGGGGTTATTCAGGGCTTAAGTTACGTTTATAAACACATGCAGTGACTGCGGCGTTAAGATCGCAAATTACAGCATAGTTTTGAGCAGCAAGGTTTTTTTTTCATCGGAGAGGCCTTGGATACTATGTTTTACATATATCTATTTTATTTCGGATTTTTTTTTTTGATAGTAGTTTGATTTTGGGCCTTTAACATCTGTTTTTACAGCAAGTTATCGCTTTCACCAGGTGGATGTTCTCTTTTTGTTACAGCGGATAGGACTTTCTACCTCTCCTCTTGACGTGTCTGCTTGCACATGGCGCACGTGTGTCTCTCATATGCGTCCGTGCTCTGCGTCCGAAACGCTGAAGCTCCTATGTTGTTTTTCTGTGTGAACGACCATTCTTTCAGAATTTTTGCAGAGAACAAGTCAAAGGTCATTTTAGTCCCATACAAATTAAATGTTATCATTGTTTATCAACGAAAGTGCCATATCTGAAATCTCTGCATTCAGCGCACAGAAAATGTAAAGAAAAACGAGTTCTAAAGTCGTTTTCTTCCGTCGTGTTACACTTTTACAGAAAATAACGTGTCTCGACATAGGAGAAATCTCAGCAATTCTTGGTGTGCACTTATGTTGGATGCTTGAAGTAGAACAAATAAACCTCGTGTTCTTGAGTGAAATAGAAAGTTAGTGAGCAATTCAACAGATTGTCAGCAGAGTGTTCCGCCACACAACAACAAATGCCTTTCATTAAGAACGAAGATATCCTTAACGTGTAAGGGAAACAATTAGGTGAAACCAACAAACAATATGTCTCCATTGAGAATGGACGCATTAACATCACCGCTGAATATTTTGCAAGAAGTCTCGGCAAGTGATGAAACATTGTTAGCGAACGCATTTTTTAACTGAACTTACGTATTAAACACGAATTAAATATTCTCGCACCGAAGTGCAACTTTGAAATGTGTTTGTGATGCATGCTTCTATAGCTGCTTCAAACGTACCCGTCTTTAAGGATTTAAAGATTTTAATTCCATATGTGAAATAATGCACTAGAAAAATACGGAAATATATATATCTTTTAAATATTAAACTGAAACATTTTATTTTATTTCTTAAGGTAAGCCTAACTGACTTTACTACTCAAAGAATAATTCTTAGCGATTAAGCAATTAAAAAAGCGTAAAGCAAACAATAAGTACACGAGTTTAAATGAAACTGTTACAGAAACAATGTACACCAATTATAATGGTGTGTAACTGGACCAAATGTTAGTACACCCATGGCTGAGCTTAGTTTCCATTCGAATATTCGACAGCTTACTTAATCGGTGTATTAGGATTCATAAGATGTCATTTGGTGCCTAGGTAGCAGAGTACAAATTCAATTTATTAATTTAAACTTGGACTAGGACAGAACTGAAATTCAAGCATCCCATACGTAAATCTGGACAAAACCGAGATACATAACTTCGAACAATAAACATATCAGAGTGTCCATCAGAAAGAAATTGTATAAGACATTATGAATACAACGCTTCTTTCTCTGGTGATACACCATTTGTGATAAGCTAGCCTAAGGCTTTGCTAAAAAACGTTTGTTCAATTTATTGCTTATTTTACGTTCTTTCTTTTCCTTCCTTTTAAGTGAAATCTTTTCACTTTCGTGCTATATGAAAGTTTGCTCAAGTATTTCATATTAGAATTCCAGATGACCCGTATGTGATCTGCTACGGTCTTCCTCATAAGAAATTTACTGGGGTTTTTTTACCTTGAATACCTGCAGAAAGTTTTCAGAAGCATGAACGCATGCCAATTTCCTCACCAATAGAATTGAATGCTTGCCTAACTGCCCCAGTGGCTCAGTGGTCTAAAAGCTGGCCTCTGACATTTCGTCCTAGATGGGTACTGGTTCGAATCCCTGTGAGTCATGGATATTGTGTTTGTCTTAAGGTACTGGCTCTCTCCCTACCCTGGGACAAGTAGCCTTAAATTATTTACGGGGACTTCTGACAACCCTTCGAGTTGTCCACAGCGTCCGTTAAACCCGTAAAACATGTTTCTGCAACAGTTTCCATATTGCCATTTATGTTATTTCAACTTTTATATTATTTTAGGAGTGTTTTGAAGAAATAATAAACGGAATACTACATTCACAAAGAAAGCGTTAAAATTTTTGAATAATCGAAATCAATTAAAATACAAGAAATGGGGATTTCAGTCCATTAGTCAACCTCAAAACACCAGTAATAGGATGCTGAAACACAGAAAATTAGGACATGTGCTCTGAAGAGAAAGGAAAATGTTTTGCGGAATATCACAAGATCGAGACTTGCGATAGCAAACTAATTATACACATAAACGAAGTACGACAAAAATATGATGGATGCTAAATTGTTCACGATACTGTAGATTCTCAGTGTGAACTATATAATTTATGCTTTATTCCTATATATTGCGAAATATTAAGCGGGAACGGACGACCGCATTTTGGTGTGAAATTGTGTTTATCAATGCAACTTAAAGTAGAAAATATAGAATGTTGTGAATGATCCTCTCGTAGAAATATTCATGCATCCAAAGGAATTCGGAAATATATTTTTCGTATTCCTGATAAATATTTAGAAATTATGTGCATTGTATCATATTCTGTCATGTGTCAAAAAATAAATGGAAGCTTTAATGCGATACCATTGTTTTCCTTTCTAAAAATATGACTGATTTTAAAGGCTTGCATTTTTGAACAAGAATAAATAAGTGCAGTTAAACAGAAGCCTCACATTCGCTTTGAAAGAAAACTCTAGAACCAAGTTTTACACAGACAGTCTGATATTTTTATGCTAGGTTAATTCACTTGGAAAATTCATTTCCTAGAATATATGGAAAATTCACTTCCTAGAATATTCTTATAGATTAATTGGAGTTTCGATACTTAATTGCTTAATTTTATTTCACATAATAGGATTTTAGTTCAGATATTTCAGATATTTTATATCAGATAGTACGCAAAACGACAAAAATTGATCTTTTGTAAGAGTGTAGTTCTGTCTCTCCATAACGTTGTTGAAACAGAGTCACATGTCGTTAATGTAAACAGAAATCATCAGTGTGTTTCATCATTGCTGCGTTTCTTCTGAAAGACACATTAGTTTCGGAAATAAAAAGCAGTTATCTGAGATGAGATTCTTGCTCCCGTTATGGGCAAAAGCACTCTGAAAAAATTTCCAACTTGCAATATTTTAGCGTGTACAATATAAAAATGCTTAAATTTATTATCTGAATGTGAAGGCCTTCAGGGATACATTCCATTTGCTTGATATTTAGCTGTTTTCATAGCTGTCATAAACTATCTCATGCAAAATACAATTTCGCCAACCAAGCAAAAATGAAAATAAAAAAGAAAGACACGAAGATGTTATTAGCCGGAAAATGTCTATGGAGAAAATTACAGAATCGAGAAAACACTACTAAGAAAAAAGAGTGTTTACGACTACGGCAGCGGTTGCATTGCATGCGAATTGCATAAAAGGGTGTAAATTTTGATAAGAACGTGTACCTTTATGGTTCATCTTTGATAATGTACAGGAAAATCAGTTTACTTTGTACCGTTGTAGATGCGCTTCATGCGGTCGATAGTGCGTCCCGTGTTGTGATTCTCAGCAGACGTGAGAGGAACTCAGGGTTTGTTATAAATGCCTCATAACTTATCACATACCGTAGACTCTGAACCGATGATATCATATATAAAACATGCGAATTGCGAGAGAGAAACGATGTTTAAAATACGACTAGACAATGTAATATTTCTGAACCCTGCTGATCAATTTGGCATTTCCAAATGATATACAAACAGGGGAAAATCTGCTGAAAACTTTCGAATCCTAGTATTTATCTAAGAGTGCTCAGATATATGTAACTTACGTAACAGAATATTTTAGGATTCCCAAGTTCTTACTCACTTTTTTTACTTCAAGGAGAAAGGCATGATTTTTTACTACAGGTTCACAGCGGCGCATTTTTGGTAGAATTAGGAACATAAGTATTAAGTTAAGTTCTATTGAAATTTCGGTAAATATTAGTTTTATTCAGTCATTTATTTTCTGCTTTTTTTCTCCCGTGCTGAAAATATATGAAATGAAGATTACGTGAACTTTTCAGTTCGTGAAATAAACTATATATATATTTTAATGCAAATTGTTTGAATGTGGTTCAGTTTGTAATAAGTTTAATACGATTCGCCTTTTATTAGGCTATATTATTACGCAATATCTTCTATACATGTCGATTATGCTTAACAGACTTCTGAACGAATTTAAGGTGTGTTGAAAATGCTCGCTGCCACTCTTTAGGTTGGGGAAAGAAGTCAAATTTAAGAGAACTTCTTAGGACTATACTACGCAGCATTGACCTTTTCTCTGAAAACAAGTCTAACTGAAATAAAAATATTTTATTTTGTAGACGTAATATGGAAATCTTGATAATGAACATAAATAATGTTTTCCCCAAAGTGAAAGATATTTTTGTTATCTTTCGTTCGACATTTACGGCTTTTTTATTTGAAAATTTTGACGTTTCATATCTTTGCTACAAATTTTATATTCAAGTGAAAAAAATGTTGCCTTGATACTTCCAGTTTCTTACAGGATTCATTAAACCCACAGCACAACTTTTCAGAGTGAAGTAAATTGTACAATGTATACATGTGGAAACTCACATTGTTCCTGTACCATGTGGGGACTTGCGCGCACAAAAAGAAAAAAAAAACGTTCGAAGGAAAGGTAAGATTGAAAAGGTGATTCGCATGGAGTTTAATATGATATGTAAAAGCTTCCGTGCATCCTCACAAAAGACCAGTGGCGACCGCCCCACAACAGCTAGAGCTTCCGTCAGAGTTGGAAAATTGTTCAAAACGTTTGGACCTGGACTCGACCCAGACGTCGCATAATTGGACCCAACCCGGACAAATCTGCTTTGAACTATAAATTCGAAACTCAATATGTAATTATACAGATACATATACAGTATATACACAGTCGAGTCACATTATTGTGACCACCTCCTACTTTTCACGTTAACGGCGCGTAGCCAATGAAAGATGGCACGTGTCATGAGCTGGCTTAGAGGGTATATAAGGTATGCTGTAGACATTCTGAATATATATCCCTCGTTGCTCCCATGGATGAAAGGAATGGTTGAACAGATTTGCAAAAAGTAATGATTATTAATTATCGACTTTCGGGCCTAGGGTGGCATTATTCCTGAAGCACTGCAGTTTGTAAACTGTTCGTTAGCTTCTGTGGTTAAAGTGCATCGTGATTGGAGAAATGGCATCATTGCGAATGAGCGACGTGGAAACTACGGAGAACCACGAGCCAATGATGTGAGCGGTGAACGTCGGTGGCGAAGGTGCGTGAGGGTCGACCGACACGCCACAGAGGAGAAACTCACTCGCCTGATAAACCAGGAAGCTACTGGGAGTGTGTCTAAAACGATATTTCAGTGAAACCTGCTGCGTATGGGGCTCCGATACACATGGATGGTCACTGCAGCTATTCTAACGAAGGTGCATCGGCAAAAAGGACTTGCATTTGCACGGCAATATCATAATTGGAGCTCCGCTGATTGGCGAAGGATTGCGTTCTCCGTTGCATCACGTTTTTTGCTTCATCGAACGGATTGAAGTTGGCGTATATGGCGAGAAACATCGGAGAACAAACAGTCTTCAACCATTGCTGGAAGAACACAAGCTGGTGGGGGTGGCGTTATGGTCTGGGGAATGTTTTCGTGGCATTCCCTGAGTCCACTCATACCTGTGGAAAACATTATGGACCGAATTTGTTACGAGTCCATCCTTGCAAATCACGTACATCTATACATGCTGATTGTCTACCATGGGGAGGATGGGATCTTCCGGCACGACAATGCGATGTGTCACACAGCTAGAAATGTCTGAGAGTGGTTGGAAGAGCACGATGAAGACTTCAAAGTACTTTTCTGGATCCTAATTCCCCAGACGTAAACCCAATTGATCATCTGTGGGACCACCTCGCTCGTGTTGTTCGCTTTATGGATCTTCCACCACGCACCCTCCAATATCTGTGAGATTCATTGCAGTCAGCTTGCCTCCTCACACTTGTGAACACCATCTGGCACCTTATTGAGTCCCTCCCAGTTCGTTTATTTGCGTCCGCGCTGCACACGGGGGTTACTCTGGATATTAGCTGGTGGTCACAATAATCTTACTCGACCGTATGTATCTATTGTCAAATGCAATATTCCTTAGGAGATTCGATACTCAGATACACTAACCGTAGAATAAATTTTATTGTATCATCAGTTTTATAACGGAAGAGTGATATCTGGTGCCATAATAATTATTGCATAATAAATTGTTGTAAGCGCCTTATGCAGAAAAAGAACTATTTATCTTGAAAATTGTTTCTTTTATAATCATCCCACATTTGCGTGAGTTGTGATTGTGTCCACCTCTTGATGCGACGGTGCTAAGTAAACTGATTTTCCTGTTCATTAAATTAGCTTTGGATTTACTTCCCAGTCCAGAGATCTAGCAAAAAAACTCGTGCCTCTTATTTCTAAGGGCAGATTTAGGCACAGAGTGAGATACTTCGATCCTAAAGTAATCTGTATTAATTAAAATTATTATTAATAAATCCAATATCGGCAAGTTTTTATTGTTTCGTTATTAATTTTATCATCACAAGGGTTTCAGAGCGCTAAAGAGAGCCAAGCATCATAATTCCCAGCAAAGACAAAAAATCAGAACAAAAAAGAGTGCCAAATGGGTGCACGAAAACGTCATTTCTAAGCCTTTAATTATTAACTTCATTGTAGCAAAACGAGGACAGTTATTCTAGTTTCATTTTTTCGGAAAGTGTTTATTTATGTTTTGAGATGTATTATTTTCAAATGTTTCTAATAATTTACCCATTTGCCATTTGAGAAATCCTCAATTGTGTCAAATTATTCTCCAAATTTACGTTGCAACTATAAATTTATTACGAGCGAAATATAATTTTTTCACAAAAATGCTTCAGAGTTTATTTCTTTCCATAATCCCTGATGCTCTGTGCGATCCATGCCATTTGAAATGCACCGCTTTTTAAATTTTTGGAAACATTTCTCTCAGGAGTGGCTTCCTGTTCCAATTTAAATTAAGGTAAGACAGAAATTCTAAAGAGTTTTCTTTCATTTTCCTTCTTCTTTTTTTTTAAGTTAACGAGTTGATTACCGAACGGCAACAAATCTGTAACTATCAGGTTGAAAAGAAAGTATCCATCTTAATTTAGATGATCATTTGCAACTTGTCCTTCTAAAATTGTGATTAATACTTTATGCACTGTTGCCATTCACTATGTTAAAGATTGCAAAATTCTATTCGCTTTAAATAACGCACAGCTTTGCTCTTTCATTACATCTAATCCAAACAACATTGTGTAAAACCACATTCTACACAATGTTAATATTTTTATGTGTTAAATTCGATTCTCTACAAAGTTGTGAAAACATCCAACTGTTCCCTACGAAGTTTGCACTTAGATACACGTAGAAAGGGAATGATCGCTAAAAATATATATTCGTTGCTTTGTTCTCTCGATTGTTCACGCCAAATCATTTGAAAACGGAAGTAAAGAGAAAGCTTTTATAGCGATTCTCAGTTGACGAGCACTTTCCAAAGGCCGAAGGAGAGAATGGGGAGTGGCACGCTGCCCACATTATGGGATATTCCAAATTAAACTTTCCTAAAACGAAATTTTATTCCAGCTTATATTAAAATGATACGCTATAATCCAGTTCAAAACAAATAATTTAGTGTAAATTTCCTTCGAACATAGCTGGTTAAATCAGTATGTTGCTTTCAGCATTTAATTAGAAAGAAAAGGTACATTAATATATCCTTTGAGCAATTTCTTTACATATGACATGATGTAAACGCTGTAATTTATTGAACACAATGTGGCAATGTCATATTTTTATTTAGGGGAACTTAATGGTACATGTGAGAGTTAGTAACTATTTTATTTTCCTGTTTCTGTTGGTTTGGTGGTTTTCAGCTGTAAGGCAATAATGTGCAGAGTCATTGCAAATAGTTATCGCCACGGAATTCTGATGACATCTTTTGTTAGCAAACTCGAATCACATAAACGCAGTATCAAATTAAACGTACAATTAGCCTTTCTAAAAAAGACAAAACTTGCACTTCTAGCCGTTTACATTAATTTTCCATTTGCAGCTAGAATTCGCCAGGTTGCTCAGGAAAGGTCTACAGCAGCGTCACATACCGAGCAGGTAAGGATACCTCTGTCAAAGGAATGGAAGTTGATCTTCGGAACAGCAGCTAATCAAGTAATTATTCAATT
The DNA here is from genome assembly GCA_039090855.1 of Macrothele yani. Lineage (NCBI taxonomy): Eukaryota > Metazoa > Arthropoda > Arachnida > Araneae > Macrothelidae > Macrothele > Macrothele yani. Next base: position 122,102,443 of record CM077015.1, on the reverse strand, counting down.
ACTTCTTGTTTGGTGTGGTGTCCCTGTGCCTGTTTTTTTTTAGATTTGTGTCTCACTTTTACACCACTAAGATAGATGAAAGCCGATGAAGTGAAACATTCGGGAGTTTGATGTAACACACAGTGCTGTAAGCAAAATATGATGGGAAGTCAAAGATCTGAATATTTCATAAATGAAATCTGATATTCAGAAAACAAGGTTTTCAAAAAAAGTATTTTGAAACGTTTCCAAAAATATAATAGGTCTAATGCATCTATTTACTTAACCATTCATTGAGGATTTGACATTAACTCAATTATTAAAATGTATGTCATATTCTGTTCAATATGGCCATTCTGGTTTCGCATATTTGACAATTTTGATATTCTTAGATATAAAATAAAGGTCTCTCTCGAATTTCATTTTGAGGTTAATCCGACTTTCCCACATATGTAAAATATAAGATATTATATCTAGCAACTGATATAGGGTAGGAAGCAACGATTGTCGTTATTCAAAGACTGTTGGCCTTTTTGCTTATTATTTCTTCGAGTAGTTCCGTGTGTCTCTGCACTTGCTTACGTGACCCCTACGAAAATCCACCATTACAAGGCAAATAAACTGGAACTGCCGATCATAAAAAACGAGAAAAAAATCAGAGTATATATTTACGAAAAGTAATATACACTGGCGGAAAGTGAAAAAAGAACACCAAGAAGGAGACGGCTGATACCAACGAAATTTGTACAGCATAATAACGGAATACAGAGAATAACGTGATCAAAACATTATGGCAAAATACAGCTGTATTTCATGGTAAACTGAAAAATAACATTTCTATGTAACATGGTTAGTACGAGGTTGAACCGCCATGAACTGCGTCACACTGTGCAATTCTGGCATGGAGTCGGTCGTACAGATGTTGGATGTAAGTTTGGGGTATTGAGTTCCAAGCATCCTCAACCTGGACGCGTAAATCGGGGATGGTCGTGGCTGGCTGTGAAGACCGGATAAGTCGTTGTCCCATAAAATCCCACACGTGCTCAATGGTGGACAAATCCGGTGAACGTGCAGGCCATGGAAGTTGTCTCATACCATGAACAGCATGTTACGTTGCACACGCCGTGTGTGGGCGTGCGTTATCTTGATGGATACCACGATGGACATACCTTACAAATGGCACAACAACGGGCTGAATGATGTTGTTGATGTAGGAGCTGCTGTTTAACGTACCCGGTACAAGTGTGTGTACGGGAGTGAGAGCTGATCACTCCCCACGCCCGGAGACCAGTTGTAGGCCCTGTGTGTCGCTGGCGGATGCAAGAAGGGTGGAGACGCTCCCCTGTGCGTCTGCGAACACGCATACGGCCATCAGAGGCTCCCAAGGAGAATCTGCTTTCATCGTTGAACACGACAGATCGCCATTGCGTTGTCTAGTGCAGACGTTGGCGACACCACTGCAGCCGTTTCTGACGGTGGGCTGGAGACAGAGGTACACATGCCACAGGCACACGTGCACATAGTCCTGCATCCAGTAGACGGTTGCGGATTGTTCGCACAGTCCCTCAGGTGCAACGGCAGCTCGGATTTGCGTCGCAGTGAATATTCTGCTTGACAACGCCGCTCTTCTTATGCGTCGCAGTGAATATTCTGCTTGACAACGCCGCTCTTCTTATGCGTCGATCGGTCCGCTCATCAGTCCGTCCGTGACTCTCGGTTCCACGTCTTCTCGTGTGGGAATGTTCCTCGGACCATCTCGCCACCATCGTACCACCACTGATACTACCCTTTCAATTCGCTTCGCAACACGACGATACGAACACCCGGCCTCGCGGAGTCCGGCTAGATGACCTCGCTTAAAGTTTGATAACTGCTGAAATCGTACACCTCTTCCATGTCCAGGCATTGCAGCTTCTACAGTCTCTCGCCGCGGTGTCACAGGTGGATCCGACCATCGTGGTGTTGCAAGCAGAATCGGGATTCGTCGGAGATGACAATGTCATGCCATTCCGTAGTCCAGGTGTGACGTTCAACGGCCCACTGCCGCCGCACTGGCCGGTGGTGTAACGTCAATGATAATCGGAGCTATGGGCGCCGTGTGACAAGTCCCCGCTCCTGCAGACGACGTCGAACGGTACGTGCTGACACAGGTTGTTGCGCAACACACCCTAATTCCTGCGCTAACGTTTGTGATGTGGCGGTGCGAGCCGTCAATGCCCGACGCACAACATACTGGTCCTGTCGTTCGGTGGTGTGCCGCGGCTGCGGCAATGGCTCAGGTCGGTCCGTCCGTCCCTCCTGAACCCACCAAATGCATACTCGCCTCACTGTGTCTGGAAGTCGTCCCACACGGGCGCCGATGTCTCGGTACGATAAACCGCTGTCGCAATAAGACAATATTCGCCCTCTGTCGAATTCCGTAACGTGCTGGAATGACTGCCGCATTCTGCGACGAGGAACCAGGAAACTTCCCACGCACAGGTCCGGCAGCACAACACACTTCCGCTACTTACACCCAGCCTTCTGTGCACCCTTCTTATAGCGCTTCTCGGGGGCGTGTCGGGTGCACATGATTTGCATTTGCCCTGCAATGCTAATCGTTTGCATGTCCTCTCGCGGGCGACGCATTCTGCGAATTTCAGGCCAATCGGATGATTCCTTCTTGGTGTTGCATTTTGGGTGGCCAGCAGTGTATATCGAACTGTTAAATTAATGCTAACTGAGTGCAAAATGTAAGTTATCTACCAAAAATTACACAAACCTACAAATAAAAAACTAAACAAAGACTGCACAGCAAATGCAACTTGAGAATCACCTTTATCTGCTTATGTGAAAAAATTGTCCAAGGTAATGAAATATCAGAGAAATATTTTATATCTGCTTCCTTAAAAAAAAATTAATGTTTTAACATACAAGCAGTGGATAACATACATACAAAAACTTATACTGGCTGTGGCATTTACACCCAATTACAATTGCTTTACAATATACAGTATACAATTATATACAGTATACAGTTATACAATATACATGTACAGTTCTGACGAAAATAATGTCGAGCACCACACAAATGAAAACTTTCATGTAGTGTGGTTGAAGAATACTTTCTCATATAAACAACACAAATTTTCTTCTTTGGTTACAACATACTGCATTACCAGATCATATCGTATGTAGAAGATTTTTTTGGAAGGGAGTGTCTGACCCCAGGTCTTAAACAACCCTTAGAAATAGGAAGCTAAACGATTTGGGCTAGAGTGCATGATAGGAAAGTGACACGGAAACGAGGTAGAAAGATGGAGGAAGACGCCCTTGTTTTTTACCAGGGGGCCAGTACCCGGGGTCCGACGGCTTAACGTGCCCATCCGACGCACGGCGGGTATTTAGTGGTTCGAACGTTCGTACCTGCCCAGGATCAAACCTGAGGTCATCTCCATGGCAGTCGCGAACGCTGACCACTAGGCCACCCGCGGCCCTATACCACATTACCACGAATCTCGAAGTGAAATGTTTGCAAGATATTTTAAATTATACTGACACCTATCAGTGTAAATTTCAAACGAATTATGTTAGCACATTACCTTTTACAATACTTACTGTGATTTACAGCAAAACTGCTTAAATGTTATAAATTTGTTTTTATGTTGCTGATTGAATAAATTTTGCTTCCTTCCAAGACACATTTGAATGATATAATTCCTTCAGTTCTTATATTTTTTATGATGATTTTCATTTGCAACTTCATAATTTATGACATTTAATTACTCTTAATTACACAAAAACTAAAGTTTCTGAGAAAAAGAAAAAGAAACTGAAATCAAATTTAATAATACCTCACATTAAATTTGAAAACTATGCACTAAGTAATAAATCATTTTAGAGCCAGCAAAGAGAACCTAAGTTACACTTTTATAATATATGAAACAAAAATTTGCCAAACTTTTTAACATTAAGATTTTGTCACTGTAAATATTAAAAGTATCGTGCAAAAAAACTTGATATACAAGCATCTCTTGTGAGTACTGCAGCAGGAATTTTAGCCCCGCCCTTCCTCCCCCAATATATTTAAATCCCTATGTAAAAAAAATGACACCCATTCCAAAGAAACTGCTGAAGTGTCCGCTTGCTATTGGATACTAAGTGGCTGTGTCCCAGGCATACGAATCCCTTTAGCAATTGCATGTTTGTTTGTCTATGGTTTGTACATTCTGTCCGCGCTGACAATCAGAAATACCTGGTCCTACTTTGCAATTCCCACCCCGTTACATATCGCTTTCCTCATTTTGCTCTTTGTTCGCATGGCTCTGAAGGAAACATAAGTATTTGCGTGTAATGCCTTTTCTCGGTCGTAGTATTGAAGTCCATAGGTTATTTATTAGTTTCATGAAACAACACTTGTTTTGCGCATATGTGATAACAAATCCTACTATCACAGCTAAATCAGGAAATCAATAAACTTGAATAATCTGCCGTAGAGATTATCTCTATACAGCTTAGTTCCAAGTACAGAATTTAAAAACTCTTTTTAAGGCAATTTGTATTCAAGCAAAGCTGTTACTTTCAGGTTAAGACTGGGGAAAATATTTAAAATGTTCAACGAAAAAAACCCCGTATACTCAAAGGCCCCACAATGGAGGAGGGGGCGCAGTTCTGTCGTCTGCGGCGGCTCTGCTACGCAACTGTCCCTTTGTGCGCCAACAAAACTGTAAAGTTTCATGAAAATCTAAGAGGGTCAGATTCAAAATGGTACTTTTTTCTTTAATGTTGATTTTACTAGTCATCAGTTTCAGTTGCACTTAACATAATGATCAATTTCACTCCCACAAGAAGAAACTGACATTTTAAATGCTATTCAAAGAAATGTAATAACTGATATTTCTTAACTATGGTATTTGCACAAGCTAAAAACAAAAAGGCACAGAACTCCCCAAAAGGTCAGGTTATTGAGGCAAAACCAAGAGCAGCCAAAGTAAAGCCAACTACTGGATCATTAAGTTCCATTCCGTACTATTACAATACTTGCAATTTTAAAACTTCTAACGAGCCGAAAACCAGTCAAATTTAATAAGATAAGAAATGTTATTATATTTATAAATAAGAGTACATACGGCAGTTTCACCGAATAATAAATAAAATAAATTCAAAAACCTGCTCTGTCCCAGTAAAACTGTTAATATAAGTTTCCATGTACTAAAAAGCGCTATGACCTGTATATGCGCATTTACTCAATACTTAATTGCATCTAATCTGTCAGCATATCAAGAATACGCAATTTTCATGTCATGCATAAATGATATAGATTTTATAATTATTTTATGCTGAAATTTAAGGGTTAAAAATCCTTATCTAAATCTGAATGAAAAAAAAATAAACACAATTCATTTGGTGAGGGAATTAATTTGATGCACTTGGGAAAAAAACAACGACATTTTGTTACATAAATGTGATACACATAATAATTCTCTCTCTCTCTCTCTTGGGGGTGGGGGGGGGGGGTTCAATATTAGGTAGTTGCGGATTTTTTCAAAAATCTGGTCATTTACCGTTGATTGGTTTGTTACAAATTTCCAAGTTGGAGGGGCCCGGCCACTCATTCGAAATTCTTGGGGGACTTAAGACACCAGGGTACCCTAAGAGGGACGTCCATGCTGCAGGACAAGTTTCACTAGAGTTTACTGGGAATTTAGGGAAGGTCGTTTTTAATAGTTTCAAGAAGTCTCTTACAACTTCTCGTTAACCTTAAATTAATCGGATGGATCTTTGTACATTTCCTGATATTCACTAACCAGCGCAGAACCTCGAAACTCTAAGATCTAGTCTGCGTAAATATCTTTATCTCGTACTTTTTCTCTGTAGAAGGCAAGATTGAGTAATGTTTATAATTTGCTCAGTTACAGGGGCCAACATTTTGTCACTTTCTACCAATTTTCCGAACTGTAGAGCACGAACAGATGCTTCCAATTAATAAACGCACCGGTGAGCAATTACATTATGACCACCCCTAACCTAGAGAAATTAGCGCGTTTAGAGACCGAACGGTGGCGCAAGTGAAGTTTACATAGCAGTATGTATACAACTCGAGGGCAGGCTTTAGGTTAGTAGACTGTTAGGAGTCAGAATGGGAAAGGCTGCTGATTTATATTAGTTTGATAAAGGACAATTTGTGATAGCACGGCGCCTCGGTCATACGATCTCGGAAACACTTGTGGGTTGTCCACGGGACGCTGTAATGAGTACGTATTAAAAGTAGTGTACACATGGCCAAAGGACAGAGCGGCATTCAGCCGTGTGGCGTCCGCAGCTCACTGATGCCAGAAGGGAGCTGAGACTGTCACGTATTGTTCACAGCGACCGCAGGGACACAGTGCGACAGATAAACCGCAGCTACATCACTAGTGATCATGGCAATGTGTCACAACACACATTTCATCGCAGACTTCTGCGCATGGGCTTGCGTAGCCGAAGACCCAACCAGGTGCCCATGCTCACTGTACGTCGTCGCCAACAACGCATGAAATGGGCTCAAGTTCCTCGAGATTAGATCGTGGATGATTGGAAGATAATGGCCTGTTCTGACGAATCAAGATTCCTGTTTCATCACGTAGACGGTTAAGCGCCGATACGCCAAGTACCAACGGATGCCATAGCACTTGGATCCACTGTTGGGCTGAAACAGGCCGGCCGCTTCGGTGTTATGCTGTGGGTGATATTTTCTTGGGACATTTTAGGCACCATTATCCCAGTAGCATAATACCCGACAGCTGTCAGGTATCTAAACATCGTTGCGGACCAAGTTCCCCCATTCAAGGCAACTGTGTTCCCTGATGGCGAACGCCATTACCAACAGAATAATGCGCCATGACACACTGCTAGAATCGTCAAGAAGTGGTTCGAGGAACATGCTGGTGACTTTCTGTTAATGCTCTGGCCTTCAAATTCACTTGACCCTAACCCAATAAACATTTGTGGTTCGACTTGGAAAGCGGGTTCACGCTAAATAACTACCGCCCTAAAATGTACGAGAACTGGAGGACCTGCTGTTGACATTATAGTACCAGTTACCGCGGGTTACCTATCGCCACCTTATCGAATCGATCCCTCGCCGAGTGGCAGCTGTTGCATGGGTTAAATGGGGTCCTACAGCTTATTAGGTAGGTGGTCATAATGTAATGGCTCATCCGTGTAGATAAGGCAACCATATTTGGTGATTCAGAACTCATGGGACAAACTTTAAGGGGTGGTGGAACACACTGCAACAAAAATTTTTGTATAGAAATGTATGGGCGCAAGTGACGCGTTGAGGCACAAGCACGAGAAATTCCCAGCTCATGTGCTACTTACAGAAGAGGCGATTTTTATACACGAAAGTGTTTTCAATGTAAATAACTGTCATGTGTGGGAAACCTCTACCCCACACGCTACACGTCCGCACGCGTACCAAGAACGATTCTCTGTGAATGTGTGGGCAGGTATTGTGAACGACTTCCTGCTTGGCACATATCTACTACCAACGCGATTCGATAGCAGATGTTATCGTATTTTTCTGAAAGAGGTTTTACCAGAATTGCTACAAGATGTACAACTGGCCGTCCGACAAGAACTGTGGTTTAAGCAAGATGGGGCGCCAGCCCTTTTAGCAATAATATACTCAATTACCTGGATGCCACTTTTCGGGCGCAATGGATTGGCCGCGGTGGACCATTCCGTTGGCCACTCCGATCGCCCGATTTATCAAGCCTCGATTATTTCTTATAGGGTCATCTGAAGGCCCTCGTTTACGAGACTACCGTTGACTCTGTTAAGGACTGCGTCGCTCGAATATCCGTTGCAGCTGCACGTGTGCGAGAACTACCTGGCATCTTTGAATGTGTACGCCAATCACCCCGTCGATGCTGCCACGCATGTATTACTGTTGGTGGACGCAATTTTGAGCAATAATTGTAAACATTGCTGTACAGAAACACTTGTCAACGATACTGTAAGTAAACAATTTATGTTTCCTTTCATGTCTATGTCTTGTGTTTGTGCCTCAACGCGTCACTTGCGACCATACATTCCCATACAAAAAAATGTTTGTTGCAGTGTGCTCTACCACCCCTTAAAAATTGTCCCATGAGTACAGAATCCCCCTGTATAATAATACGAGGGAGGCTATGAAATATTTAGGTATTTCCGTTAATCAATTTTTTTATAGAGCAGTATTTATTAATAGGTTAATAAATAAGCAGAGCAATACTGTTTCAGGGATATATATGTATATCCAGAGCGTATCTCCTCTTTCGAAACCCTTAATGGCACCAAAAGTGGAGGCAATCTGGCGATGTTTTTTCGATTTTATTTTTCGTTCTTGTTTGTTATTTTTATTTTAGAATGAAATGAATCAGAAACTTTAATTGATGAAAACGAAATTTTGTGCTTCCAAGCTTTATTTTTAAAAATGTTTATAGCCGATTTGGTTGAAAATGAACAAAATTATACTTCATATAATCTTAAACCGTTGTTCGTTTGGCTTAGTCTAGGAAATTTTGTAAAAGAAAATTCCGACAAATAAGTTTAAGAACTCCAAAGGAAAGTCATTCAAAAACGACCAAATATAAAATACTGATACGTTTTTGTACGATGAATAGTTAATTAACTACTTACTGAAAGCTGTAAGAACTGGAATCTTTACGGAGGCTAATTTATTCAACGGCATTTTTGCATTACGTTTCCGTTGCGTCCAAACTTTTGAGACATGTACATTGTCCTGATTTCACGCCATTGGCGCACCCAAGGGATGGGCTGAAAGAGCGGAAAATTATGACGTCGAAGTTTGAAACAAAAATCACCATACGCGATCTACACATACTTCTTAATCATGTATCGTATAATTATAAGGAAGTAGTTCTGTTAAATAAATTTGGAGAAATCTAACCAAGAAAAAAATGTCATCTACTGTTCCTTTCTTGTACTGTAACATTTTTAGTAACTATACCGGTGTGGCAAAATATCAGTCAGAATCGGGAATAGTTTCAATAAAAATTCCTGTTTTTTTTTTCTATCCGATTCAAAATTTTCCGCTGTCCTTCAAGACGAATCCTAAGTTGAAATACTAACAGAGTTCCTTCTAGGTACATATACAGTCAATCCATGATGTACCGACACCGTTTGTTAGACTACATTGTGACGTTACATCAAGGGTAGCGTTATATCAAATTTGCCAATTATTTTTAGGTTTCCCAAATTTTGTTAATTATGTTTCATCGAACATCATTACCAGCATTTTATTAGAAATCTGTTAAGAAAAACAAGAAAGATGACACCGAATTTTTGGGTGTAATAAGCACGTCTTTTGAATCCGTTCTGACGCAAATTAAGTTTATCAAAGCTATTCAAAGTCAATGGAACCGGTATGGAAAACAATAGTGTCTGACGGAAGAAAGAAGTTTTCAATCAGGTTCTTAATCCCTCAGACTATGCTGTAAACGGAATCGTGAGCTTACGCCCTTTTGTTGCAGACTCGTGCGTTAAGAAAAACATGTATTTATATGAGAAACATTTCGCACCGGAAACGCTATCCAACACAGAAATAATTTTTCAAATCGGACTCATAGAAACACAGATATCGCCAAAAATATTATGTGATTTTACGTCCCCTGTTGGGAAAATCACGCATTATTTTAGGAAGAAAGTATTCTCAAAAAGTTTTTCCATATGAGCACTATCGGTCCAAGAAAAAAAAATTAGTCGAGTTTTCAGGAGCCCAGATTTTGCTACAAATACATCAGAAGCAGAAATTAACACTTATGCACCCTGGTGGCCAAACCATTCTTTACCAAACATTAGAAGTTATGTGAAAATTATTTTCTGTCAGGTCTTGTATGCGATACACGAAGAATTTTTCAACTCGGAATTTTAGAATAAGAAATAACGCAGAAAACGCAATTTACCTTTGTGCCCCCTAAGGGAAAGTCTACGAATTACTTGAAAATTTTGAATTTATAGCAAAAACATTTCGCATCAGAAACACTATCCAACAGAGAAGGGATATTTCAAATCGGACTCCTGGAAGTAGAGATATTGACAAAAATAAGATATATATCTACGCCCCTGGCGTAGAAACCATGCATTATTTCAAGAAGAAAATGTTCCTAAAAGGTTTGTCGACATGAGTAGTATCGGTCAACAAACCACTTTTTTTCAATCGAGATTTTAGAAGCTCATATTGAGCGCCAAATACATCTGAAGCGGAAATAAAGGTTTACACCACCTGGCGGCCAAACCATTTTTTACAAAATTTAGAAATTATATTCAAAGGATTTCCTATCAGCAGCTGTATCCGGTGCAGAAAGAATTTTTAATATCGGAGATTTAGAAGCAGAGATATAGGGCGGGGGGGGGATATACCTCTACGCCCCCTAGCGGAAAGTCTATGAATTACTTGAAAATTTTGAAATTATATGAAAAACATGTCACACTGGAACACTATCTAACAACGAAGGAATTTTTGAAATCGGACCACTAGAAGTAGGGATGTTGACAAAAATATGATATACATCTACATCCCCTGGCGGAGAAACTGTGACATATTTTAAGAAGAAAATATTCCGAAAATGTTTATCGATGTCAGTGCCACCAGTCCACGAAAGAATTTTTTACTCGATAATTTAGAAGCTCAGATTATATAGCAAATACATCAGAAGCAAAAGTTAACTGTTACCCTCCCTGGTGGCGAAAGTATTCTTTACCAAAAATTTAAAATTATATGCAAAATATTTTCCATCGGGAGTTATATCCGCTGAAGAAAATATTTTTCTAATCGTAGTTTTAGAAGAACAGTTATCGGGAAAAATGTAATTTACGTTTACGCCCCCTAGCGGGAAATCTATGCGTAATTTGAAAAAGTAACTATATCTAAAATACTCTTCGACATAAATGGAATCGAAAGATAAAATAATTTTTTCAATCGGATGCTTAGAAGCAAAAATGTGGAATAAAACGTATTTTTGAATTCGACATCATCTGCTTTTACGCCCCCTAACGGCGAAATTGTACATCGTAAAAAAAACGAAATAAAGGATTAGCATTCGCATATTTCAAGCTTCCCAATGCAAAAGAATTTTTCAGAACGGACTAATAGTTGCAGAGATATCGTGGGTACAGACGGACGGACGGACAAACCGGTAACATAAGCACAATCTATTTTTACAAAAGACGTGCTAAAAATAACACGCAGAGACAGGTTATGTACTTAGTGCGCATTGTAGTTCGAAGTGTTCGTTTGGATCTTGGATGCTTCTGGTGTGTCTTAAAAACGAAAATTTACTTTGCATAAGAAAAAGACAAAGTTACAATTTTGAATACACGGAACTGCAAATAAATCATGTTACGTTACTAAAACTTTATCAAGTGAAAATTCATAGCATTACACAAAATCATTTTACATACATACGTTTCTTTTAAAAACCTTGTCTGTTTTCATTTGTCTATCAAAGTTCAGTCTTATTATTATTTTGAGAGCGCAATCCAATTTAACAAGTGCGTCTGAAATATTCCTGCGAGTTTGCTTTAAAGAATCTTCATATTAGGAAACATTGAATTGCATCTTTGATTGAATCAGTGCATTTAACATTAAGGTTCGCCACAAATGTATCACGGTACGAATAAACGGGAACTGGATTATCATAGAGCGTGCAAATGGTGGTATATAAAGAATATTTTGTATTGGAAATGTCAGGCTGGTGCAACAATGTACAATGACGCATGGTAAATGTCAAAGACGTGAGAGTATATCAAGAGATCAAGGGATGTTTTGCACAGAGCATTTCTGTTCACATCCAAGGGGTGGAGTTGTGTAAAGGTGACGGTAAATAGAGAAACGGTACATTGAGGGTTGTCTGTAAATATTTCTCTATTCTAACAGAAGCATGCATGGGTGGAAAATGAAAGGTGTTTGCAGAATTCAATATGAAATGTAATATATTCTGCACATGAGACTGGAGAAACATTTACTTATTGTTTTATTTTCATTACCATAAGAAACTTCAATATGGAAATAATGGGTTTCTCCTCATAGACGGCTGTATTTGTACTGTTGTTCCTCTACCAGGCAAGAGCTATATGTTTCAAGGTTGTTCCGACATACTGTATCTTCAGGTATGTTTCATTGCAAGAATTTTTTGCTGAGGGACGAGGTACCTCAATGACAGATATACAATATCCATGCTTCTTCTCGCCCTTATACCACGTGGGTCTGCCCACCACGTAGTGGTACGACAAGATATTTTGTCACTTAGCCACGAATTCTACGACAGACATCTATCTCTGTTTATTCATGTCCACATGAGGCGAAAAACAGTACTCGCAGTGTTTAAAAACATTTCTTACTGCAACAAACATTACACCTTGACGTTTTACTTAAACTAGAATTTTTATAGGAAGTTTGCTTGTAAAGATACAACCTTTTTGCCTTTCAGTAATTTTGCGGAATAAGAAAGTACAATAAACAAAGATTGGTTCTTCCTTACGCATTAAACAACTTTTCAGTACAATGTATTAAAAACGCTTGGCTTTGATCATTTAAAGCCAGTGTGAAAAATCGAGATGTTCATGTAAAGACCGAGATCGTTCTGCAGAAGAATAAATGCTTCCTGTAACTGTTACATAAAGTTACACAAATTTTGACTGTGCTTAGACTGGATGTCATACGCGCCGTCGTTATTCTTTCTCGAGGGAGGATCTGTGCTCAATCAGTAAGTTCCCTTTCTTGAGAGGAGGCAAGAGGCAGAATGGAAATTTGTGCTACCGGTGGGAGAAACGCATTGTCGTCACGTGTGTTTCATTCGCTCTCTGGGGAATCCTATTTGTTCCAAAGTGGTAGAAATACGCCGTTTATCAAATGTTGTGAAACCGCCAAAGTGTCATCCGAGGAAAGTAAGGAAACATTTATGGGATCGAAGGAATGGTGAATGTGCAGAAGCAGAGCTATGGAACAAGTAGCACATACACGTAATGTATCTGTGTCACTAATGATATCATTTATCACCATTATTTCAAGCGCAGAACTCTTTAACCTTACAATCGTGCATCGTACTGAATGCGTATAGAGCAATTATAATTCACAACTGATTGAACACAGATCCCTGGAAAAGGGAAACAAACTCTTTGGCACAGTGTGAATAGCATAAGTGCAACAGTCATGATTAGATTCTGACGAAGAAAGGGGCAGGAAGATAAAACTCGAGCAGTCGTTTCATTTCTCAGCGTGAAAAGGTGCTGTCGGTACGTGCTAGAGAGCCCCTGGAATGTTACGATGTCCAAACGGAGCGGTTGAAGTCACCGCTACAACAATGAAGTTGAAGAACACAATTTCTGGAGCATGATTTTTAGTAAGCCAATGGAAAGATACTAGTTCTCTCGCAAAGAAAATTTCAGAGAAGCTGCAACGTTCCTAGCCACCACACCCCTCTCCTCCGAAAGAGGCTCTATTGCCCGACTAATATCTCGGCTTTTATATGTCTTTTTGGGTTCGAATCTGGCTAGGACGTAAGATGCGGTTAGACAGGCTCTTCAAATAACCAACTCAAAAAGTACTCATACACAGTAATCCAATTTGTAACTCTTTATGTAATCCAAAAGTAAGTCGAAATACTTCAATAATTAGCATAGGCAAAATTTTACACATTATTGCAGAACAACTAAGCAAACACTTGACATCTTTCACCATCTATCGAGTTATTATTAGCACTTTATACACAATTCCACAACTGCACAAATTCCAACAAACTCAAATTCGGTGAATACTTAGTATTCGGAACTTACTATCAAGTTCTCCCTTTCAAGTTATGCAACAATAGAATTTAACAATAACACAACAAGAAAAATTACTTTTACGAATGCTCAGCTTTCTAATTACTATCCTACCCTAAAGTTCTCTAATCATACTCAATATCCTCTGCCTGTAAACTATTAAGGATTTTTGAAATGAAAATAAATCATAACTCACGGACTGCAATCCAGAAGATTTCTTCATAAAACTTCTTAATTTAATTCCATGCAACATAATTTACCCGCGTACCAGGATGTGTGCACAATACGTCAAGAATCAGTTCCAATAAAAAACAGCTTCCGAGTAAGGGTAGAATAAAGCAGCAGATATCCCGTAGATAAACCTCCAAGGCTTATCAGCTAGGTAATCTCCAGGACGCCATCCAGCAAAAACAACGGTACAGCTAAAGTTCACAGAACAGTCTCTCGACCATAACGTACTCAGTCTCATCAAGATACTCAGTCTCATCAAGGTACTCAGTCTCATCAAGGTACTCAGTTTCATCTAGGTACTCAGTATCATCAAGGTATAGCGCCTCAGGAACCACGTTCCCTATATGAAGACACCAATAGTAGAATATCCCTAGGTAATTCCAGCATGACGCAGCAGGCATCAAATCGATGAACCTTTAAGGCTTAACGACTAGATGACTTTCAAGACGGCATACAGTAAGAATGACTTCAAACCCACATCAGGCCAATATCACTGCTCGCATCGTTTCATCAGGTCCTCGCCGAGAACAATAAACTTCACACAGGTTACCCCGGGAAGAAGCAACAGAACAAGGAGAAAAATTCTACGAAAAAACCAAGGCCAAACAAACAGAACAAGCAAATAGGCCAAGCCAACAGGTCAAGCCAACAGATCAAGCGTCCCAGCTCCGTGGAAGTCGATATGCACTGAAGTGCCAGAAAACTGGTACACCAGTCTAATACTTGGTAGGTCACCCAAGGGAGCGCCGGACTGCAGAAATACGACGGGGCATTTACTCCGCCAGCTGCTGGAAATATGCTGTAGGCAATTCACACCATATTTCCTGCAGAGCGTTCCACAATTCGGGTGTATTCTGAGGTCTCGGTCTGCTGTGTTTGATAGCGAGTTGCATGGCATCCAAAATGTGCTGTATCACGTTCAGATCTGGGGACTTGGGTGGAAATGGCAACACCCAAACTCAGATAAATGCTCCTCTAATTATAATATAACGGCCCGAAACATGTGTGGAGGTTCATTGTCCTGTTGGAACAGGCTCAACCCATCAGGATGAATTCAGGACATGACCGGGTGAACCTCGTCAGAAAGGATGCGCACACAGCGTTGGCCGGTCACAGACGTTTGTAGACGTACCAGAAGTCCCAGTACAGTCCAGCTAAACACATCCCATATCATTACGGACCCCCACCAGCCGGTACAGTTCCCTGTTGACAGGCGGGATCCATGGCTTCAAGGGGTTTGCGCCACTTACGAATCCTTCCGTCTGCCCGATACATTTGGAAACGCGACTCGTCACACCAGGCTACTTGTTTCCAGTCATCAAGTGTCCAGTGGCGGTGTTGCCGTGTCCAAGCAAGGCGCATAGCTCTGTGTCGTGCACCCATCAAGGGGACTCGAGTTGGGCGTCGGCTCCCAAAACACATATCGTGCAGGGTACGTTGCACAGTCCGGACGCTGATGCTTGTTGAGGCTCCAGCATTGAATTCCGATGATACCTACGAGAGTGTTGCATGACTATTGCGTGAAACGATTCTTGACAACCGACGCTAGTTACATTCACCCAATGTTTTTTACGGCCACACTGGTTGTGTAGGTTGGTGGTTTTGCTGGAATTCTTGTAGTCACGGTACACCCTTGCAATGTTTGTCCGTGAAAATCCGAACTTCGTTTCTACTGTACCTCCGAAATACTATCCCCCATATCACGAGCGCCAACTATGGCACCACGTTGAAAATCTCTTAAAACGTTATTACTTGTCACTCCCATTACGAAAACAGCTCTGACAGCTGGCAAGGATGTCTATCGCTTTCTATACTCATTGACAGACGCAACCGAGTACGCGCATAGGTGACGCTGCTTTGTATTTTGTATAAGCTGGTCTGTACCAGTTTTTGTGGCACTTCAGTGTATATATATTAAGAAGAATTTGTGAAAAATCCGTAAAACAAAACGAACGACACATCTGAGATCTAAAGATATATGTGAAATGTACAGCATCTAGCAATTTTCTCCTGATGATATCCGTGAAAACCTGAACTTCGTTTCTACCTCCGAAATACTATGACCCATCTCACGAGCGCCAATTATGACACCTCGTTGAAAATTGCTTAAATCGTTATTACGTGTCATTCTCATGCCAAAAACAGCTCTGACAGCTCACAAAGATGTCTATCGCTTTATATACGCACTGGCGGACGCAACCGAGTACGCGTATATGGGACGTTGCTGTGTATTTTGCATAAGCTCGCCTGTACCAGTTTTTTCTGGCACTTCAGTGTATATAGTGAAGCTAGCCTCGGACACCGACGACTTACCATCTCGCCCTCTACAGACGTCATCGCATCACTCATTTGCATAACTTCACACCAGAACTCTTTAACGACACACAACGTAAATAATATTTACATGGCAAAGGAAAGAAAACATATAACAACAATTTTAACATCAAACAAAAACACATTTGAAGAATGTAAATTATACAATCGTACTTCCGGAACATCAACTTCCATTGTGCATGGCTTTTATCGATTATGAAAAAGCCTTTGATTCGGTGAAACCATCAGCAGTACAATGGCTATGAAATCCTGCGGTATTGAAGATGCATACATTAATATTATTAATAACATCTATGAAAATGCAAGTGCAAAGATTCGGCTGTTTGAAAATACAACACACATAAAAATTGGAAAGGGAGTGAGACAAGGTGATACCATATCTCCGAAGCTCTCTAATGGCACATTGGAGGGTGTCTTTCAGTCGCTGAGCTGGGAAAACAAGGGGATAAAGGTTAATGTAGATTTTCTAACCCACCTTCGTTTTGCCGATGACGAAGTATTTTTTCGCAACTACCCCATCAGAGCTGCAGAGTATGATCCAGGAACTTGCTGACAAGAGTAAAGAAGTGGGATTAAAAATGAACTTTTAGAAGACAAAAGTGATGTTCAATGCTTTTACAAGAAATGAAGATTTATCCATTGATGGAGAAAAGCGGGAGATAACAGACACGTACGTTTATCTTGGACAGCAGATATCAAGTGAGGGTCACCTTGATGAAGAAATTAATCGGCGTACAAAACTTGCCTGGAGAGCTTTTTGAAGATACAGCATAATTTTCAAGAGCAATATGCCATTATGTCTTAAAAGAAAAGTGTTTGATCAACGCATCCTTCCATTGCTTACATATGGTGCAGAGACGTGGACCTTAACTAAAAGAGACATACAAAGGCTACAGACAACTCAAAGAATCATGGAGAGGTGCATGCTTGGTGTAACCAGGAGAGATAAGAAGAGGAACTCGTGGATCCGAAAAATGACAAGAGTGGAAGACATCATGATCAGAGTTAAATCCCTGAAATGGCAATGGTATTGGTAACTGTGGGTACCATAGTTTTACCCAGTTGATTGCTATAGCGAAATACAGACATAGGAGATTCACTAAAAGCTGCAGTACAGAAAACAATAGAGCGGAAAGTCAGTATATCCACGATGCAGCACAACGTTACACAGAAAGGAAATTAATATGCACACGAACAATGAATGGCCAAACGACATGTCAAACACTATAACACATGTGCACAAATGCATGAAATGTACTATGCTATCATATATCAACCGAACGGAACTGAAATGTGGTTAGAGCGGAAAACCACATTGAGTACCTCAGCAACTTTATAAAAATAACAAAGGTAACAAACGTACCACTATAATAATCCGCGATAGAGGAAATCACTAACACAGCAAGCACTCACAATTATAGGTAATTTAAAAAACAGGCACAAATTCAGGAAACAATAGATAAGATAATGATGAGATAATGAGGAGATCACACAAGTAACGAGACCGATTAGTTGTGAAAACACAGCAAAAACACGCAATTATCGCAAATTTAAAATACATTACCTGTGAAACACAGCCAAGCACACAAATAAAGCAAATTTACAATACATTACTTGTGAATCACAGTAAAAACACACAATGAAAACATCAGAATCAACATGCACCAAGTCTGCAAAACCAGGGAATCTGCGAACAGGTTTGCAAATCCCCTAGCATTGAGAGAACAAAAAGTAATCGGTGTGAGGAAGAGAGCTAAAAGTCATCGGTAAAAGGATAGAAGGTATCACATATATGCTTCTCAACGAGCTCCTTCAAGGAGGCGAGACGGCGCGTGTAACGTCTCAAAAAAGCTGAAACCGAGGATCGGTGGCACACAGAGATCTAAAAAGTGACACATAAGCTTCGAATTGCGTTACCGCTGCATACAGGTCCAGATCAGAAAAGTGAAGGAATTCTTCAGAACCAACAATCGTACGTGCAGGTTGAAAAAGACGTAAACGTTCCTCTCTGGACAGTGGTCCAGGAACTGGAGGAAACGTATCAACGGCCTGTAGAACCTCAGCATCAGAGAGAGGATTGACAGGACCTGAGCGGAGAAGCATACTGTTTGAAGAATCATCAGGTGGAGAGTACATAACCCCCAAACTCACAAAATCCCCATGCAAATTCTTTATTTTAAAGGCTTCAAAGAATACCAAGCAATAATTAATTACAAAAACACCAGATTTGCAATTCTTTACAAAAAGGGGAGAGCAAAACATTTGGACAGTTCATGTGAACGTTCCGGGGCTTCAAGGTCCACTGCATCAGTGAAAGAAATTATTTTTTATGGATCAAAAAATTATTGTTGTCATTTCCTCCTAAACGCTTGTACAGTGCACATTTACTCTGAAATTTTAATTATATCCCTAATTTCACATTTAGTTGTCCACGTAACTTTCACCAAACTGGGATGATTGGTATCCCGGAACTGATGATAACGCTATTTCTTTCCTTCGATATTTTGAGCTTTCGCGCAATAGGGCCAGAACCACCACCCTCCCTTCTTCAGGAATGGAAAAACGATAAATTGTTTTCTTCCGGGTAGGATAATTAGAGCCACCCCAGATCTATATTACCCTTCATACTTTCTGTGCAAATTTATAGCCAGCATATGGACGAAGGCTGTCTTCAATACAATTACGCAACACGCATTTGTACGAAAGAGAATCCCTGTTAACTAACCACTTTTTTGTGGACATAACATAAAGTGAAAAAAAAAACTTCTGCAAAAAAACAAAAAAAAACTTCAGCAAGCCGTAAAATTACTACGTTCCAAAAGCTCAGAATTCGACAAAATCTAGGGAAGCAGGAAAACGGTAAAGACCGGGAAATCTCCCAGAGAGAGAAAACTGGCGAAGTTCTGGTGCTCAGCAGAAAACAGGAAATCAAAACCGGACCCTTAGATGCTGAACTGAACCTAAACCCTGGAACAAAAACGAGCTTCAGTGAACGGCAAGGTCCGGAGACCCTTGCACTCACCCCTCATTTAAGGTACCAGTATTTCATAATGCACAAAGCAAACAAATAAGCCAACTTCGAGGAATTTCAGATTTTCATGTATGTGGGTAAATACGGTTCCTTCAGCGGAATAATTTTTCCAGAAAACAATTAACTAAGCGGGCTTTGAAGTCATGGTGCGAAAACAAAGTAATACACCTGGGCGTGAGTTACTTTAAATGATTTTGCAAAGTTCATACCCATAATGAACTATTACTATTATTTAGTTTTTCAAAAAATTTACAGCCAAAACGCTTTTCAGTGATTCCTTAAATAGTTGTTTTTTTACATTGTCTACATTACATCGTATACTCTAATGATTTATATTTATTCTAGCATTAACGCAATAAAATTAATCTTGCAGAGCAGCATGACATATGTTATTTGCTCCACTGTCCAGATACTGCACAAGTCGCATTGGCTGACCTCTAGGGGCTGTACCTCATTACATTCGAAGAGAGCGATCTCTTACGAACTCAATCCCATTCTTTCTCACAAAGTAGCGAATTTCATCCGAGACATATTATTACACTACTCCCCGGTGTTTAATTAGCAAAACACGACCTAACAAAAAAGGTGATACAGAAGATTAAACGATTGCAAACTTTGTTAAAAAAATGTCAAGTTATCATATTGCAGATGGGAAATAAATGAATACATCTAGATAAAATTAGGAAACCAATTTTGAATATCCTAATCCCAAGAAATTGACTTCCAGCATAATTATGTAATATACAACTCGTAAGACTGTGAAGTAACTGCGTATTAATCGTTTTTGTGTTCGTACGCTGTCCGTGTACTGATTAAAATCTTTTGTTTTAATTTCTTAGTGGAGTTCTTTTTACCAATTTCCTTGGTAGCTTCAAAGGAGCACCTTGTTCTTTTTTACATTAAGTCCTATTTCCCCCTCCCGGTAAGTCTTTTTTTAGCATTATTTTCGGCACCACCACCTTCATCGGCTGAAACGGCCTATGAAAGGTTTCCGATTTCTTTTGTACTATATATGTGTTTACCTAATATTTGTATATGATTTGAAGTTAAAATTTAAACAAAACCTTTATCTACAAGTGACATGCGGGCTGTAAATGTATGTGAATTTAATAGGCATTTCTGGTTCACTTGAAGTTTTATTAATCATAAACATATATCGTATGCATAATTATTTATTGTGGAAGTAAATTTTTCCTCCATCTGCAAACTCTCTGTCTGGTCTCACGTAATGTGATGGATGTTCCTTTGTTGCACGGTTTTGGTTTCGTCCCTATTGCAGTTTCTAATTCTGGTTTTTCCAAATAATAAACTACAAGTAACCTATAAAGTTATTTTCCAAATTATTTTTGTTTGTTTTTTCCCATTTTCGATAGTACACCCTATATGATTAATTCTTTGTCAGTTGGCCTTAAAAATCCACTAAACCAATTTCATATATGTTTTTTTCCAAGACTGAAATTTTTGAAAAGGAGCTCCATTTCTTCTATCTCAATACAAAAGTCACACATAGAACTATTTATTCATTTAATTTTGCCTGTCCGCTCATTGGCGGTTTTTTTTATCATGGGCTATTGTGAAGTTAAGTTTCCGAATCTTCTTTAATTTTTAATTTCCCAAGCGAAAATTTCTTCACAATTGGGTAGAGATGAGAGTCAACTTATTTTTCATTTTGGTATATGTACAGTATAATTGTTTGGTTGGGTATTGGAGGAATACATTAATTTTTAAGCTGATTTGTTTTAGCTATTTTCTCACCTAAGATTCTTACTACTTATCTGGATAAAGTCCATTGATCAACCTTGGGTTTCCTAGTGATAATTTTACGTAAATTGCCTAATAAATGTTTTATAAAGAATTTATCTGGAAAAAGTCCAGATAAGTTATTTTTAAAGAATCGTTCATTCTCCCAATTCTGGAAACCTGAATGTTCCATTTACCAAAGAGAGAAGAATTGCTCTTACTGTAACTGAGCGTGTCTCTGGAATAAATGTATCACTTATCATATCCACTTTTAGCTTAATCGATCCCGCATCATTAACGGGAAGAATAACAACAGAATTATCTTGTATACCCGATTTGGCATTATTGCCATACCTGCTAAACAGTTTGTTGGACTTATCCGATGATCGATGGATCCGCTCATGACTAAATACAGATAAGAAACACAATTTATTAAAGAGGAAAGTTTAAAAAAAAGAGGAAAGTTTGAAATTTGAAAAGATTAAAGTTTGTGCTGTACCACACAATACGATACGACATGATAATTTTTGGAGGTTTGGATGCTGTCTCACATTCCGTTGTTAGGGTCGGGTGAGGTAATGAATTTGTCTTATTCACACTGTTTATAGTTAAGTAGAAAGCACAAACCAAGAAACAACCGGAGAATTTCGGTCATCACATGACGCGGAAAAGAAACAAAGGTATGGTAGAGGAATGTGAGAAAAAAAAGAAAAAAAAAAGAGAAATTATATCAATTGTTGGCAAAAGATGTTTAAGATAAAGCTGAATTTCCTAAAATTCCTTGCAAAGCTATTCTATCTGTTGCGTACACCAACCTTTTTGCCACTTTCTGTCGAAAACATTGTACAAACGATTGAGAAATGAGCTTCCATTTTATTTTTTGTGTGCCGAAGTATTCTGAGAACGATAAAATGTAAAACCATAAAGCTTGTTGTTTCATATAAATATTTAATATGTTGGTGGAAGTGACGGTGAACCGGCAATTGAAGCTGAACTGACAGGGGGTTTTTTTGTTTTTTTATTGAAGGTTTAACGACCACTATGAGCAACTCAATGGGCTATAAGCAGTCGCCCGTCCGTAATTTACGGCCACTGGTTCCAGGGAAGGGATAGGGTCAGTGCTGTAAGACAAACACAACATCCATGCCCCACCGGGATTTGAACCAGGACACTTCTCGGACGAATGGTCAGAATCCATCGCTTTGACCACTGCGCAACCGGGGAGGCCTGGACAGCCTGTGAATTTTGGTTTTGAGTTGGTCATTTGTTCTCAAATATATGCACGGTCGTATCAGGATAACATGACTACCTACCTAATAATGGGAATAACACCCTTAGCCCGGATGACAGCGGCGAGATGATGTGGCATGGACACAATGAGGCCTTTGAAGTTTGCCCGAGGCACATGTGCTTATTCGGACTGCAGCAGATCACGGAGGTCCCGGAGATGACGTGGTTGAGGTTGGCACGTTAAACCTGTCGATCCAAATAATCCCGCAAGTGCTCTATGAGATTGAGGTCAGGCAGGCGATTTCGCCGCCCAAAGAAGAACAGAAAAATCGCTGTCGTGTTCCTAAAACCATTCAAGCATTCCCTTAGCGACATGGAATGGCGCATTGTCCTGTTGGTAGACACTATCACCACCAGGGTAAATATCCAACATGAAGGGTTGCATGTGGCCAGCGAGAATGGGCAATTGGCCATTGGCGTTTAGGGACCCATCCCATCGGAAAACAATCCCCAGACATGCACACTGCCACCGCTGACCTGTGCTTGACCGAAAAGCATGTCCGGGTGTTGGTTCTCGTGTGTCTGACTCAGTATCCGCCACCGCCCATACTTCAGTGGAGCAGAAACCTCGATTCGTCGGAGAAGGCAACCCTTTTCCACTCTTCCACTGTCCAATGATGGTAGTGCCACGCGAGCTGCAGGCTTCGTTGCCTATGGACCTGGGTTAACATGGGCGCCTTGACGCAGCGTCGACTCCGGATACCCATGCGTAACACGGTTCGCTCTATTGTTGTCAAGGACACGTACCTGGTTTCCCGAGAGTTCATTTGCGTGGTCACTTGCTGGATTGTTGCGCGTCGATTGCCCTTTACCAGTCGACGGAGGTGACGTTCTCCCATGGGGTCGATGGCATTCGGGGATACACAGTTATGGCGTCGAGAGGTACTCGGTGTGCCAGAGGTCCATTCTTCTTGCACCCTTACCACAGCACCTCGCGAACAGCCCACGAAGTGTGCTGTTCCTCATATGCTTCCCTCTTTGCGCGGTAGCCCAAGATCATTCCTTTTTGAACGTCCGTCAAATCACTCACTACCTCTTTCTAGTGCGCTCACGTAAGGCACTATGGCGCATCTGTCCTGGCCAGCCGCTCATATATCCGTGTGGTCGACTTCGTCACCACACGGATATATGAGAGGCTATTATTATTCTGATACGACTCTGTACATATTCTCGTTAGTCCCCATGAGTTTTGTTTATTCATTTTTGAATACCGTTGTAAATGACTCTCGCACAATTCGTAGTACAGTATAAAAAACGAAATGCAGTAATTCGGAAAAACACAAAAACAAAAAGAAACACGTGCTCTGAGATTGAGAAACATAGCAGTTCATCATTGTCTCCCACCCCACTTCCGTTTTGAATTTAATTTGTGCGTTTACCATTACACACTTGATTAGACCAATATGCCAGAAAATAATGTGAAACTTTTTTAAATGGGGCTAGAAATCCTGAAACGATGACATTCCATAAAAAATAAAGGCCAACACACGCTACCAGGTTTAGAAAAATTAGGGTTTCAATTGTATATCGCCACCCAGATGCCCATTAAAGCTTCATGTCTCAGTCAAAAAATATTATGTCATTTAGAAGTGTAAAAATGCAATAAAACACGAGAACGGTACTACAGGAACGAATTTGAAAACTGAGAAATAGAGGAATGCCTTTATCCATGAGAATTGTAAAAAAATAATACCTGAAAATCGTGCACTCAATCAGAACTATCTACGACATGCTCCTTTTCCGCGACAAATGAGAAGAAACTATTTGCTTAACCTTCATTCAGGGTGGACCTACCCGTAATCTACGAGTTGTGTCCATCTTGAACAAATTAATATACAATGTGATCTGGAGTTAAAGCTAAGAATGTGAAATACTAATTATAATTAATTTTTTAGAATAAACAACTGACTGTATTAGCATTTATTATGTAGCCATTTTTTTCAGACACTAGAAAATTTGTCTGTCTGATATGTAAAGCAAATTAAACAGCCAATTCTTCACATTTTTGCAGATATTCATCCTTTTGTTCTAGGGCATATTATTTCATTTGTGTTCCTTCCAGTCAGCTTGCATAAGCACGCAATTATTTGTGGCATACAAAGCTTAGAGACGAGCCCTAGGAAGTAATGTTTCTAATGAAGTATTGGTGACT
Source organism: Macrothele yani (assembly GCA_039090855.1). Taxonomy (NCBI): domain Eukaryota; kingdom Metazoa; phylum Arthropoda; class Arachnida; order Araneae; family Macrothelidae; genus Macrothele; species Macrothele yani. The sequence goes on along the minus strand of CM077015.1, from coordinate 122,077,898 downwards.
TTTGAAGAGCTCAAATTTGTCAACTTTCCTGCAGATTCATTTGAAGAAAATAAAATTTTTGTGCAAATTAAAAAATAAACTAAACACTTTAAATTTATGAGGAAACGAAGCTGATCGATGCGTAAATTTCTGTAACTGTAAATAACAATGCTCTTATAAATAACAATCATTTGAGACCGTATAGTGCTGTTTAAAAGAAAGTCAATGATTGTTCATAGCAGGTCATTAACAAAACTACATCATTTACTCGCTCGCTTCCTTTCTTTTGCTAGAATTCACTTTCCTAATAAGTTCCGTCTCTACTTCAGAAATGCGCCATGTCGTCGGGCTTGTTTACGTTTCCTGTCTTGACACAGCGTTTCCTACTACACGATATAAAAAGGGCAACAACGAAATGAAAATGAACATGTGTGGACGTGCGAGGAGAATAATAACGGACTTTCAAGAAGTTCAAGGGCATTCGGTTTTGTTTGGATGACCTTCAACATTAAATGGAATTAAATTCACGTAATTTCTTCGGTTTAGATGGACGTAGAGTTAGCGAATAACGTGCATCTTTGGATTGGGTTACTTTCCGTTGGATCACACTGTATAACTGTATTTAGCAAGAATTTGTTATGCGATTAAATTGGATGGTGTTATTAAGCAAGTATTTACATTTTATTTATATCATCAGTTGTGTCGCTCCTCCTAGCGGGAAAGGAAGGAGCACGACACAACTGATGACAATTCTCACATGAAAATAAACAATACGCCGTTTTTTCGCTGAAGCCAGAATCTTAGACATAAACAAACAAGTCGGCAAACGCTGCGCCGGGCTGCACTGTGCGATTTGTAAATGTTTCCAAAATTTTTACAATTGTGCAGTATAACTCTTTGCCATTACAAGGGGGCTGCAAGTAAAGCTGTTGTCATTACAATGGACTTGCGTGAATAATAAATGAACTCCCAAGAAGAAATGATTTATGCCATCATCTGCCGTTCTGAAGTGTTTATTGCTGCAATGGATTCGGGGCAAGCTTTCGGGTTTTGTGCCACCATGATCAAAATATATATCACTTTCATGTTTTATGACGCTACTCTCTAAAATATAGGTCCTAGTTTTTTTTTTGTTGCATCAGCATACATGGGTGTACGTGTTCTGCAAGGATGGATTTAAAACGAATTAGGTCCATAGTGCCTTCCACAGGTATGAGTGGACCCACGGACTGCCACGAAAATATTCCCCAAACCTTATGGTATGGGGAACCCGCACCAGCTTGTGTTCTTCCAGCAATTGTTGAAGAGTGTTTGTTCTCTGATGTTTCTCGCCTTATACGCCAACGTCCATCCGTTCGATGAAGCATAAAACATGACTCATTGGAGAGGCAATCCTTTGCCAATCAGCAGCGGTCCAATTCCTATACTTCCGTACAAATGTAAGCCTTTTCTGCCGATGCACCTTCATTAGCATAAGTGCAGTGACCATCCGTCCGCATCGGCGCCCCATACGCCGCAGGGTTCGCTCCACTGTCGTTTTTGACACACTTCCTATAGCACCCTGGTTCATTGGGTCAGTGAGTTGCTCCACTGTAGCGTGTCGATCGGCCCTCACACAACTTCGAAGCCGATGTTCACCTCTCACATTATTGACATGTGGTGCTCCGCAGTTTCCTCTTCGGTTATTCGTAATGGTGTCATTTCTCCAATCATGATACACGCGAACAGTTCACAAATTGCACTGTTACAGAAATACTGCCACCCTTGGCCCGACAGCGGATAATAATCCCTTTTTGCAAATCTGATAAATCGCTCCTTTTATCCATGACAGCAATGAGTGATATGTTTTCAGAATGCCTACAGCACACCTTATATACCGACCAAGCCAGCTCACGACACGTGCCTTTTCTCATTGGCTACGTGCTGTTGCCGTCAAAAGTAGGAGGTGGCCACAATAATGTGACTCGATTGTGTATATACAAACACAGAAACACAAGCACGCATTTAATAACCCTTTGGACTGATTTGGCTACATGGGATTCGATGCTGTTCCCAAACGCGCTTGTATCGCTATCTGTTTGGTATGTAGAGTTGAAAAATGAACATTTACGATATGTTAGGTTGGTGCCAATAGATGTGAAACATTTTCAGAGGCACAATAAGCGCTGGTGTTGGCGGAGCTCAAAATAGGGTGCAACATTAATTAGTTATAGTCGGTTTAAAACTGGGACTGAAACGTCTGCACCAGCTGTTGGTGCAGTTGTTTAGTTCCGAAGTGTGTAATTTGACAATTTAGGGAGGCTGCCTTTAATCAGTGATGCAGAAGGGGCTTAGCGGGATTTGCTGACGCTAAGGCACTTGTAATGATTAGATGATAACATTAGATGGGTAGGAAAAATTCTTTAGGTAATGAGGTATGCGAAAATATGAAACACTCTACCAGTAGCGGTTCGTGCGGGGGGGGATTTCCTGAAAGCCAACTACATCTTTTAAATGACGTAATCAAATATAATTAACATATATGTTTTTATAAAATTCTACAAGAAATGCACGTGTTTATGGTAAAGCTTTTATGGAAGTTATAATTTGCTTCAAATTTGGAGATTAAATGGTTTACTCTAACTTCAGAAAAGAGAAAGAGAACAGAAAGAAAAAAACTAGATATTAAGAAACCGAACAATCTGAGAGCGGAACGGAAAAGAGCTATTGACTGAAAATGAAAAAAAGCAGTGAGGTTCATCCCTTTAATCTAATATTTCCAGGAACTTTCGCGAGAGATAAGAGAAAATCGCCAGTAACACAATGAATGGCTCAGCAATAACATAATTAAGTGAAGTGAGTAGACCGTCCTTTCAAATGGAATCATCACTACGCAAAAATAAACGAAAGTTTTAAAGAAAAATTACCGGTCATCTTATTTAAGCATGATTCGATAATTGAAGCTGGAAAAATTTTCTCTTAAATTAAGCTATTCTAATAGAAAGGATAAAATTTGTTTTGAAATTCTATCCAGATTTGGTATTTAGAAACAACGAAACTCCTTCCCTCATAAGGCAATCAACTGATCGCCATGGAAATAAAGCTGATTTTTCAGTTGCTTTCCCCACTTTATGATTTAAAAATACAGAACAATTTTTGTCGACGGAAAATTTTTTCTAAAAGCTGTGCAATTCAAATGAGGAGCATCTGCGTCAGATTGTGTGTGTATTATTCACAAATCCTTTCCAACAGTCTTTTTTAGAACAGAGAAACCGCCCCCACCCCCACCGCTTCTACGGTAAGGTACTGGATCCGCTACTGTATTGACCTTTATATATAAACATGATTGCGCCCTAAACAAATGGTCTTACTGCAGTGATAGCCGCCTCAATGGTTGAATGGTCGGGCTTCTGGGGCTTCAGACCATTTGTATTCGTTTGGACCAGTGTCAAGCGCCGGATGCTGTGCTTGGCTAATGACGCACTGGTTTTGTCTCAACTCTGGCCCGAAATTAGTAATCAACAATTACTTATAACCCTACCAGTTCTTCATGGCGGTCGCTAAACACACAAAAATAATTTTCATCTCAGACGACAAAGTTGAATTACCCTGGAAAGCGTGTACAAATAATAAGGGTTCGAATTCAAGAATACATTTATCTAGAGGAAAATCAAAATAAAGCTATAGAAGCTGGATGCACGGCAGGCTTAACATTCCACTTCTCTGAACCTAAAAACGGAAGTGAAAGGCGTTCCGGGAAGTGTTGCGTATCTACGAGCTTGTTTGCGTTGATTCTTCGTGTGCCACTACGCGTTATAAATAGTTCCACAACTAATTGCAAAAAGTAATCTTGAGTACTTCGCGTAGAATAACATTAGATTTTTGTAAGGGCAAACCGTGTTGTTCGTTTGTCTTAACGATTTTTAATACGCAGCTAGACGAAATTTCTCGGCTTGCTTCAGCTTACAGGGGACATAGCGTTAGGAAACTGTTTTTCGTTGGATTGTGTTGTGTTTCGCTGAATTGCATTGGATGATTTTATTGCGCAAGTATATACTGTGAGCTTCAAAATTAACAATCCGTGGTTTAAATCGCAAAAACTATGATATCAAACTTTAAACAAAACAGTCTGCAAATGCCGCTCAAAGATGCACACTACTTGGCGTTTCAACTACACAACTGGCTATTAGCTCCAATGTAAGTATTCCCCTGAACAATCTCATTCTTTTTAGAAATGGCTTATTGAGATGCTCAAAATTGATCTCTCACAGAATGCATTCAGTGTCAGTTGTATTCATTCAGTGTAAATCGTATGTATTATGCCCAATGAATACTTAGAATTGTATAGAACGAAGAACGGAATTTAAATAAAGATTTGCCCCGGTGGTGTGGTGATTTACGCGACGGCTAATGACCATTCGTCCGAGATGTGTGCAGGTTCAAATCCCGGCGAGGCAAGGATGTTGTGTTTGTCTTACGACATTGGCTGCCTCCCTTCTCTGCAACCAGTGGCCATAAATTAGGGACGAGCGACTGTTCGTCCCTAATTTAGGCCCACTGAATTTCTCATGTTAGTCGTCAAATTTTCCGTTAATAAAAATAAATAAAGATTTAAAATTTTTAGCATATGACTCCCATAAAACATCATTTTTTTTACATAGAATTGCTCTAACATGCAATGTTAATAGAAAACTTTAATTTAATAAATACTAAACAATAAAAACTCCAAATCAGATTTCACAAGATTTTTCCGGATTTGTTTTTTTGCCTATTCCTTGATGCTGGAGCAGATTTTTATTTAGAGCTGCATCAATGCGTACAATACACAGAAAGGACATAAGTAAATAGACACTTGATTTGTTAATAATATTTATTTTCTGTCCACATGGAATGGAACGAGCTGTATGTGTAACTAAATTTAATATCTGGTCGCCATACCCTTTGCAGTACGTAGGGCTTTCACTCTGTCAGGCATCGTGGAAATAAGGTCGGCAATGGTGTCCTGTGGAATATAATCCCGTTATTCAGGTAACAAGGCCAGCAGGTGTGATTTTTTGGTTGGTTTTTGTGGTTTTTGTCGTAATTTTCCATCCAATGTGGCCCACAGGTGTTCAGTTGGGTTCATACTAGGGCTTTCGCTTGGCCGCGACAATTTCTTGATAGCGTTTTGTTTGTGCCATCTCAGTCAGAAGGGATTAGCGTCAACCATCCCCGTAAACGAGCCGTTTGAATAACAAAGCAAAGGGGGAATGCAAATGTTCACTGTTGTCCGGAGTTCGAGTTCACTGGTCTGAGCTGGGCAGGGGACAGATTGCGTACTCCGAGTTATTTCATGCCAGCCGCTATGGGCCGCAGAAACGTACCCCGAGTTATTTCGTTCGAGCCGTTTAAAGGGTTAACCCACTTGCCATCTTTTGACTTTCTGATTTCATATTTCATCAGTAATTCAGATCTTTTTAATGCATGACTCATTCGCCTACATGGTTCTTACGGTTATACGTAGTAGTACTATGATTATAGGTATAACATCAGCAGCCATTATGAATCCACTGCTGGATGAAGGTGTCCCCAAATTTCTTCCACAATTGTCTGTCTTGGGCCTGTCTCCTTCATGTCACTCCGGCACACTTTCGAATTTCATCCTTCCATCTCCCCTGGGGTCTTCTACTGGATCTTTTCCTGTCCCTCGGAATCCAATCTAAAATTTCGGTTGTCCATCGGCGGTCCGTTCTTCTGGTAACATATATAGGTATATATAATAAGGTATTATATTTTGATTATAGATTTACTGTATTTTGTTAATGCCACTCTGGGCGTCACTTATTGTTCAGCGTTTATTTAATGTAGTGTATTGTTGGCATTGTGATATGTTGTTAATAATAGTCATATCGATTCTAATATCGGCATGGTTTGTGGGGTAAAGTTAGTGGAGGGCGAGTTATATTCAGTTCCTTTCTATTTACAGTTTCCACCTGCTGTTACATGTATGATAAATGTTTAATATGTAGCTTCGAGATGTAAGTTTTTGGACTGTTCTCATATGTATACATAAAGAAAAAAATTAAATCTACATGAAATATAGACGTTTCCTTCAGAAGCTAGTCATAATTTAAATGACAGGAAAGAAGTGCTTTATATCTTCCTGTAAAGAGAGATTCAATAAAATTGTAAGGTAAAATTAAAGGAAGGAAGCACATAAAAAAAATTGTGTTCATGCATGTTTCTGGAAATTCCTCTTAATCGTAGATAGACCTTGTATGAAATGAAAAAGCCTTATTAAGAGATTTGGTTATGACATTACTTGAATGACATTATCTGTTTCAACAGTACTTTATGTGTAAATGCTGTTTTTCGGCTATAATATAAAGATCATTACACGGCGAATGATTTTTTCATGGGAATCAGAAAACCCAAATTACTGAAATATTTGAATGAACTCCTAAAGTGAGGGTGATATTTGAACTTAAAGAAACCAGCTGGTAAATCAAAGCATTTAAATTATTCGTGAAAAGATATCCTGTGCTGAGATACTTTGGATGGATTCATTGGAGGAGAGAACTTTACTGTTGCAACCATTTACGCTGCACAGTAATTCACCCTTTTCTGTAAATTTTATATCCCACGGGCTATCATAGTGAATTTACCATATTTCTTTGCAGAAAATCACTTTAAAGACACAAATCCATGTTTCGTGACAATCTTTGACGTTTCTATTTTTAAGTTCATTTGACTACAACCTGTTTGCGACCATAATTAGCATTCACATATTTCATTTCAATGCGATTTCATCTTCGCTTATGATAATTGTCTATCCTGATCCTGTTAAGACAAAGACCAAGTATTATAACTCATTGGTTTGATATTTTACTGACTGCAAATTTTATAGAACTCTAAACAGTTGAGGAATTCGACGAGCAGTCGAATAGTTGGCAAATAGAAATTTTATCGTTCCTTCTAACAAGGTATGATTGCTCAGCTTTCGAATTTTTTTAAGGTATTTATTTTTTGAATGGGCTAATATGAACGAAGTTTTTCGTTTGTTAATTGCGACATTGTTTCTTTCTTTCGTCTGTAACAACACCTTAAAAAAAATCAGTTGTGCAAATGTACATACAAGTGAACATTCTGTGATGCCACTGCCTCCATTAGAAAAGCCGTAAACGAGCAGGTTCCTTTTTAATTCGGGAACACAGAGCGCGATCTGTAGTTGAATTGTTCTTACTCCGTGCCCGTTTGGTACTGGGATGCGTACAAATCCCTTTCCTGTTACTTCAGCAGTCTTGTCAATAGGTAATTTTACGAATGCGTTTGCTGTTTATAAACAAAGACACCGCTCTAAATACGTTAATCAACACATAGCAACACAATTGTTTTTAGTCACCGACGGGATCGTATCCCAGATCTCTTGATATTTAGCCGAGTTCGTTCGCCATGCGCTACACAGTGATTAAGAATCAACAGCGCTATATGTATATCTGACAGCTTCAGCTGACAGTGTGTATATCTGTCAGCTTCAGACACCAAAACTCCGTAGGTTGGACTCAGCTGCTGAGACGTCTCCATCTGGTAGAAATTAACGGTACAAGCTATGTATTAATTATAGCAAATAAAACCAAAGGGCGGAAGCAATAGTGAAAATCTTCTAAATACGTGGCGTCATTGAATAAACAATGACATCGGTCTATCCACGTTCATCAACACATATTAACTGTAAAATTGTTATCGTCTGACATCGCAAATCCGTAGGATGGACTCAGCTACTGAGACGTCTCCACCTGGTGAGCATTAAGATCAGACAGATATACACACATAGCGCGGTTCATTGTTGAACACCATAGCCAAAGCAAACGCACTCGGCTAGATTTCGAGAGATCTGGAGTACGATCCCAGCGGGACCGGATAGCAATTTTTCGGTCGCTATGTGTTGATTAAAGTGGATAGACTGACGTATTTCTTTATTCACTGACGCCACGTATTTAGACGACTTTTCACTATTGCCTGTTTATTTATTTCGAAGAACAGACTCTCGTCATTACGCATGTGAGACGTGACTCCACTTTCCAGACATCATGACGTTTTCTAGTTATGCATGGCACTCATGGAGATAGCTGTATTCGTACTCTCATTTAAGGATTTCGCTACCAGTTACCATCGACGATTCTTCTCTTAAAGATGCAGCCTTGTTGTCAGCTATTTTCCTTCGGCATTCTGAAGGCTTCTACCCTAACTTCGAACATTAATTACCACTGTAGTTCCGAAACGTTTTGTTGTTACTTGCATTGTTGCTTTGGTTTGACTTTCAATTCTCTGAGTTTGTTTTTATGTTTAGAGTCCCTTTCTTGTTAGAAGAAATCGGATGCATTTCAATGCCGGGAGAAACGTTTCGCAATAGGTGGCACTGCAGCTGCGTCGGCGTTTTTTGCTCCTTCACTGCATGTTGTGCGGGAGGAGTGTTAAGAACGCGAAATATACGGAGTGGGTTATTTTTGAAAGGAAGGTTTTTTTTTTGTAATGTGGCTGGCCCTGAAAAGGGCCTTTATGGAATGTGAATAGTTCAGGTGTTTTTAAATATTTATAACGACGGAAAAGAAGTGTTTCTTCGTGCTTGAGAACCTGTCTATCTAGTACGAATATTTAAGTGGAAAACATTACGTACTGGGGAAGAACTGTTTGATGATAGCAATCATCACCTCAAAAAAGTGTTCAAAGGAAAGACGACAATTTCGTCTGAATAAATATTCGAGAATGTGGTCTGCCAAGTGGTCTTTGTGAATTCCATTAAATAGTGTGCGTTTGAGAGGCCGCCAATTGCTCTCAACACCTTGCGTATGCGCCCCAGTAGTCGGATCGACGGCATTGAGCGAGTGGTTTACTGACAGATGTTGGAAACCACAGGTTGGGAGATTGCGGTACGCAGCCGACTGATCCGTCATTTCAGTACTTCCAGGTGGAACATGTTTATGGATGAGCGGAAGCAATGTGTGAGCAAAACGGTTATTCTCCGGGCAGACCTCAACCCTGACTCGTTTCGAATCTCGTTCAAAGATGCCAAGGATCCAGGTGCCCTCAACGAGACGACCACGATTGTACTTCCGCTTCCCAATCTTCGCCTCATTCACTTCTACGTATACACCAGGGCCTCCAAGCTGTTCTTCGTCTTGTTCGTAGGCTACCATAAACTCTGCAACTAGTTCTCTGCAAGACTGATTATAGTCCCTGCTGTCGTAGAGGATGTGGAAACCCTACCCTGGGAAGATTCCTCAATTACATCATCGTAGGACAAACCTTTAGCGAAACATTATAAAAGAGTCATCACCTTATCAAGAGAAATACAAGCACCTGCAAACTACGTCCCAAGTAAACGGGAACACCAATCACTTTTCCCCATAACCTGATTCTTCCTACAACTGAATTGTCCTAAACGATGAAACATATCCACTCGCAAACTCATTGAATCACCTGCGGAACATCTTCGTTCGGTTGGAAACAATCCTTTCCGCTCACACCATGCAATACACGCTTCTTCATCCTTCCCAACTTCGTCGAAGAAACGCCTCCAGTTCCACATGGCGACTGACAGAGCTGCAACGCACGCTGGAAAAAACATAAGCCACATATCACTTAGAACAGGGTGAAGAGAAGTAAGTACACGGGATTCACGGCTCACGCTTTAAGAAAACAGCGATTACGTAACACACACAGCGCGGGATAAAACGCCGACGCAGATGCAGCGCGACCTATCGCGAAACGTCTCTTCCGTCATTCCAGCGGCGCGTTGACTTAAGCAAACGCCAGGGGCCAAAGTCTAAAGTGTAGCCGTAAAGCAGCCATTTTTGGAGTGAAGATTCTTCTCCCTTATCTTCCACCAGCTTTATTTTTAAAGATTCGGGTTTAGGCACCTCATCCCGATATTCAATGACGCATCTAAAGTTATCAAATGTGTCAGGTATGCTGTACAAGAGAAATATTAACAGTAGGTCATCGGCGATTGCGATTTCCTTTTTGTGCAGTTTGTCCAATCTTTCAGAGAAAACATTTAAATGCTCAGACGTGATTTCGGCGTAGCTCATTTTTCAAAATAGCAGCGTTTTTGTAATGCAGCCCTATTTGCAGGTCCTCTTGATTCGTAAACTGATTTTAATTTTTGACATACGTCGTTGGAAGTCGTACAATATTTTACGTGACAAAGTTCACTGGAACACATTGACAAAATTATATCTTCGCTGACCTTTTGGCCTATTAGTATCCATTAATTTTGTTTTTCTAGGTCAGGAACAGTACTTCCATCGACAGGGTTTGCGTTTCCAAATTGAATACTGTATAATAAGTCACTAAGTTTCTCATAAGCACGTATTTCCGAATACAAATCTTTGTTTAATATAAATGCGACGTGGCCTTGTTTTCCCTTTTATGTTATTAACATGGATTATAAGGGATGTCTGTTTTTCTCATACAATTTGGATATGACCGAATGAAGATATGTGGAGAATATAATTCGTGCCATGACGGAAATTTAAGTAAGAGTGCCAATTTATAAAAATAATGCCAGATCCTGTGCTTCTAATTCAAAGATTTGGACACGGAAGCTGTAATATATTATTAGAGAAAAGGGGATGCACTAATAAATGTTAATATGAACACCGATATTCTATGAAAAATCATACATTTTAACAATGTACGAAACCCGTTGGAAAACCGGTTCAATTTGATTTCTTTGAAGCTACCAGTAAATAGTAACGTACTAATGAATTTAATGCTCCGAACAGAACAGATATTTCCGATTTGCATGTCATATGTTGGACATATCTCGCCAGTGTTTCGTTCCTTCTGAAATACAAGGATAACCTATAATTACTGTTTTACATTTAAAAAGGCGAGGTTTTTTGGATTTAACTACTGCGGTTATAGCTCTTAGTCCTCCTGAGATTAAGTCTGCGTTGGAGATTCTTAACAGTTTAATGTGTCCAGCAGGTAACAAAACAAATAATGCACTTAGATTGTTATAGAAGTCAATCCCATGCTTATTCGGAGCAGCTAGTGGAGGTGCTATTGTTTTTACGAGAATGTTTGAAATTATAGCTCAAGAGAAAGAACAAATCAATTGTACATTGCTAAGACGCACTTGGCAGACACATTGCAGCTCGATCAGCATCTCCGTTGACTCTTCGAGAACTGGAGACATACCGCACTGAGAGGTGCCAAAGATATCATAAAAACCTCCTTAAAGCCTCATCAATTTCATGTTACACAGGTGTGCAGCTGTCTTAGCGGCTCAAGAGGACTGCACACCCTGCTACAGGTTAGTTACCACCTTCAAAAGTAATTTTCTTTTCTTGGTGTACGGATATGCATATTGTCTAGTGGCATCTCGCAT